>JABTXL010005620.1:11671614-11741901 GCA_025134845.1 Neodon shergylaensis | reverse complement strand
GGAAGGAAGGAAGGAAGGAAGGAAGGAAGGAAGGAAGGAAGGAAGGATGATTTCTTTACTGGATGAGGAAGCACGTAATAATAGTCTCCGAGGGGAACAGAGACTCCCACTCAAGCATGTTAATCCTTGAGTCCATTCAGATATTCAGGTGGAGGCTGAGGTTAAAGAGTAGTGTTTGCTGGAGATGGGAGTTCGAGTCCTCGGCTTAGGGTTATCAGCACAGAGCTGGTCATTTAAAGCTAAACATGAGTGGAACAGACAGGAAAGAGGCGGAGCCTGGAGTCCAGCTCTCAGGACCCGGTCTTGTGCTATTAAAGGAACCAAATGAAGGAAAAGAGAACAGTATTCTAGAAGCCAATGGGGAAAGAGTGCCTCCTAAAGGAAGGGTCAGCTAGTCTAAGGCTGCCTCTGGTCATTGGTGTCAAGGGCAAACTCATTCAGAAGACTAGACTGTCTAAGCCGAATGGGAGGACTAAAGAGACAAGGGGTGGGCATTTTCTTTAAGAGAAATTTTGCTCTTGAAAGCTGAGAAAAAATGCAGAGACAGCTGAGCAGAGCAGGGTCATGGGCGGGTGAGGTTGTTTTCAGGCAAGAGATGCTCTGTTCCTTCATGGATGGCAAGAAGGACAATAGAAAAGGGTCAAGCCCAGGAGTAGTAGAGGGGTGGGATCCAGGTGTTCAAAGTTGGGGTTTGGGGTGGAGCACAGAGGGCCATCCATTGTAAAATGGGATAGAAATAACAAGTTCATGCATCCTTTTCTTCCCAAATGCTGACCACTGAGACTTGGCCTTCCTATTGGCTCCTTCAGACTTCATGGATCATGCCTGCTTCTGCCCCCAACCTGTGCCCAGAGTTCTCACTTATGCACAACTTCAAGTCTGACCGTCTTTGCTGCAATGGCAAGGAATGGCAAGGTGGCAAATGACGGCAGTGAGACTGACTGTTGACACCATCTGTATCAGCCACTCTACTTGGTGCCGTTGACAAAACCAACTTCAAGGACAGGGCTCACAGTTTGAGAGTAAAGTCCATTGTTGGCACGGAAGCCATGGCAGCTCATCTCACTGAATTCAGCCAGAAAGCAAAGAGCAATGAATGCTGGGACTCAGCTCGCCTTCCTCTTTTTATTCAGTCCAGGTTCCCAGCCCATGTCACGCTGCCACTCACGTTAGGGTGGATCTTCTCCCATGAGTTAACCTTGTCTAGAAACTCCTTGACGGACATGCCAGGGGATTTGACACCTTCGTGACTCTAGAGTTTGTTAAGGTGACGCTCAGCATCGTCTCCCACAGTGTGTGAGCTGAAAGCAAGCAGTTCAGAGGGAAAGGTCTGTGCCGACTTCCTCCGAGCACAGCACAGAGCAGACGAGTCAAAGCACAGCCAAAAGCCATCGATCTTCACATGCACCGCCACAGGCAAATACTTTGCTCACAGTATAACTTTTGGTATCAAACCAATTTTAAGGTTACGGACATAAGGTCCAGAGAGACCCAAGGCCAAAAGCGTTTCAAAGTGTCTTTCTAGTCTAGCCACGTGGGGGCTTGGTGAAGCCACATGGCTACTTTTTCTCTGTTCCTCCCACTACCAAGTTTAAACCGGAGCCCTGCACACTAGCATCCAACCGAGGGACTCCAGGAGGTGGGGAATGGGTGTGTGCCTACCCGCGGGCCTCTGTCTCCTTCTACACCTTTTCCATCCCCCTACATCATGGTTTGGCTCTGCGGTGAGACAGTAGGGTCTTCCCATGCTCCAAACATCTCTCCAGCACCAGTGGGAAGCATGGCCTCTCTTCTCTCAAATGCGCCCCATCATCTAGGACACCATCTCTCTCTCAGCTATCTCTTTGTGGTCAGGACAAAACCCAGCCTCCCCAGCCCTTAGTTATCACTTGAAGTTGCAAGTTTAAAATATGATTAAGTAAAAATACTGCATGGGAATTTGAGAGGAATGTTTAAGACTGCAAAGAAAATATGGAGTGTGGAGTCTATCTACTCCTCAGACACCCCAAACTTACACACACACACATTCACAGAGAACCCCTTCATTTTCCTAAGGAATAAGGAACTCTCCAGATTTCATAGCTTTTCCCAGAGACTCCGTGCCCAACAGACACTGTTTGTCCATGTAAAACCCTCCCGCTTTGCCCATCGCAAACCAACCCCTATTTTGGCTTAAACTTCTACAACATTTTTACTTTAGTTGCGTTCATTTTCTGCTGAAATTGTTTCTGTGCTGTGAGTTTTGGCTTCTTCGGTGTTTGATGGAATATCTTTTTTCTTCCGTATGACCTCTTCCCTGGGGCCCTTCTGGTGAGGACCATCTCAGGTGTGGCAGGGACCTCGGGTACAAACAGGGAACACAGCTTGGGAGCCTTGTTCAGTGACCAGAAACTTCACATCTAACCCCCGAGGCTCCACAGTCTCCATGGCCATTAAGCACCTATAGCAAAATTCCAGCACTGCTTTGAGGCCACCAATTCTACACTCAGGCTCATTGCTCGGCCCGCGTACTTCTCTACCAGTGTACTGACATCTTTTGGTTAATTGTGACACTGAATACACATACCCTGGGCAAGTTTTTAAGTGAGCACCAAGAGCTGAACCTCTTAGCTGCAAAATTTTTGTGGGGTATCCTGGATCAAAAGAGAAGCAAACCATTTTCCTGAGTCACCCCAGGCTGCCAGGAAGAGGCCACCTTTCCCATTCTTAAGGTCCCTGACATTCTAAGTTTGATGTGGCCTCTCTCTATTGCCTTCTGGGGACCCAGGGACTGGATATGCCTTCAGCCCTCCATTGCTTTGTATGAAGCCTTTTGTAGCTACCATCAGCAGGAGTGGGAGACAAAGCTGAGACAGACAGAAAATAAAATCCAGGGAGTGGGTTCCGCCCTACTTCTGAGCCGTAAGATGACATTAAAACTGTAAGAAGTCTCTGAGTTCCCTTTTTACCACTCTCTCCACAAACCCAGTACTTCAGTTCGTGGCCAAAGACATAAAAGAAAAAAAGTAGGGGAAATCAAATCAACCCTAGTAATGTTTGCGGTAGGAAATCTGCCCAGACAGGCTTGGGTGAGTTGCATAATATTCCAAAGTCCCGTTATCCTCAGTGGGAGATTTCACGGGATGATTTGGTTGGTTGTTATTGGAGACACACCGAAGCTTAAATGAAGGATTTCTGATAGAACATGGGGACCCTGTGCTCGATGGGGCTCCGGCTGTCACCTCTGGCTTCCTGGTTTCAGCCCGACCGCAGAGGTAAAGGAGTCCCTCACAGCAGGAAAACTGGAAGCATCCAAGAAACATCTGAGAAGGTGAAGTGCACCAGACCACGGAAACCTCAGTCAACTGAAGAAGCAGAACCCGCTCGTTCCCATTAGCATCTCCCTACCTTCTAATACTGCGCCAGTGCGGTCCTATGGTTTCAAGTGTGTCCTTAAATAGGAACTAAATACATTACATGCCTCATTTTCCTTCAGATTATATTTGTGAGCTACAAGCCCAGGGAATTCTGCTCTCTTTCCAAGCTCGCCGCGGCCCTGCATTCCCAACCCCACCCTGAACACGGCCTGTACCTTCCCATCGCTGGGTTGGACACAGTCGCTGTGACGTGTTTTTCTGGGAACTATGCAGAACAGTATTCTTCTGTTTGTTTTAATGGTTCCTAGCCAAGAGGAGGAAAAAAGCCTTGAAATTTGATTTAATTTTTTTTAAAAGCAAAACCATGATGTGAAACCGGGCTCAGGCCAGCTTCACAAGGGGACAAACGCTCACTTGTCTGTGTCCACAGGCAGGAGCCACTCACAGCAATTGACACAGCCACTTCAGAACTTCTAGTGCTCACAGGGGCATTCTGGTGACCGACGGGGGAATGTCAGGGCTTGCAGAGTCCCAGCCTATAGCCACAGGTCTCTTGAGCGAGCCATCAGTCCTCTGAACTGACGGGTCTTGATTGGCTCACTTTGAACGTTGACCTCAGGGGTCAAGCATGTTAACACGTCGTTCTCTTTGATGCCCACATTCAAACTGGTCTTTAGCAAGCAGAGCCTGTGAGAGAAGACGGACATAAACATTTCACCCATCACCTTCCTGCAATCAGCCATTCCAAGGTAAAGCCTGCTTGAGACCTCAGACCTTCACTCTGTCCCCACCTGCTCGCTCTCCATCTACACCTGCCCAGATGCCCCATCACCGGAAGCTGTGTGCCCTGGCATGCGCTATTAAAGCTGATAAGGCTTACATCGTACCCCTCACTTCCTCCTGGCTGACAGCTTGCCAAGCACATGCCTCACTGCAGGTCCTCTTGGGGAAATAAAGACATTCCGAGCAGGCAGGCAGGCTCTCTGGAAACTACATCTGATTGTAAGTGGTCCTTCGATTCTCCATGTCTCTGGCGAGCTTCTGTTTACCCTGGAATGGTTTGGCACCCCTCACTTGGACTCTTAGTTGGATCATGTTTCCTTTTTCCTAAAAAGATTTTAATTGACACATAATTATGCATATTTATGGGGTGTTCCGTGTTGTTTTAATACATGTAGATGGTGTACAGTGATCAATCAGACCAGACCTTGGGTCTCATTTATCATTTTCACTGTTGTGTTGGGAACATTCAAAACTGCATTTGTCTCGCTATGCTGAATTCTAAAACAAGCCACTCAGCTGGAGCCAACCCACTGTGCAAGAGGACACTAGATCTTATTCCTCGTATCTGGCTGTGATCTGCACTCAGGATCTCAGTCAGATTAACCTGGCAAAGGTCCACAGTCAAGTCTTCTCTGACTTGACCTTTGAAATCCCAGCCACCACCTTCTCCCATGCAATGTTCCACCTTAATACACATGAGATTGTCTTTTTAATTTCAGTGAACTTTGTACAACATAAAGTTAACCATTTTTTAGTGAGCAATTTCGTACAATTTGTGTGACTTTGACATCATTAGGTAAGGAATTCCACAGTCCCTCAGCCCCTGGAAACTACCAATGTATTTTCTGTCCCTGTAGAATTGTCTATTCCCAATGTTCCCTATAAATCATATAATATGAACTCTATGACAGTATAGCAGGTTTCCTTTATATAGCTAAATACTATTCCACCCTAGGTATCAAAACATTTTGTCTGTTCACTTGCCTTCTCATGAACACTGAGATGTTCCCACACTTGGCTCCTGTGAATGGTATGGGCAAGGCTTTGGGTATTCTCAATCTCGTGGGTTCTGCTCTAGAGATAGCAAAGTCCCTCTGTATTCATTTTCTTCTCACTGAGGAAAGCTGTGCATTTTAGCTGGTCCAGCTTCCCTCATAAAGCAACTTTTAGAATGAAATTCAACAGCCAGAATCCATTCAGCAGCTGCCTGGTAGATGCACCCCTGCCCTTGCCCCTGTATTATGATGAAGAAGAAATCATTTACAATTCAAAGAGAGTTCTCAGGATGGACAGTCTAGGTCAGTCTGCTGCAGTCCTGTGGCTGGGGCGTGGTAGGGTGAGCACTGTGCAGGTGGCGGTTAAAGGAAATCAGAACTCACGGGGATGGGTTGATCAAGGTGCCAGTAGAAGGTGGCAGATGCCTGACTTTCCCGGAAGAGTTCTGAGGATGTGTCTGGATGGAAATGATGAAAAGGGGGTGAATCAAAAGGGCATCTCAGGCCTTAGAGAGGGTCCAAACCCCCAAAACAAACCAGCTGGCATGACTGGAGACTTGTAAGAGTAAAGTTTGTGCAGGAAGTGCAGCCGGCAGAGCAGGAAGGAGGCAGGCAATCTAGCTGGGACTGGATAGCATCATCTGTATCTCAGCAGCATGCCTTCCCTTGCCTCGGGAGCATCCTGGAGAGGCAATCCACCCACTGCCCTCTCTCTCCCTTTGCGTCACTTCAATGTCTTTCCAACCTCACACTGGAGAATGGCTCTGCTGGATCCCACATAGGAATCGGGATGGTGGCCAAAGCTGGCGACCCAGCAACTGAAGGACCTTTGAGAGGCATGGGACACCCATCATCCGGCATCCAGGCAGCATTCCAGGTGGCAGCAGTGGGTTCCTGGTCCCAATGTCCTTTGCTTCATGATGGATCATGGCATGGCTTCATGACAGCACCCCGACTGCACCACCTTGGTGCATCCCTTTTTTAAGTGGGGGACAGGAAACAAAATCAGGAGAAGTGCATGCTGGGAGATAGCCAACTACTAAATGCAAAGGAAAAGAGCAGCTGGGACTTGACTGGCGCCACCCACCGCTGCCACTCACACTGTAAAGGGGAGGCTCACAGTTCAGACAAACATGGAAATGGCTGCCCATAGCTGCCCTTCCTCATGCCTTCCCGCTTTTCCAAAATGGGAGCCTTCACACCCCTAGGTCTTCATAGGCCTGTGCTCTACTAAATGACTTAATATCATTTTATAAGCGTATGAAATCAGCAGTGCCTCATACAAAATAAAAACTTGCTATAAATTCTGATCTGTGAATAGATTGAATTCACAGCAGTCCCGAGACACGGAACTGGGGCAGACCTCACCACAGAGTAAAGTGACCTGGACATGAAAGTCCCGTCTCAATCCTGGCTGCACCCCTGACTGTCTTTGCACATCCCCGTGAGATACTTAGCTTCTCTGAGCTGGAATGTTCCCTCCACAGAGGACGAGAGGAGCTGGGCAGGTACTGCTTGGAGGAAAGCCGATTCCAGAGGTTCAGCCCTAGACAGTCTGACCTCACAGATCAGGGCCGAGCACTGTTCTTTGCAAAGTTCCGGAAGAGATGCTTGTTTTAAAACCCTGTTTTGTTGTTATGTGTGTGTGGTGTGCATGGGAACACACGCCACCACATTCCTGTTGCTGGATGAAGACTGTGTCTGATCAACTTTCTACCTTCATGGTAGAACAGGGAGGTTCCAAGGGTGGAGCTTAGATGGTCCAACTCGAGGGGGTGGGGGAGTGGGGGAGGGAGGAGAGAGCAAGTGCCTTTCCCAGCTGAGCGTCCTGCACACAGCCAAGGCTCAAAAGTGGCTCAGATGCATTCCACACTCATTTGGGTCTTTTGGTTTAGGATTTTTAAAAACCTCTGTCCCTCGGAGACTGGTCAAAAATCACAGAAGTTGTGGGCAGAATCAACAATTCCAGTCCACCCATAAAAGTGAGCGGTTGTTAAGACACGGGCAGCCAAGGAGCTGTGTCTCTCTTCAGTTTGCAAAAGAAGAGACAGTCGGTCTTTTTAGCAGTCTTGAACTAGGAAGGTGGTAAGAAGTTTAGCCTAAGCTTCACTCATAAACTCCGGGAACTTCCAGTGGGTTAAGGATTCATATCTGGGGTTATTTCCAAGATTTTGTCCTCCCAAGAGATATAAATGTGGGCCTTGAGAATTTACCATAGGGAGGGAAACTGTTCTCATGGCAACGCTTTAGGCATCCAGGCTCCATCGATGTGGAAGGGCAGAAAAGCGAGGCCCGGGTTAGCAGGGGCGGTGGGAGTGGGGTGGATGCTGGTCTCTGCACTTAGGTTTCCAGAAACCAGCTTGAGGTCATCCAGAGCCGTCTTTCTCCCCATAGGTTTACGGTATTAGTTACCCAATAAAAGTGGGGTTAATTTTACAGCTCAGGTAAGATGCAAGCCAAAAAGGTGTCACCATTACTGTGGGATTTATGAAAGTAAATGCGTGGGGTACGTGAGGGGCCGTGCAGCCCTGAACTCTCGAGGTTTCTCTCTCAGGTAGCGTGCTCATTTATCGGTATTTGGAGGCTAGGTTTTCAAGGCTTTGCCACACAAACTATTTTGGGATGAAGGCAAAGATGCTTTGTCCATCTTCGCCTTCAAACCGAGCCATTTAGAGGATTAATGGAGGAAGCTGCAGAAAAGGAGTGTCCCATCCCCTGGCTTTTCGCTCATTTGGCAGCTATCCTGAGCCTTCTAGTCTCCTAGGAGTATGAAACCTGTAGGTGGGGAAGCCCAGCCCTGTATCTCTGCACACAGCCATAGTAAAAGAAAAAAAAAAGGCACTTAGTAATGTCTCCTTTTTGAATGAGCATCCCCTGGAACCACTGTAAATACTGGAGTGACAATTATGTACCATCTCAAGGGACTTGAATAGCAGTCAGTCATGGCAGTACATTCTTGTAGCTCTCAGTCTCTTAAAAAACTGAGGCAGAACTAATACAAGTTCAAAGTCAGGCTGGACTGGACACCATAGTCTTACAAAATAAGCCTGTCTGGGGACAAAGCTCAATGGTAAGTATGTACTTAGCATGTTTAGCATGTATGAGGCCCTAGTTTGATCTCCCACCCTGCCAAATTAACACACAAATAAGCTTTTCTATGAGTCGATGGGCTCACAGGGTTTTCATCTGTAGGGCAGTGATTGCTACCTCTATTTTAAAGGCAGGATCCTATGATGCGCAGGGCTGGGACAGCCTGCTGAAAGAACACAGGAAGAGTGTTTTGGTACCGTGTCTTCTAACTTAGAAGAAGCCACAGAAAGCAAAGGGTTGTGTGTGGAGATGGTGTTGACCCCAGCCAGAGGAGGAGCTGGTGTCAAGGTGAACCCCCGAATGTAGCCGGCAGTCTTCAGTGTGTCCAGATCTGTTGTCCCAGGCTCTGGTTCCACCCTCTGTGTGCACGGCCACTGAGGACTTTTGTGGGAAGGAGGGGGCCTATCCAATCCTGGTCTCCTGTTTCTTCACTTGCAACCCTATAGCTCCTTGTCACTGTCTGTTGTCCCCTGTCTTCAAGATAGAACCTAATTCCTTGTTCGTGTATTATTATCATTTGAAAGCAGTCCAAACTCCTGCAGCTCTGTTTCAAGTTTGAAGGATTGCAGAGGTACAAGTTCCTTGGATGTTAGTAGCTCATCTCAAATCCTTCGGTCTGCAGCTTGCTCCGGCTTTTCTTCCAGGTAGACAGGACAGGTCTTACCCAGTGAGGAGCCCTGAGACTCAACTGTCCCCCTTCCTCCCAGCTGCACCAGATTCCTACCCTGTGGATCTCCTAATTGACTTGTCAGTTGGCGTGAATCTTGGGGCTAATGCGCCCACGCCTTTGTAGCAAATGGAGCAGAAATGATCTGCACTTAGAAAACAAAACTCTGTAGAGCATGTGCCCAGATTTCCAGCTCGCTTCCTCTTCCCTCTCAGGGCTACATCATCTTCCAGCCCACCACCAGCTGCAAAAATAAAAGTTCTTTCCCATATTTAAGGATGATTTTGCGCTTCAGGATGATTTTCTGGGGGTGTAGGAAACTTGACCAACGTGACCAACAGATGTTTAAAGGGATGTTTTGAGAGCTGAATTTAAAAAAAAAATTAAGTGTAGCCTTCATTATATAGTGCCCAACCGCGCCCCCTTGTGACCATTTAGGGCATTTTGCACAACTAGAATGGATGGTGTGCCTAGGTAGTTCTGTGTTAAGAATCACTGGGCTTTGTTTTTGTTTTCAGAGACGAGTATGAAGAAGATGGATTCTGTCAGCCATACCGAGGCATTGCGTGTGCACGATTTATTGGCAACCGCACTGTGTATATGGAGTCTTTGCATATGCAGGGGGAAATAGAAAATCAGATCACAGGTAGGTGACATCAAAGACACGATACTTACATAACTGCGTCTCTCGCCAGAAGTTTTTCTGGGCTTCTTTCCTGACAGAGGATTAGGCTAAGCATGGGGGGTTTGGAGTGGGACCATAAAGAGGCATGAGAAGTGATCTCTGTGCTCTGGAATTTACATTAAAATAATTTATTAGAGGTTAGTCTTGGAGGAAAAGGAAGCTTCGAGAAGTCTCACATTCATGCAAACACTCAATAAATATTGCTGAGGGCTTTCAGTGTGCTGGGACCAGGCTGGACACTGGGGATATGAGAGTGACTGAGCCAGGTATGGCTTTGCCTTCACCGAGCTTGCGTTTGGAAGTGGTGTAACGGAGGCTAAGAAGGAATGACCTTGGACGAGAACTTTCATCCCAGAGCTGTTGTTACAGAGAATCTGGGAAACAGCTGCTCTCCATGAATGCCACAGTGAAGCACTTCCTAATACACAGGACAGGGAGGCTCAGGCCACCAGGCACCATTTTGCACCCAGCTATGGTGACCACAGCCATTTTGTGCCCCTTTCAGGAGGGCAGTGACCGTGTCCTTTTGCAGTGTGATAAAATGACCTCCATGACATTCTCACAAAAGCAGCCAAATTTAGCAAATGGGGATATGGGTACCCAGTAGCATCTGCATTTCAAGATGGACGGCCAGTTGATTTTAGTATAACTGTATCCTGCAAGTTCCTCTGAAGGGCATATGTAGTTGTTGTCTTAACTTGAGGACTTAAGAGAGACATGGATAAATCCATGACACAGGAAAGGAAAAGGGCTAGAAATTCTGTTCTCTAAGCAACTTGACAGAACTGAGAAGCAGCTCAGAAGAGGGGGATTGTTGAACCGGAATCAAGGGCAGGAAGGTGATGTTGCCTTTTGTTGAAGTCCTCAGGCTTGAGCAGACATAGGCCTAACAGGAAGGAGATGCTGAACTCAGTATTTCCACCCAGTACAAAAGCATTTGAATAAACTTTCAAATAAGAATACACATTAAATAAATTCTGTTCTGCTATAAATATTTTGTAGTTAGTGTACAATAGCGCTCTCTTTTGGATGCGTTCCGTGAGTACTGGCTTGTTGGAAAATATTATAGTTTCATTGTTTTTGAAAGAAAGATCATTTTATTTTGTTTGACCCAACACTTCCCAGACTCGTTTGGCCTCTGTCACCCTTGCTTCTCAGAAGCCATTAATATGCTATCAGCTTAACGTCCCTAGAAATGATCTTTGGGAAACTGTGTAAACAGCCTCACGGGCAGCCTTCAGGGCTAGTGTCCTTTTGGTATAGATGCCATGTGTGTGACGTTAGGCTACCAGACCTCTGAGAGCCTGTGGTGCATTCTGGGACAATTGAATTGTGGTCTTCCGGGGCATTGCCTCATTTTCCAAGGATGGAATAGAAAGTATTCAAGCCACAATGAAATGAAGCAAGCGGTCCAAAGCCACCCAGCAACTCCTACCATCTGGCAGCTCCGTCCCATGCTCAGCGCAAGCCCTGCCTGAAACGAGCTCTGAGCTGGGGCTCTCTGATGTCTCAGAGCCTCGCAAAATTAATACAAAGGATGGGGCGAAACACAAAGTCCTATTGCTTCGTAGGGGGGAAAGAAAGGAAAATATATTGTACGTTAACCCAATTAATTCTTTTTATTAAGAAACGGTACATATGTAATTTAATCCTGTTTTTCTAACTTTGTAGTCAAAATGATTTTTTCAAGCCAGTGAAAGTGAGCTGCTTAGACATCTGAAATAAATCTGCCCGCCTTGGCCTTGGGGGCTTCGCCCGGCGGATTCCCCGCGGTGTGTTTCTCCCTGTCTCTGTTGACTGGATCACAACAGAGATAAACCTTGGCCCCTGGGAGTTAATAGCTCTGTTTGCTTTTCAGCTGCCTTCACCATGATTGGCACCTCCAGCCATTTATCTGATAAGTGTTCTCAGTTCGCCATCCCTTCCCTGTGCCACTACGCCTTCCCGTACTGTGACGAAACCTCATCTGTCCCAAAGCCCCGCGACTTATGTCGTGATGAATGTGAAGTCCTGGAAAATGTCCTGTGTCAGACAGAGTACATTTTTGCCAGATCAAATCCCATGATTCTGATGAGGCTGAAGTTGCCAAACTGTGAGGATCTTCCCCAGCCGGAGAGCCCGGAAGCGGCGAACTGCATACGGATCGGCATCCCCATGGCGGATCCTATCAACAAAAGTAAGTAAGTGGTGGTTCTGACGCTGACACGCGGTAACTATTCATACGGGGACTGTGCCCACTAACCTTCCAGTGAGCTGAATACCACGCCTGAGCATCCTGTGGCAGCTTAGACAGAATTGCCTTGGAGAGGTTTCATGAAGACAACTGAAAAATACAGGATCTGGTTTCTCAAAAACTTAAACACAGAATTTACCACATGTCCCAGCAATTCCACTCCTGAGGACATAATCGGAAGAATTAGAAACAGGTCCCCAAATGGAAATTCACAGAAGTGTGTTCACAATACGGGCTATCAGCAATTAAGAGATTGTCAGCAATTAAGAGCATTTGCTGCTCTTGCAGAAGACTTGGGTTCAGTTCCCAGCACCTGGATGGCAGCTCACAATTGTTCTTAACTCCAGTTCTGAGGGATCCAATGCCCTCTTCTGGCTCCATAGGCACTAGGCATAAATGTTGTGCACACATATGTATGCAGCCAAAACACATGCACATTAAATTTAAAATATTATTATTATTATTTTGGTTTTTCAAGAGAGGGTTTCTCTGTGTAACTTTGGAGCCCATCTCCTTGAAACACAGACCACACTGCCTCCACTAGACCCGTCCTGTGAGTTACCCCTAGGTTCTTTCATCACGCAGTTTTTAAGATGGCCAGTTGGAATGGAAGAAAATGGTTGCCTTGAATCTTTGAGTCACTCACTTGTGAACCATAAGAGATTCCTCCTGTGCCCAGGTCCCTTCCCACTCCCATTTCTTTGGTATTCCCCCATTAAAAACACTGAAGAAGCTCATTTTATTCCAGAAGCATAAGCTTTAAATCCTCCCAGGAATGTGAGTACAAGCCCAGCTAACAGGAAGAAAGGCCCACCCCTCCCCACTGGCAGAGAGACCTGCGTCCATCCGCATGGTAGCAAGGTCTTAGGCTGCCCTTCCTTTCCTACACCCACACAGCTGTCAAGAAGGACAGGGCCCCTATGACTCTTCCTGTGACTGTCTTTCATGTTTTCCAGATCACAAGTGCTACAACAGCACAGGTGTCGACTACCGGGGGACTGTCAGTGTGACCAAGTCAGGACGCCAGTGCCAGCCGTGGAATTCTCAGTACCCCCACACCCACAGCTTCACCGCCCTGCGCTTTCCAGAGCTCAACGGAGGCCACTCCTACTGCCGCAACCCTGGCAACCAGAAGGAAGCCCCCTGGTGCTTTACCCTGGATGAAAACTTCAAGTCTGACCTGTGTGACATCCCAGCATGCGGTAAATAAAAGTCATTGGCCCTAATGTTTCAGGCATCCCGGTCCCCATGTAGAAGGCAGCCTAGGAGAGTGAATGTGGTTGATCGTGCTCTCTCTATCCCAATCCATCTCCACCTTACAGGAGCCTGGCTGTCTCTACAGGCACCAGTGTTGCCCTCAAGGAGTCATTGCCCTGTGGTGGCCGCTTTCCAGAGGCACAGGTCAGATAGCCAATCACAGTCATCCCTGTTGAAAGTGTGTTTTCCCAGGACGCCCACAGACACGGGAATATTCTTGGCACACAGGTGTGTTGGAAGCAGCGAGAAGACTGCCCCATCTCACTGAAATCACCCACGAAGCAGGACGACTCTGCAGTCACGGCTCAGTCACCCAGGGCGATCTACTAACTTGTGATCTTTGTCTTGGCCACTAACAGTACAGAGGGATAGGGATGTCTGGGAGGAAAATGGAGTTGCTATGGGTTTGTTCACTTCTACTGAATGGTTACCGAGTGTGAGAGAGGACGAAAGTGCTGGTGAGAAACACCTAGGGGTTGGAGATACTTTGGAGCTGATTCAGCTTTATGGTCCTAGAATTTATGCCCTGGTGGACTGGTCCCAGTGAGTAGGTGAGCTAAGATGTCACTGCCGAGACAGCCAGACTGACAGCTTCAGAGTAGGACCAAACAAAGTAAGTGGTCATAAAAAACAGATAACACAGTCAGTCGTAAGGAGCTGGGTATCTGAACGGGTGATAGTCCAAGCCACTAGTTATAAACCCACTTATCAAGGAAGGAGGAAAGACGGGGCCCTGAGAGTGGCCTACCCCCAAAAAGAGCAAGGAGGAGGATTAGATGAGGTCCCAAAAGTCACAGACAAACATCAGAGTGTTCTGAGCAGAAGGCTGACATCTTGACATGTTGAAACAGAGAAACTTTATCAAGAAGAGTGGTGGAGGAGGCGGTGGCCTGTGGGCGGGTTCAGGGTGTATTGGAAACTGGTGGTAATAGGGTCACTGGCAGGTCAGATGTAGGCAATGAGAGAAAACTCGAGGGGGACTCCAGAGCTTTGGGCTTTGGTAGCTTTTGCATAAAGGAAGAATATCACAGAAAAAGAATTTTTGTGTATCCTGGACCAAATACTACTAAGAAATGCATCATTTGTTCCATCTGGATGATAATGCCTTATCCTTTAGATGAAGTCTTTTCTGTTTTTAAGACAAGGTCTTGCTATGTAGACCAGGCTGGCTTTGAAATCGTGAAATCCCCTGCCCCATATTCTGAGTGCTGAGAGTTTCTAAGCATGCACAACCAACCCTGACTGTCTCTAATTGATGTCCGGTCTTTAGGTTTCAGTGAATGCTGTTCAGAAGTAGGAAAGTCACTCACCCCCAAACTGGAAACTCTGTTTACGATCTGATTCAAGGACTCAAGTGCTATTTTGATGTCACAGAAGGCTTATATCTGTTGATCATCTACTGTGTGCCTTCAGGATGCTTGTTGCTCAGTGACTCCATTTCCACTTAAAGCTCCTATGATATGGAGAAAGTGGTTTGGGTATGTGCCACTGAGGGTGAAAAGGGTCAAGGTCTTACCAGTATCACACAGCCAGACACACTGACAGGATCTGAAACCCTCATCTCCAGCTTGAAGCTCTGACTACACTCAAAGGTCGCGCTCTTCTGACAGACACCCTCCTCACATGAATCTAAATACCTTATGACAAATACAATTTTTAAAAATGCAAGCCTTAATCTCTGGGCTCCACCGTGCTGGTTGTAGACTTCGCAGATGGTGATAGCACATTATTTAGTGGCACTAGTCTGTCAGTCGTGCTGGAAGGGCACAGCGTATTTCTTTCTTGATATCAACTGGCAGACAGATTACTCAAAATTCTTGGGGCTGGTTAAGTCTTGTTGTATGAACAGTAAATTTAGATGAACATCAAATCTAGACATGAGACAGTTTTAGCCACTTAGGATTTTGTTGTTTAAAGTTGGTTGGGTTTTTTGTTCCATTTTGAAAGAACACGGTACCCCTTGAATTCTTCAAGCCAAGCGTCATGGACATCCATTAAAGGAGCAGGGAATCCTTGGCATGTGACTAATAAAAAGCTACTTGGAGGCAGTGACTCCCTAGTGCAGAAGTCAGAAGAAAACCAGCAAATACCAAGGCTTCTCATAAGCCCTAACAGAGTGGCCGCAATGGAACTACTTTGTAACTGCTATAGTGTGCCCAAAATCTTTTAGTTTCCTCCAAATAAATAAATAAATAAAAGATAAGATCCATGTATCAACCTACAGTCAGCCTTCTAAGCTCTGGGGTTTATGTATGTGAGCATATGTGGAGATAGATAGGTGGATAGATGGATAGATACATACATAATACATATATACATCCATACACAGAAAAATACATAGATACACAGATAGACAGACAGATTAAAGAACTTCGGAGCTGACAAGGTGTCGCAGAGGTTAAAGGCTCTTGTCACAGGGTTCCACTCCAGAGATCCCCCATGGTGGGACAAGCCCTGCAAATTGTGCTGTGGCCTCCACATACATGCCATGGTATGTGCGTGTATAAACGCACACACAAATACGTCTAAGAAAAATGGTAATAGCTTCATCCTGCACTGAGCTGTATGGTGTGGGGCAGATTGGAAATGAGTCATTTTCCTTCTCCTTCTCAAGTAGGATAGAGTTTCAAGGGAATGGTCTTGCATTCTCTAGTTTGGTCAAAGCTAAGGAAATTTCAAAATTATCATGGGATTTCTCATTTTCCAACCAGCAATTTTTTGTTTTAGTTTCGACTCAGTAAGGCTCAAAGAAATAGTGCAAGCTTTAAGCAGAGAAAGACTGACATTTGTTATACTTTCTAAAATACCAACACCCCGAGTTTGCTGATGATCGCTGTATCTATGAATTTCACTCTAGAATCGAATATAAATCTAAGTTAAGCCTAATATAGCTACTTAGAATTCTGGGTTTGCCTGGGCAGTGTTAGGTGTACGTGTCTAGAGGATTCTCAAAGGAAGCTTTATTTTTCTTTTTTAAGTTCAAAAATGATATGAGCAAGGCCTCGGCTCTCCTTCTCCCTGTTTGTCGTTCATGTCCCGGGTGTTTCTGACATTAGAAAGACTGTCACTCACTGAAACTAGCTTGTGTTGAGCTTCTGTGCTTCAGTCTGTGAATGAGCTAAATAGACCACACCCTACGAAGACATCCAATCTAGTAAGGGAATCAAATCAGAAGGTCAGAACCACATCGAGCCCTGTTAGCTGGTTTCCGTCACTGTGTCTGCCATCTTTGAAAGCTAATGATGCTATACACCATCGTGATGACTGCTACCGGTCGAATCTCTTGCCAGATTCTTACACGAGTATCTGGTCTAAGACTCGGTTGATGCTCAATAAAATACGTTGCATTGATTAATTTCATTCTCTCTGGAAGATAAGGGATCATTTCCGTTTTAATGATGGAGAAGTTAAAGAGGTATATGTTTTCCTGCCGCCAAGACAAAAGCAGGTCCCTGGACTCTTCCTGCGCTTCCACCATGCCAAACCTCTTTCAAGAACAAACTCGGGCTTATTTTGGAGGAATGATCATTCTCTTATCATTTTCCTTCGCTCTTTCATCATCCTGATTTCTGTGCTTTGGGATCCCATCCGTTGATAAAGTGCCCCCACCTGGACCTTTGTCCTTTCCCCACTGAGTCCCTTGTCCGTCCCCGGATGCGTCCAGTTGTCAAAGCTGGCTGTCCTCTGTAGATCCCGCCTGCAGAGAGAGCTTCACTGTTTGTGTCTCGCCTCTAGTCCCTGACCACCTTTCCGGACACCAGCTTTAGATGAGGTGGAAACTGAAAAGGAAAGATTTCGTCAGCATCCTTCCCAGCCGGCACCTGGACACAGCTGGCTTCACCGAGTCGCTGTCGTCCTCGAGGCTGCTCTTTTCCTCATCTCTGGGGTAGAGCTCTGGGTCTCTGACCTCTGAGAAACCCCCTCGGAAAGGTCTAGCCTTTCCCTTTCGCTGGGTGTTGCCCGACTTCTTTCTGCATCCTCCACTGGTTGGGTCCCCTCTATTGGCACAGGTTGGTAGGAGCTTGCAGTCATGGGGAACGGTGTATGAAGAAGAAGAAGAAGAAGGCTGCTTGTGTTACTGTTTTCTTGTTCACAGCTTGACCCTTGACTTGACCTTTCACTGCATAAAACCTGCTGTGTGTTATCTATTTCCCCTTATGTAAAGTTCTCTCCTCTACCAAACAAGCGAGGCTCCTAAGTGGCAGGACAGTTTTTGCTGGTGCCAACCGTGAGAAAACTAGTGAGCCACATGGCCCCCTTTGGAGTGCTTACAGCTGGCCCGCTGCTTGGCTTGCAACAATTTGCCAAAGAGCACATTGCTGGGCTCTGTACCTGAATAGCCTTGACTTGTCCCATCACCTCCCACACACACACTCTTGGGCTCTGCTTTGTCACAGACCATTTTCTGCAGTGTGGTCGTTTAGCGCTCTGGGCAGGGCAGATGTTTTCCAGATTGCGAACACCGCCGTTTTTAGCTCACTCTGTCAGCAGCCTTCTCCTGTCTTTCCTAGAAGACCTGTTGCGAGGCAATTTGTCATTCCGCCATTTCTTTAAGCCGAAATTGAACGTTACAGCGAGCCGGATGGTGGCGAGGGATGGAGACGAACCTTTTGTAGTCTGCAGAGTTCTGAAAGGGCTATTTTTGCACTATGGATTTCTAAAGTGCACTTTAGTTTCTAGTCTTTATGTATTTTTAATGAGGAAATGAACATTAGTGAACCAAAACATCCTGCTCGGCCGTGTTAAAATTTTAGTCATAAAATAATGGGCTTTCGAGGCGTTTTCTGTTGTTGGCAGTGGCTATGGTGGTTTAGTTTAAGATTAGTTTTTTTTTTTTTTGCTTTTCTTTGTTTTGTTTTAAACATGGAAGCCTTTATGAAGTTTCAAGTCGTCCTTGTGCAGGAGCCGTGCTAATCTTACCTGTATCCTTCCAATTTTAGTATATTAGCCGAAGAATACACTAGCTTTATCATTTAATTATGAATAAATCTGTGCATGTATGTGGATCTGCATATGTAATGTGTGAGTGCACGTATCCACGGAGTCTAGGAGAGGGCATCCGATTCCCTGAAGCTGGAGCTACAGGTGGTTGGGAGCCATCCCACACAGGTGTTAGGAACCGAGCTAAGGTCTTCTGTAAGAGCAGCATCTGTTCTTAACCACTGAGCTATCTCTCCAGGCCCTGCTGATTTTTAACCATGCCCATGAAATGCTCAGTTGTCGACCCACTGTGTGGCTGCTCTCAAAATAAAGTTTGGAAAATTCCTCACTCTTTGGACCCACACCAATATGAACTGCCCGTTGCCTGTCTTTGATGACGGAATTCTGACAGTCCACAGTGATGGTTGCTATTGACTTGGTAGCAGTCATTCACGCTTCTTGCAGGAAACAGGCGGCACCAACAGAACAAGGAGAGTTTGGAGAACTGTTTAAACAGGTGTGTCATGGAGGACATGGAGCCAGAGAAGGAGGAAGTTGAGTTCCCACATGCTTTCCTTGTAGCCATCCACTACTGCTGTCCCCACCTCATTGTGGAAGCCAGAGATCAGGGTCCCCCATTGATGGTGCCCACAGAAGTCAGCCTTGGCGTGGAACTGGACAGGAAAAGACTAGGAGTGGATCTGGCTGTCTGAGGATACTCAGGATTCACTGACTTGGTATTTCTTTGTAGGATTCAAGAGTTTTGCAGGGCCCTAAATAAGTTACGTTGACTCAAATTTATAAAATCAGAGAACCCTGGGAGGTCCCATGAGTCTCACCAATCTCTATAAATGCTGCCAGGTGCCTCCAGGGAAGGAACACTTGTTCTCCTCTGAAGTGGGCTGGTTCCCAGCACTCCCGGGTCTGTCTCTGTAACATGGAAAACAAAACTGATGGGCTGAGGGTACAGGGCAAAGCTGGAGTACTTGGCAAGTATGCACAGGCCCTGGTCTCTCTCTCTCACACACACCCCACCCCCGGCACTACAGATTCAAAACGTCTATCTCATCCCAATTTGACTTTCTCCTTTGTTCCTCCTTTTCCTTACCTATCGTCTGCCTCTGGGTGGTTGCTGTATTTTCAAATTAGAAGGCACATCTTTAGAATAGAATACATCATTTAGGGCTTTGTGACCAGAGCAAGCAGTAGTCCGTGATGTGCTTGGTTATTTCCCAGTATTGGCAATGGAAGCTGCTATGTGGCTGACTGACAGGAAGGCCATATATGATGTCCTTAGGGCATTTTCATCATGCTGTGTGTGCTCCACTTGAACCTTGAACTTGCCAATGAAATGTATTACTAGCCTTCAAAAGGAAGAGAGTGAGTTATAACACTATGTGTTTGAGTTTTTTAAATCGTGGATTTTATGAAGTCTTTCTTTGGCTAGAATGCAAGTTCTAGTATTTATCTATAAATTTCAGCTGCTGTTTTGTCCTAAGATCAACCCTCTTCAAGAAGGATAAGGAAATCACTGACAAAGTGAAACAGGCAGTTCCCCTAAAGCATAGCCCACTACAATTTCATTGTGATTTGTTGTTGAACAGTACCAGGCAAAGGCAAATGGAAACATAAACCCACCCATTGCCGCTACTACCCCACCTTCCCTCCACATCACCCATAAGGGCGTCATGCATCAGATAAGATACTTGGTCAAATAGTTTGCTGAAGTTTGAACATACTGGACTTAAGACTCTCAAATCAGTCTGCTAAAGGTGAAAGAGGTTTTTAACTTTTAAAGCCCAGTAAATGTTTTCACTTGAAGATTAGCTCAGGAAGACAGTGAGCCTTCGTTGATAGGAACTATTTCAGTTTTAAGCACAGGATTCATCTGGGAATAAACAGTCTGTTTTGGATGTTTCTAGCCTCGAGTCAGGGGCTTAAATGCTGGGCATATTTGCCAACTGAAGAGCTAATTGTGAGTCTTTCTCCCTTGGTCTAAGCCTATATTAAAATATCACCAATACAGCCATCCACACACTGCAGACCCACTTACCCCATGGGTTTCGCATAAGCGGTAGGGATTCCTGTATTCTCTGGTTTTGACATCTTTTTCGGATAAGACTTGCTTCGTTTCCTTTGAACTCTACGGTTCTGTAAAATGTCTCCCCTTTTTTGTTGTTTAAAATCAGTGCATGGTGTCTTAATTCAAGAGCAACATCTCAGGTGATAATTTCACTTTACTGAAGTCCCTCTTAAATAAGAAATCATGTTTTCCTTGCTTTACATCTCAGGGTAAGACAGGGCATTTTCTCCGTTAGGCTTAGTCACTACTCAAAGTATTGAATAGCTTTGTAAAAATGGAATAGGAATGTCGGGGATATGATACCAAGCTGTTGGTTTTTTGGAAGGAAATTGGCTGTGTGATCTTTACCACATTGTTGGTTCCAAACATCCCAGGTACTCGATGTGATGTAACTAAGAAGCGCATTTAACTTTTAAAGTTATCCCAAAATATTAAAAACCTTCACCATCCTAATTTCTGGACAATTTCTCAGCACTGCATTTGAGGTTTCTGATAACCTTTCGGGTGAACAGTAAGAACAAGGGTCCTTTTCCCAATGCGATGTGTATGTCTGTGCTGACTATGGTCCCCATAGACAGGAGTCTTGGAATCCAACACGATGGAAAGAATCCCATCCGATACTGTGGATGACTGTGTGTGTCGTAATTTAGGAAGCACAGACGCGGTGATGGCAGATGACACTCCTGCTGCCTGGCTGTGGCGAATCGTTTATTCTTTCCCAGCTTCAGGGTCTCTGCATGTAAATAGAGATCATGCCAAAGTTCTCGGTTAAAATGAGGAAAATGTTTTGTCTGTAATGGCCGGCCAGGGCCAGTGAGAAGGATCAGTGAGAAAGGCTCTTGCCATCAAACCTGAGGACCTGGGTTTGATTCCCAGGACCCACGCGGTGGAAGGCAAAGAACCAACCTCCTCACACTTTCTGACCCCACAGGCATTCTGTGGCACAAATCACACCACACACCCACACGCCACACACACAAACACCATGTGGATTTTTTTTAAAACTTTAATGGCCAGGCAGGGGTTAGTTTTAGAATTTCTAGTAAAGATTGCCCGTTGTCCTATGGTGCATCTTTTTTTAAGGACTCTTTTTTTATGATTTATTTAACTTTATTTTATGTACATTGGTGTGAAGGTGTCAGATCTTGTGGAACTGCATTTTCAGACAGTTGTGAGCTGCCATGTGGGTGCTGGGAATTGAACCCGGGTCCTCTGGAAGAACAATCAGTGCTCTTAACCACTGAGCCATATCTCCAGCCCTAAGGATTCTTATTGTTGTTGCTGCTACTGTTGCTGTAATAAAAGAAACTGGACCCCCTTCTAGCCAAGAGCAGACAGTGGCATGGAGAGGAATGGCCTCAAAGTCTTGGGGTACCCTGAGCTTGCCTTTTCCCAGCATGACCACCTATCATCCCATGAGACTGTTGCACTCGGCAGGAAGACTCTCTGCCTGCTGTGCTCCCGCCATCCTCCTTGTAAGCAGAGGAGCCAAGTCTGGGTGTGTTAAAAGGATTTAGCATCTTGAAGTTTATTCTCCAGCAGACCCACAGGGGCATTTCCCAGACCGCCCATTTACAATAAAAGACCTTCCTTCCGTGCATAATCTGATAGAGAATGAAAGTAGAATAGACTCCTTTGTTGGCAGACAGGTGAGACCCCACTTTCTCCTGTTGTTAAAACTCTGGGTTGAAAAAAATCACTAGCGTTACATTAGTAGTGAACTAGCCTCGTTCCTATTGTAATCGTTACGCTCATAATGATTTCACCGAGGATCCAAGACTAACAGCGGGGATAGCCCACTCATACCGAGAAATTCTATAATGTTAATAACATAGCATCCAACAACTGGATAGCAATTTTCAATTATCCAGGGTTCTTTCATGAACCTGATCCCATTTGAGTCTCACAGGAACCAAATGAGATTGGGAGGCTAGCTATTATTATTCCTGTTGAATACAGGAAAAGGTGGAGATCAGAGAGGGTGATTCTTGCTTAAGGTTATTTGGACTTTCCGACTCCAAGTGTTTATCCCAGGATCCCCTTCTAGGGGAAAACTCTGGAGTTGCAACAGATGCTAGAAAAGGTACTTTCCATATAACTGCATTTACAGCAGCTCTATAAAACCCATAGTTTTTCATTTTATATATGAGTTTGTTTGGCATAGCTAAGCACTGGCCCAGCTTGACCTAGACGATGCCAGTGGCAGTATTCAGAAGTGTTTGCCTTTAAAACATGTGCTTCCTTTACTCTGCCAAATTGTCTCTACTCTGGGTACACCGTGTGTGTGCACCAGCACTCACCTTAGACCCTGTGCTGTGTGTGCATTCTTCCACTCACCTGATTCTTTCCTATCAAACACAATCACTGCTACAGAAACTCTCGTGTTCGTGTGAGCCCCAGCAGTCCCTGGGTTTGCTCTTGACACACCATGGTGGAAAGCAGAGGGTTGAGAACTTCAGGGCTACCCCCTACCTTGCAGGTTGTCCCCATGGCTTTCACCATGAGACAATAGATGCCTAAGATCAAGAATTCAACCCTTGCTAGCACAGGGTCACAGCTAGAGCTGGGGGCACGGAACAAAACTGACTGGGAGACACCAGCCTCTGACCCACCAGCTGCATGTCCTCAGGCTAGCAAGGGGCTTAGCTACCCTGGCCCTCAGACTCCTCATTATGAACGTGTTGCTTTTCCCCTGGAGTTGGATGTCACCATAAAATGAGTTCCTTTTGAAAAGTACCCAGTTTATAGTAATAGTCATAGCAAGCATTATTTTTTGCCAGTAGAAAAATAAATAGTAAAAATGTTATTTTTTTTTTTATTGAGCTCAATAACCAAATGTAAACCCTTCCCCGAGTCCTTGGGAGTGTTAACACCAAGAGAATGTTCTCAACATCTAGTTTCGGGGGAGGGGGGGCTCCTTTTTAAGGTTACATGCTGAATGTGTTTGAAAAGAAGGCAAAAAGTATGGCTGAGTACTCTGGTATCTCATCTAAGGAAAGAGGGGAAGTAAAGACTTTTCCTTTACCCACGCAGAGAGAACCCCTTATTTAAAGGGACTCTTGGGGCTGCACCGTCCTTCTGTCTGCACTTGTGCATCAGCCTCACAACAACGTATTGGAATAACATCTTCTCCTTTCTTCTTAAGACTGTGAGGGTCTTAAAGGCAGAGGGCATGCAGTAATTCATTCTACACTCCCAGTTCCTAGAACAGACCCTGGTGCACAGTGGCTCGCATTTGTTGATCCACTGCAGGAGCAGAAGGATAGCTGAGTGGGGGCATGTTGTTTCTTCTGTAGAGTAAATAAGCATCTCTGAATTCTGTGTCACTCAGAATGTCCACACTTCGGGCTCTTGGTGGCCAGGGTATGCCCATTTTCATAATCCCTCTAATTACCATCCCATAATTCATGTACCAGACAAATAATTCATTGATGATGACATATGCCCAAAGTTTTTGGCTTTACTGGTCAGGCTCAAATTAATAAAAAGAAAAGCATACCTCGTATCCTTCTGTGTGTATTATACTCTTTGCCAAGGGACGGTAAAATGGCTGTATAAGATTTCAAAAATATACTTCAAAGTGTTAGCACTCACAATTACTGGGTTCATATGAAACCATTCAAGACAAATTCTGGGGTTTCAAAAAGTGTCAAGTTATACAGCGCTTCTGTGTCGGAGGGACTTGTAGGCACCCTCCAGAACACTTAACTTCCCATCTAAGTGAGAGAAAGTGAGACCAGATTGCCGAATAATTTGCTTGAGTTGCACAGCTTGCCAGCCACTGAACTCAGCCTGCCTCCAGGCCCCCACTTTCTCAAGGCTGTGCCTTCTGAAAACAGGACCAGGATGCTCCAGGCATGTTGATCCTGGGGTGCGGGCCTGGCCCTGCCGGCCCCTGACAGCCAAGACTGGGTGGGACTTAGGAGCACCAGGCTGTGGCAGTTGGCCTGGGCTGACAGCCAGTGGAGAAGAGCCCTGTGGTCTGCATTAAGGCTTCAGTGCACACAGTTCGTTCTCATGTCGCTTGACTTTTAAGGTGTGGGAGAAACGCAGGTCCGCTGCTGGAGAGGGGCAACGTCATGGGTTCCCTCACACATCCTAAACCTTCATAATATCCCTCTGTGGTTTCCAAACATTTTGAACTTTAAACTTTTAAACCTCAATAAACTATATTAGGGGCCTGATGGAAACAAATCTTAGTAAGTATTAGATTCTTTTTTTCTCACTGTGAATTAGTGTGTATAGAATAAATCGTTTAAACTGTGCCATGTAATATTAGACATTTTTGTTTTAACAAGTTTAACTCTTGTCCTTTTTTTTTTCTGCACCCAGATTCCAAAGATTCCAAAGAGAAGAATAAAATGGAAATCTTGTACATCCTGGTGCCAAGTGTGGCCATCCCGCTGGCCATCGCCTTCCTCTTCTTCTTCATCTGCGTCTGCCGCAATAACCAGAAGTCGTCATCACCGCCAGTCCAGAGGCAACCAAAACCTGTAAGGGGACAAAATGTGGAGATGTCCATGCTAAATGCATACAAGCCCAAGGTAAGATGAACGGTGCAGTTCAGGGGAGAGCAAACCACTGCAAACCCCCACCCCCCCACCCCCACAACACTGGAGGAGCCACAGGCAGAGTTCAGCAAACACAGAGACTAACCCTACAACTCTGCCTCTGCCAGAGACAGCTCAAGCTTCTGCCCCAGGGTGGGGCAAGCTAGACCACAGCCTTACACTGGAGCAGTCGGGCCAGAGGGGCTCTCTGCCAGACCCACAGGGCTCAGAGTGGGAACCGGTTTCCAAATTCAAAGGGAAATCCATGCTCTTTTAACCAAAGTGAGAGAAAAGAGATCTAACATTGTTTACAAACTTGCCTGTTTTTATGGCACATGAAGTAAATATAGAAATCTGTTATGCTATGTAATTTTGAATGACTAAGATGGTAAATTATATGTCATGTGCTTCTTGTTACTGTGATTTATTTTTGAAGAAACCTTTTTTATGCCTTTAATAGAAAGGTTTTCCTCCTGGCCCTCTTTGAAGCCGTTGAATGGTTTCTCACCTGAGCCTCCCCCGACTCTGCTAGATCAACCCCTTTTCTTGTTACTTTTCCTACAAGTCTTTGAACACGTCCGTTGCTCAAGGTCGTGGTGAGGATCCCAGGGTCACCGGCCTTGCTGTGAATGCAGCTGCTATTCTAAATCCAGCACTGTGGTCCACAGCACTCCCTCTCAGGATGGACAGCATCTCGGTCCAAGGCCCTTCTACAGAGCCTCATTTCCCCCACTCCAAGTTCATGCTTCCAAATGCTTACCTTTTTATCTTGTTCTGGCTCCAGAAGACCATGCATGCCGCAGATCCATCTGACTCCTCTCTGTGTTAGACACCGTATTATTCTCTTGACCTTCATGATAAGATTTAAGGAAAAACGATGTCTTCACACTCAAACTAACTCATCTCCTTGCTTATTAAGTAGAATGGAATTATGGAGACTATCACACCTCATAAGATTTTATTTTGCTTAATGCTTTAGACTTAGACTTTTTTTTTGAGTCTTCCAAACACGTCTGCAGTTACAAAGTCATATTTGTTGGTGAAGTTTTCAGGTTCTTTAAATGCCAAAAATTCACTTTCAAATATTGTTTCTTAAGCTAAACCAGTGCTCATTAGTTAAGCATGAATTTCTACCACTGTACATACATACATATTGCATGTCCTAGAGGTAAGTTCATGTGGTATAGACGGGGGCGGGGCATTGAAAGTAGAGGCTCCATGCTTTTGAAAGTCTAGCTTCTGGCTAGCTTGTTTGAACGCATTATAGTCTTTAATGATATGCCACACTCAATTCTTACTGCTTCATACTACTATAAGGGTGAAGAAAAGAGAAGGAGCTGTTATTGGTGCGTATTCTCAGACTAACAGTAGGCTTTTTGGATACTTTTAAATATGCTATGCCTTCAAGATTCCTGTGCAACAGCCATTGTTCTGGGAGGTTCTTTCCCTATTGTTTCTGTGTCACTCAAACAGTTGATATCTATGGGCACAGCACGCAGTAGCTAGCCTCTGTCCTGGGGAATCAGTCCTGACTACTGTACTAGAGTCCATGGAAGAGGGACTTCCATTCATATGTATAATATATATATTATATATTATATATATTAGCTTATCCTTGCTCATTATCTTAATTCCATTCTTGCTTGCTTGTAATTCAGGATCTCTAACAGGCAGGCATCTTGGAATTAACAGTTTTTCAAATAAAGAATTTAGAGACCTCTGCAACATAAATAGAGAATGTTAATACATACTGATTAATATAAATTACCAAGACGTATGTACCGGGAGCTTTTATTTCCATGATCACATTTGATCTTAATAGGCATTACATAAAGTAGTAAACATAATAGTTTATGCTGTTGTATAAGTAGGGCAACGTAGACCCCCCCCAGAAAAAAAAAGCCAAGAAACAAGAAAGAAAGAAAGAAAGAAAGAAAGAAAGAAAGAAAGAAAGAGAAATAGAAAGAGAGAGAGAGAGAAAGAGAGACAGAGACAGAGAGAGAAAGAGAGAGAGAGAGAGAGAGAGAGAGAGAGAGAGAAGAAGAAGAAAAACAGATGAACTATTACGGTCAACATCAAAGGCTTAATAATCTATGGAGATAAAATGTGAACAGATTTTCTGATTCTAAATAAAATCTTTGGACTTACTAGCTCATAAAGGTTTTACAAAGTATTCATACACAAAAAGTGGGGATCAGCAAGCAGCCACTGGATCCTCTTGGACAGTCTATGCTGGATAGCCAGGGATAGCCTGGCTTCTCAGAAAGCTTGCAGTAACCAGAATTACAGTCAGTCACAAGCCAAGTGATGTACCGCAGCCCGGGGAGGAACATGTAAAATTTGGCCAGAGTAATAACCCTTCTCCACCCTCCATGATCAAAGAGACAAACATAAGAGGTATTGGCATGAGGCTCCATGGGACAGACATAGTTTTCATTGTTTCCAATTTTTGACATATTCCTTGCACAATTTCCCAGTGTGGAGGTTTCTCCAGCACAGGACTTGGAATTTAGCCACAAATGGCTCACAGGCTCTTCTGGACCAAACCAGTAAGTAGGGCTGGCTCAAGTACTTGACTGGGTTGGGAGGAGGGAAAAGAAGCAACAAAACAAATACTATCTCCCCCCACACACACACACCCAAGGGATTCGGCTCTGAGTTGTTTGCTTTGGTTCTTACCAAGTGCCTTTCCTGAAAGAAGCACAAAGGACTTTGTAGACCTTCAAGAAATTTTCTAAATGTAAACAGTCTCTAAGACTTCTTTGAAAGGTCACCACCACATAAATATTGCATGTGCCTATAAAATCTAAAAGGAAGAGACACTCATAAGAAAGAATGAGGAAAGGCCTGAGATCAAGCAAACAATGAGAGTAAAACGGAAAGGCTTTTTGGAGCCAGGCGTGAAAAGGGATTGAGGGGTCGATGCCTGCCTGCCCTGGCCTTCCTCAAACTTTTCCTTGCCCTATTAAAAAGCCAAGGACCCCCAAGTTCCTTATTCATCCAGCCGCGTGTGTCTTTCGGGGTGGAAACTGTCTGTCTCCATCTTTCCTCACCAGAGGAACTTCTAACATTCCCCGTCAGTGTTTGGATTAAAGAGAGGCTTCCCGGGGAGATTAGAAACGACCCCTTTTCCCAGAAGACAATAAGCAGCCACAGCAGACAGACTGGCTGCAAGGTGGGCCTGGGCCCTGGAACGCTAGGGTGGGATGCTGCAAGAAGAGGCTCTTGATGGGTCCCAGTTCATCAGAGTGGCGGCTTAGCAGAGGCGTGGGCGGACAGGAGGCGGAGCTGTCTCCCTGTGGTACCCTCTTAGGGCTCAGCGCCTCTAAGAAGCCACGAGCCCTTCACCTGTTTCTCAGCTCTTCGGAAAGAGAAGTAGACTGTCTGGGGCATGGGCTGTTTGCTGTTTGTCATCCTTTTTTCTTTTTAAACAGAAGATTTCAAGCTACTTAATTTTTTAATGGGTTTTCCAGGGGTGCCCAAACTAAACAAGACTTTTCTGTATTGCACTGTGAATTTTACAGTTTAGGGGAGTTTTGCTTGTTTTCTTTCTTGGGGTGCTTTGGTTTGGTGGAGGACTATAGAAAACGAGGGACCTGGAAACGGACTTCCCTTTGCTCCACCTCTTTTCCCTGCCTCCACTTCCCCAAACCCTCCCAATCCTCAAAAACAGACCGTCCAGTCTCGTGGGTGGAGAGACAGTCTGTGACATACAACCCTCAGCAGGGACAGAGGACATTGAGCCTTCGGCCTCCTCGCCTACCTGAGGGTTAGCTAGGCAGGTGAAGAGGCTGAGACATGGGGAAGTTTAACAATGACCCAAGAAAAGGAGAGCAGGCCTAGGCAGGTCACAGCCCAAGCCGCTCCAGGGCCAAACTCCTACAGTTCCTGACTGTTGGGAAGAGCTGCCCCGCTTTCTGACGCGGGGACCTTCAGGCGACCTCACCCTCATAGCTTGCCAGCTACTCTGTTTTTTTTTTTTTACATCTAAACTACACTTCTGTCTGTCTTTCCTCTTCCACGAAGGTGGTGGCAGAATATGCTGAAGTGTGTGTGTGTGCATATGTGTGTGTGTGTGTGTGTACACCCTTGTATATACATATTTGTATACGTCCCCGTCCCTTTTTCCAGGTCTTCCAAGCCCTGCTATGATCTGGCTGCCCTCTTTTGAACACCCATCCTTCCTGATGCCGCATCATTTCTGTCCTCAATCACTTTTTCACTCGGGCTGGAGAGGTAGTTCAGCACTTAAGAGCTCCAGCTGCTCATCCAGCAGAGCTGGCTTCAATTCCCAGCACCCATACGGCAGCTCAACCACCAGTAACTCCACTTAGGGCATCTGATGCCCGTTTTTGGCTTCCATGGGCACCAAGTATGCCTGTGGTGCACAGACATACATGTAGGCAAAAATACCTACATACTTAATGGATTTTTTTTTGTATACTTGCCTATTTTTTAAGGAAAGCCTTTCCCACTTAGTCTCCCAAAGCTCCTGAGTTCACTATCCTATTTTTCGGCCTTCTGGGGCTCACGGATGGTGTGATTTAATGCAGCGGCCTTCTCCAGGGCTCCATACTCTTAATGTCTCTGAAGCACCTAACAGTCCTAATCACCATCTTGAAATCCTTACCCACTGGCTTTCTTGCTGTCTCCTTTCATTTCCTTTGCTACTGATTCCTCACTTCGCTGGAGGGAAACATCTCTTTTCTATTTTCTCTGCCTCATTCCATTCTCTGGCAGGCCTGAGCTCCTCTAGGGTAAAATGACTCACCAACTGGGAAGGACCAATCTCACACTATAGAGTTCAGGCCGGCACCCCAGAGTCCCCACGGTCTAAGCCTAGCTGTTGTAGCCACATTTTGCTCCCAGCCTATTGCCAGGAGGTGGTAGTCTGAGAGTCTTCAAAGAGCCAGGATTTGGAGGTAGAAAGATTGGATTACAGATCTTGGCTCCATTATCTACTGGCATGAGATCTTAAACAAATCATTTACTCAACACTTCTCCGAACCTTTATTTTCTCACCTGGGAAGGAAAGATAAAAATAGAACTTAACAAGAATGTGTTTGACGCTTTTGAAGGTAGTGTGTCTGGCACCTTGCAAGTCGAAATAGCTAGAAATCCCTATTTTGGTTCCGATGATAACTACAAAACCTTTCTCAAGTCAGAGGCCCTGACTAGGGCAGTGTGTGTTTGGAAGGAAACAACAGGACCCAGCAGCCCCCAGCACAACTTAAAAGAGAAAGAGCAAGGGGATCAGCTAAGACGTAGACCTGACTCTTAGACGTCGACAGCTGTGGGATTGCAGGTGCCCATCCTGATGGCATAAATCCCTGCCTCGCTTCCAGGATCAAGTGCATTAGGGTTTGAGAGGGCGTGACAGTGACAGCTGTGAGGCACCCACTCCCTTATCTCAGCTGGAGAACCCCCGTTGCCATCCTGCTTCTGGGCAACGAGCCTCATCAACAGGGATCACCAGTGGACTGACTGACACACGCCATTACTGACGTGTGGCTGTAGGATCTCCACAGACCTTGCCGAACTTCCTGGGGAAGGAAATTTTCACTCGAGTCTAAGTTTGGGGTGAAAAAATAAGTAAAGCTTGAGATTAATATTCCCCCAAAGTCCCACAGCCAGCAGGAAACAAAGCCAAGCCTCCAACCAGGTCTGCATGGTCCCAGGGTCCAAAGATTTCCTTTTAATCCACTGCCTTAATTTTCATATTTGCTGAAACACATGAGCCCATAGGATCACAGAATAATTGATCTGTTACAAAATCAGAAACAGCAGGGGCTGGAAAGATGGCTTTGTAGGAGCATGTACCGCTCTTGCAGAAGATGGGAATTCATGACTTCCTTTAGCTCCAGTCCCCGGGATCAGACACCCTCTTCTGGACTACCCGGGCACCTGGACTCATGTCTGAACTGAGCCTCTTCTAGCCAATCTCTGTCATTTGAGCCTATCATGTGAGGAACACACACACATATACATGGCCACTATCTGCTCTTGATGTTTAGCACATGAAAAGGATTCAAATATGTGGCTGCTATAGGCTGAGATTATGGCACTAATGCTGGAGCTGTGTTTCTTGTCACACACAAGTCAGTGTGTAAACTGGCTATTCCACATTATTAGTATCTATGTTATTATATGACTTGGTACATTAATATAGATTAGATTAGTTGTGTGGCAAATGCAACCAGCCTTTAAAATATATCCTAAGTAACTGGCTCTATATTGAAGGCTTAGCCGAGCTATATCAAGAACCTTGAATCTCACTAATACCTCAGGGCATATTAATGCAGTATAATAGAGAACATAAGCTGGAGCCTATCCATTGGTCAGTAGCTTATCCTTTTCTTTCGCCTGGAGTTTCCAAAGCGTCTCTTTAATCACCTTGTAGAGATCAGAACTGTTCCATCAGCTTCTTCAGCCCCGCCATGATCGCCTTTACAAGTGAAGCAGGGGACCCCGTTTGCTGAGTGAATAATCTGGACATACATCTCCAGTTATTTCAGTGACTTAGAAGTAAGGTCTCCAGACCAAGGTCTACCTACCTGGGGACTGCCGGACATGGGGCATCTCGGCCCTGCAGAATCAGAGATCTGCTCTAACACATGTGTTGTCTAGGTAGATCTGATGTCTGCTAAATGGAGACGTGCTGGTTGGTTCTTGAGAGTCAGAAAGGAGTCTGTCTCCAAGGCAGACAGATCTCAGGGAAAACTGGGATGCCAGAGGTTGCTGACCTGGCAATGCCCTTTGCCTACATCCCTCTACCAAAACTACACCTCCCATGTTGGTAGTGCCAGGGCCTGTCTCGTCACTCTCGAATGGGCAAGCACAAATGCCAAGGTTTGGAACCTCCTCTGCCCTTGAAAATGCTTGTGTTCAGGTACCATCTGCTTTTAAACAAAACACCCACAGAGTCACAGTTGACCTGGTCATCAAAAACATGGGAAGTGACTTTGCCTTAAGTGACAAGAATGGCAAGGGGTGCAGAGGCAGTCAGGGTGAACTTGTGGATATGAACTTCAGCAGTCTTCTCTTAGTAGCTGCTAGTGGAGCCTCCTTCCTGCTCTAGGGTCTCTTCCCCTCCCATGCCACACCGTAGCTCCTTCTTCCTATAAGAAGAGGAAAGTATTATTATTATTATTATTATTATTTATACAGTGTTCTGCCTGCATATGTAACTGGAGAGTTGGATGCCATTTTGTAGCCAGAGACTGTTTGTTTGTTTTGAACTATATTAATTACAACACTGTTTAGCCTATTAGCTCAGTCTTCTTATTGGCTAGCTCTTATATCTTAAAATAACCTGTTTCTATTATTCTATGTATTGCAACAAGTCTGTGGCTTACTGGGTAAAGTTCCAGTGACCATCACCTTCAGCAGCTGCCTGGCATCTCCCTGACTCCACCTACTCTATCTATATATCTCTGTTCTTATTTTCTGCCTGGCTTTACTCTGCCAAGCCATTGGCCAAAACAGCTTTATTCATCAACTAATAACGACAACACACATACAGAAGGACATCCCACATCATGCATGTATGCCTGCAGGCCAGAAGAGGGCACCAGATCTTATTACAGATGGCTGTGAGCCACCATGTTGTTTCTGGGAATTGAACTCAGAACCTCCAGAAGAGCAGCCAGTGCTCATAACCTTTGAGCTATCTCCCCAGTCCAGAAGAGGAAAGTCTTAAAGGGAGCTTTGCACTATAAATGACAGGGCCACACAGATTCTCACTTTACTTCCTAGGATAATCAATGTAAAAGGAGCAAGAGATAGTGAGCCTACTACCAGCTCACTTGCCCGAGGCATCTATTCGATTGTATTCTCACCTGAGGTGAAACTTCCCCAAGGTAAAAAGAGTCATTTAGAGAGCTCTTGTTACCCATCTGTGCCCATCTCTATACTAAAAACAGTTTTTAAAACCCTGTCAATTGCTTATCCCTTCCATATGACACATTAAGAGATCCCTCGATCCTCGGTCATCATCATGATCTTGGCCTCAGGGTCTGTGTCTTGGTCAGACCTAGAACAGATGCATACTGGACTTGAACTTACATGTTCTGTCCCTTCTGCAGAGCACTCATTCCCACTCCAGCCCAGTGGCTCTCCAGACATGACTTGGGGAAGAAACCCTATCCGACCCTGGCCAACCCATCGACTTCTGCATCAACTTCTCCCCCCTCCCCCATCAAAAATGATACAATTTTTAAAGCCGAACTGAGGCAGATGTATGTTTACTTTGAGAAGTAAAAATGTTAACATTTAAACTGAAAGCCTGCTTCGGTTTTAAGGTTCTTAATTGCCTTAGAGCATATAATAAACGCAGCCCATCTTGTCATTCAACTAATGGAGGAGTGATGGAGAGATAGGGGCCGGGACCCTGCTCTTCCCAGGGTGCCTTTGTACTTAGTTTACTTTGGCACCGTGCCTCGTGTGTATTTTACACTTCTTTACATTTTGTACATCCCTGTATGACAAATACTTGTCAAACAAAAACTAAACAGATTTATAACCCCTTAACTTGAAATGAACCAACATTGAACTGCCAAAACTTTATGACTTCATTTTCGTTCATAGTTCTCCACTGCATTGGTTCAAACAGACAAACCCCACTTGAGGTCAAGCAGAGGTCATTTCACTTTCATTACTAAAATATAATTTACAATATGCCAGACCTAAACAAGTTTAGCCTAAAGGGTTTGTATAATGTAAACCATCTGTTCCTTAACAATACAGCTAATTTCCTGCCATCTCCAAGCAGTCTGCTGACGGCTTCTTTTAAGGGGTTTTATGATTTTTTAACTAGTTAAGGATTTATGTAAAATTCGAAAATGAGTCTGTAGTTAAGACTCATTTGTACCAAGTAACTTGAGCAGTTTCTTAAATGCAAATCGCTGTGTAAATGGCTCCCCCGAAACTAAACTTGGAGTCCGTGTTTCTGGGCGTTTTCTAGACCGGCTGCTGCAGGTGCTCGGGAGAGTTTCTGAACTGTGCCATTTGGGTGTTTTCCCTACTCGTTCCCACAGCCAACACTCAAATTTGGTTTTAGGGTGACTCTTGTCAACCTTGCCCTCCTTAGAGAAGTCAAAGAAGACATGCGTAGCTGCGTGCTCTCAAACTTACCAGTGCTGATGAGCCATGACAAGATGCAGTTGGGTCAAAATGGAGCCTTTCGTATGCACGAACAAAAAGAGAGAACCGTTTATAACATCCTAGGATACTCCACCATCATTCCCTTCTTCTGACTCGGGCAAGTCGCAGAGCCCTGCTCAGCCTCCAGAGCCATTGCTCGGCCTGGCTTTGCTGGCCAGAGCCTTGGCATAAGCTTTCCTGGACCTTCCCTACTCTTTCCTCTGTCCTCCTTCTCCACCAGCAAAAGGAATTCTTGGAAAGGCAAATGTGAGAGAAGGAATTTGCTTACCTCAGTGGAGGGAAGGGCAGTTCCAAAGATTGGGAGCATTGGCCAAGCCCTTGCCAAATTCCCGGTCACCCCTTCTCACCCTGGACTCAGAAATTTGGCCTGCTCTTGTCTCTTTCCCAACTGATCTCTGCCTCCAACCATGCATCCCAGGAAGAGGAGCAGTCTGCCTCTGCTCAGCTTCTCCCCTGCCCTCAGGATCCAAATGAATTCTATATCAACTTGAAAAACACTTGTTAAAGAACTAAACAACTATACCAAACCAAAGAAAGTCTTAGAAAAGAAACTTAAGACACATCTTTAAAAAAAAAAAAAACAATTAAGGGGATTGAAAGGACCTCTAGAACTAATTGAGGTCTGTTTGCAGATCTAAATCACTGACAAAATTTATTCTACTTCGGGATGGCTGCAGAGTGGTGAAGAAATTCAAGATTGTTAGCTACACATTGGCGCTCGCTTACAGGCCTGGGTTGCCAGTTCAAGTTTGTTGTGTGCTGCTCAGGCATCAACTAATCTTAGAAAACAGCAGATCCAAGGTGTCAACCGAGATTTGCTTGCACTCAAAACTCAGTGATTACTCCCAGAGGTGTAGGAGAGCACCTAGGCCTTAAGTCCTTGCTCTCAGTCTGATAGGCCATTGGTTTATTTCCTGCTTCTCATTATCCCAGGAGAGATTTTAGTGCTCAGTCCCTTACCCTTCCCTAGCATCAAGATCTGGAACTCCAGCTCAGGTTAAAAAAAAAAAAAAAGCAATGAACACCTACCAAACTGTTTAAGAGGCCACGGCATCCACTGGGTTCCTTCCAGTTACTTGATTACCATCAGCTGTCATGGGAATCCTTACCTCAACGTCATGCAGAAAGGATTTATCTCGGGTTACTCTTCCCAGAAATAGTAAGATCATCCCATGCTTTGAGAAAACCAGTCAGCCTACGTGATGGAGAACCACTGATCTAGACCATGTGAGAAAAATAGTAGGTAAACCTATAATGGCAGAAAAGAAATTCCTGATTAGTCAGGAGGAAAGACTAATGTATGATTTTTAATTTAATTACTCTGTTAATTTATGTTTTTAACCTAACCCTGAAATTTTTAGTGTGTAAAATAGCTGAGTTGAAAAATCTCTGCCTCCTCTCCTTCTCTCTCTAACTCCCACTTCTATTAGTAGCCACTACTGCTCTGAGATTCCTTTTATCAGCTCTCTCAATTTTCTTACGCATATACAAAGACATAGGAACAGGTCTTTCTATTTCTCCACTTTTCTGCAAAGGTTATGTATGACATTAGCTGCTCTGCTTTTTATGAACTAAAAGCATTAGGATTTTAGAGACCATTCCATGCCTGCACATAGAAAGTTTCCTTATTTTCCACAGCTTTATAATATTCTGTTTAATAGCCACACACTTTTATGCCTAGGAATTTAACCCAGGTCGCTGCGCATGAAGGCACTTTTAACCCTTGAATGGTAGGCCCAGCTCTTGTTGAGACTGGATCTTGGCCCATGCTTGCTGTAAACTCCTAATACGTCTACCTGTGTTTTCTGAATTGCAGAAATTGTGTTTTCTGAATTGCAGAAATTCAGAATTTAGAATTGCAGGTATACCCTTGCTGAGTGCTAAAATTGCAGGCATACATTTGCTGTGTGCTAGAATTGCAGGCATGCATTTGCTGAGTGCTAGGATTGCAGGCATATGTCACCATGCCTGCTCTACCTTTTTTCCCCCTCCATTTTCTGTTTACTTGTTTGTTTGTTTTCTCTTCGGGGGTTTGTTCTGTTTTTTAAGATAGGGCCTCACCACGTAGCCTAAGATAGCCTCCATCTTCCTTCCTCAGATTCCACAATGCTAGGGTTACATGCACCTGCCACCACACCCAACTTCTTTAACAGTTATTAAAATCAGTCTCCTATAGGGAGATACTTGAGTCATTTAAGTACTATAATGGATAGAGCTATAATAGCAAACCTCAGTCTACAGGGAATTACAAGTACCATTACCATTACCTTCAGCACAAGTATCCCAGTTACTTACTCTTGGTATGTCCCATCTCTCCTTTCAATGCCAAGGTGTCCAGTTTTAAGAAAGGTTTTGACCCACACTTTCCCTTTCTTGCAGAGCAAGGCTAAGGAATTGCCTCTTTCTGCTGTACGTTTTATGGAAGAATTGGGTGAATGTACATTTGGAAAAATCTATAAGGGCCACCTCTACCTCCCAGGCATGGACCATGCACAGTTGGTGGCTATCAAGACCTTGAAAGACTATAACAACCCCCAGCAGTGGACCGAATTCCAACAGGAAGCCTCTCTCATGGCAGAACTACACCATCCCAATATTGTATGCCTCCTGGGCGCCGTCACCCAGGAACAGCCTGTGTGTATGCTCTTTGAATACATGAACCAGGGAGATCTCCACGAGTTCCTCATCATGCGATCCCCACATTCCGATGTCGGCTGTAGCAGCGATGAAGATGGGACGGTAAAATCGAGCCTGGACCATGGAGATTTCTTGCACATCGCAATTCAGATTGCAGCAGGCATGGAATACCTGTCTAGTCACTTCTTCGTGCACAAGGACCTTGCGGCTCGCAATATTTTAATCGGAGAGCAGCTGCATGTAAAGATTTCAGACCTTGGGCTTTCCAGAGAAATTTACTCTGCTGATTACTACAGGGTACAGAGTAAGTCTTCACTGCCCATTCGCTGGATGCCTCCCGAGGCCATCATGTATGGAAAATTCTCCTCTGATTCCGATATCTGGTCTTTCGGGGTTGTGCTGTGGGAGATTTTCAGTTTTGGACTCCAGCCATACTATGGGTTCAGCAATCAGGAAGTGATCGAGATGGTGCGGAAGCGCCAGCTGTTACCATGCTCTGAAGATTGCCCGCCACGAATGTATAGCCTTATGACCGAGTGCTGGAATGAGATTCCTTCCCGGAGACCGCGCTTTAAAGATATCCATGTCCGGCTTCGATCCTGGGAGGGCCTCTCAAGTCACACCAGCTCTACCACTCCCTCGGGTGGAAACGCCACGACGCAGACCACCTCCCTCAGTGCCAGCCCTGTGAGTAACCTCAGCAACCCCCGATTTCCCAATTACATGTTCCCGGGACAGGGAATTACACCACAGGGCCAGATCGCTGGTTTCATTGGACCAGCAATACCTCAGAACCAGCGCTTCATCCCCATCAATGGATATCCAATACCTCCAGGATATGCTGCCTTTCCGGCTGCCCACTACCAGCCTGCAGGGCCTCCCAGGGTGATTCAGCACTGCCCGCCTCCCAAGAGTCGGTCCCCAAGCAGCGCCAGTGGCTCGACCAGCACTGGCCATGTGGCCAGCTTGCCCTCATCAGGATCCAATCAGGAAGCAAACGTTCCATTGCTACCACACATGTCGATTCCAAATCACCCCGGTGGAATGGGTATCACTGTTTTTGGAAACAAATCTCAAAAACCCTACAAAATAGACTCGAAGCAACCATCTTTGCTGGGAGACTCCAATATTCATGGGCACACCGAATCTATGATTTCTGCAGAAGTATGAAATGTGTGCCTTTTGTACATACTATACCAGACAAACTGAAACGTGGCAGAAAAGATTTATATTCAAATGTTTTTATTGAAGGTTCTCGCTTAGCAGACATTGCAATGGGTGTCTTCTGTGAAGTTTAACTGTGTCTTATTGGAAAGGCAACCAGCCAGGAACAATAACGCATTGTGGGATTGACATCCACCCGAGTGTGTGTTGTGGTGTTGGGAAAGGACCGATTCAAGTACTGAAAACCAGTGAAGAGAAACAGAACGTTGTAATTACTTAGTGAACCAAAAAAGGAAGTCAGATGGTGCTCTGTGTATTTGCCGTTGGTCACCATGGCTGATCTACCCCCAAATGTATATACTGTAGCGTTTGTCTACCTGCTGTTTCTACTTCATGACAGATGTTCAGGAACTATTCTGACTCACCTTAGACTCTAAGCGTGTTTGAATGGAAGTGGTGTTTAGCACCACAGAGGGAACTTGAGGCCACGTCTGAAATCTCGGATGGAAATGAGCCATACAGACTTGTCATGTCCACAGAAGTCCTCTCAGTAATCGGGTTTCTCTGGGATGGTGTAGGGTGGTGATGTGAACCTCCTCTTCTCATCATGAAGGCCTTTTCCAGTCCCTTTTCCACAACATGTTTACACAGGTCCTAAAGAAGGTAGATGCGGATACTGGAAATGGCTGTAGATTACAATTGGGGTCATTGCTTTAGAGATGGGGCACCCAAGGAGGCACAGTCAGGAAAATGGTCCCCAGCGTGGATCAGTGTCCACGAAGGAGGACTGAGGATTGTTTCATTGTTCCTTTGGTGAGCTCCTCTCTTTAGGAACTTCCCTGGACCACTCATGCTGCAAACGGGTGATGCTAGAGGCAAGCACACCCACACCCATGCCTTGCCTGCAGCCTGTTTACAAGTTGGCCAAGGTCTTGGGAGTGTTTACTGTCAAAAGACTGTGAGCAAGAGGAAACCCTGTGATGATGCCAGTAGCGAGCAAATTTAAATTCTCACTTTTCTTGTTGTTTTTTTTTTTTCCTGGAGATGTTCACCAATTATATTCTAGCACCAAGAAGTGTAACAATTTATTCATAGAACTAGCTGGAATCCAAAGACAATACATCCTATTTTGAAAAACATTATAGGATGTCTAAAAAAACATACTGAATGCTTTCGAAGACTACAAAACCCCGAATTCCTTAACTTGGCAAACAAGCCTTTTGATCCTTCTTGCCTTTCTTAGGGGATGACATCAATTGTGCCCATCCTGGCATTGAGTTGCCAACCACATTTTACCAAGTTCAGAATTCTGCGAGATTCAAGTTCTGCATAGAAAGGAATTTTAAATTTGTTTTTTCTCTTGATAAAAAAAAAACCCAACTCCTTTATTCTAAGAAAAATGTCAGAAAATCTTGCTTTTATTTTAAAGCTATAGAGACTTACAGATGTATAAGATGCAAAATAAATCCTGGAAATATTCCATGAGAGAAAGAAATATTTCTTGAGGGGAATATATAAGAAAGTTAAGAAGACCTTAATGTTTCTGCCTTTAATGGTAGAATTTGCGTAGGAAATCTGTCTACCAAAATGTGCCTAGTTTTCCCATACAAACATGAACTTAAAGGTACTGTGAACTCAAAAGAGTTGGCTATATTCAGATTTACCAGGCAATAAATTAAGAACTGTTTTGTGGCGTGAATAAGCTGATTCTATGTAACATTTCTTGAAGTTGAGTAGAGGAGGAGATTTGTATCCTTTTGTTGCTATGCAACTGTTTAACGATGACGCTTCAAACCACAATTTGTATATGATATGACAATCAGTTGTTTTCCAAGAATATTTATTTTGAGTAAACACAGTCCCAGTGAATCTGTGTTTTCAAGGAGTCCCTTAGAGGGGGGCTAGCATTCCATGAGCCAGTGAGATACCTTCTCTGGAAAGTCATTATTATGGTTAAAAAAATAAATTCAACTTAGTTTTTTATAAAGAACTATAACGTTTATTTTTAAGTCTTTTATAATAACTGAAGCCATGAAGGTGAGCAAGCTAAATTTCAAAACCACTTGTTAGAATTATGAAAACAGGGCTGAGGTGCTGCGGCACGCAGCCTCTTTTGTATTAAATGGTACTTTTTTCACAAGCTGAAAAATCTTTCACTTTGTTGACCATATTTTGTAAGCTAACTTTATTTTCAGGTGTTTTTTTTTTTTTAAATAATTTCTCTGCACAATACTGTCTATGGTTTGTATCACAGAAGTGAAAATATATCTGCATTTTTATATCTGGTCTGTTTCCTTCTTTCCTTTGCTTGTGTTTAACTCAATATAGATTTTCCTCAAGTATACAACGGCAATGTTCAGATAGCTCACACTGCCGTCTGTCCCCTTATCCTCACTGCATGCGTTTAATCACTGTATCGATGTTTGATTTGTTCTTATGGGCATTCCAGATAGGGAAGCATCTTTTGTAATGACCAAAAGACTATTTTATATTGAGGATATACGCCTATGTATTTCACCACCGGAGATGATATTAAACACTGATCATTTTATGCTGCTGTTTATTAAAATGTTTACTATGAAAGATGTCCTGAATATTGCTATCATAGGAGACTCTGGAGGTCGTCACGTTGTTTCCAATGACTGACGTTCCTTAGAAGGAGGGATCACAATTCTTATTTTTGTCTTACTTCAATTAAATGACATTTAAGTATATTTCGAAAATAGACTCGCCGTGCTGGGAATATCGCTCAGGTGATGCAGCACTTGCCTGGTATGTGTGACGCCCTAGGTTCAAGCCCCAGTGCTACAGACGAGGCCAGGTGTGGGCATTGGTTTGTTAGTGACCATGGGTGGAAAGCAGAATCCTGACGAGATCATAACCAAGTATAATCTGCCTGTAGATGGCAAGCTTCGAACTTTCAAAATCAAAATGACATATTCATGATGGAATATAAAAGATTAGATGTGGGATTGAAGTTGGCTTATTTTCTGCTTCGATGTTTCCATATGAGTTTAGCAGAACTCACACTTGAGGACTCTAAAGATTAGTCCGTGCGTATTGTATCACATTCATCTTGGATTGCAACCATTTGGTAACATAAGAGAGATGCAGTCATTTAATTGACACAATATCACTATAACCCGATTTGCCCAAAAGAAAAAAACTCCCATCCAACAATTAAGACATGCCGTCAAGGAAAATGAGTATCAGTTATGAAAGTTCAAAGGACCTGTTCATCTCTGCTGTTAACACAGAAGGAAGCACAAGAAAACCTTCAGGGCCTTCTCCATTTGTCTTAACGACAGCCGTTGTCACCACCTCAACCACCAAACTTAATAAAACAACCATAGCCAGCACAGTGAGGTCGCGTGGGTTTCACCTCATACTTGAGTGCCTGGACCTTCCCTTCATTCCTGCTTCCTTTTCCTGTCTCTCCAGGCTCCTGTCCCCATCCCCTCAATCCCAAGTCCCTTGATTCCCCTAGTTCCCTAACCACCAACACCTGCAGGCTCCTGACACCACGATCCTGCATGGCCTGTAATGAGGCACAAATGCTCACTAAACAAGACTTCTGCTCTGGGCATGCCTTTAAGGAAGGTTATCTATTTTAGCGTTTCTTCCAGAGCCGGCTACCAAGAGTACCCAGGGACTTGTCAGCAATGTGAATTATCAAGTCCTTCCTTGACTCAAGTACTAAACCTACATTTCTATGGGTAGAACACAGCAATTTGTGTTTTAAGAATCTTCTGCGTGGAGCTGGAGAGATGGCTCAGCGGTTAAGAGCATTGCCTGCTCTTCCAAAGGTCCTGAGTTCAATTTCGGGCAACCACATGGTGGCTCACAACCATCTGTAATGAGGTCTGGTGCCCTCTTCTGGCCTGCAGGCATACAGGCAGACAGAACACTATATACATAATGAGAAAATAAATAAATATAAAAAAAAAGAATCTTCCGCGTGATTCTGACAGACACTGAAGATCAAGAGCTACAGAATTGATGGGTGGGGTAGGGATAGGTAGCCTTTGTACCTTCAGTTATGTAACAGTAGACAAGTACTAATGACAGTAATGTAACAGTACACAATGACACATGTCAGTCATTCATTCCTCCAAAGGAAAACTAACCACACAAAACCACAGCACTGAAGTTAAGCCATTTGTTAATCAGTTGTATTTTGCTGGAGCTAGGGCTGTAGTTCAGCTGGTGAAGTGCCCACCTAGAATCTGTAAAGTTAGGGGTAAGATTACCAACAGCCCGTCCCCAAAAGGATTCTTCACTTAGATAGAAAATGAATAATGCGGGGGCAGAGCGGCGGGGGGGGGGGGGGGGGGAGGAGAGAACTGGCTCAGCAAGTCATGACCCTTGTCCTGCAAGCCTGGCAACCTGAGTGACCCCTGGGACCAATGCGAAGGTGGAGGAGAAGAACAGGCTTGATAGAGCTGCTTTCACCATCACCACATGTGTGCCATGGCATGCGCACCCCTTCACAGTAATAGAAATTAATGTATTTTTAAAAGAAAAAGCACAGCACAGGCTGAGGTCAGTGGCTGAGGGCATCCGGAAAACTCCAGGAGGCTTTGCATGTTCCCCTGCTCCCTCCCTCCTAAGGGAACCCTCACTTTGTTGGATCCTGGCTAAATGTTTTTACCTTCATATGGGCAAGCTCAAAGAAGTTATTTTCTTAGTACAGTTTTTTGAATTTCTAAACTGATGGTTGAAAAAAAAAAGAAAAACTTTCCCTCTGTGCTTCACCTTATTAAAAAAAAAAAAGGTCCCTAAAACACCAGCAATCTTGTCTGTAGGGAAGGCCAGCTCCTAGTCCACATCATACTGGAAGCCACCCAGAGGTCCCTCCCTCCTCTGTGGTTCCTGTGACAGTTGGCGGAAATGGTCACCTGCAGCTTGGTTCCCAAATCAGCTGCAGTCCATCTGGGCCTGGCAGCCTAGGAACTGTCCTCTGTGCAAGCCTAGCTCTCTGGGGAGCTATGGGACCTAAAGACTGGGGGAGAACAGCAAGAGGGGTCCAGAATGATGGCAGGGTGAAGTTCACACTCTTCTTAATTTATAGAGCATCTTTTACGGTCTATAGCTCAAATGTTAAAGAGGAAATACCAAATGAGAGGAGGAAAAGAAGAGAGGAAGCGCACACAAGGGGGTTTGCAGCCTGTCAGAATCACACCTGAAGTTCTTACCATAAACGCCAAGATCCTGGGTCACTGAAACCTCAGGAGAGTGAGCCTTACAAACCATCAAAGTGTTGAAGGTCAAGGAAATCCTCTGGGAAATTAGTATGGGGAGGTTTAAAACCATGGAGATGTAAAGGAAGACAGACTGATGACATATTTATGACAAGCCAAGTTCTAATCACCTAAGAGTTTGCTAGTTCACAAATAAGTACCTTAACACTGGCTGATGGGGGAGGGGGAGCTCCAGTCCCTTCCCTAATTGACTATGGGAATGAATGTCAGCTACGGAGGAAAACCGTGTCTGAGGGTTAGAGAGAACATTGTCTAGGACTTTGTAAAAGACAGTATCACAGAAATGAAAACACAAGGAATGTTTAACATGAAGAAAAGGAGCCCGTGTGTCAGTTCTCATTGACCTGTACTCCTGATTGTAAATGTAGACATTACAGACTAGCTACACAAAGCCATAGATTGGAGCTCAAATTCTTCTGGCTTTAGAGGCAGAGTGGAACCAGAAACAGGTGTCAGCCACATCTGTCGGCAGAGGTGGGTGTGCTGTGGCTTCCCTGTGTGGCATCTCTGAATGACAGTCTGTTTCACAGCATAGAGAAAACAAGAGTCCTAAGACATGGTCATTCATCCGATCTTAGCTCAGGCATGCTGCTTGTTAATTCAAGTTCTGAGGCCAAATATGACTGTAAGGCATGTATCAATTCCCACTGGTTTACCAGCAATGAGGGCACATGGTCATGAGAAGGGCTCTAGAACATAATGTTAATCACTCCTTTTTTTACATTTTTAATGGATTTTTATTGAGCTCTACATTTTTCTCTGCTTCCCTCCCTGCCTTTTCCCTACCCTCTTCAACCCTCCCCCAAGGTCCCCATGCTACCAATTTACTCAGGAGATCTTGTCTTTTTCTACTTCCCGTGTAGATTAGGTCTATGTAAGTCTCTCTTAGTGTCCTCATTGTTGTCTAAACTCTCTGGGATTGTGGTTTTTGTAGGCTGGTTTTCTTTGCTTTATGTTTGAGTGAGTAGATGTGATAATTGTCTTTCTGTGTGTGTAGTATCTGTTCTTATCAGTTAATCACTCTTAAAACTGTTAGTGTACAAAGTAATGAGTGTCATTATGACATTTTCAAAAATACGTCTTTGTACTTTGCTCACAACCATCCTTCCCTTGTTGGCCCTTCCTCACTTCCCATCAGTCCCCTTCTTTCCCCAAAATGGCTCCTCTTCTGATTGTAGTCATATGGCAACTTGTTGTGGAATAATATTTTTGTACAATGTGAAAATATGTCACTCAGATTAGTTTAATAAAGAGCTGAACAGCCAACAGCTAGGCAGGATTGGGAAGAAGAAGGCAGAGGTGCCAAGAGATGCAGAGCAAGCAGGATGAACAATATGGAGATGAGGTAATAAAGCCATGAGGCAGAAAGTAAATTAATAGAAATGAGTTAATTTACGTTCCAAGAGATAGTTAGAAACAAACCTTAGCTATCAGCCAAGCTTTCATAATTAACAATAAGTCTCCATGTGGTTATTTGGGAGCTGGCAGATGAGACAGAGAAAGACTCACTGCAGTAGTTGATAGATGGTAAATGATGGATATATAGATAGAGGATGGATAAATGATAGTAGATAGATAGATAGATAGATAGATAGATAGATAGATGATAGTTAGATGATAGATGATAGATTCTACATATGAGAGGAAGCATATAGTGTTTGTTATCCTTTCCGCACATTTCCCTTTCATATCCCCCTTCTATTCCTTCTATTTTAATGTCATATAATTATATATTTCAATCTCAATTCTGCATGTAAAAGAAAGCTTGGTATTTGTCTTTCTAGGTCTTTGTTTCACTTAATATGATGTTAAATCCATTTCCCACAAGGACATAATTTCCTTTTTTAATGGATAAATAAAACCCCATGGTCTCTGCATACCACATTTTTTATACAATTCCTGTTATGGGCATCTGGTCTGGTTCCTTATTTTAGAAATTATGAAGCATGTAGCAATGAGCATGGCTATGTAAACACCTCTGTGCTGTGTTGATGGAGATTCCTTTGGAGATAGAACCAGGAGTGCTACAGCTGGGCAGACAGTAGCTCGATTTTATATTTCTATGATGATCCTCCATAGTAACTTCCATAAAGGAAGTGCTAGTCTGCCTTCACAGCAGCAGAGTCTGAATCATCCTCTTCCCCATATCCTCACAGCGTGGGTCTGCTTGATGATTGCTACTCTCATTGAGGGGGGATGGGATCTGCAAGTAGTTTTCATTTTCATTTTCCTGATGGCTGAGGAAGCTAAACACTTTTCTCATGTATCTCCTGACTATTATTTCTCCTATCTTCTATGACTTCTTCTAACTATCCAATTTATTTTCATTTATTGATTGAGTTATTGGTCTTTTAGTGTTTACTGTTTGGAGTTTTAATATAGTTAAGAAATTAATCCCCTGTAAGATGTCCAGATATGCATAGCTAACAAATATTTTCTTCCATTACAGAGGTTCTCTCTTCCCTCTGGTGAATATTTCCTTTGTTATACAAAAGGTTTTTAATGTCATGAAGTCCCATTTGTCAATTCTTGTCATTATTTCTTGAGCCGTCTGAATCCTTCCAGAAAGTTCTTGCCTATGCTTATATCCTTTAAAAAATTTTATTATATATAATGCTAATTGTTTGAATATTTTCAAGACTTATCATTTAGTATTGGACAGTCCCTGGGGAAGACTATTTCTCCCACTCTCGTTTTTTCTTAGTTGTCTGTAGTTCTTTGTGTAGATTGAGGTCTCATATGCTTTCCTTCATCCACTTTAGCATTTCTTGTTGTTCTTGATCACCATGTCGGCAATCATATTGGTAAGATGGGTGTAGCATCTGACATTCCTCAGATACACAGTCTCATAGCAAACTCCCTGATTTTCTGGTTCTTAAATCTTTCGCTCCTTAAGGCTCTCTAAGTTTTATGTGTGGGGGTTGTTTTGCAGACATATCTACTAAGACTGGGCTCCACAACTCTGGGTTTTGATTGGTTGTGCTTTTCCACAGTAGTCTGTTTCAAAGAGAAGTTTCCTTGATGAGGGGTGAAGCCTACACTTACCTGTGGCTATAAGGATAACTATTTAGAATGTAGTTAAGGATGGTAATGCTTTAGTAGTATGGCTGGTGCGGGTTCTTTTCGAAGAGCCCCTACTGTAGTGATATTTTGTTTGGGATCTAACAAATAAAGATTGCCTGAAGATCAGATTGCAGAGCTAAGACACCAGTTAGCCATAGAAGTCAGGCAGTGGTGGCACAGGCCTTCAATGCCAGCACTCTGGAGACAGAAGCAGATGGATCTCTGTTAGTCAAGGTCACTCCAGGCTACACAAAATTGAATCTGTCTAAAAGAGAAGCAGAGCTCACACAAAGGTGATCCCAACACTTGGGATCACATGCTTTTAATCCCAGCACCAGGAGGTGGAGACAGAAGTAATATGGCTGGGTGGAGAGAGGAATATAAGGTGGGAGGAAACAGACGTGCAGATGCAGTCTGAGGATTCAGTCTGAGGATGATATCTGAGGTTTCATAGACACGGCAGTCAGTCTGAGGATTTGTAGAGACAGAATTGCCCCTTCAGTCTGAGCATTGGTAGAAGTGAGAGTTCTCTAGTGGTTGACTACTCTGCTTCTCTGATCTTTCTATGTTAACCCCTCCATCTGACTCTGGGTTTTTATTATTAAGACTAATTAGGTTCTAATTGGGGGCTGGAGAGATGGCTCAGAGGTTAAGAGCATTGCCTGCTCTTCCAAAGGTCCTGAGTTCAATTCCCGGCAACCACATGGTGGCTCACAACCATCTGTAAAGAGGTCTGGTGCCCTCTTCCGGCCTGCAGGCATACACACAGACAGAATATTGTATACATAATAAATAAATAAAATAAATATTTAAAAAAAAAAGACTAATTAGAATTTGTGCTATACACAGCTTCATTGGTCCTGGGTATTTGCCTAGGCTTCCATTACTAGACATGATTCTCCACTTGTTGAGCAGGTCTTAAGTTTAATTACAGAGCTATTGGTTACTGCCAAGGTGTCCATGTCACTACTGCACCCTCAGGGGTATGGTGCCATGATGATTGTTGTTCTGGTTCATGGACATCCTAGCAGGGTAGGACTGTTGGTTGGTTCCTCTGTGAAAATCTTGCATGGTGCCTTCTGGTGCCAAGAAAACAAGTCATCAGGGAAGAAACTTTTGAGTCCAGCTCAGTGGCTTCTGGGTCCTGTTTCTGAAGCACATAGTGTATTCAGAAATAAAGACTTCTACCTCAGGTAATAGGGACTATCAAGGAAAATAGCAATGGCCTGTAATGTTTTGGGAATCTCTTGAACAACCCTGACCAACAATTCTAAAGAGGGCTTCTCATGCTTGATGTTGGGGTTTGTTAGAAGATAATTTGAGGATCAGGATTGTTAATTCTTTCATAAAAGTTGATAGAATTTATCTGTGAACTCCTCTGGTCCAGGACTTTTATTTATTGGGAGACTTTTTGTTATTACTTCAATCTCATTGCCTGTTAGAGAACTACTAAATTATATCCTCTTGATTTAACTTTGGTAAACCATAGGTATCTGGGAGTTTATCCATTTCTTCTAGATTTTTAAATTTTTGGAATATAAGCTTTCAAAGTACTTACTGCTAAATCTCTATATTTCATCAGAATCTATATTAATAGGCCCCTTTTATTTAAATTTATTTAGACCTCTTTCTTTTGAGTAATTTGGCAGAAGGTCATTCAATCTTGTCTATTTTCTCAAAGCACTAGCTATTTCCTAGATTCCTTATATTGCTCTTTTAGTGTATATTCACTAATTTCTATCCTGATCGATTTTCACCCCGTCTAATGTCTTTAGACTTCATTTTACTTATTTTCCTAAGACAAATAGGCACACAATGATGATATTTGAAATGTCTCTGGTTTCTTAATGTAAAAACTCATGCTTATAAACATCCCCCTAGAAGTGCCTTCACTACATCTGAAAAGTTCTGATAAGTTGTGCTTTCATTTTCATTTGATTATGGGATTTTTAAAAATTTATTCACTAATTGAAATAGCACCCTGCATCCTACCTGACCACCACGGATTAAAGATGGATAGCAACAACAACAGAGACAGCAGAAGTATACAAACTCGTGGAAACCAAAGAACTCACTGCTGAATGAAAAAAAATAAGCCTCAAGATAGGAATTAAGAAGGAAATTATTTAATCCCAGCACTAGGAAAGCAGAGGCAGGTGAATCTCCATGAATGCCTGCATAAAAAGGAAAAGGAGATCTCATATTAGCATATTAGCACTTTCAGGGCACATCTGGGAGCTCTAGAGCGGTGGTTCTCAACATGTGGGTTGTGACTCTTTAGGGGGTTGAACAACCCCTTTCACAGGAGTCACCGAAGACCTCCATAGAGCAGATATTTACAACATAATTCATAACAGTAGCAAAATTACAATTATGAAGTAATAACAAAGACAACTTTATGGTTGAGTCTCATCACAATGTGAGGAACTCTATTAAAGGGCTGCAGCATTGAGAAGGTTGAGAGCTACTGCTCTAGAACAGAAGAAACAACATACAAAAAGAATAGATGGAAGAAATAAACTCAGGGTTGAAGTCAATATATAGAAACAACAACAACAAAAATCAATGAAACAAAGAGTTGGGTCTTTGAGAAATCAGTAAGATTGACAAAATGTTAAACAAGTTAACTAAAAGATACAGAAGGAAAATCCAAATTAATAAAATTAGAAATGAAAAGGAGGGTATCGGGAGCGGCCAGGTGTTGCGTTTCAGGAAAAGGCTAACGGCTAGATTGTAAGAAAAACCGAAGCCATGTTTCGAAGACCTGTCTTACAGGTGTTTCGTCAGGTTGTAAGGCATGAGTCTGAAGTGCCCGGCGGTTTGGCTCTTGAACGATCTCTGAACCGTGTCCAGTTACTTGGGCGAGTCGTGCAGGACCCTGTCATGAGACAGGTGGAAGGAAAAAACCCGGTCACGATATTTTCTATGGCAACAAATGAGATGTAGCGGTCAGGGGAGAGTGACGCATACCAAATGGGTGACGTCAGTCAGAAGACAACGTGGCACAGACTATCAGTGTTTCGACCAGGCCTCAGAGATTTGGCATATCAGTATGTGAAAAAGGGGGCTCACATATTTGTGGAAGGGAAAGTGGACTATGGTGAATACATGGATAAAAATAACGTGAGGCGGCAGGCAACGACGATCATAGCTGATAACATTATATTTCTGAGTGACCAGATAAAAGAAAAGGCATGGAGCAGATGATTCTTCTTTGATCATTGTTTGCTACAGTCTCCTTTCCAAATCATGTATAGTCTATAGTTTAAACATAAAGATTAAAAAATTTTATATAAAATGAGTCATAATAAAAAAAAAGAAAAGGAGGGTATCAGACAATGAGAATCATAATCAGACAATTAAGAGAATCATACTATAAAATCTGTGTTCCATCAAACTGGAACCCTAAAAGGAATGAAGAAATTTCTTCATAATAACATACCAAAGTTAAATCAAAAAGATAAGTGAACTAGAAATAGAAGGAGTAATTAAAATCTCCCAACCAGATAAACCAGGGCAAAATTATTTTAGTGCAAAATTCTACTAGATCTTAGAAAAAGAATCAACACCAATACTGTTTAAATCATTCTGCAAAATAAAAACTGAAGAAAAATGTCCTAATTCTTTTTATGAGGCCAGAATAGATCTGATACTAAAATAATACAATGATCAAATAACAAAAGAAATTACAAGCCAATTTCCTTTATGGACATAGATGAAAAAATTCTTAATAAAATACTTGTAAGACTAATCTAAGAACAACACATCAATTAAAAAAAGCATATACCATGATCAAGTAGACCTCATCTCAGTGATGCATGATTGGTTCAACGTACATAAAACAATTAATGTTATCTATCACCTGAACAAAAATCACAGGATCTTCTCATTAGATACAGAAATAACCTTTGACAAAATCCAATATCCCTTCATAATGAAAATCCTAGAGAGATTTATAACACAAGGGACATACCTAAGCATAATAAAGACGATTAAGAACAAGCCTACAGCCAATATCAACTTAAATGGAGAAAAACTCAAAGCATCTCCAACAAAACCAAGACAAGGTTGTTCACTCTCTTCATACCTATTGAATTTTCTTAGCTAGAGCATTAAGACAACTGAAGGAGATCAAGGAGATACAAAGAAAAAAAGAAAAAGAAAAAAAAAGAAAGGAAAACATCAACATATCTTATTTGCTAATGATATGGTTTTATATATATAAAAGACCCTGAAAACTCCACCAGGAAACTTCTGAAGCTGATAAACACCTTCAGCAAAGTAGCAGGGTACAAAATTAACACAGAAAAATCAGTAGCCTTCTTTGATGGTTTGAAAGAAAATGGCCCCCAAAAGGAGTGGCACTATTTGGAGGTGTGGCTTTGTTGGGGCAGGTATGGCATTGCTGGAGGAAGTGTGTCATTGTGAGGGACAGGCTTTGAGGTGTCTTCTGTTCAATATAATGTCCAGTGTTTCAGACCATTTCCTGTTGCTGGACTCTCAGTTGTGTCTCCAGTACCGAATCTGTCTGCATGCTGCCATGTCCCACCATGATGATAATGGACTGAACTCTGACCTGTAAGTGAGCCACCCCAAGTAAACGTTTTCCTTTAAAAGAATTGCTATGGTCATGGTGTCTCTTCACAGCAATAGAAACGCAAACTAAGACACCTTCCAAATGACCAACAGACTGAGAAATAAATCAGGGAAACAATATTTTTCAAAACAGCCTCCAAAAAACAAATATCGTGGGATGACACTAACCAAGTGAGTAAATGACTTGTTTAGCCAGAATTTTAAGACTCCGAAGAAAGAAATTGAAGAACACATTCAGAAGATGGAAAAATCTTACAAGCCCATGCATTGGTAGGATTAATACAGTGAGAATGGCCATCCTACCTAACACAATCTACAGATTTAATACAATCCCCCATCAAAATTCTAACACAAGCCTCCCTCCTGGTCTTGGAAGTGAAATTTTCAGTTTTATATGAAAGGATTAAAAACAAACAAACAAACAAAGAGATAACTAGAGCAATCCTGAATGGTGAAAGAACTGCTAGAATTCTACCTGTTCTGGTCTCAAGTTATACTGTAGAGCTATAGTAATAAAAACAACATGGAGAAGTAGCTGAGAGTTCTTACATTTTGACCCATAGGTAGCAAAAAGTGGTCTGAAATACTAGGTGTGACTCAAAATTGTGGAACTGGTTTTTCTCAGGATTAATGTGGGGAAGTGGACATGAGTTCCCATCCTTAACCAAGAAGCTATATCCAACTGACATCTACTTGCAAAGAAAAAATTACTTTTCTCCAATGGAGTCTCACTGAGTATATTAAGGGTAGGTCTCAGTCCCAGCAGTAGACAGTCAATACAAAACAAACTTTTTGTCTCATTTAGGCATTTTTGGGGGGGGGTCTTACTGGTCTTTTGTCTGTATAATATGGTTTCTGATTTTGTGTTTTTAAGGATTTTGTTTTTGTGTATTTCTTATTATTTTTTTTTAATTTCTGATTTGTTTGTTTCCTTTGTTTGCTGTTTATTTTCTAAAAAAAGAGAGAAAGAAAGGGCCTGGAATTTGGTGGGTAGGGAGTTGGGGAGGATCTGGGAGGAGTTAGGGGAGAGAAAAGAGTATACTGTATGCTTTAAAAAATTGTCCATAAATAAATAATTTTAAAATAAAGAACTTTGCACACTATACTAGACAACTTACTTCTCCATCAGGAAGGCCTAATGGTCCGTGGCATGTCTCAGGCATCCTTGGGCTGTAGCACCATTGTTCAGTTTGGCTGTTGTCACAATCCTCTAAAAATTGCAATCCATCAAGACCACTGCAGAATGTGTCCAAAAGGATGACTGAGGGTAAGTTCATAGACATGGCATGTCACACTATATCCAGGCTTCCTTTTTCTAAAGGAAAGACTAGAAGCCTATGTTTTCAGCTACAGCAGCATAGGAGCTGGCTGGCCTTGAGTAAGTAAGGTTCCCTATTCCCTTATCTAGGAAGTGACTGACGCACAGCATCCTGGGTAACAGGATTCTGGGATGATAATACAGCTAAGTGATAAGGTATGCACTTAGTGAACTTGGGGACCTGGCTCAATCACCCACACCACCATAAATAAATAAATAAGAAATCCAAGGGCTTTGACATCTCCCCATCACCCGTTCACAGACATACAGACATATTAACTTCAGTTACTGAGCCACTATTTCTTCACCTGAACCTTTATCTGTTTTATAGTTTTTTTTTAATAAACTAAATCATGGTAATTGTAGAAGAAAAAACTGGCAAAGTTCTCAGCAAATTCAGCCTGTACAATTTTACAGCTTTTTTTGTAATGCCAGTCTTGCAGATGATTTAGTAAAAACATATATATCTACATATGTACATGTAGATATAAACATAATTATATAAATGAACAAATAAGTATGCACCATGTGGTAGATGCCAAAAAAATCATACTATAATTCCTCATGTTTTATACAATTTTTATAAAAGAATATGTTATTTTTCAGTGAAGTTAATGGAGTGCAAAATATTCTATTTACTTATTCATGCCTATAGTATAATGTAGAACACTCTGCACTGATGCTGAAGAGCAGGGGTGGGCTTTGCCCACCAACAGTTTCCAGCATCTCCCTTTTAACCGGCCCCCATACATACACAATAAGTAAGAACAGCTTAAGACGCATCCCTAAGCCATCCCTAAACCATATGCAATCCCCTACCTTTGCAAGCTGACTGCCACCTCCAAACCTGTCCCGTGTTGAATTTCTGGAACTACCCCTGGAGGGCGACCGTGGAAAGGCACATGAACGTGACCTGCAGGGAGGCAGCCTGGAATCTTGTGCCTTTTAGACGCCCATCCACAACTGCACTCAGATATTATAAATGCCGTGTCTCCCAACAGATGGCATTTTCCGGTGGGGAAATGAAAGGAGACCCAGTTCTCCTAAAACACTTCAGCACATGTAGTGTTCCAGGCGGACCCCACATTCCTTCATCACAGACACCTCCAGCATCTTCCCCTAACATGGTTCTGAGCATGACTTTCATAACTTTGATTATGAGGGCTTGAGTGCCAGCCTGTCACAGGAAACAAATTGGGTGCTTTTTAATGACCACGTTCCAAAACAAGTAAATGGCTTTTATCAAGTTATTACACAATTCTCACTAAAAAAAAAAAAAAGAGAGAGAGAAAAGAGAAAAGAAAAAAAAGTACCTTGGTACTGAAACTTCCATGCCAAACCAAGCCAGTTTGCAAGGGGCTCTTCTCGGTTAAGTCCATTGTCCCAGGCACACCAGGGCCACACTAGCCAAAGCCTAGATGGTAAAATCAAAGCCAGTGTGTATTGGTTCTGAGCTCTGCTGTTGCTCTGCTTAGCTCTAAACAGAGATTAGGAGGCTTACATCTCAGGTGCCTCGCAGGGAGGGATCATATTATTTTGCTAAATAATTCTGAAATCCGGGGCCTCCGACTTTGAAAAGAGGAGCCAAGCATGCCTTCAGCTGAGGCTTTTATTAGTGAAAATAAATGTTTTAAATGAGAAATTTCAGGAATCCAAGCCACTGAACTCGGCTGCCCACCTCTTTCTTCCTGTTTGATCTTTGAAGATTAGCATTCGGTACTTTTCGTGACATTTATATTGAGGAAGGAATATAAGATTATTAAAAGCAGAGAAACTCAATATTGGGAACGCACATCAAAAGGTCCTCATGACAAAGAAGAGATCGTCTGATTTGAAGCCCGTGACTAGAAGCATGTGTGCCGCACTTATTTTCTGGTTAACAGCGTAACGTACGTCAAAATATGATTTAAAACACTTCTCGCAGCTGAGCTGACATTTGGCGCTCCTCCACCTTCTTTTGCTCTTGAGGATGGGGCTTCAAATCCAAACGAGGTTAACACTTTGTACTGGGACATATTCCTGGTGGATGAGGAAAACAGTCTTTTTGTTGAAGTAAAATGAAAACATCTGTGCGGGTCCCTAGGGAAAGAATTATTTTTAAAAAAAAGAAGGGGGGGGGGAGGGGGAAGGCCTGGTTTCAAAGCTGGAGACAGCTTCAGGAACATTGCATACGTCAAACAATTACACTGTCTGTTGCCCGGCTCACCAAGGATGATGAAAATTTGTATGTGAGCGGCAGTTGATCTTGAATTTTAAAGATCGCTTCTCCATATTTATCCCCTTGCTTTGTCCCAGAGTCACGGGGGAAGAGCTATTCACTGGTGTTTGAGTCTTTTCGCAGTAAAGCAATGTATCTTGATCAGCAGCTGTGTCCTCCCGATAGATGTTACATTTGTTTGACATAGATGCAATCTGAGATAAAGTCGAGCCTCCCTGTTCTAATAATCCAAAACGTGAAGGACTTCAAAATATGAAACTTTTGAATGGCTGGCCTAAAATCCAGATTCAGATCTTGGTGCATTTTGGACTTCAGATCTGGGGGCTAGAAGTTCTTGTCCAGCAAAGTGTATATTAATGTTCCAGAGTCTGGAAAACATTTCTAGTCCTAAGAATTTCCTAAGAAGCACACTCTCACTGCATATAACAGCATCTCCACACCAGAGCCATTGATCACAATAGTTCCATCAACCTGATCCAGGCAGGGCTTGATATCATTATCTTCTCAGGGTCTCGCAGAGTATCGGCTGCTGTGATCTGGAATTCGAGTCCCCTTCCAAGCTCATGGGATTGTGGCAGAGCCCCATGTCTTGCAGTTGGTGGGCGGACACTCTGATTCCCGTGTTGCTCCTTGGCCATGTTTGGATGCTGTCCACGCTAGCACATGGCCTCTTCCATTTTCAAGGCTAAACACAGACAATGAATCTGCCATGTGTGGATTCCCCTGATTTTCTGAATCACTGACTCCTAGAATATCCTAGTTCCTGAGTCAATTAGGTCCACACCATGAAATTTCCTCTACTCAAACGCGGGTGTCCCACATAACTTAACCATAGAACAAACCCCATTATGTTCACAACCCTGAAGATGACACAGGAATTATGTGTGTGTGTGTGTTTCTATGTCTGTGTGTCTGTGCCTATCATAAAAGAAATATACAAATCTCACCTTTCAAACCTCTAGGCCCATTTTTAGGAGGAAAAGACAAACGTGGAACTCTGAGAAGGCCTTAAGACTTACTTGAGGGGCTGGAGAGATGGCTCAGAGGTTAAGAGCATTGCCTGCTCTTCCAAAGGTCCTGAGTTCAATTCCCAGCAACCACATGGTGGCTCACAACCATCTGTAATGGGGTCTGGTCCCTCTGCTGACCTGCAGGCATACACACAGACGGAATATTGTATACATAGTAAATAAATAAATAATTTTTTAAAAAAAAAAGACTTACTTGAATCTCCTTTCCACCCAATGGAATGAAAATTCTAAAGTACAACATATAATTAACTATTTCCCAATGACTAAGCATTTTGAGCAATATATTTTATATCATATGTATAATCTGTATGCATTTATAAGTTACAGAAATCAAAGACAGTACTTTATGAATGGATAAGAATACTCCCTTAAGCCGGGCGGTGGTGGCACACACCTTTAATCCCAGCACGTGGGAAGCAGAGGCAGGCGGATCTCTGTGAGTTCAAGGCCAGCCTGGTCTACAAGAGCACAAGAGCTAGTTCCAGGTCAGGCACCAAAGCTACAGAGAAACCTTGTCTTGAAAACAAACAAACAAAAAAACACTCCTTTAATACCAAATTGGAGGTAGGCGTTATTTCACAAAGTGATGGTCTGCTTTTCCTAGATAAACAATTTAGTGGGATAGATGCTCAGGAAACCGACAGGCTAGTTAGTCCCACCTGCTCTTCCTTTCCAGTCTCAGTCCCCTTCCTGTAATCACCCAAAGGCCAACACTCTACACCCAAAGTTTTCGTATTCTCCTGCAGGGTCTAACCTGGGGTGGGTACTCCCCTACCGCTCAAATACTCATTTTTCCACAAACCACCAGATTTGATCTGGATCTCACAACCAGTGCCAGTAACTTAATATGGCCTTTCCACCTTCATTGCAGAGGAACTCTAGGCTGGGCACATGATACCCCTTAACAATCTGTCAAACCACAGCACTTTCCCATGTCAGATCCAAACTTTCCCTCAGACCTCTCTATCCTGACACTCCCAGCTTGGAGCATCCTATAAGCCAGGCCAGTTCCCTTTGTTTGTCTGGCTTCATTTCACCAAGCTATTTCCAAACTCTAGGCCCCCCAAAATCTTCTTTTCCCGCAACATGTTTTATCCATAACAAACTCAGAACTAACAAAGGAAGCCCACATACCCAAATCTCATTGCAAGAATATCAAAAACATGATAGATCAAACCAGTATCTTCTCTCCGAAGCCTACCAGTCTCATAGAAATGTGTCCCAAGGTCAACTATGTAGATGAACTTTAGGACACAGAACTGAAGAGAATCAAGATCCTCATGAAAGAATTCAAGGACTTTAAAGAAAACACTGCTGTGGGAGCTCCTTCTGCTCCTTCAGCCAATAGCCATTGAGATACCAGCCCATTGGGGCATGGTCTCTTTCTCTTTAAAAAGCAGCTGCAGCCCTCAGCTCCCTCTCTTGCTCCAGCGACTAAACTCCTTTCCTGGCTGTCCTGTAGGACGGTGTTCTGTAAGTTTTCCCCCTCAAATAAATAACCCTTTGAATCCAAACTGGTGTGGGATTGTTTAGTGCTTTAAAACACAAAGAAACTGGCTCAATGAAATCACAGATAAACAGTTTCAGGAAAGCAAACAGCTGTCTCATGCCCAAGAAAACACTAGAAACAATGAGAACAAGCCAAGATGAGAGCGAATCCAATCAAAAGACTAAAAACACTGAAGAGGACCCAGGATGAAATCAGATGGAATTGAAACTCCGTTGCTCAACTAGATAACTCAAAGGAAAGCTTTACAAGCAGAATGAATCAAACAGACGACTGAATGGCAAGTCTCAAGGAGAAAAGAGAGGAGCGAGTCTAGGGGTTCTCAACCTGTGGGCCATGACCCCTTGGGGCTGAATGACCTTTTCATGGGGGGCCACCAAAGTCCATCAGAAAACACATTTCCAGTGCTCTTCGGGACTGAGATGGCACTCCTCTATCTCTCTTCAGGCAGGTCTGCCCACATGCAGATATGTCCACCTATGAGTACCCAAAGTGATGACACCATTGTGTCAAACCCTTCACATACACACAGACAAATACAGGTGTATGTCACAGGGTTGGCGCCATAATGTACTCATGCAGAACAGCCACATGTGTGTAGAGCACAGCTACGGTGTTGAAAGCAGCAGTACTGGAGATAAAATGACACTTCATGAATTATAATTACAGGCTAAATGTAAAATCATGCACTGTGAATATATTCAAATATACAGAGATATAAAACATGCATTTCTGTACCATGGGGATTTAATCTGGATGCTGATCCATCTTTTTATATTCAGCTGTGGTTGATGAGAATACTGCCCTCTTGTGATAGTAATGAGTATGTAAAAAATAACAGAATGATAAACCATAGGAAACTTTAATGAACTGTGTTGACTGAACTAAGCCATGTATCTATCATATTTTGTGTTATTAAAGTTATTGTTATATATTATTTTCACTAGAAAACCATCCCATGACAATGGATCAGGTAGAGAAGAATGTTAAATAAAGAAAATACAGTGAGGGTTTTTGGTTTTTGAGACAGGGTTTCTTCGTGTAGCCTTCACTATATTGGAACTATGTCCGTAGACCAGGCTGGCCTCGAACTCACAGAGATCTGCCTGTCTCTGCCTCCCAAGTGCTGAGATTAAAGGCATGCACCACCACACCTGGCTATAGTGAGGATTTTTTACGGTGTGGTTTTACCTTAATAATTACAGCAGGATTTGAGAAAGACCAGGGTGTTATTTGTTGTAAAGTTTTATCAGCTGAATCTATGAAATCGAACAAACAAAACACCATTTAATGGCAGGCAGTCAAGCTTTGCCATCAAATATATAATATATATTTATATATATATAATATAGAATATAGAAACGTATACAGAAACAAAGCTGATGGACTCATGAAGGAATTCTAGCCAATCCAAGCATGGCAAACATGACTCTGGCAGGCTTTGCCCTTTTTCTCCATTCCCTCTGCCTTGCTAAGAATGATTCAATTTTAGTCTTAAAGGTCTATTCCCTTATTTAGTCACTTCCTCCCCCTGAGAATGACTACCAAAGTCCACTTGTCATCCAGAACTCAAAAGCCCCCTTTGAATCACCTAATTAAGATCTCCAATCAAAACAAAACACCCCATCCTAAGAGGATGAGGGCTCTCCTTTTACCTTTATAAGCTGACATTTGACTACGGGGTCACACCAGTCTCTTCTCTGTCTAGAGGCAGTTCTTTGTCCCTAGGGACAAATACCCCATCCCCTCTCTCTTGTTCCCTTATCTTGTTCTCCCTTATCTTCTATCTTCTGTTTTTGTCTCTTAGTCCCTGCCCTTTTTTTCCCCTGGGGCAAATAAATCTCCTTTGTGCTAAGAACTTGGTCTTGGGGTGTCACCTACCAAAAACTGGTCCCTTTACTCAGTAAAGCCAGATTTGATGCTAGCGACAAGTACAACAAACAAAACATAGCAGCTATTGAAGCTTCATATTTTATGACACTCAGAATCACCAGCGCTATGAAACTTACCATTTCTGGGGATTTGCTGTTGCCAGCAGTCAAAGACATTGTCAAGTAATGATCAGAGACGAATTTGTGGTGCAGGATGTCCTTCTGTATATGTGTTGCTTTTATTAGATAATGAATAAATTAATAAAAGATAAATGTTTGGACCAAAGGCTTAGCAGAGTAAAAGCCAGATGGGAAATCAGAACAGAGAGAGAGAGAGAGAGAGAGAGAGAGAGAGAGAGAGAGAGTAGGCAGAGTTAAAGAGATGCCATGTAACTGCCAAAGGAGAAAGATGCCCACCAGAATATTACCAGGTAAGCCTCATGGCATTACATAGATTAATAGAAACAGGTTAATTTAAGATATAAGTGCTAACCAGGAATACGCCTAAGTTATTGACTAAACAGTGTTATAATTAACATAGTTTCTGTGTTTTTATTCAGGTCTGGGTGGCTGGGAAAAACAAGCATTCTCCATTTATAAATTTGTTACCCAACTGAATGCATTTTCCTTATCTAAAGACCCTGTCTGGATAAGAACAGGTAACGTGTCCACTGGATACCAAGTCTGAGCTCCTGATCTGATATCTTACTATCTGTCGCCTAATTCTTTGTTCCTTGTTAGTCGTTACTTTGCTTGCTACATTGTTTTTGTTGTTGCTTTTTTGGTTTTTGGTTTTTGAGACAGGGCTTCTCTGTGTAGCTCTGGCTGTCCTGGAACTAGACCAGGCTGGCCTTGAACTCAGAGATCTGTCTACCTCTGCCTCCTGAGTGTTGGGATTAAAGGTGTGCACCACCACTGCTCAGCATCTGCTGATATTCTTTATCATGTAATCCAGGAAATTAAATATACTCCACTTCCAATATTTAGTGTCCAACTTGATGAACCTAGATGTTGCAAACTGTTCACAGTTACTGATTTGCATGAGGCATAGTAATGATGGCAACTTTAAAGATGAATTTCTTCTCTGCAAATCTTTTTTTTCTGAGAAAAATTTTATTGGCCTTTTGGATAAAATTTATTTGCCAGGAAGAATGATCCCATCATACTTCTGCTGGAACCAGCACATGGCTTCCTCTTTGCTGATTCTGTGTTTGGCTTCAGTGCAGCCTGCCCTGTGCTTCTTGTCTGCCACGCTGAACCTGGCCTGCCTAGCACCACACAGAAGTCTAAGCCGTAGATCCCAATGCTTGGGTCATATTTGATGCCCAGGTCAATGTGTTCTGGAATCCCAAAGCCAAAGTTCCCAGTATCTGAGAAGTTATTTTTCCATAACTCATCCTCCCGCACCTTCAGGCCTTTCTCTGGAATTTCTTCTGCCTTGGCTCCACGGACAGTGCAGTGAATAGCAATCTTTTCATTTCTCTTGATGCCGGAGGACCTCACGGTGTACTTAGCTTTAGAAAAGACGGGTGTCTGACCTGTGAGCTGCTCCAACACCTTGGCTGCCAGGGTCAGTCTGTCCCTGCTCTCCCCAACACAGATATTGAGGCAGAGCTTGCGGATGCGAAGTTCCCACATGGGGTTCTCCTTTTCACCTTGATCTTGCAACATGATGGAGCACAGGAAGAGAGAGCAGGACTTCCCTCTGCAAATCTCTTGAAGCAACTACTCCATGTGATGTATTTGACACAGCTGGTTCATTCCTGAAAGAACAAAAGATCTCTGGGGGAAAGGTTTGTGGTGTTTGCACAGAGAATATAGGGCTAGAGGGAATATACCTCAACACAATAAAAGCTATATACAGGAAATGCATAGTCAACATTATCCTAAATGACAAATATCATTCCACTATTTCTACTCCTTTTCTATATGTACTCAAATAACTAGCTGGAGCAATAAAGCAAAAAAAAAAAAAAAAGAAATTAAAGGAATACAAATAGGGAACAAAGAAGTCAAATTATCCCTCTTCTTATGAATAATACTACAGTAGAGATGATACTATACAATCCCAAAAATTTTACCAGAAAACTTCTAGAAGTGATAAATTTAGCAATGTGACAAGATACAGAATCATTTACACAAATCAACAGATTTTCTATACACAACAACAAACAATCAGAGAAGGGGATCATGGACACATTCCCATTCACAATAGCCTCAAATAAAATATCTAGGAATTAACCTAACCAAGAAAGTGAAGGACCTCTGCAAAGAAGAGACTTTATTTTTTTAATTTATTTATTTTTTATTTATTTATAAAAGATTTCTGTCTCTTCCCCGCCACCGCCTCCCATTTCCCTCCCCCTCCCCCAATCAAGTCCCCCTCCCTCGTAAGCCCAAAGAGCAATCAGGGTTCCCTGCCCTGTGGGAAGTCCAAGGACCTCCCACCTCCATCCAGGTCTAGTAAGGTGAGCATCCCAACTGCCTAGGCTCCCACAAAGCCAGTACGTGCAGTAGGATCAAAAACCCATTGCCAATGTTCTTGAGTTCTCAGTAGTCCTCATTGTCCGCTATATTCAGCAAGCCTGGTTTATCCCAGGCTTTTTCATACCCAGGCCAGCTGGTCTTGGTGAGTTCCCGATAGAACATCCCCATTGTCTCAGTGTGTGGGTGCACCCCTCGCGGTCCTGAGTTCCTTGCTCATGCTCTTCGAATTTTGCAGGCAAATGGATGGAAATAGAAAACACTATCCTGAGTGAGGTAAGCCAGACCCAAAAAGAGGAACATGGGATGTACTCACTCATATTGGGTTTCTAGCCATAAATAAAGGACATTGAGCCTATAATTAGTGATCCTAGAGAAGCTAAATAAGAAAGAGAACCCAAAGAAAAACATATAGGCATCCTCCTGAATATTAACCTTTAGCAGGTGATGAAATGAGACAGAGACCCACATTAGAGCACCGGACAGAAATCTCAAGGTCCAAATCAGGAGCAGAAGAAGAGACTTTAAACCTTTAACATTTATTTATTTATTTATTTATTATGTATACAATATTCTGTCTGTATGTCTGCAGCCAGAAGAGGGCACCAGACCTCATTCCAGATGGTTGTGAGCCACCATGTGGTTGCCGGGAATTGAACTCAGGACCTTTGGAAGAGCAGGCAATGCTCTTAACCACTGAGCCATCTCTCCAGCCCCGACTTTAAACCTTTAAAGAAAGAGATAAAGACACTAGCAAATGGAAAGACATCCCATGGTCATGGATTAATAGAATAGCAAAAAAATGATGGTTCTACTAAAGCTATTTCCAGATGCAATGCAATCTCAATCAAAACCCCTATCTCACTCATCACAGAAACATGAAAAAGCTATCCTAAAATTCACATGAAACCACAAAAGATCCTGAATAGCCAAAACAATCCTGAGCAAAAGAACAGTGCTGGAGAGATTACCATTCCAGATCTTAAAATCCATTACTGAGCTACAGTAATAAACAATACGGTATTGGCACAAAAACAGACAAGTAGACCAGTGGAATAAAGACCCGAACATGAGCACTCATAACTTCAGCCACCTAATATTTATCAAGGACATAAGAAACATTCACTACAGAAAAGCTCATCAGCAAATGATGCTGGGGAAACTGGGTGCCTACGTGCAGAAGGATAAAATTAGACCCATATCTATCATCGTGCACAAAAGCTAGCTCCAAATAGATGGAAGACTGAAGACGGAAACCGCTAGAAGAAAACTTGACCAGCGCCCACCATGATATCGGTGTAGGAAAGGATTTCTTGAAGAGGACTCATTTGCTCAATAATTAAGGCCAGCAATTGACAAGTCAAGCTCATGAAATCAAAAAACTTCTGCACAGCGAAGGAAATAAAAGCTTTTGTATTCGAGTGGGGAAGAAAACCAGTGGTGGGAACATGGTAATCATATGCAAAGATGACCTTTAAAATGATGAAGACGAGCCGGGCGGTGGTGGCACACGCCTTTAATCCCATCACTCAGGAGACAGAGGCAGGCGGATCTCTGGGAGTTCGAGGCCAGCCTGGTCTACAAGAGCTAGTTCCGAGACAGGCACCAAAGTTACAGAGAAACCCTGTCTCGAAAAACCAAAAATAAAATAAAATAAATAAAAATAAAATAAAATGATGAAGACAGAGGCATTATGATCTGGGGAGGTAGCAAGGTCCCATCAGAACTCTTTAATCAGCACACATAAGCTCACGTATTAGTTTCTGTCTACGGTGCTGGTCCTAGGAGAGGATGTTCTGTGTCTAGGAGAGACAAAGCCCTAGAGACAAAGCTTGCGTGCAAGCTCTAAAGAGGAGGGCTGGGGTTGCTTTCAGCTATCCAGCCTGGAAAAGACGTGAATAAATTGGGGTAGAAGCCTAGCTGGGAAGCAGGAATGGTTTGGGTTGTAGTTTGGAAGGTAGCTGAGTGATGAGCTTTGGGTACCAGCCATGTAGTTGACTGTCCTGACAGTCAAAGAGAAAGGCTCATGGTGAGCAGGCATTCTCGAGAGGCTTCTGCAATTTACAGTTCAAGTCCCGGGACACAGGGAAGGCCCCCTACACCCTTGGTGTCCCGGTTCACTGAGAGGCGGGGATTGTCGTCTTGAATGCTGACTTCATTGGCCTTCCCCACTGACCCTGTTCAACGATTGGCTAAGAGGATTTACAATCCCGTAGCTAAAGCCGACAACTTCAATGCCGCACCTCCTTCAGAGGCCAGTTGCTTAGCAACTGGTTTCCTTAGTCGAGCTGAGCTGACACAGCTTTATTTCACCTGCGAGGTAAAGGAGAATTTGCCAGCGCTGCTTCAAGCTTGTCCTTTCCTTTCCGTCTTCATGTGCCCATACGCGGTCTTCTCTCAAGTGGTTTCCCGAGTTTGTCTTGGGGGGTGGCGGCTGGCAGTGAGACACCTCAGATAAGGACTCCAGTACTCCTTCTAGAAGTCCCCACTCGGAAGGGTCAGAGGAGGGAAAGAAAGTCATTGTTAAATCGTAATCTTAGCGGTCATTTAACTGGAGAGCTAGTAACCGTTAACCAGGGGTCAGAGGATGACCTGAGACCCCTGTCAAGAGCTCTGCCCAGAGTAAACGGGATAGTTCAGGGACAGTTGGCAGTCCCTCCACCGCCTCAGCATGTACTCCAGAGCTCACATCTTGCTGGAAAGAGAGTTCAAGGAGTTACAGAACAAGAGAAATGAGGTAAGTACAGGGCATGGAGGGTTCTGCTTCATCCCGTGAGGCTGTTTAAGAAGCAGGTTAGTCCGTACTTACTCTATAAGCCATGATTTAGCTACACCGACTTTCCCACTACAGTATTCCAGAATTATAACTATTGTTTCAAAGTCATGATGGGTAACAATTGTAAGTACATTGTGAGGGGTGATTTCTCTAAGCCGAAACCCTGGGCATCAGAGTGTGTCAAGGAGTGACTGACAGATTCGGTCATACTCATTAATACTGTAAACTAAGTAGCCTTTCTTTTTCCTACCCGCAAGCTAGCACTCAAAAAGATTCAGTGTAGATTTGTACCCCAGGATCCACTCCATCACTTTCTGAGCATTTGTTTAGAGATCGGTGTTCCACTGCATACTCCCTAGGACTTTTTTCTTTTACCAATACAAGTCATAGGTGTCTTTGCCTCCTAATATTAATGCAGCAGAAAAAAATAAATACCCTTTGCCCCAGTGCCCCCGGTGAAGTTATTGGCATTCATTTGTGCCATGGGCTTATTTATGGAAAATGAAAAATGAATGAGAGGGAGAAATGGGAAAAGCCTTTTAAAAACAAAAACAACGCCATTCTTAGAAGTGTGTGTGCAGTGGTCCCAGCAATAGCTCTGTTGGTGACGGTTCAGAATACACGTTCCATTTCACGCCCACTATAAACACAATTTTAAAAAACCCTCTGGAGATGCTTCGGATCAACTATATAAACATTACAGATGCATGGACCTCCTGTCGAATAACACTTCTGTTCAGTCCAAACGTTGTTATTCTCTGGCATAAAAGAATCGAGTGCTGGGTTATAGCAGTGCAGATAATGCAGAAAGACAAATACAGTGTTTGCTTTGATAGTCACCTCATGTACTTATTCACTACGCTGGCTCAGAAAGAATTTGCTGAACTTATTCAAGTATACTCAGCATAGCTGTCACGGTTTTCTGTGAAGCACATTCTTGAATCTCCATAGAAACAATACTTAAATGTAGGAAAAGTTTGTTTTTATATACAAGAGTAACGTGGGAATTTTTATTTTATTTTCCTAAATCAGTTTTATAAAATTTAATATAAAAAACTCACACACCAAAATTAACCAAACCAAAAGTACATACATTCCAATGAACTTCCACACAATTAAAACAGCCATTCAGAAAAGAGGCTGTGGAGTTTCACACTGGATTTTACACTTTCACTATTGGACGTAGTTTAAATGCATCTATCTATTACCAAAAGCAAACAAAAAAAATGGCAAAGTTAGAACTAGACAAACAATTAGCTTTTGTTGCAAGTTGTTTTTGCTCTTTTTGCTTTTTGGGAGACCATCACCCAGCTCCCAAATAAATCATACTAAGTTTTATTATTACTTATAAATGTCCGGCCTTAGCTTGACTTGTTTCTTGCCAGCTTTTCTTACCGTAAATTAACCTGTACACCCTTTTCCTCTGGTCTTTTGTCTTTCTTCCTCCTGTGTATCTTACTCTCCTTCTTACTCCGTGACTGGCTGGGTGATGGCCCCTGACGTCCTCTTCCCATGTTCTCTCGTGCCTCCTCTCCTCTTTTCTGCTTCTCTTTACTCTCTCTGCTTGCCAGTCCATCCTGTCCTCGTTTCTGCCTCACTATTGACCACTCAGCTCTTTATTAGGACCATCATGTGTTTTAGACAGGCAAAGAATCACAGCTTGACGGAATTAAACAAGTGTGGCGTAAACCAAAGTCACACACCTTAAGAGAATATTTCCCAATAAGCTTTATGTTCTCTTTTACGCATAAAACTCCAACTCGTAAATACAATGGACTTGAGTTTAGACTTTTTAGTGAAAATGACCCTACATCCTACCTTCCATATGGCATCCATCATCTTCAGGAACTTTCAGGAAACACATGCTTTCCAATCCCCAACCATTTCCTCCTTTTCCCATTGGGATCTTAAATGGCCACGCCCTCCACATATGCAGTCCTTACTTCCCGGTCCCACTAGTGATTTCTACTCTTAGCAATTGGTTTTTAATTTACTATTATTTCAAGTGTTTCCTGGCATCTACCTTAAGACAAGCAATACCTCCTCCCCACATCAACAAATAAACTCTAAGAAAAAAGTCAAAATGTTGAAATTCATTGAACTCCAGAATCTGATTTTCAAAGATACAAAGACTATTTTAGTCTGTTTTCTTTCTTTCTTTCTTTCTTTTTTATGACAGGGCATCATTGCTTTTCCTACAAGAGAAGACATGATGAGCTGGGAAGCTCAGATTGAAGGGCTTCAGAATTCCATCTGGGAAGGTTCGTGTTTCCAAATTCAATCTGTCTCCAGAGGGGGTGGGTGAGTGGGGAGGACTGAGGACAACTCCACGGCCTCAATCTTAGTCCCTCTTGTTACTGTGTTGTTTTTCTTTTACAAAAAAATTATGTATTTATTATTTTTATGTAATAGAATTTGTGATTTGTCTGCATGTATATCTGTGTGAATGTGTTGGATCCCCTGAAACTGGAGTTACAGGCTTTTGTAGCTGCCATGAGAGTGCTGGGAATTGAACCTGGGTCCTCTGGAAGCGCAGCCAGTGCTCTAACCACTGGGCCATCTCTCCAGTCCCATGTTACTGCATTTTTAAGAAGTAAACACAATAAAGTATATTTATCAAGAATATTTGCCAATAGTCTCCGTGAGATCAGAGAATACCTATCAAAATTCCTGTTGACTTCAGCATTCCACAATTATTTCTTGGTTTTCCCTTTGTAATTTTCCCCTAAATTTCCAGAAGTCAAATCCTCAAGGAAACTGGTCCACTATAAACTTTAATAATTCTGAGTTATTTCAGTTATTTATTTAAAAGAGATTCTTTGGGCGACATGGGTAAGACAAACATATAAAGCAACAACGACAGTAAAATATACTGTATACTATACACTGCATATATGTATATATATGTTTGTATGTATGTATGTACGTAGTATATAAATATTCTATCTGCTGCTAGGGATCTTGGAGAGAATGCCAAAGAGGGGAGGGGGATTAGCAATTCCACCTGCAGGAGTCAGGAAGGCTTTCTAAGGAAGCAACATTTGAGTTGACACATGAGTACAAGCCAAGCTCTAAAGGAGAAGAAAGACATTCATGTTGCAGGCAGGAAAGGTTGCTGCAGTTTCTTGGAAGGAGGTCAGCCAATGAGAGGAGGCAGTGTGCTGGGGATGGAGGGAGGGAGTGTTCAATCAGGCTAGAGCTAACCATAACACTTTAATGGCATCATTATTTCTGTATTACAGGATTTCTTTTCCACTTGACAATAGATTTTACACCAGAGTACAACATTGTTCCTCCAGTTGTGAAATTTCTAACAATTCCTTTCCATCCAAATGGTAAGAACTAAGTGAGACTCTTAATACTGTATTATTATGACGTTGTCTATGCAATTCTTTTTAGTGGGGGATAGGGTTTAATAGCCATGGTCCCCTTTAGCAACTTACAGTTAAAGTAAGAATACTCATTGGAGAAACTTTAAAAGGCAGAAAAATTGGCAATGTCTTTGAATCCGAATAGTTAGTAAAACAACATTTTTGATATTTTACCATACCTCCTCATTTTCCTGTGTACAGTTTTCTGCATAGTTGAGTTGTTACATAGAGTCTTGAATTTGGCTTTAGTTTAGATCGTGTGTCGTTTTCCTGCATTTTAAAACTTCTTCTTTTTAATTATGTGTGTGTGTGAAGGGGTGGTGGTTGTGCGCATAAGTGTGGTGCCAGTGGAGGAGAGAAGAGGGTTTTGGGTCCCCTGGAGATGGCAGCTATGAGCTATCCAGCGTGAGTGCTGCGAACCAAACTCAGCAAGTCTCTCGAGCCATCTCCCCAGAACCTTTCCCGCATTTTCATACATCTGTCAACGATCATTTTAAATGGCTGGATAGTCCACATGTTCATGCATCATTTATTATTTTAGTTGAATTTTATAAAAATAATACTCCAGACAACTTAATCTTTGGGATAGAAATATGTTAGATTGTTCTGCTGAGTTCTCCATAAAGGGATTGCCTGAAGATTTGCATTTTCTTTAGTTGGGTTCTAAGATAGAAGACAGTGTGGGGTAACTGTTTGTGGGCTTGTACAGGGGCCTTTCCGTGATAGTAATGAAAACATATAAACGTTTGCAAACCTCTATAGATATGCACATCATAAACAAGCTAAAAAAATAAACTGCATTCTGAAGACTCAGGGACCATTCATGGTACAGGACAGAATATCTATACCGCATAAAGAAACCTTGTGAACTAGCAGAAAGCTGTGTGAAACCCATGAACAAACACTGGATAGATAGAACACAACAAAAGAATCTCATTGTGAAGAAAATAGATTAAAAATTAAGCCGGGCGGTGGTGGCGCACGCCTTTAATCCCAGCACTCGGGAGGCAGAGGCAGGCGGTTCTCTGGGAGTTCGAGGCCAGCCTGGTCTACAGAGCTAGTTCCGGGACGGGCACCAAAGCTACAGAGAAACCCTGTCTCGAAAAAACAAAAAACAAAAAAAAAAAAAATTAAAACACAACATATCGTGATTCGTCACCTCTGCTTACAGATCATTAAAAGACATTAAAATTCAATTCTAGTGGGCTTGGGCAGACACAAGGTGACCTTTTAGGGAAGTGACTTGACACTTTCTAATCACATATAAAATCCACATATCCTACAGGCCAAAATCCCAGGTTTATAGATTATCCTGTTAGATATAGTAGCACAAAAGTATGCTCTATTGAAGGATGATCATTCACAGTTGATTTAACCGTGGCCTTGCGGCAGCCTCTCCCATACATTTCAAATCATCTCTGGATTACTTAACAATGAAAACACCATGTGCATGGCTGTGCTTCTGTATTGTTTCATAAATAATAACAAGAAAAATGTCCATACAAGTTAAATATGAATGCTAATTTTTCTGAGTATTTCTGATACTCAGGTGAATCCATGAATTCAAAACCAATGCCTACAGGGATCTCACTATGATGACAATATCCGTCGACATAAGAATCCTTTTTTTTTTAACCACAGGAAGTTTTTAAGTAAAACTCTAAGACTACATCTTTCCTCTATATAGAAAAGGAAGACTATGAAAGCTGGATTTTCTTGGTCACTGCAGTGTCCCTAGAATCATCATTGGTTGGCACATAGTAGGTGCTTACATATCTTTTTAATAAGCATATCTCAAGGGCCAGTAAAGTGATCCAGCAGGGAAGGGCACTTGCTGAGCAACCTGACAAGCCCAGAACCCACATGGTGGAAGGAGAAGACCAACTCCCACAGGTTGTCCTCTGACCTCTAGACATATACTGAAGTTCATGTGCATGTGCACACACACACGCATGCACACACATATACACACAAATAAATGAATGTAAGTAAATTTTAATAAATAAATGCAGCTAGAAATGGGTTGCAGTTTATTTTAAACGAAAAAGAACACCTTGAAAATGGGTTTTTGATCCTACTGCACATACTGGCTTTGTGAGAGCCTAGGCAGTTTGGATGCTCACCTTACTAGACCTGGATGGAGGTGGGTGGTCCTTGGACTTCCCACAGGGCAGGGAACCCTGATTGCTCTTTGGGCTGACGAGGGAAGAAGATTTGATTGGGGGAGAGGGAGGGAAATGGGAGGCGGTGGCGGGGAAGAGACAGAAATCATAAATAAATAAATAAATAAATAAATAAATAAATAAATAAATAAATAAATAAATAAAATATCAAAGTCTCCTCTCACATAATCAACACATGAGCACTTCCAAGTATACAGATGGAAGTCTGTAGATCAATGTGGCATAAGAGTGGAATTGATAGGCGGGGAACATTCAGGTTTTACCTCACACTTTCTTGTTTACCCTTTTTCTCCCTAGTCCACTATTATCTTTGTAATTAAAATCTAGTTTTGAAACTGGGCAAATGGCTTGTGCAAGCATAAGGGGCTGACTTCGAATCCCGAGCAGGCATAGAGAAACCCAGCCATGACCACCCACACCTATAACGCCAGCCCTGCAGAGGGAGGGGCTGTGAGCAAGGGGATTGCTGGGGCTTGCTGACCACAAACCTACACCAGTTTCAATGAGAGACCCTCTCTCAAAGAAGTAAGACGAAGACTGATAGAGCAGAGTACCTGACCTCCTCCTCTGACTTCTAGGTATTACAGGCATGCACACCCACACGCACATGTACATGTCAATCACACACATACACACTCACACATGAGCCTCAAAAAAATCCTGTATTTGAAATGTATAATATCAAATTACTGCACCAGGAGCCTCTAATCAGCTAAAGCTGGTGGACGCGGGAGAGCCGTGCAGTGATTATTATTATATGAAGCAGGAAGAAAGGAAGAAGAGTAGGTCAATTATTTATAAACTATGATGCTTTATATGTTTTGAATACTAAAACTAATACGCTGTTTTAATACAGTAGACCCACATACCGGTCGGCCCAGTATACACTTTTTGGACAACCAGAACAGCTGGAACACAAATTACACAATACTCAGCATCTTACATGCTATACAGGTAAGAATACAGTTACTGTAATGCGCTCTCTCTCTCTCTCTCTCTCTCTCTCTCTCTCTCTCTCTCTCTCTC
>JABTXL010005620.1:11652003-11671604 GCA_025134845.1 Neodon shergylaensis | reverse complement strand
TCTCTCTCTCTCTCTCTCTCTCTCTCTCTCTCTCTCTCTCTCTCTCTTCCCTGAGATGGGACCTCACTATGTAGCCCCAGGTTGACCGCAAATGCATGATTCTCCTGCCTCCATCTCCTGGGGCCTAACTTAATGCTTTAACACATTGAATTCTCCCACTTCATTATCACACAAGGGTTAACGAGTACACAGCATATTTAAATGCTTAAAGGATCTGAGCGAGCTGGCTAGTGGCAATCAAAACTTCTTCATTGGGAACGGAGGAGTGGATCTTTAGCTGCAGACTTATTTTGAAACTGATAGTTAAAGCCCTTTGCATTTTATAAAAGAAGAAAGGAACCATTGAGATGTTGTGAATTATAGACATACATCAGGGCTTTGTTTCAGCTTCTAACAGTGAACATGTCTCTGGAGTTGTTCCTAATTCCCGGGCCTCACGGGTCTCAGAGAGGTGAGTCACTGGCTACACCTTAGAACATTCAGCTTTCAGCTGCTCTCTATCTCTCTCTCCTAAATGTTCATACCAAACCTGTTGAATAATGAAACCAAAGATACTCTCTCCTCAGGTCAATGGTTCTCAAATGCCACACTCACTGCTGGGCTCATGTTCTTAAACACATATATATCCATTTATGTCCTTTTTCGTTTTCATTTTCTCTTTCTTTCTTTCTTTCTTTCTTTTCTTTTTTAAATTGTCATGAGTGTCAGGTACCCTGGAACTATAATTACAGACAGTTTTGGGCTGCCATGTGGGTGCTGGGAATTGAATTCGGGTCCTCTGGAACAGTAGTCAGGGTTCTTAACCACTGAGCCATCTCTCCAGCCCCATGTCCTCCTTTTTCACCTAATGCTAAAATTAATTATTACAGTAACATTGCTTTGACTGTTTAGAGAAGCTGAACAATATCCCCCCAGGAGCCGGGTGGTGGTGGCGCACGCCTTTAATCCCAGCACTTGGGAGGCAGAGGCAGGCGGATCTCTGTGAGTTCGAGACCAGCCTGGTCTACAAGAGCTAGTTCCAGGACAGGCTCCAAAACCACAGAGAAACCCTGCCTCGAAAAACCAAAAAAAAAAAAATATCCCCCAGGAATCTGTTTGTCACCAAGAATATTGGTGATAAATTATTAAAGTTTGACCATCTGGAATACCTGGAGGATAATTTTTAAGATAATTCGGTTTTTTCCACCAGAATTATAATATAATTTCTATTTTCTATTCCTGAAAATAAAAGTTAATATTGTGGTGAATCATCTTAGCAGACCGAGTAAAATGTTGACTTGTAACAAGATTCAGTTCATTTATTCTGTAAACATGTACTGAACATCTGCCCATGTGAGCGTGTCTTCTGTTCATTCATTCATTCTGTTAACATGTACTGAACATCTGCCCGTGTGAGCGTGTCTTCTGTTCATTCATTCATTCTATTAACATGTACTGAACATCTGCCCGTGTGAGCGTGTCTTCTGTTCGTTCATTCATTCTATTAACATGTACTGAACATCTGCCCGTGTGAGAGTGTTTTCTGATAGAGACATGGAGCTGGAAAGATGGCAACAATGTTTAAGAGCACTTGCCGCTCTTGCAGAGAACCCAGGTTCCGTTCCCACCACCCACATGGTGACTCATAGCTGTCTGAATCTCCAGTTCCAAGAGATCCAGCACCCTCTTCTGGCCTCTGCAGACCCCTAGGTATACATGCGGTGCACAGACATACACATAATATATAATGTATACAAGTTCAGATACATATCTAGGAAAACTCTAACTCCAATGCTATATGTCTTTCCTTCCCATCCTTACTTCTAAGTTTCTGTTAGAATCATCCATTGCCTCCTACGTTCTCCTCCGCCCCAGAGCAGAGGGACCTGCTTTTTGCACCTAGGTTCACACTCAGCTATGGGATCCTGCTTCTGTTTGTATCCCCATGCTTTTCTGCACTCGCATTGCTTGATGTACTTCTGACCCAAAAGAACTCACAGAGATGGAAACTCTAACAGTTTAGACCCAAGCAAAGCTTGAACCTCGAGTAACACTTGGCCAGCTCTCCAGCACATGGCCACCCACCTCCGTCCCTGCTCTCCAGACTGCCCATCAACCAAGGGACTCGTCACACCCCAGTCAGGTCACGCACCTCTCCCTCTCATATGTCTTTTCTGATTCCTTTTCCTAGGGCAGAATTTATGGCATTGTTCCGGAGGGCACTGGCTTTGCCAGGTACCCGACAGTTTTTAGATTTCTGTCCGATACTATGGCACTTCAATGCACATACTATTCCCCAAACTGTTTTCTACTGGACCAGCCTGTAGCCTGATTGAAATATGCCAAGGAGCTGAATTCTCACTTACTCTTTAGTAATCTCATTTAAACCACCACCTTTTACCAATGTTTACTAGTAATGGACAATACAGACACAAATCATAATTATTGCTTACTTTCTTTTGAATTAAAAAACCATATTTCTAATTACCATGTTGTTGCTTTTCATAGAGATGGTACTTTAAAATGTTGTTTAAAATATTTTAAAAATAGTAGCCATTCCACCAAAATAACTGCAATCTTAAATAATTAGAAAATTCCACATAAAATAAAAAGACAAATATCAACACTCATCCATAAAACAAATTTCAAGACCATCAGCTGCAATCAAATGGATATTATAAAACCTATCTCTCTACTGTTACAGGCCCTTGCTGAAGATCCAGAATTCTCCGTTTATCCCTGGAGTCTTTTGTTTTTGAAATTCTGTCACCATGAGTCTAATTGAAAGACTGAGCCTTTGTTCTCTTTGGCTCCTTTAGCAGTGTGTCTGAGTTACACATATTCTAATCTACTAATAACATATAGTAGTAGTATATACAAATATGCCAATTTTTAAAAGTCGTTAAATACTTGCAATAGCCGTGTATATGTCATGTGAATAAGTCTCTCGCACACAGCAGTTAAGGAGAAAATATGCAATAAAATTTGCCAGATGCGCCTGCTGAGTAAGATTCTCTCCAGCCAGAGACCAAAGCTTGCTCTCAACGATGAGTTTCTTCTGCTTCCCACCCACTTTGAAAGGTAGGGTGGGATCCTCTCTGAATCCTTATTTGGGCAAGTATTATGATCTTGGAAACGCAGGCTGAATGTGTTTCCCAGAGAGAAAACTCCAGTAAAAGCAGAGAATTCTTGTTGCTTTTGAAATATCAGATGTCAAAATGATTACTTTCATTTGAGAAAGTCTGCTATAATTTCCGTATTTTTGTTTTGATTTTGCTTATGGTTTTCTGCATGCATTTATTATTCACTGTGTGCATCCCTGCAGCATGCATGTGAGGGTCAAAGGACAACTTGCTGGAGAAGTTTCTCTCTTTCCACCATGTGGGTCCTAGGGCTCAAACTCAGGTAGAGAAGTTTAGCCGCAAGCACCTTCACCCATGAACTCTCGCTTGCCCTATTTTTCTGTTTGTTTTAAGGTAGGGTCTCACTATGAAGTCCTGATTGGCCTCAAATTCATCATCTCTTGCTTCCAACTCTCCAGGTGTGTGCCACCATATAGGACCTTTTCATGATTTTCATTCATTTACTTATTATTTTACATTTGTCTCTTTATGTGGGGGTGACAGGCTTTGAAACACATGTGGAGGTCAGGACAACTTATAGGAGTCCACAGAAAAGTGCTCATTCCTCGTGGCTTGCTCAGCTTGATGCAACCCAGAACTACCTGCCTGGAGGTGGCACGGCCTATAGTAGGCTGGGTCCTCCTACATCAATCGTTAATGCAGAAAATGCACCACAGGCTTGTTGTCTGGTCAAGCAAATGGAGACAATGCTTCAATTACGGTTCACTTTTCCCAGATGGCCCCAGTTTGTGTCAAGTTGAAAAACAAAAGCAAACTAACACAAATAGTAACACATGCAGTAATTCTGCTAACCGTATTTTATTTGCCTGCATATTATAACATGCAATGTTCAAAATATTGAATTCATAAACAAATATTTTTAGTTTAGGGTAAAACAATTTTTTGAAGTGACTAATAAGCAAATCATGGTTTAGCACAACAATTTTGGTAACCACTGGTCATCTCTTTTGGCCCAAGTATATGGATTCTGTGATATGCAGAATTTTAAAAAGATTCCCTCAAGACACTAATCTACATACTACTGTGAATGGAATACATACAGAATTTTGGTTATCAGTCAACTCACCTTAAGACAAGAAGGTTAGTCTATACTTTGCAAGGTGCTCGTGGTCTCTTAACATCAGAAGACAGAAGAGGGAGGACAGCTGAAGAAGGGTGTGACCAAAGGAGAGGTCAGATGCCAAGCTCGGGAAGGTTCTCTTGCACCATGGCTGGCTCTGAGACGCTAAACATCAAAGGCAAGGACGGAAGAGATGTCTGTAGGAGCAGAAGATGTCCTCCAGCTAACAGTCTGAACAATAATGAGATTCTCAATCCTACAGCTGAAAGGAACTGAATTCAGCCAACCTCACTCATGCTTGTAAAAATATGGAAAGTGCTTCATCCAGATTCTTCTGACAAGAGCCCAGCCTGTTGACATTGGGCCTCTGGCCTTGTGAAAGCTGGAAACTAGTCCTACATTCTGGGTTTTCCACCTAAAAATACAGATTATAAGATTGTTCCTTTTAAGATGCTAATTTGTGGTAGTAAAAAAATCACAGAAAGCTACTATATGTACTAAATTAATCATTTAAAAACCAAAAGGGATAGCGACATGTGTGCAATTTTTGTACCTGTGTGTTTCGACATGATCTAGTGTAGTCTCCTATTAGTATTGTAATGGGAGACTTTTTTATTGTTTTCCAATGTTTATCTTACTTTATGTAAAAATCCAATTTAAACTTATATGGTAGAATGGATGTTATAGAGGACAAAGGCTTTTGCTTTGACCCCAGTGTTTGATGAAGACACACAATAAAACCAAGATAAAGTGAGTTTCCTGGGCACGTCTGGTATCTTCTGTCATCTCTACAAACCTGTCTCCTAGAATGTCTAGACACCAGCAGTCCCCGGGGAAGCAAGATGTGAGGTAACAAGCCACGAGCCTCATGGTAAAATCTAGAATGATAGAAATGGATTCATTTAAGCTATAAGAGCTAGTTAATAATAAGCCTGAGCTAATAGGCCAAACCATTTGTAATTAATATTAAGCCTCTGCGTGGTTATTCAGGAACTGGCAGGCAGGAGAGAAACATCCAGTTACACTCACTAAATGCTTGTTGGGTTTACATGCATTGACTTGTCTTGTTATTCCAAGAAAAGTTTGTTTTGAACTTTGTTGTATGTGCTTTCTTTTAGAGGCTACTTTCTAATCCTGTCCTAGAAAACCCAGTGAATCTGGAAGCAGCCAAGCTGTTGGTTAAAGATGAGTCTATGTACAGAGTAGTAGTTCAGAAACTTTTCAAGCCAGCACCACCAGGTAAGAACTACTTGCCTGGTTTTCCTGGGCAATTAGCACCTATACATGAACTATTTAAAGCAAATAAGTGATTGAATCAATCGCTGACATGTAAGGGATATTCTAATATTTTATGTATCCATTTTCAGTAAGGAAATGGCATTACATTTTCTCTCCTATAGCTATTTGTCAGACCAACCGATGTGAACCTTTTACATTTAAAAATTTTTTTGTTTTTTATTAGCGTGTGGTTTGGATGGGTGGGTAGACACAGTGCGTGTGTGGAGAGGAGAAGAACACTTGAAGGGGTTAGTTCTCTCCTCCCACCACGGATCCCCATTATTAGACTCATGTCATCAAGCCTGTGTATCAAGGGATTTTATTTATTTTTTACCATCTTGCCAGCACAGTATACTCCTTTGTAAAATATCATTAAAGATTTCAATCTCAATGTATTTACATGTTATGGTCATGTAAACGATAGAGATGGGCACTATCAGTTAAATATCCACCCATTATCATATGGCAACTGACTTTTATTCTCACATCTGTAATCAATGTTTCCCAGCCTCTACTTGTACCCCAGATGTTGCTGACCTTTGGCTCCTTTCCTCTTGTTTAAGAAAATATTCAACATTTTCTTCCTGGGCATTTTCTTCCCAGATATTCTCTGCAATGGTCCTGTGGGAACGACACTGGAAACAGTCCAGTCTCCTGCTTAGTTCTTGATATCCTTGGGTTCCTGCCAGCATCCTCCACTCTGTGCTGGCTCCTTCCACCTCCATTGTTCCCGTGTTGTCTCTCCAGTCAGCCGAGCCCAGAGGGTTTTCCCACAGGCAAGCAATGAGACGGAGTTCCTTCTCACCTGCCCTGGCCCTCCTGGAAGCGTTCAGCAACCTTGCACACTAGTATGCTTGCCTCTCAAGCCTGCAGACTTCCATCACTTTGCATACTTCCCTCTCCTGTTTTTATCGACCCCACCCCCACTTTCCTTCTAAGACTCCTCCCTTCGCAGTTCATTCGGAAAGGCTTGTGAAAGCTTGTACCATGGTGATCAAGTTCAATTCTTCCTCCTCCACAGGCTTTTGGATCTGATACAAATTAAGCAGTCTTAATCAGAAGTCCTCGCCAATACCTCCAGGCATATGCTTGTTTTTTTCAGAGTTTTTCCAGCTTTTGCTGGCCCCTTTGAAGTTGATGGATGCATAGAGGAATTGCACCGCTTCACACTGGCATCTCTTCTGCACCTAGCAATATTCCGTACCATCCACAGAAACATTCTCTAGAATAGTACTGACTCTCGGGAAATACCTGGAAGATGAATGAAGCGTATATATCATTTAACCTTTCACAGAAACCTACTATACCCTCATTACAAAAAATATTCTGTGTGGTGAAGTTGTGCCCATATGCTGGTGAATAGCATTTTTTAAAAACTAGGTTTAAAAAATTTTCTACAATAAATTACTTTATGCCATGGATTCTGATTTTGCCCTGCTGTGGGACAAGCCTGAAATCAAAGCTAAATATGGTGGCACACACCTGCCATTTCTGTACTCGGGAAGCAGAGATGATGAGTTCAGGCTAGACTTAGCTATGCAGCAAGACCTTGACTCAAATAAAAGCAAGCACTGTTTACTTTCCCTGTTTCTGTGACTTAAAAAAAAATTTTTTTTTTTTTGCAAATGCAACTTAAGGAAGAAAAGTCTTTTTTGGTTTATAGATAGCAGTCATCGTCCATTGTGGTGGGGAAATCACAGGCAGAGAAGCATAAAGCAGTTGGTCACATTGTACATAGAGTCAAGAGGCAGAGAGCAATGCATGCTGGTACTCAGTCAGCTTTCTCCTATTGATGCAGTCTAGAACCCAACCCCAGGAAATGGTGCCACCCACCGTAGATGGTTTCACCCATCTCAATCAAACTGGTCAAGAGACTTGCACACAGGTATGCCCAGAGGTCCATCTCCTAGGTGATCTCTCATCAAGACAATAGAAATTAATCATTGCAGCTCCAGCCCTTGTCAATGTGACAGCCAATTACGTCACTTTCAGCCAATACCTTCCACCTCCTGTCCCTAAACTCTCATGATGCAAAATAGAACCCAACTTCAAATGTCCCCACAACTACTAACAGTTCCACCAATGAAAACATCCAAAGTTCTCGCCTCATCCGAGACTCGAGGCGAATCACTTAGTTGTTAACCACTATAAAATACAAACAAGCTTAATACTTCTAATATACAGTGGTACAGAATAAACATTCATATTCAAAGAGGAAGAATGGGGGCAAAGCAATGAATGATCAGATCAAAGCAAGACCCAAATCTGGAAAAACACCAAATCTGGCAGCTCCATGCCTGGCATCTAGAGCTCATGCTTAGATCATCTGGGCTTCAAAAGGTTCATATTCCCATACTTCTCCAGCGCTGTAGCCGATAGCATATATGGAATTTCTCATACCACCTCCATTCTATGCCTCTAGCTTGCCTTGGTACACATTCCATGGTCGTAACATCCCCAACATCCTGACATCTCCCTTGTAACTTAGGCTCCTCATTTAATGCCCACTTTAGGGCCTCCTTGCAGGGACTCCAACCCTGCCACATTGCCTTGCCTTTTACACTGCCTGGAACTACGTACGGAGCAGGACTTCATGACTCTCTCATTCTTGGATCTCTCATGCTTGTAAAACTTGTGCCACGCGGGTGATACTGGGAAGTGCCGACGACCCTGGGGAAACACTTCTCTAATCAGTAGCTTTAGAGGAGCAGAGTACCCCTGCGGTTTAGGTTTTCTCCCTTCAGATGAATTCGGTTTTTCACAAGGTACAGTCTCTGTTAGGTGAGGTTTTACCCTGAGGACACCTTGCCCACAGTCCAAATGAAAACCAAGCTCCTCTGATTGGTGCTTGTCTCTGAAACAATTACAGCTGTTTTTCCTCAGCGCCAGCCTAAATGCTCTCCTGTCTTGAAGTTTTCCCCGCCAAACAAATTAGTCCATCAACTGTAAATTCAACTACTTCACTTAAGTTCTCAAAGCACAGGCTCTTGGCCAAAATATCACAGGAATGGCCCATCCTACTTCCTGATGGAGGTCTTGTTCCCTGACTGGTCCTACACTACCCATGAGTCTCTGGTCATTCTTGTCTCTTAGGTTCCCGTCAGAATAGCTCATGTAAGCTCTGCTTGCAGCATTTAAGACTTTCCTGGCCCAATCTCCAAAGTCTTCCACATCCTTCCCTCAAGCCAGTTCTAAAGGCCTAAGAACAATGTGCTCGGGTTTCCCACAGTACAGGACACACTTACCAGTACCAAACTGACTGATTATTTATTTCCCTATTGCTGTCATAAAACACTCTGACAAAGGCAACTTAAGTAAGGAAAGGTTTGTTTTGGCTCACAGTGTGAGATTACTAGGATACAGACGTTGGAGCCCACAAGACTCTACAGTGACTGCACAGCTGACAGACCAATAGGCAGATCCACGGGAAGTGTATACATACTCGTCCACATGGAATAACCCGTTTTGCAGAGCTTCGGGAACACTTGTCTTTTGAAAAAGTCACTGTCATACCTGTGGAAACCTTGTGACGCCATGATTCTTCCCTTCAAAATGGGATTCATTCTCAGAACACCTCAGCAGTGTAACCTTCTGTGTGGGCAGTGGAGTGACCTTGCTCTATTCCCCCACATCATGAGACCTTAGAGTAATAACATTCACTCTTTGTTCTAACAGTCAAATTTACATAGAGTCAATCCCACAAAATCACCTGCTAACAGACCACAGAGAAATTTCTATAGAATACAGACACTGAGCAAGAAGGCAGCATGCCCCATTTTTGCTAACAAAAAATCTGGGCATCCCCAAAGCTGTTTATCACCAAAGAGATTAGATGGCAAGAGTGGGTGAATCCAGAATTCAGGGATGTTTAGTAACTTTATCTAATGGTTTGGAATGTGCGGTGCTTCCCCTTGAATGCCGGCTCTTTCCTGGGTCGGGCCACCTGTTCCAGAGTACTGCTTTGTCAGGTTCTTCCTGCCCTGTTTTGTGATTTTCATATGCATATTATTATCCTTGCCTGTGGAATTTTCCAACTATGTCTGCAAAAACTAGAAACCTCATGGAGATCAGCCCTCACTCTTCTTCTCCTCACTACTTCTACTTCTTCCCCGTACTCTCATTTCTTCTCCTTATTCTTCCCCTTACTCTTCTTATTCTTCCTCTCCTCCATGCCCCCTTCACTTCATTTTCTCCCCTTGCACGAAAAATAAAGAAGATGCAGATGTAATGTACCTGAGTTATTTTTTTACCCTCAGATCCTTGCCTGCCATAGACATCCAATTCTGAGCCCTGAGGTGATACTGAGGCTAGTACTCAAGGCCCCCAATATACACAGTCAAGGAGCAGAGAGCCGTGAATGCCAGTGCTTAGTCAGCTTTCTCAGGTTTATACTACAGGACACAAGTCTGTAGATGGAAGTTCTGCCCCACTAGGTCCCACAGTCGTTCATTCCCAAAGAAATACAAGGAGGCTTATATTAATTATAAACAGTTTGACTTATTAGCTCCGGCTTATTATTAGCTAGCTCTTAAAACTTAAATTAACCCATAATTCTTATCAATGTTTAGCCACATGACTTGGTATCTTTTCTCAGTGCAGCTTTTTCATCTTGCTTCCTCTGTGTCTGGGTGGTGACTGCAGACTGAGCCTTTCCTCCTCCCAGAATTCTCCTAGTCTGGTCATCCCACCTATACTTCCTACCTGGCTACTGGTCAATCAGCATTTCATTAAACCAATACAAGTGACAAATCTTTACAGGGTACAAGAGCATTATTCCACAGCACAAACCCAGGAAATAGTGCTAACCATAGTAACTGAATCTTTCCACTTTAGTTACTCTAGTCAAAATGAACCCTCACAGGCATGTGCAGAGGCCCATCTCCTGGGTGGTTCTAAATCTCATCAAGCTGACAACTGAAATTGACCATTCCGAAAAGCCAGCCAAACCAGCAAACACCCAGAAAACCAGGAATGAACCAAATACAGTCCTTAGCAGTTGTCACTATCTTATGTGCGCGTGATAGTGAAATGTGCAAAAATCAAAACCAGCTGATGTGCCTCGGCCGGCTCGCCATCTTGACTGTTCTGGGAGTAAAGTGTAGGACCCCATGACAGGAATGACTTTCCGAGGTCGATGGGGGAAGAGCAGAGATGGCGGCTGCTTCTGCACACCAGGAGGAGGAAGTGACGGGAAGCTTCCTCGGCACCGTATTAGACAGAAGTACATCTACATAGACTTGTGTGAAAACTACACCCAGCAGGAAGCAACTGCTTGTAAACACTTGCGAAAGGATCTCTGCAAGATTAGAAAACTCACTTTTACATTATACATTTAAAATATTACTACAAAATTCAGGAAATGTATAGGAAGAATATTGTCACATCTTAGACAATATGAATTTGAGTCAATACATGAGAACCATGAGGCAACTCATTTGATCATCTCTTTCTTTAGCTTTAGATGAGAGCTATGTCCCCAGTGCCCAGTATAGTAGCAGACAGAGAGATTGAATAAAAATTTGTAGAACGGGCGAATGAAAAAATACCTTCCTACAAATTTAAATTTAGATTTTACTTCCCAGTTTACTTAATACTTGAAAGGGCTTTTAATCATCTTGTCTTCACCACCTCATCCTTGGGGAGACATTCAAAAATGGATTAGTTGAAGGCCACAGAGCACCAAAGAATCCACACAAACCTTCCCAGTCTCTCGTGCTTCCAAGTTTAATGGGTGAATGCTTGTTTAGGGTCAAATCGTAAGAATTTGCATGTGTAAAATGGAAGACCAATGTGATAGCCAAATTCAGTGCAATGAATAGGTCCCCAGGGGAACTCTTTACTTAATGTAAACCAGCAGTAGGAAATGTGCACCTACCAAACACGTGTTACACGGCTTTACCCTCCTGTCCGGTGGGCCCTCGTCTGAAATACCTGCTTTCTCCACTCGGAACATCACCTTTCCTACGGCTGAAGAAACTGCTTTGCTCGTACAAGATCAAAGGTGGCTGGAAGGTGCTTTGCAAACGTCTGAAGAGCTGTCCTACAAAGGAAAGATTTTGTCTGTGTGGCTCCAGAAAACTGTGGTCCTGACATTTACACGCCAGTCAACCTGTCCTAGGTCTTCCAGACAGTAGCCACTCAAGTTCAGTGTTTGCAGGCTTGGCCCCACTTTCTACCAGAATATATCTTGACTGCATTGAAGATGTTTTCCTCAATAGTCAGTGCCGTCAATTAGTTTATCCTAAGCCCAGCCTTGCACGTGATATGTAGACATGCAAATGCCACTCATTCCTCAAGTTCTCCCCAAATAACGTCAGTGTTTGCCCAACCTACACGGCGATCCAAGCTCTGAGTTCAAGCTTTCGTGTTCTAATAATAGGCTTCCATTCTTGTGACTTGGCTCCCTTATCTAGGGTGCTCACACACCCTAGGCTACCTAGTACCATCCTGATCGAACTGTTCCTAGTGATCCCTTTAGCTTGCAGTGTTGCTAGTTCAGGCTATGAATTATGAGGCAGCTGACAGGACTCCTAACTGGCCCTCCCTAGAGGCAAAGGATGCTGTAGCTGCATCCTTCATGACAGACAGTACCACGCAAGTCCTTAAACAGATCTCTAACTCCCATTGCTTAAAAGAACAAATGAAGTCAGTTGGTCAGGTAGTAAGCTCTTCGTCAAAATGGTGTTAATTTATAACCACCAGTATTGATTTAGTAGAGTTAAATGGCCATTTTCAATGTTATCTAAGAGGCCAGTTGCCTGGTTATGGTGGGAATTGGACAAGAAGCCACTCAGGTACCTTCCAATGTGCACTTGCTAGTTAGGAAAATTTGAAGAAAGAAAGGTCTGGAAGGAGCCAGTGTGTAGCAGCTGTTCGCCATCCAGACTGATTACTGTGACCTTCTAGCTTGTCATGGAAGGGATTTCGTATTGGCTCTGTGTCCTTTGTTGTTTCTCAAGCTGTCCTTGTCCTTTGCTTTCTGGGTGCTTAATACGGTCAGATAATGCTTATCTTCTGAGGACCATGCTTGCTTTGACATTTGAAACATAGGATTTATATAATTTTAAATTTTTTTGGTTGAAGTAAAATCTTGAGTATAAAAAATAGAAACACTGAGTAAAAGGTAACTAATTCCAGTATAATGATTGTTTTTGTTAGCTAAGTGTCTTCATGTAACTTTTGATAATGGAAGGTTGTTTTAAATTTCAGATGCTAGTTTTAATAAACTATATTATAATAAACCGGCAGATGAGTCAATAAATTACCATGCATAACTGGCAGATGAATTAATATCTGAATAAAGGGAATTACAGAAGTCAGGAGGATGATAATACTTTTTTACATAGTATACCTTTTCAAAATTTGGTTTTGAAATGAATTCCTATTAGATAGAGTTTTTCACAGAAGTCCACACAGAAGTACCCTGTCTAACATAGAGTGGGCAAGCTTCCTGCCACTTCCTCCTCAAGGCATATGTATCCAGATACATCTGTTCTGTTTCTAGCTAGAAAGATGTAAGCATTTGATTCTCCACTTTAAGCTCCAGTTTAAGCCGAGTTTCTAATTTTTTATAACATCGAGTAACTTTTAAGACCATTTTCTCTACACAGAAAGCTGATGAAGTCTCATAGAATTGCAAGTCTCCATTTTATTTTTGGACTACATGCATGGGGAGGCATGCGGGGTGGGGGTGGGAGTGAAAAATCTCCTTCCCCTGGAAAACGGATTTTCTAGACACCGGGGAAAGGAAATTTAGTCGGACCGCACTGCTCACTTCTCACTTAACAGAAACTTCAGAAGCATCCCTGAGACCCAGCGACTGCAGCGTTCTCTCACACATCCTGTCCCTTAGGGCGGAGATGCAGGAGGGGAGTTGAACCGGACCTCGGGGTGCATCGCCTCGCTGTGTATGAGCGGCTCACAATAGGCCAGGGACTTCGTAGCGAAGTGTCTAAATTGTTAGTTTTAACTGAAATGTTAGGTTTATATTTTTATTAAAGAAACGTGTTCATAGCTTCGAAAGATAAAAAGTAGAACTTAGTTTTGCGTATAGCATTTCAAGACCTTAGAAGCCTGAACCGGTCATCTTTGGGTGCTGCCCCCTGGAGGCAGCAACGTTCAGCGCTCTTAGCTGTTTCTTCCTGCGTAGATCACCACATTCCAGATCAACTTCCCTGCTAGTTACCTGAGATTTTAGTTATTAGTTGTTATTTATAGACTTTATCTTATGCAACAAAAAAGATTGTTTTTATTTTAATTACTACCTAGTTCACTGATTGTTGTACATCTGTTTAAGTGGTTTAAATCTTCTTGACTTAACTTTGGTAGGTCATATGTATCAAGAATTTATGTTTCTTCTAGATATTCCAGATTTTTAGAAGTATAAGTTTCCAAAGAACTCCCTAATGAGTCTCTGCTTTTTCAGTGGAATTTGTCTTAACCTCCTTTTTTACATCTCTCATTCCATTAATTTGGATGTTCTCTTTATTTTGGTTATTTGACTAGGGATCCATCAATCTTATATTTATTTTTCAAAGAACCAACTCTTTGATTGAATCTATGCATTATTCTTTTTTCATTAATTTCTTCCATGATCTTCACTCTTTCTCGCCATCTGATGCTTTTGGGTTAGGATTTATTTTGTTTCTTCAGTGACTCACCAGTCCTTTAGAGAATGTACTGTTCAGTCTCCATTTAGTTGTGTTGTTTCTGCAGTTTCCTTGCTATTAATTTCTGATTTTATTCTACTATAATTTAATAATATATGAGATTATTTTGACTGCTTTGTATTTGGTGAAACTTGATTTTTCCAACCTAGAATATGGTCTACATACTGACAGAAAGTTCAATAGGCTGCTGACAAAAGAAGAATGTTGTTTCCATTGGATGAAATAGTCTGTAGCTGTTAGTCTGTTTGACCTATAGTATAGGTTAACTCTGGGGTTTCACATGTTGATTTTAAGTTGGAATGAATCTAGAGAGAAGGGTGGAATAATTAAATCAGCCACTATTCCTGCATCAGCACCCATCTGTGCTTTGCATACATTGGTGTTTATCTTATAAAACTACGCATCACATGGTTTAGTACTTATGTATTTACAATTGTTATATATTCTTGATGGGTTGTCTCCTTTAGTAGTGCGTACTCCCAGTCTCTATCTCTCTGACTCATTTCAACCTGAAGTCACTTTATCAGCCATCAGACTGCCATGCAAGAGGATTTTAGTTTCTGTTCATTTGCTGGGTTTCTTTCTGATCTCTGATTTTCAGCCTGTGGGTGTCTTCCAGTGAGGTGTGTGTCTCAGAGACAGCAGAAGTTTGCATTTAGCTTTTGAATCCAGTCAGTCTATGTGTCTTTATTGGTGAGCTGAAGCCATTTACATTTTGTGTTATTATATAGAAAGATTTACTAATTTCTGTAATTTCTTGATTGTTTTTCTGGTTGGTTGGATTATTGTTTTCTTTATGTTTTACTCTACTAGTACCAAGGATTTGCTGCCTTACTGTGTGAGATTGATGGATTCCCCCCAGCTTTCCTTTGTTCCATTATTCCCCTCCTGAAATCTATTCTATGCCATCCTCTCATAATGAAGATTGTCTCGCTCAATCCTCTCTCTACAAAATTCCTTTTAGTGCTTTTAGCAATGCTGACTTAGTGACCACAAAACTGCTTTATTTGGATTTGTCTTGAAATGTCTGATTTTTTTTAATAGCACTGATGGATATAGCAGTCTTGGTTGGTGTGGTGGTTTAAAGAAAACTGGCCCCCCAAAGGGAGTGGCACTAACAGGAGGTGTGGCCTTGTTGGAGGAAGTATGTCACTGTGGGGATGGGCTTTGGGGTTCCCTATGCTCAAGCCACACCCAATGAGGGAGACCACTTCCTGTTGCCTCTAAGTCAAGATGTAAGAGTCTCATGTCTGCCTACACACCACTATGTCACAGCATAAGAATAATGGACTGAACTTCTGAAACTGTAAGCCACCAATAAATGGTTTCCTTTAAAAGAGTTGCCATGGTCATGGTATCTCTTCCGAGCAACAGAAACCCTAACTAAGACAGTTGGTAATTATTTTTAAGGATTCAAATGTGTCACGGAGAGATCTGATATTTGGCCTCTGTAGTATCACCCTCTTACAGCTATTGATGTTGTGTCTTTGTTTTGTATTTTTGACATCTGGACTCTAATATTGTGCAGTTCGTCTCTGGTCATGTCTATTTTGGATTCTAAATGCTTCTTGTGTTCAAATGTGTTTTTTCTTCCTCTGGTTTTGAGAAATTTCCTGTTATCATTTCTTTGACAATTCTCTATGCATCTTTCTATTCTTTGTATTCTTAGTCTTTGTATCCAGTTTCATTTATTATTATTATGGGACGTGCAGTGTCAACACACACAGATGGCTGAATGCATGTGGAGGTTGAAGCACAACTTCATGGAGGTGGTTCTCTCCATCCACCTTTATGTGGACTCCAGGCTTGAGCGGGAAGCACCCTTACCTACTGAGCATCTTGTTGGCCTGGTTTTGTCTCTGCCTGTATCAGTGGATGTCATGGTCATTCCATCACATCCCATTTGATACTTTTCTTATTAGTCCAGCATTTCATCAACCCGTCTTAACATTCTTTCTTCTGCTTGATCGAGTCTATTGATGTTTTCCATAGAAATGATGTTGATTCATTGATTTTTTTTTCTACCTTCAAACTCTCTCTTTTTAAAAATCTCAATTTAATCTCAAGAAAACATGGAGTTTTCTTCCACGTTACTGACTTTTTCTTCAACCGTATGGCTTGTTTCTTATTCAGATTTCTGACACTCTCTTCTCTGTTGCTGACTTTCTTGTCTATGTCTGGATTGAACTCACGCACCTGTTTGCACCCTCTCTCAGGTCACTAATCATTTTTAGGTAAAATCTTTGAAATCTCTGCCCGAAATCTTCCCTACTTCAGCAGGAACCAAGGAGGTAAGGACTTTTGTAGGAGTCATGGTACCATTTCTAGTTTCCTGCATGTCTGCCTCACATGGTTGGTTAGTTAATGCTTCTGGATTTGGGATGCGGGCATATAATCTTTCTTAGCAACATACTCTTGGGAGCTGAATCCCCAGTGATGCTCAACCAAGGAGAAGATTAAACCCATGCGCCAGCAACATCAACCAACAAAACATGGAAATACACTGTGGTGATGTATTTATATGTGTGTGTGCCTATGTGTGCACAAATCTGCATCCATACACACGTATGTCTATGTGTATCTGTGGTGTGTGTGTGTGTTGTCACCTTAACAGGATCTACAATTACCTCAGAGAAATCTCTAGGCTTATCTGTGAGAGATTTTTAGTGTAGGTTAATTGAGATGGGAAAAACTCTCCTGACTGCTGAACTGAATAAAATGGAGAATAGGAGCTAAGTATCAGTATCAGCCTTCATCACTCTCTGCTTAGTAACTGTGGATGCAACACGAGCTGCCTCTGCTAGGTGACTGTGGTTGCAATGTGAGCTGCTTCTGCTAGGTGATTGTGGATACAACACCATCTGCCTCTGCTAGGTGACTGTGGTTGCAATGTGAACTGCTGTCTCTAGCTTCTTCTTTCTTGCCTTCCTTGCCACAGCGGACTGTGTTTTCAAACTGTGAGCCAAATGAAACCATTCCTTTCTCAAGTTGCTTTTGCCAAGTGTTTGCCCAGCAAGGAGATGAGCAATTCTATGACACTTAAAATCAATGACAATTCACTAATATGCACCAATGACCACAAAACTCAAAGTGACAAACTCCTGTAGCATGTACTGCGACATTAGAAGTGAGTTAGGTGTGGGGATAGTGGATGGCTGAGATGCAGGGAAGGGAAGGGGAAAGCGGGTGGGGGCGGGAAGTCAGCTCATGAGAGGAGAGAGAATGTGGAGAATGATAAAGGACATTATGGGGGGTAGAGAAAGAACATTGTATAGGGGCGGTGGTTTGAATGAGAATGGCCCTCAGAGGCTGGTATGTCTGAATGTTTTCTCCCTAGTTGATAGAAGAACTGGTTGGGAAAAATAAGCAGGTTTAACAGGTGTGGCCCTTGCTCTGGGTGACATTTTAGCCGAAGGGTGTCTCCCACAGAGTGTAGGAAGTGACAACAACACTAAGATGTGTAACAGGCAAAGGACCTGCCTTTGTACTTTCAGGGCTTCCTGAGTGTTGGTTTCTCTCCTGGGTAAAGCTGCCAAGGACTGGGACTTCAGAATTCTCAGGCTCCACTCCAAGAGTGACAACTGCATCATGACTCCAGAATTTGACCCCCTCCTGACCTCAGGCTCAAAGCCACCAAGCTCCAGAGCCTTCTTAGTTGATGACCTGTGTTCCTAGACTCCAGGGGTCAGGCTCTGGCTCTCCTCCTCCTCTTCCTCCTCCTTCTTTTCTTCCTCCTCCTCAACGTCCCAGCCTGAGCTCCCCTCCTGCTGCCTGCACCTGTCCATCCTCAGTGTCTGGCCCTGATGCGCTCCACTGCCCCTCTGTGTCTTCCCTCCCCTCCACAGGGGCCAGGACAGGCCACTAAGAGTCTTTCCAACCTGTGGGCCTTCCCTAATCTCAATTGTTAACAATAGAAAGGCCCACTGCTGCATGACAAAATGGAATCTCTCCTCCACTGACACTACTCCAAGGAATCACTGTCTCGCCAACACCTGCAACTAGATTTGAGGCTTGTGGGAACCGTGGGCTTGTTTTGAAGGTAGGCCTGCCTGTCTGTTCTAGGCCTTCGGCATCCCCTCCTCCACCAGGGACCAATGCCAAGGCAGCTGTAGTGTGTTCTGCTTGTCTCTCGGTGTCATGGTGTGTCTTTCTATTCCCCCTGATCTTTCCCAGTTACCCTTCAGTTCCTTCAGGAATTTCTGAAGCTTTTATCTTTGTTTCTCTCACTGGGATAAAGTCTGTTTTGTTTTGTTTTTTTCCTGTGTCTGAACATCTCCTTCGAGGTCCCTCAGAGGAGGAGTCTTTACTTCTTCCCACTCTCTGTCCTCCACGCTGCTGTTCAGCTCTGAGTCTCCACGACTGTCTCTGCAGAGGGTGAGCATCCTGCCTCCATTCTGGGCAGGGGAATCCATGTGGTTCTCTGGGGTGCGGGTGGGAAGTGCAGGTCTGTGCTCAGCCCCCGGTGTCTCCTCTCAGAGTTACCTGGCACCTTTGGGCCAGGAGTTCTTTCTGGAGTACAGCTCCACTTGCCAGCTCTACTTGCTGTCTGTTGGCCTTTCCTGGTCGCACAGCTAGGTTTCAGCTTCCCAGGACCTGCCAACACGGATGCCACTTGACATCTGCTTTCCATCTTGACATTCTTTCTTGTCAGTTTTCTTCCACTTCCTTAATGTTGTGTGCAATACTTTTTTTTTAATCCCTATACCGTGATTTTATAGAGGCTTTGGGAAGAATATACATAGCACCACCTCTTCCAGTTCCAAGTCACCAGAACCTTTTTCTGTTTTCTCTTTGCAGTAAAGGAGGGCGACCTAGAGCTTTCTGAAAAGCCACAAGGGGCTATCAGGTAAGTTTGTCTTGATCAGCGTCTCTGTTGGTTTTTCAACCCAAGCCAATATTAAATGGTACTGACTTTATGATTTGTCGTGAAGATACTCAAAAAGATTTACGTTTATTTTATTTATGTGTATGTGGGTGTCTACGGAGGAGAAAAACGAGCATTGGTTCCTGAAGTTGTAGTGTCGTGTGATTGTGAGCCTCCTGATGCGGCCGTTGAGATGTAAACCCTGATCCTCTGGAAGAGCAGCAAGTGCTCTTAACTGCTGAGCCATCTCTCCGGCCCCACAGTTTACATCATTTAATTTAGAAAGGGAACCATATATTTCTCTCATAATAAATTATTTTTAGGAAGAATGTGGGAAATCAGTTAAGTTCTTTCTATTAAATCTACCTTTGATGTATCTATAATGAACGGATCTGTTTTATTTCTGTTTATATCTGTTGTATTTGTATTTTAAATGGAACAACAGTCCTGTCGGTGAAATAAGCATAAACCATTGTAGACCACAAAACTCCAAGAATTTTAGAAGAAGATGTGATTAGCCCTAACTCAGAAAACAGAGTTAGGGCCAAAGCCATTGTATCTTTCCTTCCTTCCTTCCTTCCTTCCTTCCTTCCTTCCTTCCTTCCTTC
>JABTXL010005620.1:11563986-11642421 GCA_025134845.1 Neodon shergylaensis | reverse complement strand
GGAAGGAAGGAAGGAAGGAAGGAAGGAAGGAAGGAAGGAAGGAAGGAGAAAGGGAAAGAAAGGGGGAAGGGGAAGGGAAGGGGAAGGGAGGGAAGGGGAAAAGAGTATCATAATTTTCAAATCAGCCTCGTTTGATATGATTGTTAGCTGAATGGTATGCGCTGATAATTTTAAAAACAACCTTACAAATTATATTTTGTTTGTATTTTCAGAGTAATTAAGAAAATCTCATTTAATGATTACTACAAGACATGGTCTACAATAGCCACATCACAAACAGCAGAACACTCCAGAAATCCATGTAAGCAGATCTAACTTTCTTCTGTGTCCTTCTAATATCCATTAACCTGTGGATCGTTCTCATTGTCTTACTTTTAAAGACTAGTTGACACGTCTCGGCTATGCAAGAGCAATAAGCTGTTTGTTGGCTCTCTGTGCTTCACTAGTCACTCAACAACTGTTAATTTAGTGCCTCATTTGTGTAGAGCCCTGACCTGAGTCCCCTTAAAAGCCAGAAGAGTAGCCAATTGATGGAGTTCTTAATCTTTTGAGGTTTACTAACTGCCTTCGCCCAAGAAAGGAGAGTTCACAGTAGGGTGGACCATTCCATTTCAAAGACAGTTATGCCCGAAGTCAGAGCTGCCACAGAGAGCAAATGCAGGCAGAAGAAGTGAGAGCCCAGGGAGGGCAGTTCAGTTACATCCCTGTAAGGAAGCATTGTCTGGGGACCACAAAGACAGAATGTGAGAGCCGGACAACTGGTTCCACTTAACTGGACTTTTAGACTATATGTCTTTATTTTCCTCCAAGTAGGCTATCCAGGCCCCACACATCAGTGAAAATGTGGCTTTGCCCCGGCCATCCTGTCAAAGTGGCATGGGCCTCGTGAACTCAGAAGTGACTGCGGAGCTTAGAGTTTGCAATGACGTTCTGAAGTGCTTTTCTCTCCTAGCTGTTGCTACCTGTGCTCTCATTCATTTCCATGCTGCCCTGCGTCCGCAAGTTTTATTCTTTTTGCCTAGGTATTCTGCCTCTTTTCCGGGTGATGACCTTGTCCCTACCCTTCTCCCCATCGCCCTGAAAGGCCTCTCTCGCTGCCTTCCTTTTCATCAGTCAGTGATGCCCACACCACACCTCCAGCCAGACCCTCTTCTGCACCCACGGGCACATGTGCAGCCAGGCCCCGAGCCCCCACCTACACATGGTACAGGCATGCCATTCAGATATCCTGAGCCCGGTTCTCCCTGGAGCTCCCAAACCTGTCCCTCCTTCCTTCTCTGTCTTAGGTACTGGGAGCTCATTAGTTTTTCATTTTCTTCTGGCTAATAATCCTTAGAACAAACTTATGCCTTTTAATTTTTTGTATTCTTGATTTATCTCTTGTAACATTATAATGCTTCTACTCACCTCTGCCCTCATGGTCACTGCTTTAATTTTGAGTCTCATTGGGCGACATCTCATTGTGGTTGTTTCCTAACCATAGCAAAAAAAAAGTTGTATTTATTTTTCAGACATAAGATAAGGCAAAGGTACTTTTAATTAAGCTTAACAAATATAAAGCCAAGTAAGCTAGATAATGTTTATGAAATCACATGCTCTCTCAGGAAGCTGGTAATTATTTTCTGATTACACATTATCATCCCCACTCACACATGAATAGTTGAAAAAAATCATTCGAAGAGTAGTATGATACACAGATTTTAGCAACACTGTTTGTTCAAAGAATTTTATTGCTGATATCAGAGTTCACGGGTGTTTAATTTCAAAGTTTGGTGGCCAGATGCACCGTAGGTAGCTGGTACATTTCAAGTGCCATGAATGGAGTATAGAGAGACACAGATGAATTGGGGGACAATAAACATTTATTGTGAAAACATGATGTTGAAAGATACTAACTCCAGGGACCAGGGACTAAGGGGCAAATTCCTGCAAAACCCAACCACCCCAAAAAAGGTTTCTGGTGTTTTTTTTTTTCAGGACGGTAATATGTAAATGCACCGGGTGGGGGAGCCTCAGAAACTTAGGCAAAAGATACAATAATGTGCCAAAATTTGAGAGAGTTTGGGAACAATTGCCTCTTAATAAAAGGCGATTTTAAAATGGAAGAAAATCATGGTGATTTCCTGATAGCGGTTCCTCCCTCAAAGACGTTTGACTCCAGCGTGTTGGGTTTTGTTGTCTCTACATCGGTCTGTCACTAACCCAGTCTGTAACTCATCGTCTGCGAAAGCAAGGGCCTGGGCCTAGTTCTCCGGAGCCCAGAAGTATTCCTAGGACTTCGAGTCTAACACTGGATGGCAGATTTCACAACCCCACTGCCCCTCCTTCCCCTGGAATCGCTCTCAAAATGTTCCAAGAGCCTGCCTTCAAAAATAGCCAGCACCTAATTTTCAAAAACAAATGCGAACCTGACAGAATCTGCCGGCCTTGTTGCCTTTTGATAGTTCAGCTGGATGGGAGCCAACACCGGCTTTTTCTAATGGCTTAATTTCCTCGCAGTAATGAAGATAAAGTTTTAGGTTGTGGACTGCTTCTCCAATGACTCACAAGCGCAAAGGAAACCTCCTAACGTCAGTTACACGTCCATATTCTTGTCACTGCTGAGGCTATGAATGGCCCGTGCGTATTTTAAGAGATCTGTATTTTATGAGTAGGGGGTAGTTGTATTTTGATTTGGCTATTAACACTTTTTTCCTATTTTTGAGCCACAAAGCTACGTCTAGATTTTAATGCCATAACAGTCAGGAGTGTATTCTTTCACGATACAGTCTGTAGAGTGTGTCTGTATATGCTATGCTTCTAACCACACTCCTTCATCATCCCTTTATTCAACCAATATTTATTTATGAAACACCTTAATATATGTAACAAATAGTCATACATCTATCTGCCCAAGGGACTAGACATGATTCTAACCCTTTGTTCTTCACATGGGAAAACGAGACTAGGAGAAACCAGGTAATTTAGCTAGGGTCATCCACATGCGAGAAAATATCACATATTCGTCAGTCTGCTGCTGTCCTTGGCCCAGCTGCCTTGTTTGTAAAAGTGGGAGCAGTCACAACACAATGACGTCATAGGGTGGAAGAGCTTAGAGCACAGCAGTCAGCACACATGCCCGTCCTCAGTTAGTAGCACTGTGGTCCAAAGACTTGGATTAGACCTCTGGTTCTGCGCTTCCTTCCTATGATATATTCTGCCTTTATAGCATGACAATGTGTTATCCCAGCAGAGTGTGAGATTTACATTCAAATGCTGAAGGCTAAGCAGAGTTTCTGAAACGCACGTCATTTCCATTCACAGTCATAGGAAATCCTACAGAGAAATGTACCAGCGACCCCGCTGTTCTCTGCCCATCACTATAAAATGTCAAATCAGGGGTTTGGCAGAGAGAAAAGCCATGCATATGGTTGTAGGAACAGCTCTTTAACGACAGAATACGATCCCCATACGGAAATGCTTACGTTCCAGGAAAAGAATTCCTGAGAGCGCCACACTGTGCGGCGCTAAGTGGAGGCTCCCTGGTGCTTGTTTGCTGTCAGCAGGCGAACCAAACAGCCTCCGGCATCAAGGGGGGTGCTTGCTTTCACCCCAGGAGACTCTCAGTCTTTGAGGCTTCCCAAGGCCCTTCCTTCCTTGCGAGAAGCAGCGTGCCTGCTTCCAGAGCCTGGCCTCACAGCCTCAGCTGCTCATTAGAGCCACCTGCAGAGCCTGTAAAAATTCCAACTTAAAGAGCACACCCAGACCAGTTCCACCGGGGCTGGCAGGAGGACCGGGTAGCGGGAGTTTTGAAAGCTCCCTGGGCGACCATAACGCACAGCCACAGGTGGGGACAGCATGACGTCAGAAGTCAGCAACTCCTTAGCCCGATGCTAGTTTTACAACATATGGGTAAGAAAATTCAAAGGAATGGCTTGCCTAGTTGAACGCCATCTTTCATTCCTGTTAACGAGCAAAGAATATTCGCCCCGCTCTTAGGTGCTCTGGGGTTGTGTGAGATATGTCTGTAAAGGAAACACACTACTGCAAGCCGGTGCCATGTTTTCCGGATATGAGAGGGAGAGTTCCTCCGGAGAAGATGAGCGACTTCCAAGTCACCTTCCGCTTCTGCAGGAAAAGCATCATCGCCAGTGGCAGAAGAACAACTGGGCACACAACAACCTGAATTCTCCTAGGATTTTAGAGACCTCAACTCAGACCAAGCCAGGATTCCTGGCTTCAATGCCAAAGATGAGGCAAAGTTGGGAAAAAAAAGTTTAAAATATTTTGGTATAGATTTAAGCATGAAAGTCAAGAGACAGGCACTCAGAAGGAAAGATACACCCAAGGGGATTATATGTTTCTCTAGAGAAAGTAGGGAAAGTAAGGCCTGGGCTTCTCACAGGAGAGTAGTAGTTAATTGTCTCACTATTATCCATAGGGACCGTCTTGGTGACTCTGAGTTATCTTTCCAAGGGTGGCTCTGAGATTCCTGCCCTCTTTTGTTCTCATTTGGTAAACGAGATTATAGAGTGGTTCTGGGGGTGCCTTAGATGAAATTATAATCTGATAAGAAGAAACCAGAAGCCTCTAGGATTGCACAAGGACTTTAGTACGCATGTGTCCTTTCATTGCAAATGGGGTTTCTGGTGAGATTCCTAGAAAATTACAGGTTTGCATCTGGGAAGGAAGAAAGGCCTTAAGCAGTTGTTAATTGTGCATTCTTGCTTTCCTGCTTGCTAGGGGTTTCACTGGATTCCGAGGAGAGGAGTATTTCTCTCTTTTCGTGCCCCCCTAAATTTTCCCTGCCTCTTTTTAAAATTGTTTTTATTTTTTATTTTATTTAAAAACAAAACAAAAAAAAACAGACTATTTTTTTTATTTTACATACCAATCCCAGTTCCCACTCCCTCCCCTCCTCCCATTATCCCATTATCCCCACCTCCCTCTGCCCCCTCCCCCCGCCCCCAACTCCAACTGCCAGGCTAAGAAGCCAAAAGGAGCCTACCCTACCTCAGTCATGGCAAGACTCAGAGCTGACTTATGAACATGGAGGCTTGCTAGAACCGGAAGAGAGCTGGAGAATACTCCTGCCTTTCCCTTGGTGACTTCAAAACAAAACAAAACACACACACACACAAAACCAAATCACATAGAGAAAGTGTCTGTATCAGCAAGATTTGTCCAGACCATAAGCCAGCTTTTTAGGCCCACACAAACCCACATTGTCCCAACATTGACTATCTAGGTGTGTCTTTGTAAGCCATCCTGTGAGCTTTGGAAGACTTCGTTACACTGTTACTAAAAAATAAGATTGTAAGTTTTTTACACATTCATTTCAGAAACCATATAGATGTGTTTTATGGACAGGCTATACGGCTGGCAATAAATTTCTGACTTTTGCTTAATAAAATTAAGGGGTCCGATTATTTTAAAAAAGATAGATCCCTGCTTATTTCTGTCCTGTCTCATTATGAAAAAAAAATGAGTAGGGGGGCACAAGGTCCTGAGTTCTATCCCCACTGCTGCAGAAACAAACAAATTCCAGGGTGGAAGCAACACTGTAATTTTCAAGAGAAAGAATGACATTACGAAAGCTATGGAAGGAACCCTCTTCTGCCATGACTTATGAAATCATCCCACAAGCAAGAGACGTGAGAGAGGGATTTCACCCTCTAGAACTTGGACCCGCTCCTCCTCCTTTGTCCTTTTCCACTAATCAGCATCGCTCCTTGAACATGTACATCCTAACAGTTGACTGTCTTGGAGACCAGAAGATACGTATTGCAGGCAAGCGATGTAAGGAGTTTATAAGCGATGGTAGAAGACAGATGAGCAGAAAAGAAGTCATAGAGGTCGAATATGAGAAGCCTTCAAGGTCTGTAAGCAGAACTGTGGTGTCTTCACCTCTGAGACGAAAGCAGTGAGGCTGAAGTCAACAGAACGTGAATGCCCTGCTCGGGGAGGTGGCCTGGCCTCTCTGGGTTTGTAATACATAAGGTGGGGACCGCCTGCCATACAGCTTCACACCCATAAGGCAGGAAAGGCTTTTCAGAAAACTAAAGAAAAATGCAAATCTTTTAGTAGAAACTCAGCAAATTCTTTAATTTTGTCCATGCAAATGGAAGATGGTTGCTATGACGACACTGGAAATTGCTAGTCTGTCGGGGAAAATGGTATAACGGCTCTCCTCCACACCTCCTCTACATCCCCACCGCCTATAGTAAGAATGCCAGGGGCTGGAGAGATGGTTCAGAGGTTAAGAGCACTGGCTGCTCTTCCAGAGGTCCAAACTTCAAGTCCCAGCAACTACATGGTAGCTCCCAACCATCTATAATTAGATCTGGTGCCCTCTTCTGGTCTGCAGGCATACATGCAGGTGAAACACTGTACATATAATACATAAATTAATTTAAAAAAAAAGAATTCCAGTTCCATATGCCACTCACCTAAAGAAAAGACAATTCTTTACTAAGAACTCTAGAGAGCTGAGATTTGCTTCTTCAGTGGAACGGACGCTCTACTGAAATACCAGCATGAAGAGTCTAATGGGGCCTGGAAGGCAGCGTGGCTGTGTGTGCTCCTGTGGATCTGAGGACGAGAAAGGTTAGAGTCTTTCTAGGGATGTTGTTGGTGAAAAATCATCTCATTTAACAGAAGGAAAAGAAATGTCTAAATGTCTATCTAAAGCAAATGGCATTACATTACAAAGAGAAAGTAAATCCTTGGTCAGGCGTCGTGGTGCACACCTTTAGCGCCAGTGCCCAGGAGGCAGAGGCAGGTAGATCTATGTGAATTTGAGGCTGGCCTGGTCTACAGAGCTAGTTCCGGGGCAGTCAGGGCTACACAGAAAAACGCTGTCAAAAGAAAGAGTAAACCACTGATATGTTAGAGATTCCAAATAACAGTAAGACTAGTAGACAGCATCTGGCCAGTTAGGTGGTTCAACTACAAACTCAAAATAAGAGAGGGAAGATGAGGGGAGGAAAGGGGAGAAGAGGAGGAGAGGGATGGAAAGCGGAAGGAAGGTAGGGAGAGGGGAGGAGCCAGTGTGAATCTGTGATGTTGGTTAAGAGTACAGTTTTGGGGGCCTGGAGAGATGGCTAAGAGCATTGCCTCATCTTCCAGAGGTCCTGAGTTCAATTCCTAGCAACCCCATGTTGGCTCACAGCCATCTTTAACGAGGTCTGGTGCCCTCTTCTGGCCTATAGGCATACACGCAGACAGAATATTGTATACATAATAAATAAATAAATAAATATTTTTTAAAAAGAAAAAAAAGAGTACAGTTGTGACTAACCACAAACTTGTGAGCCAGGAAGGTAACATGATTTCAAACTATTCTAATGAAGACATGAGCTAGGTTGACAGAAATGCAGCACACAGCGGGCAGGCAAGTCCACTTGTACCTGTACCAGTCAAACAAAATAAAAATCCTGCTGTTCGGGAATGCTAGGGATGGAAACCCAGGGCTCTGCCATGGAACTGAATTCTCTGCTGTGGACATAAGGGGGTTTTGTTTAGTTGTGTATAATTGCATGTGTCTGCTAGTAGAAGCTAGAGGTGTTTGATTCCCTGGAGTTGGAACTATAGGTAGTTGTGAGCTCCACGTGGTGAGAATTGAACCCAGATCCTCTGGAAGAACAGCAAGTGCTTTTTTTTTCCTCCTGGTTTTTTGAGACAGGGTTTCTTTGTGTAGCTTTAGAGCCTGTGCTGGAACTAGCTCTGTAGACCAGGCTGACCTAGAACTCACAGAGATCCGCCTGCCTCTGCCTCCTGAGTGCTGGGGTTAAAGGCGGGCGCCACCACTGCCTAGCCAGCAAGTGCTCTTAACCACAAATCCATTTCTCCAGCTTCTGGATATAAGTTTTTAATAGGTTCATCAACTAAGGTTCTCACGAGAACAGTGAAGATGATTGTCTCTAGAAAAACCAAGTTCTAAGAAAACGTTAAAGGAGCCAAGGCTTCCTTAAGATCTGCCTTCCAGCATCAGAGGCTCACTCCTTGGGAGAGGGATGAACTTGACTGGCATGGATCCAGAAAGATGAACTGGGCCAGAGGCAACTCCCAATGCTCAGATTAGGGAAGGCCACGGTGGACTTTGTCATCAGCCAGGGGAAGGGGCAGTGTCATGGATTCCCTTGGGGTCAGCAGGACCATCTGTTTGAGACTCTTGCTCTTTGAAAGATCCAGATCTGAAATGTCCCTGGAATGTAGGTGTCCAGCAGAATCTTTACTTGGAGTGCATAGGCTCCAGAAGCAAAACAAAGTGACAGTTCTCAGAAAAGAAATGAGAACATTGTTACTTCCAATCCCAAGATTCAATTTTTCACTCCAAGCCCTGAATTAGAAATTCATTAAGCTATTAAGGTCCATGATTTTCAGGAGTTATCTTAATACTTTATTTCTATTACTAAGATACAAAGTTTCTGCAAGTTTAAAGACGAAATTGGCTTTTATTAGTGAATCATGAATTGGGTAGCAATTTAACTACAGGACAGGAGATCTTGGGTCCTACAGGAACCAGGAAACAACCAGGTCCATTTTCTCATGAGGGAACAGCAGAGGGGACTGCCAAGCCTGACTGGGGCCTTCCTGTTGGTTAGTGCAATCTGCTTTGTTTAAGGAACTCTGTTGCTTGCTTTAAGCAGCACTGTGAACACAAAATAAAATAAAATAAATAAAATAAAATAAAAATAAAGGAAAATCCATCTTTTTTGTTTTTCTTTCCAAGACTGGATTTCTCTGTGTAGCCTTAGCTGCACTAGAACTCACTCTGTAAACCAGATGGGCCTCAAACTCAGAGATCCATCTGCTTCTGCCTCCTTAGTGCTGGGATCAGAGGCATGTACCACCACCCAGCTTGAGAAACTCCATCTTGCAGTGATATTGGGGCCCAGTGCAGGACTTCAGTCCAAAGCAATGATCTACCATAAATTTTATTTAACTGCATAAATGATATATAAACGAATGTCATTATAATGAAAACAATTTCTAAGTCACAATCTACTTATTTCAAACAGTATTGAGTATTACATAGAACCAATAAAAAGAAAACACTTGCAAAGTCTTCAAGCATTGTAACATGAACTATACAGTGTGTGCAATTGCAACATATCAACTTAATGAAAAGTGAGGTACTTTCGACTGAACTATATTAAAGAGTGTATATGACTATTTCTTTTTTAATCATTTTATTTCAGTTGTTGGAGATCCAAAATTCATGGGACAGTACTACAAATGGAAGCAACAAAACCGACAGCATCATAAACAATGGAAGCTGAAGTAAGACATTCCAAGTGCTTTGACTGTGTGATGGCATTGATCTTGAGTGTTGGCGATTCTGCTCTCTACCATCTACTGAGCCATTGGCAGAAACCCTGGGAAGAGCAGCCTATGCCTTTTCTAAGCATGAGAATAATCATAAGAAAGTATAATTTTCTTTCACAGGAACACAGGTAGGAAAGCTAGTAAGCAGAGACTGCACCTTTGTTTCCCGGCCACCCAGACCCAAAATAATCACATAGAAACTATTAATTACCACACTGCTTGGCCAATTAGTTAGGCATATTGCCAGCTAGCTGCTATGTTTTAAACTAACCCATGTCCATTATTTTGTATTTTACCATGAGGCTTGTGGTTTACAGGTAAGGTTCTGCAGGCAGGCCTATTTCTCCTTTGGCAGCTACGTGTCATCTCCTTGACTCCGCCTACTTTCTCCCAGCATTCTGTTTAGTTTTCCCACCTAGCTCTATTCTGCCCTGCCACAGGACCAAAGCAGCTTTATTCATTTACAAAACACATTCACAGCATACAGAGGGGGATGCCACATCAAAAGCTGGCATCATGGAGAGAGGACATGAGCCATAGAGGAGCAAGCTGGTCCTCTTCAGAGTTAGTTATCACCAGTTAGTCACCTTTTCATCTTTCTCATAGCTCTGACTTTGTTTTCCCAAAATTTCTCATTCAGGAGCCATGTATATACACACACATACATATATATATATATATATATGTATATATATATATATATATATACATATATATATATATACACATATATACACGAATACATGTATATATACAAATATATTATATATATGAATAAAGATTATGTATACATATAAAATCTTTATTCTTGTATAATTTAAATCATTTTATTGGAGGAGGATCTGGGAATAATGTGCTTGCCATGCATGTATGAAGACCAGCGTCCAGGTACCCAGGACCCATGTAAATGCCAGATAGGCCCTGCTGTCCCTCCTGTAATCCTTGTGCTCAGAAGTCAGAGACAGGGGGTCCTGTCAAGCTGGGATACTTTTTACTAACCAAATTGGAGAGCTCTAGGTTAAGCAGGGAACCCTGCCTTCGTGGAACAATCAAGAAAGACATCAGATGTCAACCACACATGTCAACACCTAGGTTTACGTGTACATACACACACCCACATGTGCACACACCACATACAACAAATAAGGGTGGACTCGCTGTACAAAGTGATGGGTTTTTAATTTTTTCCCATTCAAATATAACATACACTCAGGACATATTAAGCACTCCCTTTCTCTCCCTGCCCATCTCTCTGCTAAGGCCCCTTTCTCTTCCCAAACAAGTCTCCCTTCTATTCTCTGTCTGTCTGTCTGTGTCTCTCTCTCTCGTACTGTGTGTGTATGTGTGTGTGTGTGTGTGTCCTGAATTCCACATAGGAGAGAAAGCAGGTAAGTAGTCTGCTTTCTTCACAGTGTGTAGCAAACATGCTGCCATGAGGCCTGGGAAGGGAAGACCTTATCGCACCCAGCTTCTTCATCTCGCATTTTAGCTCTTGTTGTCAGCGGCCAGTATTCTAGGGGTTTTTTTGTTTGTTTTTTTTTTGTTGTTGTTGTTGTTGTTTTTGGTTTTTCGAGACAGGGTTTCTCTGTGGTTTTGGAGCCTGTCCTGGAACTAACTCTGTAGACCAGGCTGGTCTCGAACTCACAGAGATCCGCCTGCCTCTGCCTCCCAAGTGCTGGGATTAAAGGCGTGTGCCACCACCGCCTGGCTAGTATTCTAGGTTTTTGAGATTGAAACACATGACCATTAAACATGCTCTCTGTTATGAATTTGAATAAAAGGCAAATAGGCTTTTCTCTACTTTTTTTTCCCTACAAACTTTAACAACAACTTTTCTTCAGACCAAAGCAAAGAAACATTTTTATATCGAGTTCCTGCTTTCAGCATAAATAACAGGCAGGAAAATAATGTATCAAGCTGCATGTGAAGGGGTATGAACATGTTTTCTCTTGAAGGCCTGTGTCAAGTTTATTTTGCAGTTGAAAAATTTACTCAGAATCTAAGACGGTCATTGCTTTGACCTGACACCTTTTCCTGTCTCCTGCCATGGAGCTGTTCTGATTTACTTGTTTGTTCATTAGTTCATTATGTTGGCCAGAGTCTCCCGGAGCCCCAAGATTTGGAAAAATCAGGCCCATGTCAGTTTCAACTTAGTCACTCACGTCTACATGTGGCTAAAATAGCTGAGCTGTTTGAGTGATAGAACACTTCAAAATACATTATTTCGAGTGTATAGGTCAAGTTGTGTGCAGTGGCCCTGTCAGAAGAAGCCGCTCACACCTTGTGCCATCTGGTGGCTGATGAGGATATGTGCAGATCAAAGGCCTTTGCTTCTGATAAATTGTGGAATTGAGTAGTCAGGAAAGAAACTACTTCGAATAAAGTTTTTAAAAGATGTTTCGCTTATGTGCATTTTGTAGTGGCATAAATATTTGTGTATGCAAATGAATGCCAGCATAGAAGAAACCTAAGGAGCAGTGAAGTTCAGCTTCTTTCCAGATAACTACCAACAATTCTTAATGTTTGATATGTGATACAGTGCTCAATTGAGAGGCTTGAGTAGAAAATGTGAGGAATTGTATAGGTAAGCCATAGTACTTTCATGTACCAGAGTTTGTTGTTTCTTTTTCTTTCTTTTTTTTTTTTGTTTGTTTTTGTTTTTGATTTTTCAAGACAGGGTTTCTCTGAAGCTTCGGAGCCTGTCCTGGAACTAGCTCTTGTAGATCAGGCTAACCTTGAACTCACAGAGATCCGCCTGCCTCTGCCTCCTGAGTGCTGGCATTAAAGGCGTGGGCCACCACCACCCAGCTGAGTTTGCTGTTTCTTTAAAGATATAATGCTTATTTTTACACATGAATGTGTATCTGTGTGTGTATATATATATATATATATATATATATATATATATATATATATATGGTGTGTGCATGTGTACATACGTGTAAGTCACATCCCCTGGAGATGGAATTACAGGTAATTGTAAGTTGCCCAATGTGCGTTCTGGAACCTGAACTCTAGTCTTTTGAGAGAGCAGAAAGCTTTCTTAACTGCTGAGCCATCTCTCCAGCCTCCCTTGTGGTGTTTTTGTTGGGTCTGTGTTAGCTACTTTTCTCATTGTTGTGAACAAATGCCCTAGGAAAGAGTGTAAGAAAGGAAGGGTCTGTTTTGGCTCGCAGTGTGAGGGTATGGGCCACCGTGGCAGGGAGGCATGAAGCAGGAAGGCAAGGTGGTGGTCACATTGTGTCCATAGCTGGGAAGCAAGAGATACGGCACTGGGGTGGTCTCCTTTCTCATTTTGCTCAGTCCAGGATCCTCCCCCACCCATGGAGAAGCGCTACTCAGTCAAGATGGCTCTTCCTTCCTCGGTCAAATCTCTCTGGAAAAAAAGATGTGTTTTTAAGTATGTCTCCTCCATGGTGCTAAATCAAGTTCACAGTTTAAAGTAGCCATCATGACAGGGTGAGGGGGTTTCAGAACTAGTGGAGACTGAATCCAGGGCAGGGCACTACACTGTTAGATAAGCCCTCAACCACTCAGCTAAATACCCAGCCCCTGGTTTCTTGAGACAAAGCAGACTTTGAACTAACTTTGTAACCTGGGCTAAATTCAAACTTGCTATCCTCTTGCCTCAACCTCTTGGGTGTGGGAATTACAAACATGAACCATCATGCCTATCATCTCTCTGTTTCTTTTACAATTTTTTTAAATGTTTTTATTTATTACATATACACTGTTCTGCCCACATGCCAGAAGAGAGCACCAGACCTCATTATGGATGATTACGAGTCACTGTGTGGGTTCTGGGAATTGAACTCAGGACCTCTGGAAGAGCAGCCAGTGCTCTTAACCTCTGAGCCCTCATCTCTCTGTTTTAAATAAATGTTTGAAAATGTCTTCCTTACACTGATATTTCCTGTTTAAACAAACAAAACAGGGGTTGGAGATGTGACTGGGTGGTGGAGCCCCTAATTTAGCACATCTAAGAACATTAGCTTCAACCTCATTAATTATTCACTCACTCGTTCATTAGAAAGAAAAATGCAAATTGAGACTTTTGTCTGCATCGTGTTTCCCATCTCCTGTTGTTCCTCCTGCTCACTGCCCGCATCCGGCAGTACTTGATTCTTACTCTGACATGGAGTCCTGAGATTTCTTCCCCGTCTGTGCCTTCCACCTGGAGTATCTGTCCCAGCAGAGTCTTTACCGGGACCCTGACTTAAGTCTTGGCCTGAGTCAAAAGGTGGCCTTTGATGTATGTGGTTAAGTGCAGGAGCCCTGGAACTGTCCGGTTATCGCCCCTGGGACCTTGAGCATCATTCTGACTCCCTTTTGCTTCATTTGTGTCCCTGCAATAGCACCTGCCTTCCAAAGAGGTCTCGAGGATTCCCTAACTCAATATGTGTGAATGTTTTTCATGCTGCCTGGCACACAACCTAGCACACAGACGCGCCCGTAGGACTTGCCATTGTTCATTTTGCCTCTGCTCTGGTCCTTGTTCCCGTCACAGATGGAAAACCTTTCCTTGGAAATAGCAGGGGGAAGAGAAAGGCAGATCTTGGCAGGGGCTCTTGCCCTCTCAGAACGTGTCACCCTGGTCATAACACAACCGTCCTTGCAAAGCTGTTTTGCATCGAGTTTCTTGAACGACACCACATATTTAAAGTTTAGCCTAGGAACATTCAAGAAACATTAGTTCCTGAGGAGTGGGGAATATGGAAGTGTATGCCCCCCCCCCAGCTTTCCACAGAATGAAAATAATCTCTGGCAGAAATATGTAAAAAATGTAAATTTATCTCAAGTTAGAAAATAGCACGTAGCTGACCACACGTCTCTAGTGCCATTGTGCCTGCAATTTGCCTTCTCTGCTCCACCTCTCTTCTGCCTGGTACAGCGTTGCACAAGGGCACAGCATTGCACAAGGGTGGCGTGGGTCCAGCACACACTTCTCCGTGTGAAACTGTCCTCTGTGTGCTCTGAGGTCGCAAATCTCCCATCCTCTCTTCTGTAGCATGCAGTTCCTGCCTCTGGGGAAGCACCCAGGAGAGGGGCATTGAAATATTCTTGCATTCTCTGTGCTTCGTGGAGTGGACAGCACACAGTTCTCAGTTCACTGTTGAAAAAAAAATGCATGTGCATCTTGTCTCACCGTTTAATATTAGAATTAAAAGAAATCAGTTTTAGAAAAAAAAAACCTGAAATTGAAGACCCATGATGTAGAGACCATGGTTCTGTTTGGGGATTCTAGGGTATAGTCCACAAACCGGGATTGAAAACTGGAAATATGAAAGTCATAAATATTTTATGCGAATTCTAAACTCTTTCATGGATTTTGGTTTCTGTTAATAGAAACTCATTATCATAATCAGTACAGAGATATTCACAATCAATCATGTGATTTGGTGTTCATTTCTAAGGCTTTTTTTTTACACTGCTTTGACTGTCATTTGAATATTCAGAAATGTCTTCTTCCTAAGACACGGGAAAGAAAATGGCTCTAACATCTGATGGGTCATCTGAACTTATTTCCTCAGGAGAAATAGCGGACATATAAAATCAGAGCATAACGATATAACGGAGGCCGTTCTTTAGACACCCTTGCTCATGCCCAGTGGAAAGTGCCCTATGCTACAACAAATGATTACTTACCTAGCAACAAAAGCAATCTCTATCCAGAGTCTAAGCTCTCAGAGTCAGCAAGGTAGCTAAGTTATTAATTCTGGTGGAATTTCATGTTCAGTAGACAAAGAATCCTTTTTCTTTTTCTTTTCTTTTGGATTTGTGAGACAGGTTTTCTCTAGCTTTGGAGCCTGTCCTGGAACTACCTCTTGGCCTCGAACTCACAGAGATCCACCTGGCTCTGCCTCCCAAATGCTGGGTTAAAGGTGTGTGCCCCACCACCCAGTTGACAAAGAATTCTTTAAAGAACATCGCTCCTGTGCGCAAACAGCAAATCGTCACAGTCTGCATCACAGTCTTGCGCTCCCCAAAGGTCATGTGTCCTACTTTTCCTGTCAGCGTGACACAAGCTAGACTTATCTGGGAGAGAAACATTAATGGGGAAATGCCTCCATCAGATGGCCTGTGGGTACGTCTGGAGCATTTTCTTGGGAGTTAACTGCTAGAGGAGAGCCCAGCGGATGGTGGTAAAGAAAACAGCTTAGCGTGCCATGAGGCGCCATTTGTAAGCAGTGTCCTCCATGGCTTTTGTTTCAGTTCCTGTTCCCAGGTTCCTGCCCCAAGTGAGCCAAACCAACCCTCCTCTCCACAGGCTGCTTTGGGCCCTGGTGCTTTATCGCAGCGATAGAAAAGCAAACCAGTAGAGTGTGCTAAAGGGTTGGTCTGTGGTGCCAGCAGGGATTGGTGGGATCTTCAGGAGGTGGGGCCTCGTGGAAGGGAGTCAGAACACTGGGGCATGCTTTTGAGGGGACAATGGGACTAAAACAGCTTCTTTTTGCTTTCTGACCACTATGGAATAAGTAGCTTTATTTCACTATGATGTCCCCCCTTATCAAAGGATCAAAGTGATAGGACCAAGAGATCATGGACTGAAACCGTGATCTACAAAGAAACCTTTGTGGGTTTTTTTTTTTGTTTGCTTGTTTGTTTGCTTGCTTGTTTTGTTTTGTTTCTTTTTTAAGTTGACGACCTCAGGTATTTTGTTCCAGTGACAGAAGCTAAGAGAGATGTATAAAGGGGACAGGAAGTAGCATGGCAGAATCTACTCACTAGGCATTTCCCCTCCATCCCTGATGCTCTGCTGGAGCTGACAGGCAGGCCTCGAAGTGTAACACACCAAGATATATGTAAACATTCTGCAAGCCACAACTACCCAACCCCACAGCCCGTCACTCAGACTGGCCCAGTGCACAGCACCAAACCTAGGCTCCTCGCCTCCACTTCCAGCTGGGTCACCACCTCTGGCACTTTTCTCTAACTTACCAGTTTAAAAAGAATGGAGGCACAAAGACCAACCAGGTGTGTTGATAAGCACAAATCTCACTGGAAAGTTGCGACAAGTATTTCCGACTTACCTAGTAGCACATACTCCCTAGAGATTTAAAGTCTCAGAAAGTGTCCACATCCTGTCTGCTCCCAGGCAGGAGCAGATCATGCCTGCCTTGAAAGGAGAGGGATTTGCGTGAATGTGCGCCTCAGAGGTCGACTCTTACATGGTCTTAATTTGTTCTGTTAGAAAGGAGATGGCTACCTGCGCCACGTCAAATACCAATGTAAAACTTTCTCGTGTTTGTAGAGCGCACTCTGGACTCAGCTGCCCCGTATTTTGACTTACGAAGTTAGTGTGTATTATGTTTCCATCTGATTTTAACCAGTTGTGGGTTTTTTCATCTGGTTGTGTGTATTTAAACTCATAAAACACAAATAATCTTTCTCTCAGAATAGTGACTACCTTTTCTTCCAGTTACATAAACTCATTTAATGCATTTCACATTCTTCGGTGCTGTCCTTTCAGAGTGATTGGATTTAAACACCGCTCTTATAGGCTTACATAATTACATAGTGAATGTATTTTTAAGGAAATCCAGCTTTGTTATTCCCCAAAGATTAGACCTTTAGTGCCATCTTGTGTTTAAAGAGAGAATTGACAATCTATATTTTTAAATATAGATAAAGAAAAAAATATATAATCAGGAAAGAAAACATTCTCTTAAACAATGAGCTCTGCCAGGTATAGTGGCATACACACAGAGTTCCAGCGCTCTGGAGGCGGGAGAGGGGAAGGTCAAGGGTTCGAGACCAACAAATCGGAGTTATCTGCTGTAAGAGACCAAGAGGTCGAGCACTTGCCTAGCTTTCCTGAGGCCTTGGGTTTGACCTGCAGTCCCCAAAACAAAGAATGGCAAAGATGGTAATAAACCATTCCTGCCAGGCCAGTACTTTCTCTCTCCTCAGATGCCGTCAGGGAGTGAGAACGCCCTATTTCACAATGCACCCACTCAGCTCGAATCGTCTTTCCTAGTTTACTTCCAACACCTGATGGTGTTCAACATTCCTAATGCCTTCCACTTGCCCGTGAAACCGTCCAGGAAATTAGAGAGTAGCTGCACATTATAAAACTGCAAAAAAAGGGTAAAAATTAGAGTAAATAAATAAAGTTTAAGCTCTCTAAGGTTACACATTTCCTAACAGCTGAAATTTAGATTCTGGCAAGCATTGCCTCAGCCAGGCGCTTGGGCTGGCACTGAGGGCCTGGGGTGGTGCTGGAGCTGGGAGAACGTGTGATTCCAAGAGGTCAGGGCAAAACCAGATCGCAGCTCATTCTGGAACATCTTAGACCGGCTATCTCTGGCACGTGAAACTCATCTCAAAAGAGGGCTGCGGCCCTTTCCTCCTCAGCGGCAAGCTCTCCTTTTGAAAATCCGTGTATCCAGTTTCTTAAATGTCTTTTAATGAATTCTTGGTTCTTTTCTCTTCCTCTCATGGAGGTAATCAATCTCACCAGTTTACTGTGGCTTTGGGACTGTGGCAGAGACTTGGTGGACCCTGACTTAAAGAGCAGGGTTGAGCCTGCTGCCCTCCACTTCTCTAGCGGCGTAGAGGAAACGCAATAAATGTACACGGGACTCTTCTGTTTCTCTTCGCTTCCGCTGGAAGTCTGAAGGGCTCAGGCCTGCTCTAGTCTCTCTCCTGCCTTCCTTCCCCTCTCCCGAACTCCTGGAAATGCAAGGAAAGAGGACTCTGTTCCCTTAAGCATGTTAAATTATGTTTCAGTAGGAGAATGAGACAAGAAATCTTATTAAAGCATGTTACCTAAAGTTGGCTTGTTTGTGGAAGAACAAACTAATTTCATGATTCCCACTATGCACATGAATCTACTTCTCAGGAGCTTGTTGCAACTTATAGTACTCTCGACATTATGTAAGAATTTTTAAATGAGGGGCTGGAGAGATGGCTCAGAGGGTAAGAGCACTGGCTGCTCTTCCAGAGGTCCTGAGTTCAATTCCTAGCAACCACATGGTGGCTCACAACCATCTGTAATGAGGTCTGGTGCCCTCTTCTGGCCTGTAGGCATACACACAGACAGAATATTGTATACATAATTAATAAATAAATATATTTTAAAAAAAAAGAAAGAAAGAACTGACCAAGGAGGTTTGAAGCTGATTCAAGGCACCGATTCACATACGCACTTAAAGAAAAGATAAGAAAATTCAGAGCCTGACTACTCAAAATTACAGTTTTTATCCTCACATGCCAAACAACTAGTTATGAATATAAGCAGGATTTTGACCCCTGGCCAGAAGTCATTAACATTGATGATAGTGTTAGTAGACAAGGACCTTCAAGCTGCAATATCATATCTGATAAATGATGGCCCACTCAAAACGAACTCAGTACTTTTGGAGATTTTTTTGTTTTTGTCTCCTAATGCTTTGCCTGAGCAATTTTTTTAACCTTACTGACTTTTGCTTATATGTTATGGTTTCTGATTTTATGGGTTTATGGGTTTCCTGTGTGTGTGTGTGTGTGTGTGTGTGTGTATGTGCTTCTCATGACTTTTCTTTGTTTCTGCTTTTTCCTCTCTTTATTTTGTTGTATTTTGGTTTGTTTTCTTATTTGCCTGTCTGTTTTCTAAAGAAAGGGGGAAAGAAAAAAAAGTCAGGCTCCGGTGGCGCACACCCAGCATTCGGAAGGCAGAGGCAGGAGGATCTATCTCTATGAATTCAAGGACAGCCTGGTCTACTACAAGAGCTAGTTCCAGGACAGGTTTCAAAACTACGAGAAACCCTGTCTCGAAAAACCAAGCAAAAAAAGGGGGGGGGCAGGTATGGAGTTGGATGGGTGGGAAGGTGAGGAGGAGCCAGGAGGAGATGAGGGAGAGAAACCATAGCTAGAATACATTGTGTGTGGGGAAAATTATTTTCAGTGAAAATAAAACCTTGAAAATGAAGAAGAAATAAATAGAAGACATGCAAAAGGACAAAGATCATCTATAGATTAAAAATAAATCAGTATGGTAAAAATGCATACTGTATGGATACATATATACAATTTTTATATATGCTTATTTAGAATATATTAAACTTTATCAATACGTTAAAACTATATAAATGTGTATATACAGCTTAAAATTCCATTAAAATTAATATTTGCAAACACACCCACACACCCTTTTCTATAGGAAGACCAGAGAATACTCTTCAGTGAACTTGAAAGTGTAGCAGTCGGGCTCACTTCAGCAGTGTGCACAGTAAGACAGTAAGCCTGGAGCAATACAGAGACAATTAGTAAAGCCTGCACCGGGGTGACATGAGAATCATGATGTCTCCCATAGTTTCAACTTGGCACCTCCAAAAGGCCATCCAATCCTCACAACCAATCAAAGACCCCGAAATGGGTAAAATACCTGATAAAGGAACCCAGCCATTTGCCAGCAAAATGAGCAGTGGCCTGAAGCCAGCAATGTGGATGGAAAAGTCAGGAATGTGAAAAAAAAATTAAAGTGTTAGGAGGTCCTGTTTCTAAAAGAAAGAAAGAAAACAAAGAAAGAAGGAAGGAGGGAGGGAGGGAGGAAAAGAAAAAGAAAAGAAAGAGAAACATTGAAAATTAAAAACCTCAGCAACCAAGTAAAACCACAGTATAATACATTACCCATACACTCAACCAAGAGAAGAAAGACTATCAGAGGTGGCAAACAAGCCCACAACACAACACTGTACTCAAACATCCATAAAGGGGAATAAAAAAGTCATGTCCACAGCACCCAGGAACTCCGGGATATGATCAGAAGACCTTACTAAGAATCCACAGAGCAGGAAAAACTGGAATAAAAAAATTATAATCTATGCTATGAAATTAGAACAGAAAATTTTCTAAATCTAGAGAAATAAATGGACATTAAGACAGAGGACACCTGAGACCATCCTCTGGCCTGTGCACACTTGCACGCATTAGAGAAAGGCGAAACAGAAAGCAACAGCTCATCCACAAAGGCTAATACATCAGACTGTGTCAGCGCTCTCTTCCGCCACCCGCAAAGCCAGGAAAGCATGGCGTAACGTCTCTCAAGCTCTGGAAATGACGGCTAACCCAAAGTACTATATCCAGCAAAGCGAGCTTCTAAAACTGACGAGGAAAATGGCTGTATTATATTACTAAGTGAACTATAGACGCAGCACAAATGTCATCAAAATTCCAATGACATTCATGCTGAGGTTACTGGGATTGCATCTTCCGTTTGTGAGAAGAGAAAAAGAAAAGAGTCTTAGCGTCATTGCCCCTCCCTGCAGGGTGACAAGTTAAGACATAAGAGGCATTAAATGTATGCATGGATGTAAGGACGCTGTGTGTGTGTGTAGGGCCTGGTGGCACTGGCCTTGGTTCTAGGCATCCACTGGGAATCCCGGGCACATGTAGGGCAGGAGCAAAGGGGACATTTTTTTTTTTTTTAAATGAAGTGTGTCGTAACACTCATTTGTTTTTTTGTTTTGGTTTTTTTTTTTTTTTGGTTTTTCGAGACAGGGTTTCTCTGTGGTTTTGGAGCCTGTCCTGGAACTAGCTCTTGTAGACCAGGCTGGTCTAGAACTCACAGAGATCCGCCTGCCTCTGCCTCCCAAGTGCTGGGATTAAAGGCGTGCGCCACCACCGCCCGGCTCAAAGGGGACATTTTAAGGCACCAAGTTTGTGGTCATTTGTCATGGGGGCTCTTGCTATGCAGCAGGCTATTTTTACCTGTGCAGTATGACAGCATTTACCATATCAATCCCCAGCACGTTTATTTCTCTCACCACTGCCCCTTTGGAGAGCACAGACTAAAATAATGTCATTGTTGAATGGCACCATGTCCAAGCCCATGGTTCCCGGCCCGTGTCCTACCTTTCTGTTTCATTCAACCTGTTTGAATGAAATCAAATCTTCCTCAAATTCATATACACTTCCCATAGTTTATAGATGCCTGTTTTTTCTTTTATTTTATAGGTTTGAGCTCGCTAAGTATCGGTTTGATAGAGAAAATAAATTGTCAGGGCGCAGCAGAGATCACTCCGTCCAAAGAACGAGCGACTCATCTCCAAGTAAATTGGATTCAGCTTGTTTTTTTTTCTTTTATATCTAAACTATTGTTTATAATAATAAATTATTGCTCAGCTCAAATAGTTTGATTGCATGAGACTTAAAAAGTATGCTTCAACTGTACCAAGAGCAGTCCACTAAACCAATTACATAGGAATTAAAGATTGTTAAATTAAACTATTTTTTATACTTTCAAGCTTGCTATGCTTCTTAACGTGTTACTATTTGAAAAGTTGAGGCTAAGTTTAAAACTGTGAAAAAGTAGCCAAAGCCAAATGCTTGGACACTGCTTTGTAGACGTGGTTGTTGTTGACGTTGATGCGAATAGCGGTGTCTACCCGTGCTCTGTCCGATTGGCCTCCACTGCTCATGTCTGCTGTTGTCACCAGATCACAAATCCTTTCATCTCGTCCCGTTTCCATCAGGGTGAAACTGAGGTTGTTTGGTTTTCCCATACCTGTCTGTCGTTTTGAGTAACACCTCTTACTCTTATCCCCCCAGCTAGTGGGTGACATCTCTTTACTCTTTATTCTCTGCATTATTTTAATTATTTAGAAAAGTACAGTGTATCTTTGTATCCCACTCCAAACACTTTTTTTTTCCTAAGGCAAAGTTTCTCTGTGTAGCTTTTGGCCCTCCTGGACCTCACTCTGTAGACCCGGCTACCAGGCTGGCCTCGAACTCACAGAGATCCGCCTGCCTCTGCTTCCCAAGTGCTGGGATAAAAGGCGTGAGCCATCACAACCCAGCTATTCTCTCTTCTTAATATTCTAGTACCTAGGTATCCTTTTTCATTCAGTTCAAATATACAGTGAGCATCTCTAAAGCAAAAATCTGATACCGGAAATGCTCCAAAACTTTTGAGTGTCAACATATTGTCATGTGGTTCCTTGTGTGAAATTATTTAATACATCATAGGAAATTATCATCGGGTCATAAGGTGTATAGCTTTTTTAAAATTTTTATTACTTTTTTGTGAATTTCATCCAGTGTGTTCTATACTCACCCTCCCTCAACCGCAGATAAGTTTTGTAATGAGGCTTGGGCCATCCCAAGGTATTTCATTGTGTGCAGGCAGATTCCAGAAATCCAAAACACCTCTGTTTTTCTCTATTTCTCATAAGACTTGCTCAGCTCATGTCGGCCTCTCTAGAAGTCTCCCAAGAGCTCTAACAGCACATCTCTCTTGCCCATGTCATCCTCTGTATGAAATTCCTACAGTACACACTTATGAGCTCATAGTTTTTGTGTGCCAGGAATTCTGGCATATCTGAGCTTGACCCTCTGCTCAGACTCTCACAAGGCTTGTGACAGCCTTGGAGCTGGAGCCGGGGAAGACTACCTTCCATCTCAGCGAGGTTGCCTTTTCCTAACACACAACCGTAAGCCGGTGCAGATATTAAAAAGATAGGTCAGCTGGACCAAGCAATGAGTGAGGAAAAGGTTGCGGGGAAAAAGGACAGGATGAAGGTTGAAGAGGGAGGAGGACTGGAGAGAAGCCTCAGCAATGAAGAGTTCTTGCTGCTCTCGCAGAGGACAGCAGTTCGGTCCCCAGCACCTGCGTAGGCCAGCTCTCAACCACCTGCACCTCCTGTTCCAGGGGATGCAACCTCCCTCCTCTCCAGCTTCTACAGCCACTGAGCACACACACACACACACACACACACACACACACACACACAAACACTTTATATAAAAAGGATGTTTTAAAAGGTTGTATGTTATCAGTCAGATGATTGTGGCATTAGGATTCCTTTGTTTATCCCACTTAAGTCCAATACATTTCTGTTTTTCGTGTTTCCCACCACAGCTGAGCTTTCTTATGAGTCTATAGAAAGTGAATCAAGGTTTTATGGACTAGGACAGAAGTGGGAAAATGAAAACTGGTCAGAAGAAGCTGAATCAAATGAATCATGGGAAGAGGAAGTGGACAACCTGGTCGCCTGGACCAATGCTCTTGATGTCGAGTCTCTGAACTATGATGATTAACATCCAAGGATTTTCTCCACCACCCGGTCATCGTGTAGCCTCGCGGGAGCAACCATGGAAGATGCTGAGAACCTGGGTCCCATTCTCTACCCCTGTCAGTGCCATCTTTCCGCAAGTATAAAATTCAAGTATAAATCAGTGAACTGCTTGCTCTGGATGTTTCAAACTTTGTTCTTGCTGGGAACTCAGTCAAAATCAAGTGCTCACTGCAGCGTTCTGTCAATGCTGTTTGTCCATTTCCCCCACAATCCACAAGGTACTGGAACTCAATTCATACCAGTAACAGGTGGATTAGGAAAAATGCTGCAGGAGGAAAGGAGGGAAAGGCCTAACCCAAGTAGAGGTAACTGTGACTTCACCTGCCCCTGCCTAGGTTCTCGTGTCCTCTGTAATCAAGGGAGGAGATGCCACCAGCCAGTCTGCAGTTTTCCTAGATCTCCACCAGTCATCCCCTCCTATCTATCCATCTCCTTTGTTCCTTAACTTTTTAATGCCTCGGCTTGTACATGTGCCGGGACTCTTGTATGACAAAATACACCCCTGCCACAGCCTGCAGCCCTCCTTCCCTCCATACACAGTCTAAGTCAGATTTATCAATGGCAGGTGTCACCACACTCTCTATTCTTCTAGTTGATATCACATTTGGGCATGCTACGCAGTAGAACCTAGCCTCTGATTGTCATCTAAACTTGTTAAGATGATCAAAGAATGTAACACTGCCTAAGCCCAACCATGCTTCCTGGGCCTCTCAGCTACTCCCTTTCTTAAAGGATTGAGGTTTTTTTTCACCTTTAACCATGCGCATATATGTTTGTGTGTGAGTATGTGCATGTATGTGCAATCCCTAAAGAGGCCAGAGGAGAGAGCTCTCCTGGAGCTGGAGTTAGAAGCTGCCCGGTGTGGGTAATAGGAACAATTTTCATGCCCGTTGGAAGGGCAGTATGTGCTCTTAACCTTGAGCTATGCGTTTTAAAACAATCCTTATTGCCATGCGCTCACCAGTGCGTATCCACACAGGCATGTAAGTTCAACTCTGGGTCCAATTATCAGGCATTCCTTATTTCTACGAGTTATAAAGCCCATTCTACATCATGGCATCTGATCCTGTGGGTACTCCCCGGGTTAGCTAAATGCCCCAAGTCTGCCTGAGATAGTTTAGACAGGAAGGCCTCAACTGATTGTAATCCCTGACACCTGTGCTGCCTAGCTGTTCTCCCTGCCTAACCCCCAAGCAGGGTTACACACTTCTGACAGCTATCCCAGGTTTTTCCTCCTTCAAGAAATGCCACATACAGCCAAGAGCCAAGTCACAATCCACATCTGATGTGGTACAACTAAGAGTCTCACACCTGATGAGAACTCTTACAAATGGCTTACTCTGGATTGAGAAGGCAATGCCTTAGGTGGTGGTCACAACCATAGAGCGAGGTTTCTGAACCACATCTCCAGTGCCGTGTTAGGATGGCAAATACGTGGAAACAAACCCCAAATGGACCACGATAGCCAATCAAAAGCATTTCTTTGTCTTCAGCTGCCTTGTATGGTATTTCTTTCCCACATAATCCCTTCCCTTCAGGGCAAGGGGTCACACTTGCTTTCATTTCCTGTAGCCCTGATATCTGATGGTGGAGTAAGGGAAGGGGTGAGGTGGGGATAGAGATACTAGCCAACAGGACAGGGTGGTGTGACTGTCCTTGTGTCCTAGCACTCACGCTGTCTCCGGTAGAGACATCCTTTCTACTGACACTCAGCCCAGTGCCAGTCTCTACCCCTTCTCATGTAGTCTACCAGAGTCTTACCTCCCACCCAGGTTCTGCTGCTCTGATGTTTCCATGGCCTTAAAAAGCATCTTCACTTGAGAGGACCATGTGCATCTGAGATGCCCCAGTGGGAGCTCATTCTCCCTCTTCTCCACCTCCACAGTCATCCTCCTGCCTCGGATTCCTTCTTGCAGTCAGAGGGACAATCTTAAGACAAAGGCTGGAGGTTCCCATCACTTTGGGTCGGTTAATCATCAGGCCTGTAACTGTTTTCCAGAGATATTCCCGCCCTCCAATCACTTTCTATCATAAGCTCTCAAAAGCAGTAGACAAGATGATAGTTGTAGCATTTTTAATTATTTTATTTCAATTTTTAAAATTTAATATATTATTTCCCACCTTCCACTCCTTCTAACTCTTCCCATCACCTCCATCTAGCTCAGATTTGTGACTTTTTTCTTATTATTGTGTGTGAATATGTAAAGCACAACCTAATGAGTTCATTTAGTGTTGCTCACATGTCTATGTTTTAGGGCTGACCACTTGGTATTGGGAGACCTATCGGGGTGCCATTTCTGGTAATGACTAGTTCTCCTTCAATCAACGGTGTTTAATTGCCTGTATCTCTTAGTCAAGAACCAGGGCCCTGGAAGAGTTCTCCTTTTCATATTTCATATTTCTATTGGTGTTCTCATTGTTTTCATCTTGCTTAAGCACCTGCATTTATTTCCCTATCATTTCTAAGAGACACACTCTCACAGAAAACTTCCTCGTCCTCAGATTCTCAGAACCTTTCCACCCCCTCTTCTGTGATGTTCCGAGTCTTAGATGGGGGGTTGTACTGTAAATGTAGCCGTTTGGGCTGGACACCCTACTACTATGACCAGTTGTTCACTTCATGTTGACCACTTATGGCTTTCTGGACTTGTCTCTGTAGACTTCAAAGAAAGACTTCAAAGAAAAGACTTTCAAAAGAAAGGCGTTCAATGTGCAGTTAGGAATTACAGTGTTTGGGAAAGTGACAGTAGTTCCTTCTTCTCCAGGTCCCATGATCTCACTAGTCAGAGGGAGCTGGCTGCATTTCCAGACCAGGCACGATTGCCTTCCCGTTAAGTGGGCCGGTGTCCAGTGACACAGCTATTGGTTACTACCAAGAAAGGAGAGTCACTATTACACTTTAAGGACATCTTGCTGTGCTGGCCATTGATGTGGCTTAGAAGCATCACATCCTGGGTAGGACCGGGTTCTTTCCCTCCCGTGGCTGCTTACATAGCACCTATGAAAGATATTCCTCAGGGAAGAGGCTTTAGAAGTTATATCTAGCTGATTAAACTTCCTTTTTTTTCACAGAACATTTTTTAATTGTTTTTATTGTGCTATACATTTTTCTTCGCTCCCCTTTCTTTCTTCCCTCTTTCTTCAACCCTCTCCGGTGACCATGTTCCAGATTTACTCAGGAGATCATGTCTTTTCTCCTTCCTCTGTAGTCCTGTGTGCGACTCTTTTGGGGTCCTCTTTGTTGTTGTGGACCTGTAGGGCTGGTTTTTCTTTGCTTTATTTCTAAAAGTCACTTATGAGTGAGTACATATTATATTTTGTCTTTCTGGGTCTGGGTTACCTCACTTAATATGTTTTTTCCAGATTCACTCATCTGCCTGAAAATTTCAAGATGTCATTATTTTTTTCCACCAAGTAGTACTCCATTGTGTAAATGTACCACATTTTCCTTATCCATTCTTCAGTCAAGGGGCATCTAGGTTGTTTCCAGGTTCTGGCTGTTACAAACAATGCTGCTATGAACATAGTTGAGCACATGTCCTTGTGGTATGATTGAGCATCCTTTGGGTATATGCCCAAAAGTGGTACTGCTGGGTCTTGAGGTAGATTATTTCCTAATTTTCTGAGAAATCGCCATACTGATTTTCATAGTGGCTGTACAAGTTTGCACTCCCACCAGCAATGCAGGAGTGTTCCCCTTACCACACATCTTCTCCAGCATAGTTTGTCATCAGTGTTTTTGATCTTGGTCATTCTGACAGGTGTAAGATGAAATATCAGAGTTGTTTTGATTTGCATTTCTCTGGTGGCTAAGAATGTCGAGCATTTCCTTAAGTGTCTTTCAACCATTTGAGATTTGTCTGTTGGGAGTTTTCTGTTTAGGTCTGTACCCCATTTTTTATTGGATTATTTGTTCTTTTGATGTTAAATTTCTTGAGTTCTTTGTATATTTTGGCGATCAGTCTTCTGTCTGATGTAGGGTTAGTGAAGATCTTTTCCCATTCTGTAGGCTGCCATTTTGTCATGTTGATTGTGTCCTTTGCTTTACAGAAGCTTTTCAGTTTCATGAGGTCCCCTTTATTTAATTGTTTCTCTCAGTGTCTGTACTACTAGGGTTATACTTAAGAAGTGGTCTCCTGTGCCAATGCATTCAAGTGTACTTTCCACTTTGTCTTCTATGAGGTTCAGTGTGGTTGGTTTTATGTTGAGGTCTTTGATCCATTTGGACTTGAGTTTTGTTCATGGCGATAGATATAGATCTATTTGCATTCTTCTACATGTTGATATCCAGTTATTCCAGCACCACTCGCTAAATATGTTTTCTTTTTTCAATTTTGTATTTTTAGCTTCATAAAAACCAGGTGTTCATAGGGTAGTGGTGGCACAGGTCTTTAATCCCACCATGGAAGGCAGAGACAATCAGATCTCTGTTTGTTTGAGGCCAGCCTGGTCTACAGAGCAAAACTACAAAGAACAAAAAAGAAAAGAAAAGAAAAGAACCAGAAACTTCTTTTTTGCCACCTCTCACCTTCCTAAACCACAATGCCTTTATGAATTAGAAGGAAGCCCACTCCAGCACAGCTCCCCACCTTTGTGTCTTGATCTTTTTGGATAGCTATACTAAATGCCACAAACTTGGCAGCTTAGAAACAACAGAAATTCTTTTATCTCAGCTTTAGAGAGTGGTAACTGTTGAGTTGCTATGCAGCATTCCAGCGCTTACCGGAATGTAGCCACTCAGCCACAGCCTTGGTAGTCATTTCCAGCTTGACTGTATGCCTAGAAAAGCTATAGTGGCAAGTCTGTCCTACGAGCAAGAATTCATTCTTGTCTAATCCCTTCTGTGAGTATAGACTGAGCCTGTGCCTTGCTGATTGATAGCTAATGCAATATTTATTGCAGATGATGGGATTGTCACGCCCGTTACTATGTTAGGTCGTGAAAGATTCCATCTCAGCCACCTGAGAGGATCTCCTGAAGGCTTTGAAGACAAGAACCGTGAAAGGCCACGAGGCAAGGAACTACCAGCTGCTTCTAGAAGCTGATGGTAGGGCATAGCTGATCATCAACAAGGTGATGAAAGATCTCAGTCCTGCCATCCCCAGAAGAGCTGAGAACAGCAGTGTCAGCTGGAAAAGGCTTATGTTCTAGAGAGGAATGCAACCCGACCAACACCCCGCCTCAGCTCTGTGCAAGCCTGAGCCCCACACCAGGCCATGTTCAGAGTTCTCATCCAGGAAACGAGAAGATAAAAGCAGCTTCTGGTCTGTGCCGCCACATTTATAGGAGTTTGTCAGACAGAAAATGAATTTAGCCTTTGCAAACATTTGAAGTTTTTGCAAGGAACTATGTTTCACTGTGTTATCAATAAACCTGAAGAACAGAAGTGGTCAGACTGAAGATGGGAGTGTGTTGGAGATTTCAAGAAACCGCCAAACTATGTCTGAGCCATATTATAGTAGAACGGTTCTAATGTCTCTCCACACATGTTATAGTAGAACGGTTCTAGTGTCCCTCCACCCTGACCAGTTCTTGAAGTCGTTGGTTTTCTCAGTGTCAGCCACTGAAGAATGTATATGTGTCTTCCGTCTCCTTCTCTCTGAAGACCAGCATCCTGCCATCTCTTCATTTGCTTACTTGAGGTGCTTTTGTCTTCCAACACCCTGTGATACTAACTTTCCTACAGTATTTGGAGAGTTCTAGATCCTGGCTAGCAGCTCCTTATCAGACCGTGACCTGCAGACATGCAATTTTCAAACTAGTGGCTGGGCTTTTTCTTTTCATCATCTTAGTCATTACTTTTCAAGAGCAATTTTTATTAAAAATTGATAATTTTTTCTCTTATAAGTTGTGTTCTTGGTGTTGTTTATGATAACTGCTTATTTAATCCCGTCAACAAGACTTCCCTTTGTTTCTTGTAGAAATTTTATAATTGTGGGTTTTATATTACATCTACCATGTATTAAAAGCTAACTTTAGTATATGATCACAAAGGAAAGGATCAAAATTTGTGGATTCCCTTCCTTCCTTCCTTCCTTTCTCCTTTCCTCCTTCCCTACCTACCTACTTCCCTCTCTTCCTCCATTCCTTCCTTTCTTCCTTTTGAAGGGTATTAGTATCTAGCTGTGCCAGTAACACTTCTACCTTCTAAATGAATTTCTTTAGACCTATGTTGACAGTTGAGTGTGGTCTATTCCCAGACTCCCTGAGTTGTTCCACCATCTATCTATCTATCTTGGTACCAATACCATGTCGCCTTGATTAACTAACTCTCTACTATGGAACTTACAATAAGATTAGCTCTCAATTTTCTTCTTTTTTTTTTTCAAACTTATTATGGCTATCCTAGATCCTTCACATTTCCAAATAGGTTGATATCAGCCCACGAACCCAGACACGGCACTCAGCAGCAGCCGGGGACTGGACATCCACAGATTAGCAGCATTGGAATAAGTAAGAACAGAGCTCCAGCATCTCTGAATTGCCTTAGCAGTAAGAACAGCTGCCCTGATCAGACTTACAGACCAGACAGTGGTGACATACAAATTTAATCCCAGTAGCCAGACTAGTTTGCCATAGAAACCGGTGATAGTTGATACCCGCCTTTAATCCCAGCACTAGAGATGAATATAGAATGGAAGGAGACAGCTCTCACACAGTCTCGTTCTGAGATTCCTGGAAGCAGGACCACCATTTTAGACTGAGGCAGAGGTGAGAGCCAGGGGCTGGCTGTTTCGCTTTTCTGACCTTCAGGTTGAATCCAATATGTGTCTCAGGGTTTTTATTAATCATGTTACATTTAATGCCCAAAGTTTGAGGTATGAATTCATGAAAAAACCATTTGCCTGAGGCTTTTTAGTCAATGGCACAGGCTAGAGTCAGACCCAAACCTAGCCATATGGGTTCAGGAAAAAAACTAATGCTCCCAACTCCCATCTGCCCCAGCTTATCTTCCTCTCCTGCCTGCCCATCCACCAGTGACTTCCCATGGCACCTGTAGCTTGCTGCCACCCAGCATGGCACCCACACAGCTTCCCATGGTCCCCCACAGCTTCCTGTGGCTCCCGAGAAACAGTGTCTCTTTAACAAAAATTTGTTCAGTTTGCAGTAGGACCAAGGTATAATAATGTCTGCTGGCCCACATCATTATTATACCTTAAAATTCTCATCTGAACCAGGATTTTAACCAGGATTTTAATTTAGCAGACAATATCACCATCCAGGAATTTCAAAACCTTTCCTACTATGGGAGAAATTCTAGAAGAGGTATATGACATACCTGGGGTGTATACATTCTTAGCCATAGCTAAGTTTGATGCTTCATATTATATTCTTAAAGAAACTGTTTGATAGCAGAGTCAAGAATGAGAAACTTTTAGAAATAATACAGACAGACTTTACCAAATGAGTCACGAGAAGTTGGCTGAAAGGACTCATACCATTGAAAATGATGACCATAATTTTTTTAATATTTATTTATTTATTATGTATAAAATATTCTGTCTGTGTGTATGTCTGCAGGCCAGAAGAGGGCACCAGACCCCATTACAGATGGTTGTGAGCTGGGAATTGAACTCAGGACCTTTGGAAGAGCAGGCAATGCTCTTAACCTCTGAGCCATCTCTCCAGCCCCCATGATAACCACAATTTGACAGGCAAAATTTACTCCACATCAATGGATAGGAAACCTTACAGATTGGCACTAAGAGATTATCGGAAAGGATTCATACTGTTGAAATTGACAATCAACATCTGTTAAAAGTTATGAAAAGCTAGAAGATGGAATGTCCCTCCTGGAAGGCCATCTACATGCCATCCAAATAATCTCTTAGGATGAGAAGACATCATTAATGGAAAACTTAGAGGCTTAGAATCATATTGTGCATTAATTTTGGACCGATTTTTATTATTTCTTTGGAATCTCCTTGATTTTCTAGACTTTTGAGGTATATGAGGTCATCTATTAGCAAGTTCTCTGATTTTTTTAATGTGGACACATATAACCATAACCTTTCCTCTTAGGGTTCTCTTGGCCATATCCTAAAATTTCTGGTAGATTTTGGTCTCACTTTTATTTGACTCTAAGAATTTCTTCAATATAATCCCTGATTTCCTCAATGACTTCTTTTTTGAATAATGCTTGTCTTAATTATGGTTTTTCTATTGCTGTGAAGAGACACTATGATCAGAGCAAATCTTATAATAAATGAAAACATTTAATTATGGTGACTTTCTTACAATTTCACAAGTTCAGTGTCCATCATCATCATGGCAGGGAGTATGGCAGCATGTAGACACACATGGTGCTGGAGCTGAATGATACGTCTTGCAGGCAATAGGAAGTCGAGTGTCACACTTGGTAGTATCCTCAGCATGGGAAACCTGGAAACCTGCTCCCACAGAGACACGCTTCCTCCAACAAGGTAATGTTCACTCCAACAAAGCCACAGCTCCTCATAGTGTCACTCCCTATAAGATTATGGGAGCCAATTATATTCAAACTACCACATTCCACTCCCTGACCCCCATAAGCTTGTAACACTATCATAATACAAAATTCACTTAGTTCAACTTCAAACGTTCCCATCGTTTGCCACAGTCTCAACAATGTTTCCAAGTTCAAAGTCTCTTCTGAGATTCATGCAATCTCTTAACTGCAATCACCTGTAAAAATGAAAATCAAAAATCAGATCACATGCTTCCAACATATAACGGCACAGGATATACATTGTCATTCCAACATGCAGGAAGGGGAGCCTAGTGAAGAAATACTGGACCAAAGCAAGAACAAAAACAAAGTGGGCAAACACCAAACTCTGCATCTCCATGTCTGATGTCAAAACACTCTTCAGATCTCCAACTATGTTCAGCTTTGTTGACTGCAACACACTTCTTTCTCTTGGGCTGGTTCCACCCCCTGTTAGCAAACTCTCCTCGGCAGGTATCCCAGGACTCTGGCATCTCTAACATCTTGGGGGTTTCCAAAGCAATCCAGGCTTCAGCTTCACAGTTTCATGCAATGACCTCTCTACTAGGCCTCCATTCAGGGAAAACCCTGACGCATGTGTGGCCTTAGTTGCCTAGGTAAATTCTATAACCCATTTCTTCTATCCTTAATGCTAAAGCCAGAACCATGTGTCCAGAGCTGCCAAGTTTTGCTCCTTGCTGGGGCTGGAACATGGTCCCCTTATTGAATTACATCTTCACCAGCTTTCTGTTTTTCACTGCCTACCTTGGCTGTTCTGAAACTTGCCCTATAGACCAGACTGGCCTTTAACTCAGAGATCTGCCAGCCTCTGCCTTCCCAGTACTGAGATTAAAGGTGTGTCCCACCACACCAGGCTCTAAATTTTTCTTTCGTTTCTTTTCACAAATTGGAAACTTAGCTGGGTGGAATCTTGCCCTGAGGTCACCTCTCGTTTTATTCCATTTCTTAATCCGTTTATCTTCTTGAACACAGGACTTAGCTCCAGTCCACTTTCTGGTGCTCTTTTGTTCCTCAAAATACATTTTGCAATTTATTCTGCTGAGCTTGCTCCTTTTCTTTATAAATTTTCATTAGTGTTACCACTAATATCCATACGACAGAATCTATTACTAGGCTGTTTTGAGATTTCTTCTACTAACAGAATTAATTCAAAACACTTCACTTTAGTTTCAGGCGGTCCAAATTAAAAAAAAAAAAGTTGTCTTAGTTAGGGTTTTCTATTGCTGTGAAGAGACACCATGACCATAGCAACTCTTACAAAGTAAAACATTTAACTGCGGTGACTCGCTTACTGTTTCAGAGATTCAGTCCATTATCATCATGGTAGGGAGCGTGGCAGCACACAGGCAGACAAGGTCCTGGAACCAAGAGTGCTCTTACAGGCAACAGGAAGTTGACTACCATGCCCAACAGTGTCCTGAGCATAGGAAACCTCAAAGCCTGCCCCACAGTGACACACTTCCTCCAACAAGGCCACACCTCCTAATAGTGCCACTTCTTATGAGATTATGGGGGCCAATTATATTCAAACAACCCCAACACTATTCATTCAAAAGTATATTATTATTTGGGTCAACAAATGGCTCAGTAGGCAAACATGCTTGCTGCCTGAGACGATGCATCACTGACAGCTCAAGTTCAATCCCCAGAACCCAAGAACGGCTGGAAGGAGAGAAGTGTCTCAACAAACATGTCCTCTGGTCTCCACATGCATGCCATGGTACGTGTACTTACACATACACATTAAAACACACAATAACAAATAGAATTCACTTCAAAAAATGTATTGTTGGACTGGGAACATGGTTTTTGGGTAAAGTGTTTGTCATGCAAGTGTGAGGAGCAGAGTTCAGATCTCCAGAATCCACAGAGAAGCTGGGCAGACACGGTGGCCACCAGTAACCCCAACACACGGAAGACAAAGGCCAGGGATGCCTGAAGTAAGCTGACCAGCTGGACTAGCCAGCATTGGTGAGCTCCAGATTCAGCAGGACTCCTGCTTCAGTAAATGAAGAGAAATCCAGAAGACACCCTTCAACAACTTCAGGCATCTTTTGTACATGCCCCTCTACACATACATGTATTCATAAACATGTAAGTACACGTGCCAATACACCACACATGATACACACATAAAGTAAAGTCTGTTCTTTGATTTTCAAGTTATCTGTTATTTTCTGAGGTTTGCTAACTCTTTTTAAACTGGCTTTTTAAATTTGCTCAGTTCTTTTTTTTTTTATTTAAATTCTTTACAAAGGGTTGGTGAAGTGTCTGGAGAAGTCTAGGTGCTTGCTGCCAAGCCTGAGGACCTCAGTTCCATCCCGAAAGACCCACATGATGCAGGGAGAAAAGGTTCCTAAGAGTTGTTCTCTGACACATGTTCTCTGCGGCGTGTGGGTATGTGCACACACATGGGTGTGTGAGCACGTGCATGCACATGCATGGACACACGCAAATAAATAAGTGTAATTTAAATACTACAATAGTCTTTATTTACCTTTCTGCTTGCTTAACATTCTGCCTACTCCTGTTTTAATTTTGTTTTGTAGGGGATACTGTTTGGGAGGGGTCTTTGGAGGTAAGTTCTCCATATTTGATCTGCTTGCATAGACTTTACATCAACTTCTTGAGCCTGGGGTGACAGCTGTGTGACACTATGCTCAGTTTAGCTTACTCTCCCACCCCTAATTCCGAACATTGGAACTTGATATCATAAATTAGAGACTTTTTTATAACCCAAGAATTTAATAGAACAGACCGAATATCCCTAATCCAAAATTTCCCCAAAAAGTATCTGAGAATTAATGTGCAAAAAGTTACAGGTTTCAGAGTATATTTTGGATTAGGGTGTCCTAGGCAGGCCTGTTGAAGTGGCAATGTCTAAGCACGCATTCTGAAACACCGCTGGTTCCCACGTCTTTGGGAAAGGAGACCAACTCTGGATAGGGCTCCTCAACACTGCTCGCTTCCCCCGGCAGACCAAGGAAGGGTTATGTTTCTGCAGTTTCACTCATGCCTAAAACGTCCTAATTCTGTTTTTATTCTTCGATCCATGTATTATTTAGAAGTTGTTTTTAGTAAATATTTGGAGATTTCCCAGAGATCTTTCTGCTTTTGATTTCTTTAAAAAAGAAATCCATGTGGAAAGAGAACATTTCCTAAAATATCATAGACTTTTTTCACTACCAAGCTAGGGTTATATTTGCTATTTTTAGGTGCAAACGGAAAAAAATATGCCAAAAATACATGCAGGCTGAAATAGAAACATTTAGAAACAAAACACTAAGTTCCAGTTTGAGAGCTCTTCTTATTCTTTATCTCACAAGCAGCAGGGGGTGTTGGTTGGGAATTCCAAATGTGGAGCCAGACACCAAAAGTCAGTCACATGCTTGCAAACTTTGCGCGCAGGGGACATGGTGTTCACCCACTTTCATGTGGTTTCTGGAGCCAGGACAGGCAATAATGACATCTCCATTGCTAAGGCTGCTGAGAAGACCACACAAATGCACAAATGCATTATATAATACTAAAAGCTCTTAGCATGGGTATAGCAAAATCAATTATACTTCTGTTCATTCATCTAATAGAATATCGAAGAAACTCAGCTTCCAGAGACCTGAATCCAAACCAATCATTTCCACGACTGGCTTTGAAGAGCAACCATGCATAGGACTTTGAGATGTGGTTTAATGGGAGATTTTTCTTAAATCTGTCCCTGATGTGTGACAAGTGGTGCAGCTGGGACACCTATTGCTGGAAGGGACAATTCGGCCTCTACTACACAAGGCGAATCCGAGACAGAATCTGCGTGAATATGAGCCTTGTGACTCACAGAATTCCGAGAAGAGAGGAGGCTAAAAGTTGGAAAATTTAATTTCAAAACATTCTTCAAAATGTTGCTATTGATATCATTACAGCCAGTCTAAGTTTTATAAAATGCGCTTCCTATTCCTCCTTCCCTGCAGGTGGCGCCCGTTAGCCGCTGTGGCCAGCGTGAGGTGCTGCAGTCCCCAAAAGCCATGCACCTTGAAAGGCTTGCACGGTTCTGGTTCAGCGGCGTTTATTAGAGGGACCACTGTGCTTCCCTGAGGATGATGTTTCCTAACAGCGAGAGGGCTTTCTAAGAGGAAACCCCAGCTTTACGATGGCGCCCCGTGGTAAAGCCAGAGCCAACCTGGAGAAGTCAGTCCTACCTGTCAGACGGCAGAGCCCCTGTGCTCCAAGACTTCGAGCGTTTAGTGCCGGCCCCCCCCGGGGGGGGGTGTCGGGGAGGGCGGGGTGTGCCCTAGGTAGCAACCAACCAGAAGGCTCCAGGACCTGAACTCCACTTAGAGCAACTTTGCCTTCTTCTCATCCTTCTACAGAGAAGAAAAGAAAAAAAAAATCACGGTGTGTAGGGGCAGGAGGCCATGGGGGACCCTGCGAACACTGACAGCTGATTGAGACATAGAAGGCCCAGTACTTTTCCCTTTGTCATCCCCCCATCCTTCTTTTCTTCCTCCCTATCCTCTTTCTTTCCTTCACCCCCCATCCCCTCCCCTTACCTTCTCTTTCTCTCCTTGGGGGGGGGGGAGAGAAAGAGAAAGAGAGGGAGAGAGAGAGAGAGAGAGAGAGAGAGAGAGAGAGAGAGAGAGAGCTCTCAAAGCTTGTATTAAACAATTCCATTGCTTAACCACCCTCCCAAGCACGTGTTCTTCTTGGCTAATCTGATTGCCAGATGCAAAAGCTAAGTGCATGTGGCTTGGGGGTTTTATCAGGCACGCAGGCAGAGAAAGGCTGGCTGCGCACTTCCCTGCAGGAGATCTGCAGGCCCCTTCTTGCTTTACTTGCGGCCTTGAAGTCCAGCCCCTTCTCCCCTTCTTCATCTCATTCTTGAGTTCTGGAGACCACACTGGAATCCAAACGAAAAGCGATCAGCCTAACAACCAGGGATAATTAAATTTACTAGTTGAATTTTGTTTCAGCAAATACAATTACAACATCCAGTCTCATCTCCTGGGGCTTTTTGCGTGTCCCTGCAAGGAGCCCTGGGCAACAATGCTCTCCTGATAGAGAGAAAATGTTTTCTGCAGAGCATGCACGCGAGGTGTGTCCACAAATTGCCAGCCACCTCTAAGGGAAACCATACACCACCTAAGATGCCCTGGTTAACTCTACATGTGACGGTTGCATTACAGCAAGTCAGAAATAAATCCAGTGTCAGCAGGGAAGATAACATTAATGTTCACAAAGTTTTTAATATCTCTAAATCCCCATAAGTGTGAACAATAGGAATACACACACACACACACACAGCTGCAAGTAGCAGACAGTGTAATAGAGGCTTAAAGAGACAGGGACTTTTTAAGTTTCCTCTCCAAATAAGAAGCTCTGAGTTAGGAGTGGCTGGCACCGTGCCAGTTAGGTATGATGGCACTACCAAAGTCCAAGCCTCCTTTCCACACGTCCGGATATGGAGTGCTGGCTTTCGTTCCTGTGCCCTTACGATCACAATGCTAATACAGCTGCAAGACCTCCAGACTTTACCTCTGTTCAAGCCTGAGAGTCTGGGGACAGGGAAGGATGATTGACGACGCTGGTTCAAAGCAAAGGGCTACCTTAACATGGCTTCATTTATTCAACGCCAGAAACCAAAATATCCAGGAAATGTAAGGACTTCTCTCTTGCTAATATAGATTGTTCATTCATTCGGTTATTCACTTATTGTGATTCAGTGGGTCGTTTATACCCTTTGCTACAAAGCAAGTTCAAGGCTAGCCTGAGCAAATTAGTGAGACCCTATCTCAAAATAGTAAAGAGGGGAAAAAGTCTGGGGATATAGTTCAGTGGTAGAATGCTTACCTAGTATAAAGCAATCACCAGTACCCCTAAAATAAATAAAATGCCCTGTTGTGTGTGATGTTTTCACTTTTTTTTTTAACTTGCAAAACCTTTCAGACACTTTGAAGAGCAGGGACAATGAGTTCTGAACATTTACACCTCAGCTGGGTGATTGGATATCCGGGATGGCCTAGGTCAGGGGACTTTAACATCTCCCAAGAAACTGATAGGAGTCATCCTAAAGCAAAAACTACAGAGTCAAATCAGAAGAAACTTGGAGGGTGTTCTCAGACTCCCTATAGCTACTGAGGAAGGGAAGAGAACGACTTAGATCAAGAGGCGGAGGGTGTGTGGGTAAGGAGCAAGCTGCAGGGGTTTGGTGAGAACATTTGCATGGGAGCCTGTCTCACCGAGGGGGCAGGGGGGCATGATTCCTATTAAAGTAAAAGTTTTGAGAACAAAGAGAGAGTGAATTAATTCAAGAACCCTTAGAAACTTAGGTCTAAATAGATACAGCCTTCCAAATTCAATTTGCCTTTTGTTGTGAAAAGAGACTGGGTGACTGAGTGTGTGTGTGTGTGTGTGTTTATATAAAATAAAACCAGTGTGTTGAAGAGACGTCTGCAGCCATGTGTTTATTGCAGAACCACTTATAATATCCAATCCAAGGGGCTAGAGAAATGGCTCAGTGGTTAAGAGCACTGACTGCTCTTCCAGAGGACCTGGGTTCAATTCCCAGCACCAACATGGCAGCTCGGTGCTGTCTATAGAGTTCAGTTTCCAGCGTCCAGCCGTCTATAACTCCAGTTCCAGTTCCTCTTACACAGACATACATGCAGGCAAAACACCGATGCACATAAAATAAAAATAAAAAAAAATTATCCAACCCAAGATATGGAATCAACGTAACTGCCCAAGGATGAGCAAAGAAAGCGTGGCAGGTCCACCCTGTGGCCTACCATCGAATATTACATGGCCATAAGGAAGACTGAAATTCTTTCATTTGCAGCTACGTGGACTGAAGGATGTGGTATGTGAAATAAGCCCGAAACGGACGAATGCTGCATGTCCTTATTGATGCGTGGCTGATAGAGAGTTAATCCCCGAGTAGACAATAGAACAGTGGTTACCAGGTACCAGTGAAGGGATGGGAGAAGAAGCGTGGAGAAGGCGATGGCCGATAGATGACAGGTGCAGCTGGATGGGGACACACATCTGTGTTCAGCCATCGCTCAAATACTTAGGTGTTCTCACTACAAAGAATTGATATATTTGTGGTAGACACACAGTTACCCTAGCTGACATTCCACAATGTACCCGTATTGAAATGCCACACTGTGCCCATGAATACGTGCAATTACTATGTGCCTGAAAACGTATTTTAAATGAAGGAAAGGCTTACAAACTCTGAGAAAATATTAGTATCTGCACATTAAGATAGCTTACAATGTCCCAAAGCTTTTTGTGAATTTGTCTTGAGGTCCAGTCACACTGTGGTCTCCCCGTGGACCAGCTGTGGTGACTAGCCCTGGCTGTTGACTGGACTGGATTGAGAAACACCTAGAAGCTTGGGGAACATGCTTCTGAGCCTGTCTGTGAGGGCATCCACAGGAGGATTGGCACGAGGGTCAATAAGCTGAGTGGGGAAAGGCCCGCCCTCTCTGTGGTGCACACCATCAGATGTAGGATGGGAGCCTGGATAGAACAAGAACCAGAAAGGGGAAGCTCGCACACACCATAGGCTCAGTCCTCCTCGGCTTAGGTGCTCAGACTGCTGCCGTTGGCTCATGGACCTCAGAGCCCAGCTTCTTCAGCCTGCAAACCCAAAGTCACACCAGCTGCTCTCCAGGGGCTGGGCTGCATCACTGGGTCACGCCCACACTTCTAGTGTCCTGGACCAAGCTGCTGCTGGTTACCCCAGCTCTCCAGCCTGCCGATGGCTGCTGTGGGACTGGCCACCTCTCATTACATAACCAATTCCCTGATAATTCTATGTGCACTCTCTTGTTTTTCTCCTTTATGAATTCCTCGATAATATGCCAGGGCTCTCTATTTGGGGGCACAGACCTCCATTATATCCATCTGAACATCTACAGTGGCATGACGGTAAGCTGCTCTGTTGCTCAGAAAAGTGTATCGGCTAACTTTGCTGTATAACAAATTGACCACTTCAACTTTGTGGTCCAAACAACAGCTCCTTATTTGTCTCCCAGTTCCTTTTTTTTTTTTTTTTTTTTTTTTTTGGTTTTTCGAGACAGGGTTTCTCTGTGGTTTTGGAGCCAGTCCTGGAACTAGCTCTTGTAGACCAGGCTGGTCTCGAACTCACAGAGATCTGCCTGCCTCTGCCTCCCGAGTGCTGGGATTAAAGGCGTGCGCCACCACCGCCCAGTTCTTGCTGTGAAGCTCTGTCAGGCTCAGCTTTCCAGCTCCTCTGGGAATGGTAGGCTTCCAGTATTGAAGTATTCTACAGCCAGCACCCAGCTTAGCTGCTGTCTGGTCTGGTGGGCAGCAACTCCGGTTCTCTTTGGTCTTTTATCCTTGAACGGGCCTGCACAGACGTGGTCCTGGGACAACAGACTAGCTTCCCAGAGAAAGAAAATGGAGGGCCCTTGAGGCTCCGGTTCAGACCTGGCACTTCTGCTAAATTCTATTATGCAAAACAGCTCACAAGCCCGGACCAGACTTGAAGAAGGCACACTGACTATCTCTCGTGGAAGGAGTTGCCAGGGCATATTACAAAGAGATGGATGCAGGGAGGAGACTTTCGCAATCTACTACCGACAACAGATAAATCAATAGTGACATCTTTCTCCTCTTCCAGGACAGGCCTCGTCTGTTCACTGTGCCAGGCATGGTACTAGGGGACAGAATAGTTCAGTGGTTTTGTGTGACATGTGAAAAACTAGGCCTGGGTTGGAGAGAGGGCTCAGTAGTTGAGATCACAGACTACTCTTACAAAGGACTAAAATCTGAGTCCCAGCGCCCACGTTTGTCAGCTCATAATTGCTTGTAACTCCAGCTCTGGGGATACAATACCTCTGGCCTCCTTGGGCACTTGTACTCCCGTGCACATACCCACACACAGATGTACACACCAGCACACACTTTAAATTAATAAAATATTTAAAAATAGGCCTCTCCTAGACCCATGAGAGCAAGTTATTTCAAGTTTTTGGACCTAGAGCTGACCTTTTGTTGTTTAATAAAAACAAAGCTGCTTCCATCTTACAATGTGGATACATTTAAAAATCAACCAGAATAATCTAATTTGAAGACAGACCTCCATTCCTCCCGCCCCTAGATGTTATGCTCCAAGAGGATCAAGGATTTTGCAGATTCTCCTCGCCGCTGCGTCTTTTGTGCCTGGCTAGCAGGTGCTGGGCACGCAACCCATCCCTGGCTATGAGCCTCGCTGGCAGAAGGCACAGGAGAGTGACACTCTGGGGGCTCTCATGCACGCAGAGCAGCTCTGGTCTCCCCTCCCCCCCGCCTTGTTTATGTTTTCTTTTCTGCTATTACTTAAGGAGAGGACGCATGCGAGAGTGGATGGAGGCCCTGATTACTGTGCCTAGCCACAGTTGCCAGCAGGTGAGGCTGAGGAGGGAGAGGGATTGCCTCAGATGTCTTGGTGTTTGAATAAATGAGCCTGTAAATAAGAGAAGCTGGCAGTCACAGCAGGGAACAGACCAAAGCAGCCGCTGCTTTTTTTTCTTCTTCCAGAGCTGAAAGCCTAACTTCCTCCTGCTGACCAATGGTAGTGACGCTGGAGTGGCAGAGAACATGAGGACATTGGCTTGGTCTTATATTTGTTCTCTATGACCGTGTTGTAGAGTTTATGGGTAAAGAAAATGAAGGCGGAGAAAGAGCCAGGCACCCTGGTGATGGATGAGAGAAGCATTCAGTCCAAGTGAACAGGGGAATCCGCTGGTGCAGGAGGGAGAAAACCCAGAGTGGATATCCTGGCTGAGGGCTGTGTAGGAGTCTGAGTTGGCAGGATTTGAGGAGGAACTAGAGCCAGGACAGCAAGGTTACATCCTCTGCTTAGCATGCACCACCAATAGGGCTCTTTGTTTAAACGGTGGAATGAGAGATCCAGGATGAGAGGCCAGAGGGATGGCTCAGTGGGCAGAGAGGGGGGTCTTGCTACCAAGATTAATAATCTGAGTTCAATTCCCAGAACCCACATAGTGGAAAGGAGAAGGGTTGGGAAAGGGAGTGGGAGTGTATGCTGTGTTGGGGGACAGTAGGAAGGATTATGTCAGAACTGGTTGGGAAAAAAGCAAGAAAATGAAATCCAAAGTCACCCAAAAACTCAAGAGGAGCAAGGCAGGGAGTGTGGGGGAAGTGGGGTTGGAGGAGCCCCTTTTACCTCCCCTCTTCGCCCCAATCAGAAACTGATATTGAGCTCCTCTGAACAGCAGTGTGAGCTGCCCCTCCCCCTCCTGTAATGTCTGCCCTTTGTGTTTTCCGAGTTCCCAGCATGACATTAATACTAGGGTTCTGAGGAGCACACGGTCAAGCCACAAGGAAAAGTCCGACTCTGTGGTGCTGCACAACAGCCCCCAACCAGAACTAAGTGCCTAGAATCATATCTGAGCCCACCCACCATTGGCCTTGGTCTTATCCTGGACCTCTCTCCTCCCCCTAATAGCTGAAAATAGGACCAGTGACAGCTTCAGAGGGCTCTGTGAGAATTAACTTAACTTCATCAACAATTCTCCTTACCAGGGCCAGTGCAGAGTATAGTTCAAGTAGACCCTAGTAGGGGTCTGTGTTACCGTGCAGCTGGAGGAAGCTGTGGGCATTCAGGCCTCTTCTGCACCTGTGTCCTCCTTGAAGCTGCAGCCAGGCAGCGTATCCGGGCATATCCTGGGTGTGCCCCACGCTGGGTGGGAGAAGGCAGCAATGCCCACACTTAGGCTTGGTGACTCTTGCCTGTAACTCCAGCATCTCGTGAACTGAGCCAGGAGGATCACTATGGGCTACGGAGCATCCTGGCCTACATAGTGAGCTCCAGGCCAGGCTGGGTTACAGAGTAAGACTCTATACTTCAAACAAACAGCCATAAAGAGTTCCGAGTCATCATTCTGGCTCACGACTGCCGAGGAAGAGGTCTCTGCTGCAGAGACTGGACAGTTAACAGGAGACATTAAGATGCTCTGTTGAGGCTGGAGCCCACGGCCCTGCATAGCTTTTGGAGCCGCATAGAGATTCGCCGACCTGAGAGCTTGCCTCCACAGGATCCTGTGGTGCCCCACCCCCAAGTCCCAGTCCTGGCTTGGGCTGTGGGACAGGCGCATCTGTTCACCTCCTCCTCTGCCAGCCTGGTGACCTGGCAGACTGCCAGCCTATCAGCCAGGGCATTTGGGGAGGCCTGATTTTAATCAATTTCTATTTCCTGTAGAAACAGGTTTTTTCAGCGCTCTGTAACGCAAGCGCTTTTGATCACATTAGGGCTAACCGTGGCAGCCAGCTTGGCAGCTTGTGTGCAGATTGCCTACAATGGCAGATTGTTTAGACTTTATTGCAATTCAAAGCGACCTAAGGAGGAGGGAGAAGAAGAAAAGGGGGAAAGTGAAAGGGGGGAAATAATGTCCCCAGTCCCTTGTTATCTATTACATAATGCAGTGATAATTCTCTTTAAGGAAAATCAATTCACCTCTCTGTATCTCTCATCCTGCCTGTCTCTCTTTGTCTCTTGAAATGTCATGTCCTTCTCACAAGCACTAGTGTGAACACACACACACACACCACGGTTCAGTGACTACAGTGGGGAAACGTGCAAACAATGCGCTCCGATGTGCAATCTTTTTTCCTCATCTTTTCCCCCACTGCCATCACATCTTACATTCAGAGCTGAAGTAGTGAGAAACCAATAAGACCCTGAGGGAACATGTAGGTTGAAAGATCGAGGAGACAGGAAGAGAGAAGTGACTGTGTTCGAGTAAATGAGAAAATGCGGAATCAAGAGAAGCAATGAGAACCAGAGTACTGGGCTGGCAGATGGCTCAGTAGGTAAAGGTACTGGCTGGGGAGCCCGAGGACCTGAGTTCAATCCCTGGCATCCACGTGGTAGAAGGAGAAAGCTGACTCCCACAAGTTGTCCTCTGACATCTACTGCATAATATGCCCACACACACACACAAACACGTAAGTACACACATAAATAAGAGGCTTAACAAAGAATCAGCATATTAAAATATTTGGGTTAAGGAATGGTAAGAAATTCGAAATTAAATGAGTTTAATGATCAGACAATATCTAGTTCGGTCGTACAGTCTTAGAAACGTTTGGTTCTCCATTTCCCAACTTGATCAAACATTTCTGCCCCGCCAACACTCTCATGCTGTGAGCGCATTAATCTCACAGAGCCTTCAGAGCGTCCCTGCAGGCTGTCCATTTGGTTCCCAGGATGCCTTCCTAGCTGGCCAAACTTGATTGACATATGTTCTGCTCTCAGGGCTAGCTGAGCTAACTGGATAAGCTAGTGTGTGTTTATAGACTGGAATGCCCCTGTATTGTGCTCGCATTGTTCTGGAAGAAAGAAAACACAACCCACTCAAACTAGGAGCTCTGGGTGCCTATGCAAGCATGGTGGGGAGGAGTTTCCTGAGAGAATGGTCCTCCTGTGCTCAGTCACATGAGTTCCAGGACTCATTTCTTTGGAACTGATCTTGTCTATGCATCGCTACCAAGAATAAACACAGACATTTATGGCACCTTCAGCAAACCTCAGTGTTCTGAACAGCAAAGAACCAGGGGACTGGAATGCTCTGGGATCCCAGTGAGGGTGTTATAAAGTCACAGACTGTGGATTCCGGCTGGGAGAGATTGCTGAGAAGGCAAGACACTGGGTCAAATCAGAAGTGTGCACTTGGCTGTGCTGCAGGACCAAAGCTTAGCTGAATGGAAATGGATAAAAGAATAGAACTTTTAACTCAGCTGAACAATGGCCTCCTGCGCTTCATCACAGTCTCAGCATTGCTTTGCATTTTAACTTATAAGATGGAGGGGGGTGCTGGAGAGATGGCTCAGTGGTTAAGAGCACTGGCTGCTCTTCCAGAGGTCCTGAGTTCGATTCCCAGCAACTACATGGTAGGTGGCTCATAACCATGTATAGTGGAATCTGATGCCCCTTTCCACCATAAAGGTGCACATACAGATAGAGCCCTCATATTCATAAAACAAATAAATAAAATATTTAAAAATACAAGATGGGCCTCTTGTCATCCATATTTCCATTTTGGGGGGGAGCAAGAGAGGACAGTCAGGGTCCTCAGGAACATTCACTGAGCTGTGAGAAATGGGTCTTAAGCTGAGACCAAGGAAAGAAAGCAACACTCCTGATGCTTGGGTGCGGAGAAGCTGACTCTGTAATCTGAGTGAGAATCTGAGAGGTGGAGGAGAAAGCGGCTTTGCCTGGCACGAAAGCGCCCACAAGATTCAGGAGTACACGTTCTTCTCAGCATTGCCGATCACAAGGTTGCGAACCCATAGGATCCCAGCCCCGCCCACCTCCAAGATCTGCTGATTCCGCGGTTAGAAGGCACCAGAATGCATGTTTTCATTCATTTCTTTTAATGGACCGAAAGGGTATGCTTGCATTGTACAACATGATAGCCTGCCACATTCCCATCTCCTGAACTATGTGGATCAAGCCCGTAGCATGCCCACCTGCTCACACACTTGTCACCTTGTGGCGAAGGTGCTCCAACTGTACTCCCAGGCATTTGAGCATGTGCAGTCTTAACTCGGGATATCCAACCTCTCAAGCTTATTTCTACTTGATGGGAAGTTTATGTCCTTTGCCCAACTCCTCCAAAACTTCCTTATCTCTAGACTGGGCCGATGTCTACTCTACTCTCTGCATCTATGAACTGGACTTTTAGATTCTTCATGTGTGAGAGCACATGTTTCTGCCTGTATGATAGCTTACTTCGCTCAGCACAACGGCCTCCAAGTTCACCCATGCTATCACAAATGACAGGACTCTTTATCACTACAATGGCATCCCGTTGTGTCTGACAACCATACTTTGTTAATTAGCTGATGGGCTCCTGTGTCGCTCCTTGCTGGCTGTTGTGAAAAGTGCCCCAGGGATCATGGCATGTAGACTTGCCTTGACACACAGCTTTCCCGTACATTGGTTGCTAGGTCATATGGCGGTTCTGTTTGGGGCTTTGAGGAAACTCTATATGCCATCCATCGTGGTCCCACTAACTTATGCTCCAACCAACATTGTGCAGAGGGTTCACTTTCTCCCCTTCCTTGCCAAGACTCACTTTCCCTCCTTCTGATAACTGCTGTTCTGGTGGGGTGAGGTGGCATCTAGGTGGGATTTTAATTTGTAAAAAATGCACACTGCAAGTGACTGCTCCGAATAATACTTAAATAAGTAAGCTTAAAGAATACTAAATTAGACAAGATCCATTTATTCAAAAATATTATTGGGGGGGGCTGTTGAGAAGGCTCAGCAGTTAGGAATACTTGCTGCTCTGGCAGAGGACCAGGGTTCGATTCTCTGCACCATCATCAGGTGGATCACAACTGCCTGTCACTCAAGTTCTTGGGAACCTGATGCCCCTTCTTCTCCCCTCCCCTGGTAGCTGAACGCATGTGATGCACATACGTGTACACACATATATACACATAAAATAAAATGAATACATAAAATAAAGTATAAAAAAGAAAGGTTAGGCTCTTTCCATCAAGATAAACACAGAGGAAAGAGAACTCAGAAGATCCACCTGGCCTGTTGGGCCAGGGCAGAGGGGTGGTTCTCACACCTGGCAGGTGCAGTCACGGGTAGGGTGGGAGCTTAAATTAGATCAAGGACTGTGGTTGAAGGTTATTTGTGGTGAGGGGGTGGGAGCTGAACAAGGCTGCAAGGACTTAGCTCTGCAGAAAGACTAGAAATACAGGCTCTCAGAGCAGGAAGTAATATGCACAGCACAGTCTAAAACACTGAGAGCAGGAAGCCGGTGCAAAAGCCTGAGTTGCTACCTTTTGGTTAGGTTGGGTCACTATTGTGTTCCCCAGAAAGCTCAGACACTGGGCTCAGGCACCACCCTCCAGGGTTTGGATCTTGGCTCCACCTCCATCGTTGTCAGTAAATGCATAGGTTAAGTCAGCTGTGCCTCTTGTGAAATGAGAAGGGTGACCGGTCTCCTAGGTAACGGTCAGGTTTGCATCCACAGGAGAACTCCATGAATACTTCATGGTGCTGAGTGCTTAGCGAGTTTTCAGAGCACTGAATCATTTGAGTCTCTCAATGACCTTGAAAGGCAGCCATTATGACTAATCCCATTTTACAAAGGAGAAAATTGAAACTGAACAAGGTTAAGAAATCCAAACAAAGTAATCACAGTTTAAACTTGAACCCAGGTCTCTTAATCCCTAACATAATCTGTCCTTTCTCTTAGCACAAAACAAAGGAATCCGATTATAGAAACCTTGAACATGACATTCACAAGGCACCCTGAATCCTGTGTACCATTACAGGGACTATTGCAACAGAGAATGGACATGCTGGAATAAATGTTGCCAAAGGATGAATCTCCTCAACTAAATGGAAAATAGACACCCTGGATCTTGAGCAGGAGGAAATCAGTTGATAACAGCATTTGGGGGAGTGTCTTGATTAGCTTTCTGTCAACTCGACACAAACTAGAATCATTTGGGAAGAGGGACTTCCGGTTGAGAAAATGCCTACAGGCAAGTCTGAGGTGTATTTTCCTGATTAAAGATTGATGTGGGTGGTCCCAGCACATGGGAGGTGGTGACACCCCTGAGCAGTCAGTCCTGAGTTGTATAAGAAAAGCAAGCTGTGTAAGTCATGAGGAGCAAGCCAGTAAGCAGCATTCCTCCATGGCCTCTGCTTCAGTTCCTGTCTCCAGGCTCCTGCCTTGAGTTCCAGGCCTGTCTTCCCTCTCTCCCTGAGCTGCTTTTGGCCATGGCCTTTTGTCACACCAATAGATACCCTAACAAAGATGGGTAAAACAGAGCTGTAGCGCAGTGAGGTTGTTGAGTGCAAAGGAAACAGGAACCACGGATGGAAAAGAATAGGGGTGAGTCCTCACAATCAAGGAGAGTTGTTTTAGAAAATCCTTGGAATGGGGTTATCTACAGCTGCTGTTTCCACACTAGCTGCTGGGAGCAAAGGCAGTAGAAGTGCTTTCTGCTACTTGCTTGATTCTCCATTGCCTGTTACTCTTTCCGCAACTTTGCATGGAACTTTCTGTTCCATAAGTGCTGTGGTCATTGTTCTTTACTGTTTGGCAGATCAAGCTCCAAGGTCTTAGCACTTAACTCTGAAAAGTGATGTAAGAGACCCTGACTTCAGGGGAAAGCTTTCCAGCATTTGAAACATTAATATGTCTCCAATAAAAGCATTGATTGGGAAGGCTGGGTGGATAAAATTAATTGTGGAAATCTCAGATTAATCTGGTTTACATCCTGGGTATAAAGAGAAAGATTTTTTATGGAATCTATTAATGTCAATATTGAATGACACAAAACTACATTCTGGGAGCTTCCTCCCCAGAAGCCCATCTATTCTTTTATCTGCTACTCTTTCATAGAAAGGAGGCTGCTAGTTTGTTAGCCAGCTGCTTAGCCCCAAGATAAGCACACAGAAACTATATTAATTAAATCACTGCTTGGCCCATTAGCTCTAGCTTCTTATTGGCTAACTCTTACATCTTAATTTAACCCATTTCTATTAATCTGTGTATCACCACGTGGCTGTGGTTTACCGGGTAAAGTTCAAGCATCTGTCTCCAGCAGGGCTACATGGCTTCTCTCTGACTCTGCCTTCTCTCTCCCAGCATTCAGCTTAGTTTTCCCCACCTAGCTCTGTTCCTCTCCAGCTCTGCTATAGGCCCAAAGCAGTTCCTTTATTTATCAATGGTAATCACAGCATGCAGAGGGAAATCCCACATCACTCTTTTGTGAGCATCAGTGTGAAGATAGGTTCCCATTGTACAGCCAACTGTCAGATCAGTGATGGGTTTGATTTCTACAAAGAAAAATTGTTAAAAGTGTATAGCTAGTAACTCACAAAGCTGATAGTCAAACCAAATCTTTGTATCTCTCTTCATTGCTTTTAGGCTTGCTGATAAGAGCAGCCTGTTAGGATAATCTTTGGATAATTTTTGACAGAAGTGTTCAAGCAGCACAGAGTAGCTGGGTCAGAAGCAAAGTCACATTCATACCCCATCAGAGGTCTTCAACAAATCACGTAGTATCTAATAAGTGCAGACATGGGTCTTGTCAACCCTACATGATGTTCTTTTATAAGTCTGAAGGACCATCCCAGTCACATATTCCTTAACAATCTTTTCCTTTCCCAACAACAGACTGGGCCAACAGAGATCTGCTCTACTGACTGTCAAGATTATTTTCCAAGGCATGAAAGTCAACTTAGCCATTTTCCTAATGGTGGGTATTAATGTTGTTTTGATTTATTTTACTCTTAAAAAAATACTTTCAGGTCAAAGATGTACCTCAGTTGGTAGAGTGCTTGCCCAGCATGCACAGATCCCTGGATTTTGTCCCAGCTCTGCATAAACCATGTAGGGGGGCACACACCTGAAATCCTAGAACTTGGAAGGTGGAAGTAGAGTGATCAGGACTTCAAAACTATCCTTGGTACACAGCAAGCTTGAAGCCAGGCTGAGCTACATGAAATCTTGTCTCAAAAATAAAAATTCCTTCATAAGTAGTCATGGTTATATGTCCTTGTAAAGTTGCTATGGGAAACGAGAAAATGAGATGCTGAGACCAAAGAGACATTTTTCTTTTACTTTAATGGACTTTAAAAGCTCCAGACAGCCCTTTAAAGTGTCATCTCAAGGCCTCCTTCAACAGATTTCGGTGTATTTCTCAAATCCTTACCATCACTAAGTATTGCTAATTTTGAAATTTTTCCACTGAATTCATCCATTCAATGTCAAAGGAAGTTTCTGTCCCACCCAGTCCTACATCCATTCAGTCCCAAGGAAACACACAGAGGATTATATTAATTGTAAACTGTTTGGCCTATTAGTTCAGGCTTATCATTAACTAGCTTTTACAACTTAAATTAACCCATAATTGTTGTCTATGTTTAGCCACATGGCTTGGCACCTTTTATCAGTGAGCCATTCTCATCTTGCTTCCTCTGCGTTTGGCTGGCGACTGCAGACTGAGCCTTTCCTTCTTCCCAGAATTCTCCTAGTCTGGTTACCATGCCTATACTTCCTGCCCAACTCCTGGCCAATCAGTGTTTTATTAAACCAATACGAGTGACAAATCTTTACAGTTTACAAAAGCATTATCCCACAGCAATTCCATACATAGTTGTTATGTGCCTTTCACACACAGATACTATTCCAGCTCCCACAGACTCTTCAACTTAAAAATGCAAGTCTCTATCCACAGAAGAAGTAACTTTGATTGAATGGTGAAAGGTGTACTAATTATAATAATAAAGGCTGGGCCATGGTGGCATACACCTTTAATCCCAGCACTTGGGAGGCAGAGACAGGCGGATCTCTGTGAGTTCAAGACCATCCTGGTCTACAAAAGCTAGTTCCAAGACAGTCAGGGTTATTACACAGAGAAACCCTGTCTCAAAAAACCAAAATTAATAATAATAATAATAATAATAAAATACCACATTGTAAAAGGAAGACAGTAATAGTATTATGAAGAAAAAAGTACAACTAGGCAGTAATGTGTCATGTAGCTTTCTATTTCCTCTGTGGTGGGGTAGAACCCAGCGCTTCAAGCATGCTGAGCATACACTAACCAATGAGCTATGCCCAGTCCTGTTATGTGGCTTTGAAATGAGTCTAGCTGCTAACAGAGTCTGCCCTGCAGATGAATGACGTTTTCCTGTGGCAATCAGAACTTGATGTGTCCTACGCCTTTCCATGAGAATGTCGCATCACGCCTTTCGGAGCTCACAGGCAAGGTGCCGATTTCAGCCTCTGGACTCCAAACAGCTACAAGAAAAGGCTACAAGCTTGACAGACACCAAGAGTTCAGGCCTTGACAGATTGAGGATCAGCTCAGCCTGCAACAGGGCCACACCTATTATATTTAGAATTTTGAAGCCTTGTCCACCAACAATGCCCCTGCCCTCGGTCCAGAAAATGTCATGCCTTTGCAGATCTGGTGTCTGTCCCCTCTCCAGGGCAGTGCTCTCCGTCTCGAGCTTCTCTCAGACTTTTCTTTGCTTTGATTGTAACTCTCAGCCAGACTTCAATAACAGAACCTCAACAAGAGTCTATCTCACTCACCCTGGGTTTGGTGTATGGCATCTATGTGGTATGTTTTCTCTGAGATTTGCCCTAAGGATCCTCCCTGTCTCAAATCATTGAGAGACAAAGTAAGGAGACCTCTTTGGGACAATACACCATGTAAATTGTGCAGCCATACTTTATCTCTCCTTTGTAAATATACAAAATTGGGTAGTGAAGATGTGGGGAGAGACAGAGATCCTCATATAGCATGACCAGGAATTTTACTTCATTCGTAGCTTGGAAGGGCAGCCAATGATGTAGCTGTGACAGAGGCAGCTCAGCCTTCCTTGACTGTCAGGACAAACCCACCTGTTGCTGACCTTAATATCTGACTTAATCTGGCTATTGTAACAAGATCTCAGAGGCTAGGCAGCTTAAACAGAATCCAGCCATATTATACTGTGGAGGCTGGGCGGTACAAGGTCAAGGAGCTAGCAGCAGATGAGACTTTCTTCCTTGGGAATTATGACTTCTATTAATTTGGGGGGCTGGAGAGATGGCTCAGCGGTTAAGAGCACAGCCTGCTCTTCCGAAGATCCAGAGTTCAATTCCCAGCAACCACATAGTGGCTCATAACCATCTGTAATGAGACGTGGTGCCCTCTTGAAGAAGAGACCTGGTCAGTCGTCCTCATCAGCTTAGACCATGAAACCCAATATGTGCTGTCCATACATGCTTCAGCATTGCCAGAACATAAATTTCATTCATTTCAACACAAGTATTGAGGCCACTCCTATGTTACTTAAGGAAAGCCCACTAATCCTCTGACCTTTCGCATTATATAGGAGAAGGAGAATCACTGTCAAGTCCTTTGATTTAGAGCCCGGCTCCTGTTATTTGTGGGAAAACTTGTGTTGGTTTGTCATAATCACAATTTACTCATTTCTAAAATCAAGATAATAATATCTGTGCACTTACTGAATTTTTTGTAGCATCCAAATAAACAAATGTACATAAATGTATTTTACAGACAATGAAGCATCGCTCACATAAAGGTTACGTTTCTTAAATACATCATCACTATAATAGCAACTTTCATGGGACCCCATATTGAATATATTTGCATATATGTTTGTGTTTTCTGTGAGATTCTGGAAGCTGTCATCCAACACTATGACCTTACAGCCTGGGGCATCTTGTTTTACACTGATGACACAGGTGCTTGAATTCATATTTATTGATTTGAACCAATGTTAACGTCCATCAGTCCTCCTTGTTGCTAACCCTTACAATACGCATATGAGAAAATCACCTCTTGTAGAAAATGCTAAGTCTTTAGTACTGGTGTAGGAAGGTACTCATATTCCCAGGGAAAGCCACGTACGTCAGTCGGTTTGTTTGGCTTTCTGTTTAGAATTTTCTCTCCTTTCAAGACATATGTGGGCATCTTGCATGATTAAACAAGATGTTAAAGGACAATTAACATCAAAACAAAATTAGTCCCATTAAAATGAACAAAGAGCCCACAGAGCAGTGGGGTAGCATTAAGCACCTGGAATGGGTTAGTTACTGCGTTTAAGGCAATTAGTGCTGGAAGCATCTATATTTTTCTTTGTTTTATTTCTTCCTCAGTGAACAGTAGTTTTCAGAGAAAGGAGACCGTTGTTCCCCCTCAGATGCCAGCATGTTAGATTTGTGTTTGTTCTAAGTATGCATCTGACTCGTCTCCATATTCTTCAGCAGTGTTGGGGGAGCATCCTCCGCTCCGAATGTGTCATCTTTAGTTGCACGCCACACTTATTCTTGAGGCGATCGTGCCTTGAACGCACGGTACGTTAATTGTTACGGCATTGTGCAATTCCCTTGGAAAAGCATATTACAGCCTCATTAAAACCACATTACTTTATCATGACTCACAGGGAGAAGACTAGGAAATGAATTATTGAGTAACTTCTTATTAACACAAAAGAGGTCTGTCACGCTAAATTATATACTGTACTTTAAGACATCAATTACAGGCTTCAGAAGCCATGGATACAAAGATATTCTTCAATCCAAATGCCTCTACCCCCCGACTCTACTCATTGCCTTCTCAAACGTCAGTATCTGCAAAAAGATGTGCTGCCTAGGCAGGCTAGCACAAATTATTTACAAAGAAATGAGTCTTAGCGGCATAGGTTGTCATAAGCGATAAATAATGTGTGTAGGGCCCGGGATGTTTCTATGGCAGGGAGGTTCCAGCCGGCTTCACATTCCCAAACAGAAAATCTCTTAAAAGAAAAAGTGAGCTGCCGCGGAGCCCCCACTAGCCCAGCAGACTCCCGTAATTGACTCGGTGCTGTGGGCTCTGTGTTCACTTCTACACTCTGGGAGACCGAGGCCCCAAAGGGTTACGGAATTTGCGTAGGTTGGGGGCACAGTCAGGATCCAGTGCCACCTCCCTCTGGTCTTGGTATATACATCGGAATACAGCTTTCCTACCACAATGCTTTCTTTATCCACCAGACCTGAAAGGAGAACAAAAGACTGTGCCTTCCCTTAGGCACAGAGCCTTAGATATGACTGCATTGTTCAAATGCATTGCTTTTCTACCTCAATAAACAAGATCACCTGAATACAACTCAGCTCGGTGCTGGAACACTTGCCTTGTGCACACAGGGCTCTGGGTTTGATCTCCCAGCACCACATACAAAGATTTTTAGTAAATACACCTTACCATAAAAAGGACATTGCGTAATGATAAAGTCAACCCTTTGTGATGATATGCCGAGTCTACATGTCCAGGAACTATTCCATCTGCTAGTATAGCTTAGAGACCGAAGAAACAAAGGGACAAATAAGCCAGGCCATAGTCCCCAGATGGGAGGGCAAGGCTCCAAAATAACACCCAGCAACTGAATACACAGGCAGGAAAAATAAAATATTAACAAGGGCCTGGAAAAATAGCTCTCCCCTTAAAGGCTAAGGCTCGCAGCCAAAACTTCAAGAGTTCAGTTCCCTGCACCCACGTTAAGCTCATCTCTTCAGCGTCTCCTTTCTTCTCTACAACAGCACGTAGGAGCACACTCAGCAGTTTAAGGAAAGAAAGAAACGCACATCGAAAGTGAAGAGGCTGGAGAGATGGCTCAGCTGTTAAAACACTTGTTGCTCTTGCAGCTCCCGGCACCCACGTGGTGGCGCACAACCATCTGTAGCTACAACTCCAGGGGACCCAAGCCTTCTTCTCTCTTCCACAGGCACCACGTGGTGCACAGACGTACAGGCAAAACACTCAGGTGTGTAAAATAAAGTTAATAAATAAGTCTATGGATTTCAACGATTTTTAATTATTCTCTCTTTTGGAGAATGGAGCTGTTGATGATAATTCTCTTAAAGATCATTGTGGAAGCAAAATTACATAGTCTTCTGAGGATTTTGCCAGCTACTTCATTTGCCTTATGAAATTCCTCTCGCTGTCCCCCTGTGGTAGCTATGTTATTTTTCCCATTGTAAAGATGACAAAACTGAGGGATGAATGTTCACATAACTGCTCAGGTCATGGTCAGGACTTGAACCTGGTTTGTCTGACTTTGCAGCACTGCTTTCTGACCTCTTAACAGAGACTCTCTTCCGTCAAGGCCATACTCCTCACAGGGACGTTTGTCAACATCTGGAAAGACTTTGAATTGTTGCTGAGGTGAGGGGATACCATCAGCATCTAGCTGGTAGAGCCCTGGGGTGCCTCCAAAGTCCATACTATACAATCAGTGTTCTTGATAACTCTCTGAATAACAGGAAATGACCCAGCTCACGTGTCAATCAGTACTGCCAAGTGGAGAAGCTGTGCTCATGATTTCTATCTTCCAGTGAGAAAAAGGCCAGATTTGTAAATGCAAACTGTTGCTTGAGTACTAAACATTGGTAAGGATCCGGGCTCCAGCAGGAGGCACATTCCAGTGACACAGGCTACCAGTAGGTACTGTCCCTTCTGCCTGAAAGGTCAAGTATCTCCTTTAGCCAGGGCCCTTGGGTCGAAAGCCACATTCACCGTGTTAGTTAGTTAGTTAGTTAGTTAGTTAGTTAGTTAGTTAGTTTAATGGTGTCTTGTCATGAATACTCTGAACTCCCTTACCCAATTGCTTGCCCTGTAGCTTCAGCCAGGTTCTAGGTGCTAGATAATAAGACAGCCCAGGAATCCAGCAAAGAAGAGCCCAGATAGGCCAGCCAAGCAACCAAAAGAAACTCCCTCTGTGGCTTCTTCCCAGTGTTTTCCCCGTCCCACCTCAGAGGTTCTTTGTCTCAGAGGGGAGGTTGCAGTGCAGTAGAGCAAAGCCGCCTCTGGTCAGCGGTAACCACCTTGGCTCAGGCCCTAAGCTGACCCGAGGGTCTTTACCTTCGTTATTGATGCCAGGATGCCAGCGAGGCTAGCCGGGTAAGGTTGCAGGAGAGAGGGTCCCTGAAGTCCTTCTGTGTTTATTGACATAGAAACATGCCCTACAGAAGCCATGAAGTGGAGAAGCAGGTTACATTCCCCCAGAGATGAGGTCATGGAGTTACAATGTTGAGAGAGGGTCCCCAGGTGCACCCCAAAAGTAAACAGTGCCTATTTCTGTTGAAAGGATTTTGAGTGGCTTCCATTTGCTTCAGGCTTTTCTGAATTTCAATACTGGTAAGTTATTAGAACCCTATCCAGAAGCACAGACTCTGCTTGTGATGGGAGTCGGGGGAAGGGGTGGAGCGGAATGGGGCAGGGCTGTGTAGGTAACAAAAGCTGGGATGCAGGCTTTCTGATAGCCCATTGCCTGGTGTTCCAGAGGGTTGCGTGCCTTGTATCATAGAGAGGCCCATAAAGGTGACCAAGTAATGGGGATATCATGTTCAGGGGAAGGAAAGAACATCATTTGTTCAGAGAAAGAAGACGTAGCGCCTGCCTCGACACTGACAGTGCAGGAAGCCAGCAGCATTTCCCTTTCAGCGGGTGGGACGACCCCATGTCCTGTACGTACATTCCTCACCAGAAACAAAGGCCCTCCAAAATCTGCCCATTCACCAAGCCTCAGAGCTACCCTAGAAGATACTGCCTTGCTCCTCTGGAAGCTGGCACCCCTGTCTTGTGGTCATGTGTGTCAGTTAGTCCCCCAATTAGAGTTAAATTTGTTCTGTTCAGAGAGCGTGGGTTTAGAAAATTCTTCATTCTTCTAACCTCAGGCTCACTTGAAGAGGTCCAACGCTGGTGTCTTCCATTGCCATGGAGACAAGCTAAGAGGATGCAGAGTTTAAAGAAAACTTAGAGGAACTAGAACTCACTGCACTGAAAAGTAAAATGATTTCCTATTTCCAGTATCTCCAGAGGGCCGACAGTCTCAAGGTAAGATATGGCTGTGGGGGCAGCCAGAACAAAGCATAGGCAAGGTGATAAGGTTTGTGTATTTAAAACCCTGACATAGCAAACTGGTGCCTATAAAACTCACGCAGTTAGAAGAAGGATGGTTAAGATCCCTAAGGTGCAGGTCCATAGAGACCAATGACAGCATTTCTGTATGCCTGTCAAGAAAAAAGAGGCCAGTGGAGGAAGGATGTCAGGTATGCCTCTTGTCTACTGAAGCCGACTACATGGGATGGATGAGAAACTAATACGTTTTTAGTGAGTTATGTTATGGCAGGAACTAAAGCATATGAAAAGAGTTCAAAATGAAAGAGATCTCTCTGCTCCTGGGGGACTGAGCAAGCATAGACTCAAGGGAAGCATGGACACTGAAGGCCTTTCCCATGATCTCTGGCAAATATAGTTCCTCCAATCAGGAAGTTTGGTGTCATGTTCCCCTCACCCTAGTCCTGGCCCTGAGTTCCAAGCACCTCTGCTTGCACTGACTGTGTCTCCCCAATGGGCAAGAGTTCTTTTTGGGTGTCTGTTTGGCATCAGGAGTGAGTGGGCTTTAGGGTTCAAGAGACCAAGCCCTGCCTAGTGATTCTCTTCTTGCTGCCTACCCATCTATACATCAAACTCTCAGCTACCATGTCTGCCTGAGTGCTGCCATGCTCCCTGCCATGAGGGTGATGGACTAAACCTCTGAAACTGTAAGCCAGACCCAGTTAAATGCTTTCCTTTGTAAGAGTTGCGTGGTCTCGGCATTAGAACACTGAGTAAGACACCAGGTCAAAGTTCATCTTTTTCATCTGTTCTATCATTTTATGTTTGCCATGAGCTGTTGCTCTGGCTTTAAAGCCTCTTGGCAGCTCATTAGAAAGCCATTTATTTGACTTCCTATTGATTTTTTTCCCTTTAACTCTGGTTTTACGCGAATCTTGCCACATTTGCCTTTAAATGACTGAGACAGACTGACTCTGTCCCACACATACTGCTGGCAGGGATTTCAATATATTCCGTTTGTCTGTGTGGCCCTTCTCTGATCACCTTTTGTTTTATCACTTTATAAACTCAATTCAAATGTCTTTCTAAATCATTCAGATCTGCCAGAGCCTCTCCTGTCCCAGAAAGTTCACAGCCCACCACATGGCTCAACAAAGCCACCTAAGACCCATGGCGGTCCCGAGGTCCCTGCGGATTTAATTTCCTTCTTAGCTCTCCTATAATAATACAGTTCTTTCTAAACCAATATACTGGGCATCAAACCCTGCCTCTCATATGCCCACTTCCCTCAGTAATGCCTGTCCTTTCTCAAGTCCTTGATACTCACATAGTGAAAACAAAATGTTCCCAAGGGCTTATGTGAGCCAGTCCATGGGGGACTGGTTTCCTTCACCTTGCCTCAGTTTACATGACCTTTGTCTTGAGGGATGGGGGCTACACTGCTCAGTTTCTCTGCCTTGCAACCCGCACACTGATCCCATCCACCCCACTTCCCCCAGCCTCGTGAGCCAGGCTGTGAGAGCTTCTTTCATGACTTGTTTAAAAGTCTTTCCCAACTCAAGTAGTTCAGAGGTAACTATTTCCTCATTAGCATAAGTTTTGTGTGCCAGCACTGGTAAGGCTCGTGTCTGCATGCTGAATCATGGATTCCCATCCCCCTTCCTCTCTAGTAAAGGTCAGACTGGAAGGGTGTATTCTCCATCACTTCTAACTCACTTTCTTCCCTTTTCATCGTCTAAACCTTCCTGTGGGTTCCAAGTTTTTGCACCCCAGGAAGGCTCTTCAGCACGTACATAGTTTGTTCTCTTTCCCTTCCATGTAGTCAGCTGTAAGGAACTGCCATCCATGGACACCATGGCATCTTCCCCTCTCCCCACGTTTCCTTCTAAATCAGAAACTGTTACACAGCTTACTGTTCTCATATCTCTTCTCCCCTGTGATTCTTCCCTGACACAGGCAAATTCATTCTGAACAGATCGCTCCGCCTCGGTTATGTGTTCTGCCCCCAGATGACGCCACCACTTGCTTATGATGTTGTCCTAATCATATTTGTTGCAGAGCAACTGATGGCAGAGCAAGAGCGGGGAAGCGATTCTACCAAAGTCTGGTGTGGTGGACTAGTATCTTAACTATGTAAAGCTGTGTTACATGTGTTTATGCTGCAAAATGTTACTTTAACTGTGTAAAGGTGTGTTCCGTTTGTTTATGCTGCAAAATGTTACTTTAACTGTGTAAAGGTGTGTTACGTTTGTTTCCATTGCCTTTGCTAATGATGTAAAGCTGTGTTGCTGTTTTACCTTGCCTGGTTAAGGCATCTGTAAGTCTAATAAAAAGCTGAGCCACCAATAGCTGGGCAGGGGAGGGATAGGCAGAGCTGATGAGCAGAGAGAATAAGAGGATTCTGGGAGAAGAAAGAACAAGAGAACAAGGAGAGGAGGAGGACGCTAGCGGGCAGCTACCCAGTCAGCCACAGAGTAAGAAAAGGAAAAAACCCAGAGGCAAAAGGTAGATGGGATAGTTTAAAGTTAAAAAAAGCTGGCTAGAAACAAGCCAAGCTAAGGCTGGGCATTTCGAAGTAAGAATAAGCCTCCGTGTGATTTATTTGGGAGCTGGATGGCAGGGGCCCCCAAAAGAGTAAAAAGAGCAAAAACAACCAACAACATCCTTGTCTTGATGTGTCCTTACTTTTCTGTCCGTTTTTAAAGACACCTTTGTGGGTCAGCAAGATTTTTTCACCTTCAGAACTTGATGTGTATTAGCCCAAGCTTTCTAGGCTTTTAACTCTGTGGATGGGAGAGCAGTTATTTCAATATGTTTGCTGTTGATGTCAGTTGGTGTTTTTGTCTTATAGTTTTTAATATTGTTTCTTTGCTTAGTGTCTTTGACATCTTGATTATAGCATGGAGAATTTCCTCTCTGGTTATTCATTTGGGGTTCTAAATGCCTCTTGTATTTGGATGTCCATCTCTTTCTCTAGAACATTTTCTAATGATTATGTTGAGTAGAAAATTTATGCCTTCAGTTTTGATCTCCGTTCCTTTTATGAGCCCATGGATTCTTAGGTTTTGTCTCTTGATCTTATTTCTTAGTCCTTTGGGCATCGTGGTCACATTCACTGATTTTTCTTTTCTTTTCAAAACAGGGTTTTTCCATGCAGCCCTGGCTGTCGTGGAACTCACTCTGTAGACCAAGCTGGCCTCCAACTCAGAAATCAGCCTGCTCCTGCCTTCTAAGTGCTGGGATTAAAGGCATGAGCCACCACCGCTTGGCTGTCTTTTCTTTACTGATGTTTGAATGTAATATTTTGCCAATTTTATCATCCTTTTCTGCTTTTTTTCCCTGTTTTTTCCCCACTGAGTTATTTAGCACTGACATTTTTGTTTGTTGTGGGTTTTCTAAATAAATAAATAAATCTGAATTTCCTTAACACACTTCCCCTTTGCTGATTTATTTCACCCATATTGCTGTTTTCCCCTTCATTTTGTTGACTTTGTTCTCGACACTGCTGGCTTTCTTCTCTGGGTTCTGGATTGATTTCTTTACTTTTTTCATCTGCTTTTTTGGTTTTTTTTTTTTTTTTGGTATCTTCTTTGTGGTCACTGCTCATCTTCTGGCTTTTCATTTATTTAAGTATTTGAATTGGACAGGTGAAGCTTTCCCAATACAGCCGTATAGGAGGGCTGGTGTGGGGAGGTGGGCTGGTGTGGGGAGGTGGACTGGTGTGGGGAGGTGGGCTGGTGTGGGGAGGCGGGCTGGCAGGTTCTAGGATAAATGCTGGCCGTGGAGTTGGCAAGCCCACGATCTTGTCAGCAGCCTCCCTCATGATGGCTCTGTTTAAGCCGGGAACAGGAACTATAAACAAGTGCCGAGAGTCTATGCTTGCTTTTCCTTTTTTTTGGGGGGGGTCTCTGTCCCTCTGTTACGTTTTATTTGTGGCTCTTCTCAGTGAACAGTCTAAGCTTTGGGGCTCAGTCCTGAAGGAATGACTCAGAGACGAGAATACACATATTGTAGCAGCAACAACACAAGGCCAAAAAGTAGGGAGTTGGGGAGATGACTAATGGCTAAGAGCACTGGCTGCTCTTCCAGAGGACCTGGGTTCAGATCCTGGCACTCACATGGTGGCTCACAGCCATCACTAACTCCAGTTCCAGGGGATCTGATGCCCTCTTCTGACCTCTGTGGGCACCAGGTATGCATGTGATGCACATGTCCATATGCCCACAAGGCACCCACACTTATAAAGCAAAATAATAAATCTTTAAAATTTTAAACTATATTAAAGTGTTAGAATACAGAAATATAAGTAAAATTATTGAATGTTCACTAATATATCAATTACCACAAAACAAAATGTCAAAATTAATGGAGTGTATACTATGAAATTAAGAAGTATGTAGAGCAGATCTGGAAAGAGCTCATGGGGAGGGAGCAGGAGAGGGAAACTAGGAACAAGGTTATATGAGGAGGCGTTATGAAGAGGAAATGACGAGTAAAAATTAGAAAAAAAACATGAAACACAAGAGACAATACAAGGAAAGTGACGGCGATGTGTTGGAGCGACCTCTGTGTGGACTGAGAAAACTGAGGCTGTCGCCTATGTGTGAGGTGGGGTCAGCTGAACTGCCTCTCCTGTACTATAGGCTGGGGTCCCGCCCGCCCGTGTGGAACAACTGTCTGTCCTGCTGTCTGCCCTTTAGCAATTTTTCCTATTTGCTTACCAGGGACCTCTTCTGACCATATTTAGCTTTGCGATTTATTGGCCAGTCGTGATGTACCACCCTCCAGAGACTCCCAGTTTCAAACCCTCTGCAGTGACCAATGTTCTAACACAGGGGTCTCTCACTGGGAGTCTGGGCAGTGACCGTAGCTTTGGCATTGGTACACAGGGACCCGCCTTCATATTTCCAAAGCCCACAGCCAGACTCGAGTTGTTCTGCGTTGATGAATGTCTCTCCCTGCCACTGAGGGAGGGCAGGTATGCGTCAAGGCCTGAGGGGAGCTTCTGCCTACCTGCACTTTTTGGGTTCTCAGGGTCTGGCACAACGCTCTCCTCGCCCCCCCCCCCCCCACTCTCTACAGCTGTCTCCTAGGGCAGTCTCTCGCCCTCTGACTGTGAGGAGTTCAGTTCTGACTTGTGTCCTCCATTCCCTGGCCTCAGGCTCCCAGTGCAGCTCACTGTAGAACAATGCCTGGCTACAGCCCTCTAGGAAGGAACCCCCCCACTGCCGACCTCTCACTGTCTCATCAACACAGGCAGCTGGAATTGGGACTAGTGAGTGCCAAGAGTCTGCCCTGTGGGCAGGCCCACCAGTATCTTTTCACTCAGGCCTCCTCTCTTACCTTTTTGTTTTTTCGAGACAGGGTTTTTCTCTGTAACTTTGGAGCCTGTCCTGGGACTTGCTCTGTAGACCAGGCTGGCCTCAAACTCACCCTAACCTGCCTGCCTCCCGAGTGCTGGCTGGGATTAAAGGTGCGCACCACCACCGCCTGGCATCTCTCTTACCTTTTAGATAAGGCTTCTGCTTCCCCTCCGCTCACTGGGGAGCCACCAGGCAGCAGTGGCTTTCTTCCTTTGTTCTCAGGCCTTTCTGTCCTCCTTGATTTCTCAGCAGTCCTGTTCTTGCTTCTGTGTATTTCTCAGGCTCTTTCTCTCTTTGGTAAAGAGTCCATTTGCTTCTTCTCCTGACCAAATCCTTCCCTAGGCCGCAGAGAGTCAGCTAACTCACCTCCTTCCCTGGAAATGCTTTGTCTCTTTATTGGCTGTGAGACCGGGTAGACATAATAACCACGACTATTTACTGAGCATTTGTTATATGCCAAATCCCACGCCCGTGTTATTTACTTAATATTCTCAACAACCCCAAGAAACAGAGACAGTTGTTCTGTGTTTACAGAAGCGCCCGCGGTTTCCAGAATTGTAGATAACTCAATTATACTGTTAACGGGAGGCAGGGTACCAATTCTGAGCCTCTTATTCAGGATAAGGAGTGCAGCTAACTGCAAAAGCTTACTTGGAACTTGACTTACACCCAAGTTTGCATAACAAACACATTCAGTTAACACGGGGCAGATTAAGACAACTGTTAAAAAAAAAACCTACAAATGCTTTGGTTCTCTCATATGGAGATTGCCTGTGTTAAAAAATATAAGATCAAAGTGGTGACAATGAAGTGTCACAGGTGTGGCTGTGAATTCCTGACCTCTGTGGGCAGCAAGGTGGCTCTGAGCCTGCCCAAGGTCTCTGTGATAGAGCTTCCGGTCCCAGAGGAAATGACAGGAACCAAGACTCAGATGATGGCTGAGCCTCCCTCCCGAATCGTGAAAAGGAAAAAGTCACAAAGGCAGTTGAGATATTTCATCTGTGATTAATTATCAGAGGATAAAATGTAAATTCCCAGAATGATTTCGACCAAGCTCACAGACCCAGGAAAGCCGCGGTCTCTACTCTTCTCATCTGTTAGTTATAAACGAAGCCACAGGAGTCTCTGGGGCTGGAGTGAGGGCCTGAGGCAAGATGCGGTATTTACTTGTTCTGTTTTAATATTTGGGAAGGAAAAAAAAAAGTACCTAAATCCATGGTCGTCATGGGATCTAGGCATTCAAAGGCTTTATAGACTCTCAGCACTTGTTTATAGTTCCTGTCCCTGGCTTAAACAGAGCCATCATGAGGGAGGCTGTTGACAAGATCGTGGGCTTGCCAACTCCATGGCCACCATTTACCCTAGAGCCAGCCAGCCCGCCTCCCCACACCAGCCCACCTCCCCACACCAGCCCTCCTATACAGCTGCCTGCATCTCATCCTTCCCCATGTCCCTCCAGGCCCTTTGCTGAATTCATTCATGTCTCCCATTCTTCGTCCTCACCTTTCTCTTCCTAACTGGACTATCCTTATGCAGACACACACTGAGAATTTCGTAACGGCTAATGTTCTGGGTATTAGATAAAAATAACCCTTGTTTCTCAAGAGTTTCCAGCCATACGTTCTGTATTTTATATCCTTAATTGAATCCTCAAGCTTTTGTGGTTCTGACATCTCCATTCTACAGATGAGAAATTGAGAAGTGGGGAGGTTTAATAGCATGACGTCACATGCTATTCTCGTGGAGGTTTTTAGAACTCTGAAATCCTTAGCCATAATGATCCATAACTGCTAATAATGATCCTGAGGATACAATGGGTAATCCTGTTGAAACCTCAGCTGTTACTTGAAAGATTTGACCTCCAAAGGATATCCTACAACCCTGAGCAAATGCAAGCTCCGCAGGAGACTCACCTTGGTATCTCAGTACACCTGTGCCAGGTAACAGCGTTTAAACTTCTGATACCAGTGTGCTCTCTCCCTTCCCAAATTTTCTTTTGTACAGAAAAGCTGTAACTAGAAGTCACGCTTCTCAGAACCTCTTGTCAACAGGGCTCTGATTAGACTCTGCCAATGGTGTGTGTGCACTTGAGATATGAGAGGTAGACAGGAGACCATGCTTTCTGGAAGCAGCTTGGGATTCCCAGGTTGCCCTCCTGGGAATCATCGTCTGAATGTTGGATGCTAAGACTCTGGCAGCTATAGTGGGATTCTGGGACTTAAAGATTCCTTATAGTGAGCAGGAATCTTGCCAATCTTTGTTCTTGGCTCTTCTAATCATATATGATCCTCTACTGCCTTGTAGTAAATTTACTTCTAACCTGAAGTACTTACACAACACATTGCCCACAATAACCCATTAACAAGAGGCATCCTAACATATACATTAGTTGTGTGTGTGTATGTGTGTTTTCAAGATACAGCAGGATAGCACTCTATTCCTGGGAACAAATCACCTTGAACCTCCCAACCTGAAGTGAACTTTCTCATCTGCTTCCCCTCCCCCATCACCACAGCTGTCCCCATTTGATATGTCCCTGGTGTGTCTTGTCCTCCACAGGGAACAGTAATCCAGGCATTCAACTTCTACTTTCATTGCTTTTCTCCTGTAAATTTGTCTCTGCTATGTTTAAGTTTTCTATCTTCAAAAGCAAGGTAGAGCATGAAAAGACAAGACAACAGTGGGCGAAAGAAAAGAGACGGCTATAATCTCGTTGCACAACACACTGGGTTGCTATCAAAAGTAAACAGTCGGTTTTCATTCTTTCCTCTCTCTTCCAGGCCTCTCAGCATCACTCCTAACTCACACAGAGCCTCCTGGAGTTCCCCTCAGTCCTTCTCCTCTGCTTTGCATTGTTTTCTGTTCCCTCCATAGAGTAGCGCAAACCTTTGTCACTATTTACTGAGTTCCTACTCAGCCCACGAAATAAGCTCATATTTTAACTGTTCTAGAAAGCCTTCCCTGCCCTTTTCAGTCCATCAGAACGGTATATTTCTGTGTTTTCCCTCCTCTCTATGGTTAGCATGCATTCATGACTGCAGTAACTGCTGTCTCGAGTGAGCCTCATGTCTGTAGCTTTGGCTCCTAGCACAAAACTTGTCTCTGAAGACAAGAGGAAAGAAATGATAAAATCCCAGAGAACTGGAGAGAAAAAAAAGAGGACTTTGACATAGATTGGTTGTTTCCCTGCGTCTGTGTTCTCCTCCTACCTGATTTCCTGTGCTCAGCCCTTGTGGGGGAATGTGACTGACACACCGTTCAAGCATAGACTCAGATGGACCCAAGAGACAGCAGTGTTCCAGGTCTCTTTCTGCAGATCAGGTTGGTTCAGAGATGGGTGTCTAACCCTTTGGGGATAGTGTCTAGACTCAGAGAATGATCAACCTCGTTCTTTTCTGAGAGCCACCTGAGATACTTGGCTCTTCTCCTTAGACAATAACTAGGAAGAGCGGCATCCTGACATACTTGGCTTTTCTCATTAGATGATAACTAGGAAGAGTGTCATCCTGAGATTGCCTGGCACTGCTTTGAACTTCAAAAGGAAACTTCTCTCAGAATGAAGCAACATTTGGAAGGAAAAGCCAGGAACAGAAGAGAAAAAATAAAAAAAAGAACCCTACATTTTGATCACATTCTCTAAACCCATGCTCACTATATATTCAGACGTGAACTCATGACTTTTACAGCTTAAAATTTCTCTTTGTCAAATGTTAGGTTATTGTATGCTTTTTTCTTATATGTGGACACTAGCTTTGAAGCTCCCGGTGTGTGTGTGTTTTAGCCTGAAGAACCAGAGAGGGTAAGTAGCTACTAAGGGACCAGGAGAGAGAAAGAGATCTTCTAAGGAAGGGGAAATCAAGTACAGTGTTATAAAGCAAAAAGGGGGTACTTAGAACGAGAGGATTAAATGGGGAAGGGGAGCCGGGCAGTGGTGGCGCACGCCTTTAATCCCAGCACTCGGGAGGCAGAGGCAGGCGGATCTCTGTGAGTTCGAGACCAGCCTGGTCTACAGAGCTAGTTCCAGGACAGGCTCCAAAACCACAGAGAAACCCTGTCTCGAAAAACCAAAATAAATAAATAAATAAATAAATAAATAATAAATAAATGGGGAAGGGGCAGGATAAAGGAAGGAAGGAATATGTGGTGAGATAACTAACACTCTGGAAAGCTACATGGGAATCTACACTATAGAAATGCCCTAAAATGTGCACATATATGAAAGAAATGTAAATGGAGCTACTTAATGACGGAGGAAACAATACCCAACCAGATATCATATGCTACCAGAGAAACCTCCACTGCCAGAACTGGGTTCCATATTGTTTAATTATTGGTCCAAAGACCACATACCCCACCCCAAACATCACAGGCTACTGCTAAAGCTACTGATTACTCTCCATAACCCGACAGTAAGGCTTCTACTGCAAAAGACACAACTTACTTATGTTATCTAACATGGAGAAATAGAGATAGTGCCCAGCTTGGAGCTCCACCCGTACTGACTAGCATTCACAGTGCTGGAAGGTACTTTTCAGGCTCCTGGAGGAGAAAACTAATCACAAACATGACCCAGCTACAAACCCTGCAACCTACAGCAGAAACTTGCTTGCAAGGTATACTGGTGCAACCGTGGCACATACGTTACCGAGGAAACCAATCAGTTTGATCGGATTTAAGGCCAACGTCATGAGATGGAGCTGACACATCACACTGCTAAAGTGACCATGAGACTAGATAGGTCATGGGCCTGGGAAAAAATCTACTGCTATTCTGCTAAAGGAGGCTAGCCAATAAAATAAGCCCTAATGGCATATTGTTAAACCCGTAGACCATGGCATCACTCAGCCCTCATCATAAACCATTTGAGAATGTCAGTCAAGAGACCAATAAGTTATAAAAATGAAATCAGGGACCACATGAAAGAAAAATACAGCCCCATGAACTTGCAGAGACTGGGCCTAGAAAGGATGTGTGGCTTCTAGGGTCGTGCTAATGTGACTGTGAGTCAGCTATGTTAGGGCGGGGGTCACCCATGCAACTGTCACCCTCTGGTCATCCTGCAAATAAAGTCAGTCCAGTGGCGTTAGAGACGTGCCTGCCTTCACTCTTTGCTCCCAGCTCTCCTTGAGTTCCTTTCCATTCTCCAGAGCCCTGACATCCAAGATGCTTCTGTGCTGTGCCCCCTAGTTAGTGCAAGGCCCAGGGTGCCTATAAGATAAAATCAGTCTAACACTTTTGCCCACACTGGTCTCCAGCTAATTACTGGATTTTGGAATATAATAACATACACACACACACACACACATATATATATATACATAACTTCACCTCTCATGCTACCTCCTGGGCAGAGACTGCTTTGTATTCATCCCAGTGGCCCTTGTGCTTAGCTCTTCTCTAGCTAAGAGTTTGACTAGGCAGTGTGGTCATACTAAAGGGACCCTGGCTTGACCATGGCTCCTGCCCTTCCTCACTTAGGATTTGGAACAAGCTATGTGTACATAGAATTCATCATTACTATATTAGGATTCTCAGATTCGTGTGCCCTGGTTGTTATGAGGCTACAGAAGATTATACAAGGAAAGCCAGTGCCTTGCTGTGTTACAAGACAAAAGTTGTCACTGATGGCATTGGAGAAATGCAAAGTTAATCTCAGGCAACTTTTATGTTCCAATCCCAAGCTGCAAGTCAGGGTATGTTCAATCAGTCCGAATAACAGCTAACAGCGAGATGCTTGTGCAGGTTACTGTGTGATGGGCAAACTTGGCTTATCCTTCTCAGTCTCTCTCATCCATCCCACAGTGGGCATCAGCGTCTGAAATGTTTGTACTACATGTGCTGGGATGCTAGGCCACAGGCCTCTTCTCCAGTGAGTGGACAGCGGGAGTTAATTCCTCAGGGCTAGAGTAAGAAATCCCCTTGAGCTGGGTGGCTCCAAGCAACAGCAACGATGCTCCCATAGCTCTGGAGGCTGAAGTCCAGCATCAAGCAAGCGGCCAGCTGGTATCTGGACCCTGCAGAAGCCAGGAGGAAAGTCATTCCTGGCCTCGTTCAGCTGCTTGAGGCTCCAGGAGTTTGCTGGCTAGTGACAAAATCACCCCAACTCCCCCCATCACCACCATTGGAATTCTATTGGCATGAACTTTTTTTTAAGTGCTTATTTTATATTCTCTCTCTGTGTGTGTGTGTGTGTGTGTGTGTGTATGTGTGTGTGTCTGTGGGGACTTGTCATCTCGGGTTGCCTTCACAATGACTAGGAAAACTAGGAGTATGTGGTCAATCCACCTAAACTGAGACATTCAATGATGCTGAAGAAGAAGCAAGAGCTTCCCATGCCAGACTTCTACTGGGCAAAAGCCTCCGTGGGCCTCCTTGCTACCAGGCCCTTGGCAGTCCCCAGTTCCAGGGGGTACCCAACAACAACATTTTTGAGGTTTGCTCAGCTTTTGAGTCTACCCATGTTCAAACACTTGCTAGGCCTTGGGCCAAGCCCCCGGAAATGCCTCTGGCAGCAGCAGCTGCATCCAGATTATCCAAACAGACGTAACTCCTTGTGGCCTTTGAGGCCTTTTCCTTGTGGCCAGATGCCAGGCATGAGAAGAGATGCAGACCCCCAGAATGCTGACAAATCCAAGGCTCAAACATCAGAAGGGGATGCCAGCAGGGGGCTTATACAGGGGCTGCTGGGTTAGGCAAACTCGGCCTCAACTGGAACCACATACAGCAAAACAAGAGCCACACACTCCTTAGTCCCTTCATTACCATGTATCCCCTGAGCGTGGAGTGGAATCCAGCCAGCTTCCTGGCCCTTCCTCGTCAGCCCTGTCTCCTGCTAAGTGTGTTGATCTGAAGAAAGAAGCCTCAGAGTAGAGTAGGTTCCCTTGTCATCACCGCTGGATGCCACGCCAGCTCCTATTCACTCATTCTTGCCCGGCTCACTCACTAGCTGTGTGGCTCTGGCAAGCATACTTGACCGTATGCACAGACTCTGTCCGTCTGTGCCTTGCTATAAGATCTAGGGTTAGTAGCTGTACTTCAGGGGGTTGTAAGAAGATTATGTATAAAAAGCTTCGTATAATACCTCAGACATAACATACAGCATGTGCTGTTAGCACGTGCTAATTGACAGCTCGTGCTGCTTGCCATGCCTATCATTGTAGACTTGGTTCTGCACCCACAGTTCTCAACTTTTGGGTCACAAACCCCTTCAGGGGTCTAATAACCCTTCCACAGGGATTGCTAAAACCATCGGAAAACATGTTATATTATGGTTCATAACAGTCACAAAATCACAGTTATGAATAATTTTATGCTTGGGGGGTCACCACAGTGTGAGGAACTATATTAATGCGTGAAGCATTAGGAACGTTGACCACCACCGTCCAACACGGTAAGAATGCAAGCATGAGCGTCACGTCTATAGCACTTGTAATTCCCATAGTGTAAATACCCCCAGCACGGCACCTCTAGGCTAGTAACATCGCGTCACTGAAAGAGGAGCTGCGCACAGTCAGCCCTCTCGAGGCAGAGCTGCGCACAGTCAGCCCTCTCGAGGCAGAGCTGCGCATGCTCAGCTCTCAGACAGTGCAAACTGGTGTTAACTACTCACGATATCCTGAGCCTGGATCTGAGAGATAAAAACTCAAGCTGAGGCACTGCTTCTTCCTGGCAGGATCTAGGAGTCCCTCTCATCTGTGCACCCTCTCTAAAGGGAAACTCCTCTTATGCCATGCTTAACTAAGATAGGGGCTGGAGAGGCATATCTCAAGAATACCTGTCGTTTCTTAGTTTAATTAAGTCCCCTGGTGCCTAATTTTGAGATGTGATCGCTCACCTTGTCTTCCAGAGTCAGGCACATAAATCACTATGTCCTCTCACACCGCTTATACTCTCCATAGCATATGGTACGCGCTTGTGACCTGCCTTCATGTGTAGGCAGAAACCACTGAAGGGCAGATACACTGTGTGCCTAGTCCCAGGACAGGGTCTTTTATTTGGTTAAATGGGATGCTGCTTTGGTTTGGTTTGGCTTTTTTTAAAAAAAAATATTTTTTTTATTTTGTATACAATATTCTGTCTACATGTATGCCTGCAGGCCAGAAGAAGGTACCAGACCTCACTACAGATGGTTTTGAGCCACCATGTGGTTGCTGGGAATTGAACTCAGGACCTTTGGAAGAGCAGACAATGCTCTTAACCACTGAGCCATCTCTCCAGCCCCGGCTTTTTGTTTTGAGGGAGGTTTTTGTTTATTGTTTGTTTGTTTTGTTTTGTTGTCAACTTGACATAAGCTAGAGTCATCTTGGAAAAAGAAACCTAAATGGAGAAAGTGCCTCCATCAGACTGGCCGGTAGACACGTGTGTGGGTGTTTTCTTGACTAATGATTGATGTGGGAGGGTGCAGCCCACCGTAACTGGTGCCACCCCTGGGACTGCGGTCCTGAGTTATATAAATAAGGATGCTGTGCAAGCCATGAGGAGCAAACAAGTAAGCAGCCTTCCTTCATAACTTCTGCCTTGAGTTTCTGCCCTGATTTCCCTCAGTGATAGACTGTAACCTGTAAGGTGAAATGAACTCTTAATTCCTCAAGTTGCTTTGGTAGCAATGCTTTCTTACAGCTCCAGACATCAAAGTAGGACATTATAAGTTGAACTGATACACAAGAAACTGAATGCTAAGGCCATTGAGCAGAGAGTAAGGCTGCTCAGCATGAGTCAGCCCTCCTTTTTCAGTACAGACAAGTTAAAAACAACCAAGCAAACAAAAAAGCCCCTGTAGCTCACAGGGCATCAGCAATAACTTGGGGTAGGTATTCTATCTTCTTGGAAACAATAGGTATCCCCAAAACTTTCCTGAGGAATTTAGATGAACCTGGAATGTAGCCTATCATATTTGAGTGGAAATCTCTCTATTGAGAGCAGCCCTTTCCTGGTTTGAGGAACTAGCTTGAGTGTGATCAATGTAGCTCACTGTTGGTGGATTTACATTCAGGAGAAGACATGGTAGCCTTAGCTGCCTAACACTCCTCTCTTCTAGGAACAGAATTCTCTTCATCAGCTTCCTCCCTCCCCAGCTCCATCCCTGCCTTCTGAGTGAATGTCACCCAGTTCTGGTAAACCCTCTAAGGTAGTCCCCAGTAAGTCTAGGACTTTTGAATATTTGGTCTCTGGTTGGTGGCCTTTCTTCTTATCATAGGCTTTGCTGGGGGAAGAGTGTCACTTCCGGGTGGGCTTTGAGATTCAAAAGCCCTGGGCTCTTTTCAAGATGCTCTCTCAGTTTCCTGCTTGTGGATTAAGAGCCCTTAGCTACCAGGTCTAGTCACCTTTCCTGTCTGCTGCCATGATGCTGATGGGCTCTTAGCCCTCTTACTGCAAGCCCCAAGCAAACCCTTGCTTCTATGGGTCGCCTTGGTCATGGTGTTTATCATGGCAACAGAAAACCAAATAATGCACACCCTTACAGGTCACAGTTGGCTGGATCTGGGATTAAAAATCCTTTATACTGAGCAAAAAATTTACCAATCTTCCTTCTTTTCTTCCTTTTGCTTATTTATTATTTACTTACGCTACTGAGAAAAGGTGTTCCAGTCTTTTTCTGATGGAGGAAAAAGTCACAGCTCTGAAACCTGGGGACTGTCTTAGATTCCCACCAAGCCGAGAAGACTGCTCTGTAGCGGGGAAAAAAAAAAACAGACTCAATATGAAAACAAAAAAAAAAGTCAGGAGAGAGTGTAAAGGTAGGGGCCAGCAGCACGTGCTTGGGACCCAAGCAAACCCATGTCTCGTGTTCATATCTCTCTTCTAAGGCATCCATCACTGTCTTGGAAGCCCCAGGTTCTCCATTCGACACTTCCTCTCCTGGTCCAGGGTAGTCCCATGGGTGATTCTCTGCTCCTTAGGCTGGGTTTCTCTTGATTTGCATCTCCAGTCCTTCATCCTGCTTTGCTGAATAAGGCTGAACACTCCTGAGAGCCAACAGAAAGGCGGCTTTCTGGGACCTAAGGAGCAGCCTTGCAGCCAGGGTTTGGATTGAGAATGCTGGAGGAAGAGTGCGGTGCCGTCCACAGATCATTTATTATGGTCTGTAACCCTCCCAGTGACTGTTAGAGGAAGCATTATTATCCCCGAATTACAGAATATTAGCCAAGGTTTGGACCGAAGAGTAATTTACTCAAAGCCCACCCATGGAGAAGATGGTTGGAGGCTTCTTCCTTGTCCAACTTGTTCCAAACTCCTTGCTTTCTCCAATCCGTCTGCCCCCAGGAATTCAGTGAAGGGGAGGAAACAGTCTTGAAGCCAGAGATACCTCCTCCCCTCTGCCCCTCCTGGCCAGCAATTCCTTCCCAGGGCTGGTGTTTGCCTGAGGAGAGAGGAATGGCCTCTGCTTGTATTTGCTCACACCTCTGAGCCACAGGACTTCTGTGCCCCGCTCTTGACACTTCCCATGGGTGCCAACCCTGATGTTTTGCCACAATCACCGCAGAAGGGCGTGGTGAGAACAGCGGCTCCCGCTTGTCCCTCCAGGCCTGCTTTGCCTTTAAGCTCTTTAAGCATGTAAGTGCCCAGCCTAATAATGAGAGATTATTAGAGGAAGTTGGTTATGTAACCAGCTTTGGTACCAGATCCCAGGAGTCTGTAACCTATTGAAATGTGAATAAATCCAAATTCCTCACTCTGCAACAGAAGGCACAGAGTGAAGACCAATGAGCTGGAGCGCGATGTGAGAACAGGGCCAGGGCTTGCTCCTTCACGCGGGATCTCAGGCAAGTTCGTCACCTTTCCGTGCCTGGATTGCTTCACTCAAAATCAAAACAGTGCAGGGCGTGGTGGTACAAGTCTTTAATCCCTGGGTCTCTGTGAGTTGGACGCAAACCTGGTGTATACAGTGAGTTCCAGGCCAGCTAGGGATACGTGGTGAGGCCCTGTCTCAAAAGAAAATACAAATTAAAATGGTAACACTCTCCTGTGAAGACTGTGCGTCACATACAGGACACCTGGCACCCAGCAGCCAGTGCACAACTGTCACAATGGTGATTTATGCTCTCAACCTTTCTAAACCACAGAATGCTACCATGGAAGGGTCTGAAGATTTCGTTTCTCAAAACTAGATTTTCAAATGACATGAAGAACACCCACCATCTCTCTGACACCATGTATCTCTCTGGGGTATAGCATAGTCTGGTGTGAGCAATAAAAAAAAGTGCATTTTAAGATGGGAAGCCCCTGAAGTTTCCTGTTTATTTGATTTCTGAGTCAAAAACCCAAGTGCTTTAGAGCCTGAGTGGAGAGACCCCCCAGTGAGCCTTAGAGCTCATCCTTCTCAGATGAGATGTGTGTCTCCAGAACATTCTATAGCATTGAAAGAAATCTAATACAGCAAATATTATTATTAATCTCCCACTGTAATAGAGAAACTCAAAATTTACAGAGTGTAAGAAAATTTCCCCACGTCCCTTGCTAGTAATGGACAAAATGAAATGTTAAATTCAGGTCACTCTAACTCCAAAACCAAGACTCCACCCACTAACACTGTCCAGGACTCCACCCACTAACACTGCTCAGGACTCCACCCACTAACACTGCCCAGGACTCCACCCACTAACACCGCCCAGGACTACACCCAGTAGCACTGCCCAGGACTCCACCCACTAACACCGCCCAGGACTCCCCACTCACTAACACTGCCCAGAAGTTCCTGTCTCTTGGCTCAGAGCCATGTCATAGTTGCGAGTGGGCACCACAGTTGCCTCCAAAAGTCATTCAACCCCAACCCAAATACACTAGCGTAATCCCTCTTGCCAGTGACTGACTTGGAGTCGGGTAAACCTACTTTGGGATGGTGAGACAAGTTTATTGGGTATTTGCTGGAGAAAACCACATACTACTTGATGTCTGAAGGAATCACTGGAAATCAGCCTCACTTTTTCCTGCCGGATGTTGACAAGGGGATATATCTTCTTGTTGTTGTGTCGTTTTGTTTGTTTGTTGAGTTGGGGTTTCTCTGTGTAGCTGTCCTGGAACTCACTCTGTAGACCCAGTTGGCCTTGAACTCACAAAGATCTGCCTTTCCTCTGTCTCTGGGGTGTTGGGATTTAAAGGCGTGTATCACCACCACCTGACTGGGAACATGAATTCTTAATGGGTGGAGGGAAACAGCTTTGGGACGAAACCAACACTGTAGGGCTCACAATAAGAGAGACAAAGGGATGTGTGGAACTAGACAAAGTCTCCAACTCTTAATCACACAATCCTAAGGTATCGCTGCTCAGACTTCCTCGGACTCAACAAATCCCTTTGAATTGGACTTTATAAGACCTGCAAGCCAAGCATCTGCCTTCAAACAGATAATGGCAGCATTGCTTTGCACTGGCAACTGATCAGCACTTTTCATTTAAAAGGACTGCTATGCATTCTGGGTCGGGGTGCCCTCAAATATCAACATAATACATCATTAAAATCACTATCCCTGGCATCTGAATTTAAATTCCATCTCTTCCATTAAATAACCAGGAAATTTTGCGTGAGGAAGTTGCTTCATTTCCATTTACTTGTCAACAAAATCGACACAATAACAGTGTTAGCCTCAAAGGGATGCTCTTCAGCTTAAAAGAGATAACGGGCCTGGAACAGTGAAGATAGGACCGACACAGTAAACACAGAAACTTCAGTGACAAATTAAAGTTGGTTCCATCTTCCAGGATGCTTTGCAGCATATAACAGCTCAAGCAACCATGTAATTTATCTCAAAAGCTAGAGTGCTTTTTGTCTGAGATAAATGCTAAGCTGAAATACAGGAGCAATTCATCCCAGGGACTTCTGGAGGTATGACCGCGTTAGATATACCAAGATTGGATCCGGGAAAGCATCCCTTTCCAAAAATGTTTGTGCAGCTAAGATACAGTTATCGAGCTCAGCTGCATCTTCTCCCAGCATCTGGAACTTCACATTGTGGTCCACGATGAATGGGAGTTCTTCCCAAGACCATTCCAGAAGAGCTGCGCTGCAACACGAAGCCCATGTCTAGCGTATTTCCTTCCCACACTTATAAAAACGGAAACATTTTTTACAAGCTCTTTGCAGACAGCACTCAGCCTTCCCTAATCCCATATCTGCAATGTATTTCAAGGAGATGTTAAGAAGACAGTGTGGAGGAATCATCTTAATGTAATTATATGAGACGGATTATTATCCCAACTTGAAAAGATGACTCTCTTTTTCTTTATTCCATGCCAAAGGAAATTTCAGAAAATGAGTTCAAGCTGTAATTCTTCCTGCTGTTACCTCTGTGCCAATGTGAGAGTCCAAGACCCGAGAGCACATGGCCCGTGCCAGGAATACTGAACTGAAGGTGGGTACCATGAAACCTGCAAGAAATCCTTCAGATTTGAGGTGCTTTCATCAACAAAGCTGCCTGGCTCCAGTGAGGTCCAGAATGGAGTCTGTCTTAGGAAACAGCAAGGCTGGATTCTGTTCTTTCTCTTTCCCAACAGACACCTTCATTTCTACAAATGACTTCAAAAGTTCGCCCTGGAGGTCTTTCCTCTGTCAGAAGGGACTTTGGGGAAAGTGATTCAGCCCCCATAAATACTGGACAGTTGGCTGTCTCTGCCATGCTATTCCACACATGTGTACACACATGGCACGGTAGAACTGGTGTTTGGATGGACTTGGCATCTTTTAGTTCCTAGGGTCCAAGCTCCTGTGAACCAGCTTGGCCTAAACAGAGAGAAGTTGGGGCTTTTTTTTTAGATTTATTTTATTATGTATACAACATTCTTCCTCGATGTATGCCCGCACGCCAGAGGAGGGCACCAGATCTCAGTACAGATGGTTGTGAGCCACCATGTGGTTGCTGGGAATTGAACTCAGGACCTCTGGAAGAGCAGCCAGTGCTCTTAACCTCTGAGCCATCTCTCCAGCCCAGAAGTTGGGGCTTTTAAATCCCTAGTTCATGTAAGTAAGTTCCCTTACTTACAATTAAATTCCCAGTTCACCATTGGTAAGTCTGTCCTTCTCCACCAACTAAGAACAAGGGTGCGTGCTGCTCCAGAAGATGCTGGCCGCATCTCCACACATGAGGGACTCCTACTGAGGCAGCAGCTACCTTGCTGCGGAGACAGTAGTGGGGAGAACGGAGGGGCAAATAGGAGAAGTCCATAAGCAAACCATACATAAAGCCATCCTGCTCCAGGATCCCCCCCCCCCCCCGCGCCGTTTATGCTCTGCAAACACTATTGTAGCTGTTAAGAAAATTTACAGTTGTTTTCTTAATGACTTTGTCCTTGAGGAAGCATAAACGCCACAAAGACTTAGAGAAAATATTAAGTTGAATCATATTCAATTGCCTACATTTGCTTATTTTTGCCATAGAAAACAATTGCATGTTATTCAACCAATTAGTAAGAAAAAAACTTGTTTTTCAAAACTACATGACCAAGGAGCTTTGCCCTACTTACAAAACATCTTCTCAGCCTTCTCTCCAGCCCTGATCCAAAGCAACACCACCTCTTGCCTGGAAGGCTGCTATAAACCCCAAGGAACCCCCGCTGTCTCTCTCGCCCCCTCCAATCCCATCCACTCTCCATTGCACCAGAGCCACCCTTCATCATTGAAATCTGACCCTCTCCTTGAAATCCTCCAATGATTTTGTGTTTCAAAGTCCTCAAGTAGCTCCGGAGGCAGTCTGCAGTCGGAGCTCCGGGCTCTTCCGGAGACTTTCTGAGCTCTCCTCTTACTTGCTCTCTCTCTCCTTCCCAGCTGGGCACAAGCTGCTCTGTCTCGAACATTCTGTCATCTGTTCATCGGGCTTGTCTGTCATCAACTTGGCCCAGCCCTGCCTGTCTAAGAATAGAGATTGCGTGCAACCAGGCTCCCTCTCCTGCGGACAGCAGGGGGATCTGTCAGATCGGGAAAGCAGAAAGGAAAATCCTTTATTCAGCCAAGGCCACGGTGGCTATCTGACCACCGTTACAGAGCTGGGTCAGATGTGACAGCATTCCAAACCTTGGCACACTGCACGGGACACGGAGTGGGGCAGGAGGTGGGGAATTGTTCATTTTACTTTCTCATTCACCTGTCCTATTTTATCTTGTGGGCACATATTAGACACCTACCATAAAGACTTGTACTAAAATCTGGGGAGGAAAATTCAGTAGATTTTTCTAGCCTTCGAAAAGGTCTTAGTCGGTGTTCTATGCTGTGAAGAAACACTGAGACTTTGACAACCCTTATAGAAGAAGGCATTTAAAGGGGACTTACAGTTTCAGAGGGTTTCGTTCATTATCCTTGTGGTGGGGAGCGTGGTGGCACACAGGCAGACGTGTTAGCTGAGAGTTCTATATCCAGATCTGAAGGGAGACTCGGGGCCTGACTTGGGCTTCTGAAACTTCAAAGTCCACTCCCAGTGACATACTTCTTCCAACAAGGCCACATTTACCAATACTTTCAAGCAGGGCTACTTCCTAAGCATTCAAATATAAGAGACTATGGGGGGCCATTCTTAATCAAACCACCACACTGGGAAAGGCAAACACGGAGACGGATACTACAGCTTACGACAATATGTTGAATTCATTATAGCAAAACCTGAAATGCCTCTGAGAGCCCACCAGACGTGGCTTAGGAAACAAAGAAGTACGCTCCTATCTTATGCACTAAATTCAAAGAAGAGAGGTGGGCCCTTTCGCTCCACACATTCAGGGACTTGGCTGGGCTCCTTTCATTCTGGTTGGTAGCCTTAGATCCTGGTGGCACTGTCTTCATCTTTGTTAGTGAGGTTGAGCAGCATGCCTGTGCTTCTACTAGCAGGAAGGGGAAAGAGTGTGGAAGAGCCAGGAGTGAAAGTACAGTGGCATGGTATTGCTATTCATTTAGTCCCCTAAACATAGCCAAGTGTGTTATAATCAGGTCTGGCAATGAGCTCCTAGCTGCCGGTCAGGGAACACATCCAGTACCACTGTTGTCCTAAACGAAGGAGAAAAGACGTTAGGGACAGCCAAACCAGTTGTCTAGCTGAGGGAGGATGGCAGGGAATTTCCTCATTGGGACAGAAGCAAGGACGTCATCATGAAAGAAACAGCTCCTGAGCTATGACTCTTGAAGGGTAAATAGGATGCAGGCATTCCAATAAGATGGCAATTGCTCTCAGGATGCTCGAGAGGTCGTAGTCAAATGGATGGATGAAACTGAAGCCATATTTCATAGCCTTCTGGTCTTTCTGAGATGATATGAAGTTCAAATATATAATCAAAATGCTTCCACACAAACCTCACACTCCTGCCTCCGCCCTCTCACGGACACCTCTGAAAGAAGAGGGTGGTACAGTTGCTTCTCCTCTCTTTCCCTGTTTTATTTCTCCCTTTAGTTGGCTGCTACTTTGTTGCTTGCACAGACCACCAAGAGAGAAGGGACATAAAAGCCAGGGACAAAGTTGCTTGGTCTTGTGTTGCACTGGTTTTGTGTTTTCCTAATATGGAAGAGGTAAAACTGTTGGCTCTTCCTTGTATTACACTGAGTGTGTGCACACACACACATGTGTCTGTGTCTGTCTGTGTCTGTCTGTTTGTCTCTGTGTGTGTGTGTCTGTGTGTATGCGTGTCTGTGTGTCTGTGTGTGTGTATCTGTATGTGTGTGTCTGGATCTCTGTGTGTTTCTGTGTCTCTCTGTGTTTCTGTATGTGTCTGTATCTCTCTGTATGTGTGTCTCTCTGTGTGTGTCTGTGTCTCTGTGTGTGTGTTTTTGTGTGTGTCTGTGTTTTTGTGTGTGTCTGTGTCTCTGTGTGTGTCTGTGTCTCTGGATCTCCGTGTGTGTGTGTGTGTGTGTG
>JABTXL010005620.1:11531389-11563976 GCA_025134845.1 Neodon shergylaensis | reverse complement strand
GTCTCTATGTGTGTGTTCGTGTGTGTCTGTGTCTCTGGGTCTCCATGCGTGTGTGTCTGTGTGTTTCTGTGTGTGTGTATCTGTATGTGTGTGTCAGGTCTTTGTGTGTTTCAGCGTCTCTCTGTATATCTGGGTTTCTGTATGGGTTTGAGTCTCTGTGTGCCTGTGCTCTAGGTCTCTATGAAAATAGCACACAGCGACACTCTCGTGTGTCCATTTCACAATATATACATGGAGGTTAGACGACAACGTATAGATAGTTCTCTCCTTCTGGATGTGAGTCCCAGGGAATGAGCTTATATTGTCAAGCTTGGCAAAAAGCAGCTTTACCTACATTGACATCTAGCCAGCCCTGGCTCGACCTTTTCTGAGGAACTTTGATGGGTCTCTCAGAGATTTCCTGATAAAAGAAGCTTTCTGAAGTTTCGGTGGGGCAAGACTGTGGCCTGCAATGAGCCATAGGGTGATCCGACTCTCTGTTGAGTCCTCTTTTCTCCTTAGCTTCTGGGTGTAGCAAAAGAAAATACAGAAAGGGCATTGTAGTTATGAAAAGCCAAGGATAGCGCTTCTTAAAGAAAAGAAATATGGCCATAGAAAAAGGAGCCTGTTCTAGGAGGACCCCGGGGAGAAAAATGGGTCGTGCGAATTCCTGGGAGTTCACACCAAGTTCTCTGGATGAAGACCAAGATGACCATCGCAGGAGTCGGGAAAGGTGGAAGTCAGCACAGTTAGGACTCTCCAGTCTCTCCTCTCTTCTAACTGATCTTCTCCAGGCTAGTGGGGGGGGGGGGGTAGGGGGGGGGCTTCTGTTGATTGCCTGGAGCTCTTCTTGGCAAGTCAGGCACAGGGGACCTAGCCCTCCTAAGGATGTGGGGGTGTTCTTGACCTTTTGATCCACAAGGGACTCCCCAAGGGGTGGGGAAATAGGAAGGCTTTCTTTTAGCATATTAGTATACTGAATGCAATCATTTTTTGAAGGATCCCGGATGAGGCCAGGTGGTAGAGTACTTTCCTAGTATGTGTGATGCCTGGGTTCACTCTCCAATAGAGAAAATAAAAGCAGGAATTTTGTTTCGCAATATCGCTTGACCATGCATTGGCTCAACAAAATAGTGGGTCATTAAACAAGATGTGGTGGTTGTGTCTGTAATCCTAGCCCTTGGGGCCAGAAGCAGGAGGATTGCAAATTCACAGCCCACATAGCTTAGAACCTTATTCCTCAAGAAAGCCACACCAAATCAATGATAAGACCCTGACAGTAGTAGCAGCAGACAGGTATCATCCCAGTACTCAGTAAGCTGAAGCAATGGGATCAGGAGTTCAAGGTCAGCCTGGGCTGTGCACCAAGGTCCTGTCTCAAAGCCAGTATGGTTTACCGTCTTCTGCCACTGTCACTTAGGAAGCCACCCCTTTCCCTGTGGTTCTGTTCCTCCCCTGCCCAGTCCCATCTCAGGGACAATCCACTATCCTAACACTTACTCTTCACGGGGCACTGTCCTGGGTACTGAGATCAAATCTTGCCCCTTAAGGAGCTTGCGTTTTAGGGAAAGGAGATTAAAAACTGAAGTGATTGTGTGCTGTTGGTGTGTGATAAATACTGCTCCAGATGGGAAAATCCCTAATGTCAGACCCAGTGGTCCTGGGAGCCAGCATTCCAGAGAAAGGAATGATGTATAAACACAATTAGAATACAATGCTGCCTCGGAGTCAGATAGGCAGATAGGTGTGTGTGTGCACAGAATACTGAGTGAGTGACTCATGCTGCTTCAGGGCACCAGGGAAGGTTTCACTGGCTTTTTGTTTAGAGAGCACACTATTGTATTATAGAAAAGCAGACGATGATAACTATCTTCAAATGCAGTCTTCTGCTAGCTCTCCTCCCCAAAGCCCCAGGCCGTTCCCACCCAAAGGATCGCTCTGGTTCAGAACTGGAGCCAAAAGCCTGACTCCACAAGGTACCTTCTCCCACAAAGGCAGCAGTGTGGGACAAAAGACCTAGGGAGAAACTGAAGGAAGGACTTCATGATCAGTCCATGAGACCCAGAGAGAAGGCAGCCAGTTACTCTCTGTGAAGTTGGAGCCTGGCTGGGCCTGGGACCATAGCCTTACTCATCAGTGATGCTTTGTAGACAGGAGCTCCCGGCAAGCTCTAGGTTATGATCTCATCCTATTTTGCGTGAGTTCTGGGTCCAGACCCATGACCTCCACAGCACCTCAATAGGTAAGGTTAATTTGCCAAAAGAGCTGGATGTATATATAGGTGGTAGTGTTTGCCTTAAAAGGGCAAGGCCCTGGGTTCAAATTGAAGCACCGATACAGGGCGGGGACAAGCTCAGTCGCAATGCTGAAGCACTTCACTGGACTTTGTGCTGAGACATGTTCCTGATGACTGGAGTGATTTCTAAGCCACACCAGAATTCTAATTCAGGTCCCTTTAGTGTCGCTTTGAGTAAATTACTCCTCCTCTCTGGGTCCCTTCTTTGCGTATATCAGGAATATTTGCTGGTGAGATAAATGTGTCATGAGGATGAATCAGAGTCCTAGCACAGGGACAGGCATATCACACTTGCCCAAGGCAGAGCCACTGTCACGGTTACAAGATGAACTCCACGGTAGAGGGTAGACTGAGCACAGTAAAGGAGGAAAAGGCTATTTCATCTTTACCATGCAGCAACAGTCTAAACGTTTTCTTTAGGAGTAGTGAGTCCTCCCTCATTGGCACAGAAGAAATGACCATTACCCTGCCTCTTAATTTCCTAAATTCCAACTTCCATAGAAAGTGTGTGACTGGCCCATTTTGAGGATGTCAAGGAAGGGGTGGAGCTTAGCAGCTGTTGGTGTCTAGTTAGATCCCTCCAACCCTTCAATGTAGCCTGCCAGCATCTGGAGGATATGTTATTTCAGGGTTATGGAAGCCTGTTCTGTCCTGGGTGGGTAATAAACAGAGACGATAGGAACTCTGAACCCCTGAGAATAGCTCTCAAGAAAACTGCCTGGGACTGGTGTATCAACACCCCAACTGTATTTCCCCTGGGGCGGACACTCCAGTGGTAAATGGCTTTGGAACAGAAATCTATCGTCCTCTTTCTTGGTCTTATGCTCAGGTCTCTAAAATATTATTTGCTCAGGCTCTGCTTCTGGGGAAGCCCAAGTCCAAACACTAACAAGGAAGGACCAAATGCGGGACTGAGAAGAAAGCTCAGTTGTAAAGCACTTGTCCTGTGAGCATAAGGACCTGATTTTGATCCCCTGGCCCATGCAAAGAGCTGGGACCCGAGACATGCAACTGTAATCCCAGAGATGGGAGAAGGGGGACCAGAGGATCTCTGGGGTTTGCTAACAAGCCAGCCTAGACAAATTGGCGAGCTCCAAGTCCCAATGAGAAACCATCTCAGACAGCAAGGTGGATGGCTCCTGAGAAGCAATACCCGAGGTTAGCCTCTGATTTCCACACCTACATGTGCACACGTGTACATGCACACATATACACATATACACAGAGAGGGCAGGATGGGGAAAGTGTGTGTGTGTGTGTGTGTGTGTGTGTGTGTGTGCGTGTAAATGTAAAACTCTAGAAGAATAAGGAAGACCAATGTCATAAGTCAAGGAGAAGTTGGCCTGAGGTGGAATGCCTGAGGCAGGGGGATTTCTCTGTTGGCCTCTGCAGCTCTTGGCAGCAAGGTCTTGGGAAGGAGCAAGGCAATGATAAGAACAGCTCTAGAAGCCAGATGGACAGTACAGTGCATGTTGGTTTGGGAACTGGGCATTCCCTTTGCCCTAGAGGTGAGCTGTGGGACAGTCTGAGGAAGGAGCAGGCTGTGAGTTATGCATTTTCCCTCTGCATGCATGGCAGTGACTTTCCATGCCACTCAGTCATTTCATGCCGAAGGGAGAGAAATGAGGCCCCAGAGAGGGAATAGGAGCTTTGAAGGCTGTGGCGCTCTATCTACCTGTCAGAAAAACCTTTAATAAATGAAAAGGAAAGGGGGAGGGGAGGGCTGACAGTGACAGGGAGAAAAAGATGAAGTGTGAAAACTTCTGTCCCTGGCTCTGAACCAAAGCATTTCGGCCCTGAGATAAAAGACAGGGAAGATGGACTGAGGCTAGGCCTGCCCTCAGAGGTGCAGTGCCCAAAGCCGGGCCGTGAACAACTGGAGCACTCCCTTTCCTGCTCAGAGGAGCAGCGGGTGACCTATTTCCAGAGAAGGTCTCTTCCCTGGCTGGGGCTGGTGATGTTCAAAACTCCCCCAAGGAGGGAGCCCCCAGGGAAACAGTCCGACCCAGGGTGTACAACATGGCTGGGGGTGAGGGGACCCCATGTCTGGGGGTGGGGAGACACGCAGTGGTTAGGTGCTACATAGCACTGGCTTTAACTTCTTCCCAAAAGTATGGTGCTGTATAGGATTTCCAAAGGCCCAGAATAGTTACCCATCATGAAAAAGCAAGTTGACACATCCTATCTTTGGGATTCTCAAAGAACATTCTGGAGAAGTTCTTTCTTACCACCGCACCTCAGACAATAAACCAGAATTCCAAACCAGGTGGTGATATGGTCTAAAAAAACACCCCAGGGGCTCAATGTGACTGGGGGTTGTGGGGGGTTGTGGGGAACGTGGCCTGCAGGAGGTGGCAAGATCCATGCCACCTTCTCCTCAGTGCAGTTGCCATCTGCTTGGCCTGGAGAGATTTGTGCTCAGCTTTGTTGAAAAGGGGCATTTGCAAACCAAAGAAAAAAAAATAAGAAATCAAAAAATAGTTATGAATTCACTGGACTCAATTACTAGCGGTTACCAGTCATTTAGTGCTGCGACGTCCCAAAGGCTTTCTGTTCACTAGTCTTTAATCTGCTTAACTCCCTGAGAGTGACAATCTCCCACCCTACTCTTGTTGAGAAAAAGAAGCTAAGTCACAAGGGAGTGACTGTTCCCCGGGTGAGCAGCAAGCAAGGCAATGGGGCCATAAGGGATTATCTAACCAAAGGTTCTTCCTTGAGACCTGTGGCTAAAGGCCCCCTGTGAACCAAAGGTCTACTCTTAGGACTTTCTGAATGTTTCTTTTTCTTTTAGATATTTCACTAGGGTATAGTAACTATGCCAAGTCAAAGGCTGGGTGTCTTTTCATTTTGGTTTGGTTTGGGCTGTTGCCATGCTGAGGATTAAACCCAGAGCTACCAGCGTGCCAGGCAAGCACTGTGCCACTGGGCTGTAACCCTAACCCTTTTCACTTTTGATTCTGACAGTGGATCTCACAAGTTGCCAAGACTGGCCCTGAATTTGTGGTTCTCTTGTCTCAGTCTTCCGGGAAGCCAGGATTTCAGGTGTGCACCATGTGCCCTAACTAACTGTACAAAAGAATGTGTTTGGTTGTGGCATTTTTATGCATGTGCATGATATTCTTTCAGCAACCTCACATCATCCTCCCCCACTGGTTCCCTACTTCCCAAATAACCTCCCTTTACATTCACACTCTTGGTTCTTAAACCAGAATCTACACTGAAGAGGAAGAAGGCAGTTGTGTGTGGTGGTGCATATCTCTGATCCCAGCACTCCAGGGGCAGAGGCAGAAGCAGGTAGATCACTGAATTGGAGTCTAGCATGGTCTACAGAGTGCGTTTCAGGACCTCCAGGGTTACACAAAGAAAAACCTGTCTCCAAAAGCAAAAGCAAACAAAAAGAAAAAGAGAAAGAATGCAAAGTCTGTCTTTCTGAGTCAAAACGATCCCAGCTCCACCATTTTCCACAAATGGCAAAATTTCATTCTTCTTTATGACTGAGTAAAACTCCATTGTGTGCATATATCAGTGCCTGCTCTTATCTGCCAAAAATGACTTGGCAGATGTGATTCAATTAAGGGTCTTGAGATGGGTTATCTCAGGCTGCCCAGGTGGGCCCTAAATATGGGTGAGACATAGGGAAGTTTGACAACACAAGAGAGAATGCAAGGCAATATGAAGCCGAGATTAAAGTGATGTTGGAAACCTCAAAGGCCAAAACCAATGAGGATATAAGGGCTACAAGAACAGCCGATATTTTTGTCCCTGCCCTGCCATCGATCAGACCCCAGGAGACAATGGGACACTTCTCAGAGGATTCTGAAACTCAAGAAAGTCACCTGTCCTCCTGATCAGAAAAGTTATAGGGACCACAAAGGTTGAGTTCTGTGATAAATCTTTCCATCCCTTTTTTTCTATTAAAAATCTTTTTTGTTGTTGTTGTTGTTGTTGTTTTTGTTTTTGTTTGTTTGGTTAGTTGGTTTTTGGTTTTACAAGACAGAGTTTCTCTGTGTTTAACAGTCTTGGCTGTCCTGGAACTCACTTTGTAGACCAGGCTGGCCTCAAACTCACAGAGATCTGCTTTCCTCTGCCTCCAGAGTGCTGGGATTAAAGGTGTGTGTCAACAAGCCCAACTAAAATAATTTTCAAAACTCATCCTCCATTGCTCAAGAAATACATTCTTTGAGTTTATAAGATGGCCCTCAACGTCACTGGCTCAATGCAGGCTTTGGTGACAGTGACTTCTGGCACCTTCCATCCTAGGTTAAGCCTAGCTGAGATGAGAATATCTCCATATTTCTCAAAGGCCCCCATTCTCTCTCCTCTCTTTATGAGGCCACAAAGCCCCGGATTGTTAAGAACCAGCAGAAGAGAAAGAGATGGGAATGATTCCCTAACACAGTCCGCAGAGGCCTTGTGAGTCTTCAGACACACTGGTTCTGACCTAGTGAGACTGACTGCAGCTGCCTAGCCTTCAGGATGCACGCACGGTGCTTTGAGGTGCGGGAAGTGAAGGCAACCACCAAATGGCGCTGCTTCACAGAGAGTGACAGGGCTGGTACAGGCCAGAATCTGGCAGGGAGAGAACTCTAGGCTGGGAGGCTGTGGAGCTTTGCTGCTCAGGAGAGCAGGGACCCCCTCCCCCACCACACAGTCAGAAGCATCTCTCTGTGCTCAGAGGTTTGTGAGAATTTGAAAGCCGAGTATTCCCCTTCATTCAGGCTCATTTTTCTTGTTTTAAGATTGCTGTGTGACAGGTTGCTAGGGAGACGGCATCGTGGGGAAGGACACTTGCTATGCAAGCATGACAACATGAATTCCAAGAATCTGTGTCCAAAAAAGGCAGGCTTGACCGTGCTGACAAGTAATTAGAGACAGGAAAATCACTGTTTACCACCCTGGTTGAGGACCACGTTCAACAAGAGATCTGTCACCACAAGAGAATAAGGTGGAGGAAGAGAAAGAGGAGGAGAGCTTATGTCACACTTTGTCTTCTGCATGTGTGCACACACGTGCACACACACACGTCACACACTTAAAATTGTTCTAAGAGTGTCTTTTTGAACTATGAAGTCACTCAGCCCTCTCTCTATATGTAGACTTCATTTGAAAACATCCCACCTGCTAGACAGTTATTAAAAAAATAATTTCTTGCCAGGTGGTGGTGCACACACCTTTAATTCCAGCACTTGGGAGGCAGAGGCAGACAGGTCTCCAGTGAGCTTGAGGCCAGCCTGGTCTACAGAGAGAGTTTCCAGGACAGCCAAGAACTACACAGAGAAACTCTGTTTCAAAAAAAACCAAAAGCAAATAAACAAAAAACAATTTCATCTCCTATTGCTGCTCTAAGAACACTAAGGACAGTTTTGACTGGACACTCACAGTCACAAGTTACATGAGTATCTATCTAGTGAAGTAACTAAGTAGTGGCTACTCTGGGCAAGACTGAAATCCAAGAGAAACATGGGGCAGGGGAAGCAAAGGACTGCCCAAAGCTGAGCTCTGAAGACACAAAGCAAGACCCAGCTTATCCTGAGGAAGACGTGGTGAAAGGGCACACGTGTTGGAAGGATCAATGTTTTGCAGCTTTGTCGGAGTGGGGACCATGGGCAACCGCTTGAACAAGGGCTTCGTGTGCAGACAGGTTCTCTCCCACTGAACTATTACCCCCTCAGAGTGGGGGTTGTCCACCTTTTTAACATTTGTTCATTTCAAATGTGTCAGGAGGAGTTGGGGTTTGAAGCAGGAGAACAATGATGTGATTTTAGGTTTGGAAGACAGAGAACAAAACAAAACCACTTCAGGGGTGTTTATAACAACTGCACCCAGCATCCCTGGTCCACAGACCTTGTTAGCTCCCTTTAGTGACATAAAGGCTTTTGAAATGATGTCCCAAAGTGAGCCTCAGGCATGAGACTCACAGGCACAACCGTCTCAGACTCCACCGCTGTCCTAGTCACAGGACTCTAATTCTTCACGAACACTGCTGTAGCCACTTCACTATCCTCAGGTCTGCTCACTTCCAGTGCCCCCTGCAGCACATGCCTGTGCAATCTTGTCCCTTAGAGCTCAGCTCTCAAAGATGCCTCTAGGCTAACGTTTCCCAGCTCCCCCCTCTCTAGGGCACCCTCTTTCTTCCTCCATACAAAAGGCAGTAGAACCATGAGTTCCTTGGGGCTACTAACCCCACCCCTCCAAGCCCCAAACAATTTTTTTAAATAATAAATAGATAAATAAGTAGAATCTCACAGAATCTACTCAACCTTCCCTTCCTTTCCACATGCCTCTCCAGGGATCTTTGAAAGCCAGTCCTCAGTAGGTCATAAATCTGCTTGGTGGCTACAGTTTCACAAGCAGGAGACTTCACGGCTCCTTGCAAGCCAGAGATGTAAGTAGATTCGTTGCACCCTGTGTCAAGTCTCCTGAGGGCATCTCAGCTGGCAGGAAAAACAGACCCTATTCTCTGCCAGGACTCCAGGGCCAGATTGCTGGCTAGCTGGACTTGACCACAAGCCCTGACTCCCTAGCCTCAGTTTCCCCAGCAGGACCTTATAGCAGGATCTCAAGTCCTCCCACATTGCCCTGCAGAGAAAATACTTTATAAATATTTATAAAACTAATGACTTTGTTGCCCATGAAAAAGACAATCACAGATAGCCTTTCAGCTGAGCTGATGGGACAATAGCTCACTGGAGATCCCTAACTCGGGGATCCCTCTCCTTCCCTCACTCTCCCTACCCTCCCTTCCTCTTCTCCATGCGTCCTTCTCTGCCCATTGTAGTACCATCTCCTTCAGTCCCTTTCTCTCGTGCTTTGGAATGTCTTCCTTCTGGTTCTATTGTTAGCGAGAGAGGTCTTCTACTTTGAAAGCTACAGGAAAGGCAAGAGCCAGAGTTTTCAAAGGCAGTCTCTACCTGGAGCCAGGGATGGCATCCCCACCCCGCCGCATGTGGGAAGATCTGAGCACTCCAGACAGGCCTGTCCTATGCATCTAGTCTGCCAGGGCTTCTGCTTCCCTGGCCTTTCTTCCTGGAATTATTTCTGGGAGAATGCAATCACAGTGGGGTTTCTGACTTGGTTTGTCTCTGGGAAAACACAGATCCGAACTTTGCCTGCTCCGTCCAAACAGGACACCTTATAAACTAAGCCCTGTGTGTCCCTGAACTCAGAAGAAGCAGCTGTCTATTGTAGCATTTATGGCTAAAATGTATTTTTACTACAGGCTTATAAAAGCTGCTTGTCAGAGCCAGGCATGGTGGTGCACACCTTTAAACCAAGCCCTCGAAGACAGAGGCAGACAGCTCTCTATGCAGTAGAGGCCAGCCTAGTCTACACAGTGAGTTCCAGGACGGTCGGAACTATATAGTGAAACTCCTATCTCAAAACAACTCAGTGTGCGGGCTAATTTTAGGTCAATTTACACAGACTAGAGTCATCTGAGAGGAGAGAATCCCAACTGAGAAAAATAAGACTGGGCTGCAGACAAACCTGTAGAGCACTTTTTAAGTCAGTGATTGATTGGGGAGGGCCCAGTCCATTTTGAGTGGTTCTATCCCTGGGCTGCTGGTCCTGGGTTCTATATGCCAGTTGACTGAGCAAGCCAGGGAGAGCAAGCCAAGAAGAAATACCCCTCTATGGCCTCTGCATCAGCCCCTGCCTCCAGGTTCCCGCACTCTCTGAAGGAGTCCTGATGCCCTTCCTTGATGGACTATGGACATGGAAGGATAAGCCAAATAAACCTTTTCCTCCCCAGCTTGCTTTTGGTCATGGTGTTTCATCACAGCAATAGTAACCCAAACTAAGACACTCAGAGCTTCTCTAAGACAAATATTTGTCTTTTTCATCTCTGTGCTAGTATCTAGTATAGAGGAGGCCTTTAAAGAACATATTGAATAAATAAAGGTGTTTATTTAGTATTTATTATTTGCAAGGCCCTGAAGTACAAAAATGAAGAAAGCTTGGCTCTACATCCAGAAATTTACAACCTTCCAGGAAGACAGGTAGCTATCATCTTGTAGCAGTATATACTATGCCGTGGAATCCAGTATTAATCCATCCACCCCTTAGTACTCGCTCTTTAATACATAGTCTGGAGTCATAGCAATAGCTAAGTAGCTAAAGGGACTTGTGGCCAACCCTGATGGCTGAGTTAGATCCTCAGAACCCACGTAATAGAAAAAGATAATTAAGTTATCCTCTGACCTCCACATATGCCATGGTACAAGTGTATATAAAAACACAAAACGTAAATATATGGGGAAAAAAGGATTTAACTATTGTCAGTGCTGTACTGAAATCAGTTTTGTCAACAGGGTATCACACATGCTCAATTTGAGGTTTTTGTTCCCAAACTGAACAAACATCTCTGGCCCTCCACAGCTGATTAGCATTTCGTGGGTACCATTTATACTGTGAGTAACAATGTTGCCAAGCATGAGAGTTGGCTTTCCATCTACCTGTCTGTTATATCAGCCTCACAATCTCCTTAGAATCTGGGTGTGATCATTGCTGTCCCCTCCTCCTCCATCCCACCACCACCACCATCCTCATAGTAACTCAGCAGCCCCAGGGTTCTGTCAAAAGCCTGCTGCGGAGCTGTCTTCCTGTTACTTACTTCTTTTCCTCTGAGGCTTCAATGTTCCTTTAGTCGTTGTCAGCTCTTCAAGGCAAAAATTTTGACAGTGTATTATGTTAAATTCCACAAGGGACATTTTTCGCTTGCCTCCTTGGAGACCCCGCCTGTGGGTTGGGAATGGACCGTGACACAGTTACACTCTCTGCTTTTCAGCGGGGCCTCATAACTCACGTTGTGATCTGTGATGTCTGCCAGGGGAGCTTGTGTTCCGGGGCGGGGGGGCATGTTAAATGCAAGACATAGAAAGGTGGAGCCCTCTGCAAAACTAATCAGGCATCCTTGAAAGGCTTGGCATTCTAACAGTAAAATATCAGGGGAGTTGGGGGGGGGGGTATGTCGGTTTCCAGTCTCTCTTTCCTCTAGCAGAAGGAAAAGCTGGCTTCCAGAAGAGGACCCACAGACACCAATTGTAGTGAATAAGAATAAAAATGTATGGTCAGAGGACCACGTAAAAGCCCAGCCAGCTTCACCAACCCACTGTGCTCCCATCAGCTGCACACGCTCAGTATGTGTTCAAGAGGGCTCTCATCTCAAGACAGTGGCTTTTCTTGGACCGTGTAGGTCACATCTGCCAAGAACCCCGTCCTCCATGTTGGCTGCCCGCTTTTCTTCACCTGTTTTCCTGGTTTGATCTCCGCAGCTGTCTTCCTCTGCTCCGATTCCGGAACTGACAACACACCCTCGGCCTGGTCCAGTTAGACAATTTGAGTTTCTAGGACTCTTTACAGTACTTTCACCCACCCTGAAACTTCAGCTTTCTCATTTGTAATGTGAGGAAGGCAGGGCGCTTTTAGTGTGGTCATGGTGAAAATTCCCAGATACTTGCCGCGTAAAGGATGGCGCTTTCGCAAGGCACTATGGGTAAACAGAGCAGTACTGATTGCTTGTTTCTGCTTCTGAGGAACCCCGATTGTAATGTAACTGCGCAACTATATGAAAAACAAGTCCCCCAAAAGTAAATGTAAATTGCCACATGATTGACAGCTCCACTTCTTGGATGAACTCAAATGAATGGAAAAGCAGGGGATTAAATTTTTATTTGTAAGTGGATGTTTATAGCAGTATTAGACTATCCATCTGCCTAGGAATAGGAGCACACAATTTGGCCTTATAAAGGCAGGGAAGTCTGTACCAGTGATGGCATAGATGAACCTTAAAGACATTCTGAAAGGAAATCATGCAGTCATTACTATACAAACGCTACGTGATTATACATATGACATACCTACAGTAGCCAAATTCACCAAGATAGAACACAGAATCGTGGTTACCAGTAGCTTGGGAGCAATCGGGGATTAGTAAAGAATTGTTAATTACCGAATCCAGAATTTCACTGGGAGAACCTAAGGAGTGGGGAAGCAGATGCTGGTGGAGGCTTGAGTCCATGCAGAAGTGTTTAATGACACCAAACAGCAGACCTAAAAACTGACTAACCTAGGCAGCTTACGTTATATATGTCTCCCACACCTTAAAAAGACAACTTGAATACTATCCAGAAAGTAAGAGAAGCCTACTATTGGATAAGGACAGAGTCTAAGAGTAATGGGAAACTTGAATTTTCTTTGGAACACACTTTCTCCATGTATGTAAGTTCTACTGCTACAAAGAACAGCTATATCTCCTGGGTTCTAGCTTGACAGAGGAGTGGGAAGCCAGATTGAGAATGAGGGAGCATAGCTGCTATTTTAAGTCAATATTTACTAGAGAGCACTTGGAAATGAATGACAAGGAAGTCAGGGAAAGTCAGCCACACTCTTTATAGGAGTGAGAAAAAAATCAAAAATGATCAAACCAATCACATATCATCCCAGAAGAACGTTCTAGATGGCATGTTCTAGATCTCTGTTTACTCGTTTGTTTGTTTGTTCTTTTGTGTTCAAGTCCTCCAGGATAGCTTCTAACTCTGTGCAGTCAAGAATGACCTTGATCTCTGGCTCTCTTGCCTTCCCCTCCCAAGTTCCCCTCCCAGGTGTGTTTCACACAGCCAGCTCTCTTTATTTATAAAAATGAGACGTCATACAAGGGGCTAGGCAGGCAGCTCTGTGTTTCAGAGCAGCTGTTGCTCTTCCAGAGGACCTGGGTTTGTGTCCCAGTACCTACATGGTGGCCCCCAACCAACCATAACCCCAGCTCCAGGAGATCCAATGCCTTCTTCCAACGTCTTTGGACCCCAGGCATACATATGGTACACAATCATACAAGCAAACAAAGTACTTATAAAATAAACATGTCTAAAATTTAAAAAAAAAAAACTTACATAAAGCAACAAAGATAAATCCTGCCGTGAGGCTGGGAAAAGTAGTAGACCTGCCAGGTCTGTCCACCCACTCACTCTCTGGAGAATGGGAAGCAACGCATTTAGCATACATGAACTCGGTGAGACCACCACTAACCACGGCAGTGTAGACTCTGAGCACGGCAGTGTAGGCACCTGAGGTGTCCTCACTTTGGGAGCAGGATGTGGTTTAGTTATTTGGGACAGGTTTTGTTATAGAGCACAGGTCAGCCTTGAACTCACTACCCTCTGCCCAAGTCTTCCAAGTTCTAGGACTCTAAGCACGTGCACCACACACTGTTTCACAGTGTTATGCTGTTACCACGCTATACGCCAACTTCCTAGGGTCCCTTTTGTTTATATTCCTGTGTGTGTATGTGGCGTGTGTGTTGTGTGTATATGCATGTTTGTTTATGTGTGAGTTTAAGTGTGTGTGTGTGCGTGCATGTGGGCATCAGAGGTCAGTATTGGGTATTTTTCCTCAAGTGCTGTCTATTCTTCTTATTTTTTTTTAAGATAGGGTCTTCACGTGCCCTGGAACTCACTAAGTGGGCTAAACTTCCTTGCCAGTAAGCCACAAGGATCCCTTTGCCTCCATTTCCCCAGCACTAGGGTTACAAATAGACACCGTGATACCTGTCCTTTGTTTCTGTGTTTGTTTGGTTTGTTTTTTATCGTGGGTTCTAAGCGTTAGGGCTCAAGTTTTCATGCTCTTGGAGCATACACGACGGAGCTGTCTCCCAGCCCTTAGTCTCTCTTTTCTTTTCAAACGGTTAAAGATACATTTTATTACTCACTTTAATTTTAGTTCTTGCATTGTCTGAAGTTCAGAATGCGAAATCTTTAAATTGTCATTTCATATAAATTTTCCGCACATGGTACTTGAAGGTCTCTATATCATTGTGATTGTTGTCTGTAATGGTCTGGAAAAGGACATAGACACTCACTTCTCCATTTTAGGACAAGAAAAACAAGCGCTGTGTTTTCAAGAAAGAATTCAACTTCTTCAGTTTCTGCAGCTAATTAAAATGTTTTGGTTCAAAGAGAAGGAACAGACCAGATTTCTGGATCTACATTATCCAAAGGGCGGTGTCAACTTAGAAGATCAATCATTTCTGCTCATTCTCCCCATTCCCCTTGGCATAAAAGCAAGTATTTAAAACTGTGCGTGTAAATTAAGATGGATCTCAACAGTCGTTATATAAGGTTAGAGATTCAGACATATAGAAGGGGGAACAGTTAGCCAAGCTTTTCTCTTGGAGGTGCAGACCAGAAGTAGCAATGTAGCTCCTCATCCTCAGTTATGGTATGCATCACTCATCGCTGAGCCCAAATGTGGCCTAAGATACGTTTCCTACACAATCAATACTACCACGTAATTAGAGTTTCAAATGAAAGCCTATTGTAATGTAATCTAATCATTTTACATTAGGAGAATATTTGAGACCCATGAAGATTAAGTGACCTGCCCAAGACCACTAGTGACTGGCCGAGCTGGGACTTGAACCTTATTTTGTATGGTATAAAAATCCATTCTATTACCAACTCTGGGTCTCAATTGACAATAGGCCAGAATCTAGAAGGGCACAGAAGAGTCTGCACAAGAAGTATCATTCCTGCCTGGTTTCTATGGCTCAGTGGAGCCCAAGGAAACAGGCGGGGACAAACAGCAGAGTGGTACCGCTCCTTCATGTATGGACATATGGGGGAGAGACAAGAAAATGAAAATATTTTCACAGACCTTGTGGGATTTTCCTAGCTGAGCACTGAGGTCAAAAAGACTTTCCTCTACTAGCAACAGCTCACAGCAGGACCACCCAACTGTCTCGGGCCTTGCTCAGGTTCCCACAGTCCGGGCTTAGAAGTCACTCACAGAGGTCATGTCCTTGAACCTTTTCTCTCTGGGTGCTGGTACTGGGGTGGTGACGCGGTTGCCCATAGGGAAACTTTGGTGGAACTTGGGAAACAAGAAGCCACCAAATGGGGGCCATCCCTGCTTGTGGTTTCTAAGGAAACAGAATCTATAGCTGTCACCACCACAGTTCCAAGTCCCAGGGTAGATGTGAGACTTTGAAGGGAGGCCACGAAGGAGGCTGGATGGCAAGTGAATTCCTGCTGAGAGACTTTGTCTAGGTCCTGTGTATGGTTCAGAGTGAAAATTGGTGGGCAGCCTTAGGCTACTTCAGAGCCTACAGAGACTTGAAGCTAAGGCCTTGGAGGCTTTTGAAAGGAAAAAAAAAAAAGCCAAAAGTAGGGTTTGAAACATCATTAATTTGTAATATGAGAATACTCCACACTTCATAAAGTGCCACTAAACCATTTTCTTGAACAGAAACGGACTTCAAGATGCAAACAGCAGCCATGTGAGGTGCAGAGGGAACTGAAGCATGTAGGGAGAAAAATTTAAAAAAACCCAGACACTAAGACCAAATTATCCTTTTTCTAAGAGGGACCGATGTGGGGAGCTATTGTTTCCAGAGGGCTGGTTTAAGTCAATTACACTCTCTTCCTCACTGGAATTCGGTTGGGAAATGCAACGGCTGAAGACACAGACAGAGTGTCCCCATGCTGGCTTTCAAAGGAAGCCTGCTTGCAGGCCAAAGGGCATCCTGTGTCAGCTTGTACACAGCCCTTTGCTTTGCCAGTGTGTCTGAGTCTCAGGAAGTGATCAGTTGAGTTCTCAGGCTCCATGAGTGCCCTTGGCCAGCAGTCCTTCTGAAGATGTCTGTCACCCGGGTCAGAAGGACCAGACATTACTTTAGCGGGCAGCTGGGACGGACGGGAGCGCCGTTTGTATGCTCCTTGTGCCAGCATTCCGCTCACCTTCCTCTTGGCATTCCCACACCCTTTGTCTCACTCATCCTCAGAGTACATCCTTACCGTGACACGTAACATTTCTCCACTTGCCAATAGAAAGCTGAGGAACCCTGACCCAAGATCCTGAGCTGGCAAAAGTCTAAGGCGCGATCAGAAACCAGGCCTGCATGATTCCACACTCGGGCTCTGATCAGGGCTGCTTATCCCGCAGTCATGAGTAGCCAGTATCCCATCAGGGATCAGGATAGCCAGAGGTATCAGCACTTTTTGTTTGGTTGCATTTCTTTTTATGATACAGAGTTACCTAAGGTCATTTTTGTACCATAAATAATAAAAACACAGAGAAGGATATTGGGGTTCAGCCTGAAGATCAGAAAAGCAAAGCAGCCAGCCATTGGCTCTTACCTCTACCTTAGCCCAAAATGGCTATCCTGCCTGCAGGAAGCCTCAGAATAAATACTGAGCTCCTCCCATCTTATATTCCTCTCCAGTCCTGGGATTAAAGGAATGCACCACTACCTCCTGGCGTCTATGGAGAACTACTGGTATTAAAGGTGTGTACCAGTACTGCCTGGTCTGTATGGTTGACCAGTGTGGCTATTTTACTCTTTGATTTTCAAGCAAGCTTCATTTCTTAAAATACAAATGAAATATCACTACACATTTTCAAACATATAAGAGACCCGGAGCACCTATAACATCTCCCCCAAGATCCCTGCTCCCAAATACCCTGTTATCTTCTCCCTTCTATAACCCACCCTGCTCTCTAGATAGTTTCTCATTTCATATCTATAATATTGTGTATCTATGACATCTTAGGACCGTAAATAATAGAAAACATGACATCTCTCAGAGATAGTTTGAATAGAGAGTGGCACTATCAGGAGGTGTGGCTTTCTTGGAGGAAGTGTGCCATTGTGGGGGTGGGCTTTGAGGTCTCCTATGTTCAAGCTATACTCAGTGTGGACTCAGTTCCTTTCCTGTTGCCTGCAGATCAAGATGTAGAACTCTCTCAGTTTCTTCTCCAGCATCATGTCTGCCTGCACACTGCTCACCATGATGATAATGGACTAAACCTCCAAAACTATAAGCCACCCCAGTTAAATCTTTTCCTTCATAAGAATTCCTGTGATCATGGCAACGCTTCACAGCAACAGAAACTCGAAGACACTCTCTGAGACTGCCTTAATTTGCTTTGTGGATTTTTTTCCATTTGGATCCATTATCCTTCATGTGACGCAATTTCATTCTCCTTTATGGCTGAACATAATTCTATCATGTAAATGAACCACATCCTTTCTACCCAATCCTCTGTTGTTGAACACCCAGGTCTATCGTGAACAGTGTGATAGAAAACACTGAGGTGCAAATATCTCTGTGATGATTTGACCTGGAGCCCTGTGGGATGATACTCAAAAGTGGTGTAGCTGGGCCATACAGTGGCTCTATAGCCAGTGTTTGAGGACCTTCCATAGAGTCTGGACGGGTTTATATTCTCAGAGCAGTGGATAAGTGTTCAGTTTTGTCCGTATCTTTGTCAACATTTGTTGCTGTTTGCTTCAGGAGGGTGGCCATTCTGATCGGGGCAAATTAGGATTTCTTTTTCTATTTTTAATGTGCACTAGTGTTTTTGCAATGGGTGTCAGGTCCCCTGGAACTAGAGTTACAGACAATTGTGAGCTGCCTAGCAAGTGCTGGGAATTGAACACACGGGTTCTTCGAAAGAGCTGCCAGTGCTCTTATCTGCTGAGTCATCTCTCCAGCCCTAAGATAGAATTTTAATGTAGTTTTGTTGTGTCCTTTGGAGGCACATTGTTGCTACTTTGCATTTCTCTGATGACTAGTGAGGCTGAACTTTGTGTGTGTGTGTGTGTTTATTGGTCATTTGTATTTAATCTTTTTGAGAATGACTATCCCATTTATTGACTAGGTTGTTAGACTTCTTGTTATTTACTTTTCTTAGTTCTTTGTATATTCTAGCTATTAATCCACTATCATATGTATAACTAGCAAGAGATACCGGTATTTTTTTTTCCTTACTTTTTTTTGAGACAAAACAACACTCTAGGATTTTCTTTCCCCTACTGTAGAGTCTTGGAAAAAAGAAAGTGTTCAAGATGCCATGGTCTTGGCCTGTAACTATTGATATCCCCAGAATCCGAGGGAAGCCCCAGTTTCAAACGATCTTCCCAAAACTAAATGCTCCAATTTCTGCTCCTAAAGACATCCCTATTAGACATGACTTTACCCTAAGATTTGGTAACTTAAAAACTCATAAATATTGAGATGAAAAGGCAAGAGTGTATGCTTCTGTGAGAGTCGAAGTTTGATACCAAGTGAAAAAGAAAGAGGAATGGGAGATGGAGAAAGGGAAGAGAGAGATCATTTTATCATGTCTGCGGGCCAACAGTCTTCGAATGGCTTAGCCAAGTGTCTCTACCTGCACGTTCTCACAAAGGTACAATCGAGCTACCAGCTGGGTGCAGCCTTGTGTGGCAGGACAGAGAGAGCCCAGCTGCTGCCAAGTACATTCTTCCAGTTCCTTCCCCGACAGCCTCTCCACAGGGCAGCTCACAACATGGCAGCTGCCTCCCAGCAGGGCAAACAAGTAAAGGAACAGAGGAAGGCCCACAGGAGGGAAACCAGAGCCCCATATAACAACCTGATTGATCTGAGAAGTAGCCCTTAGTTGTTTTTTCCATATGATATCTGCTAGAAATAAGTCATTTTTAGTCCAGATCAGAGATTACAAGAGACTGAATTCCAGGAGCCTGTATGCAGGAAGGCCAGTCAGGAGAGCATGTTGGCTCGGTGGAAGGTGGTGAAGAAGTCCACCTCCTATTTTCACACTAAGGAGCAAACTGCTACTCTTGAAGGCTTTGCTAGCTGAGCTTAATCAGTAAATGTTCTGTGGGTGTGGGCAACATGAAAAGATTCTGAGAACAAGCCCTCCTCTGAACTCCTCCAGTTGACAGAGTAGACAACGCGCACAACAGTTGACCTTGCTAAAGCTGAGACTGTAATTGTTTGCCATCCATAGATGGCAGATTCAGAACAAAGGAACACTGAGGTTACTGTTCGCTTGAAGCTTGATCACAGTTTGGGAAAGGAAGAAAACATTAGAAATTCCAAAGCTGGACCCTCAAAAACATTACAAAACAACTGCAGGAAAATTGATACCCTCGGAAGAAACCCATGTTTCATCTTTACATGTTTTATGCCTGGGGCATAAAAAGACCAAAGGATATGGATCAGTGACTTTTCCCCACGCAGATGAACAGAACCGAATCCAACCCCACAACAGACAAGAGCCTAGTCCTTAGGGAACAGGATGGTATTACAGCTTCGTGGAGAGCCCACTCAATTCTCTCCGTGTTCCCAAACGCTGAGCCCAGGATGCTTTAACAAGGCGTTGTCCTTTAAAAACAAGGATTTAGGATTAGTTTTTCCCTTCTAACCTCCCCTCACCCCCAGAAATCCACCAAAGTATATGGGTTGGAGCCAAGAAAGCTTCCTTAAACATTCACGTAAAACAGGTTGCGACTTGGCCACAGCTGTCCTATTAGGCAGAGGAAAACACAAAGAACCAAACACTCCTTTAGTACAAAATTATAACTTGGCACTGTTGGGGCTGCTGAAGGGGGTTCAAAGTGGCATTTTGGACTGTCCTCACCTACCAAATGTGTACCTATGCTAATTCCTTTCTTTATCCCAACTACCACACATCACAGACACTATCATCTCGGGTTCTCGGAGGCAAGAACTCAGCTCGGCTTGGAAGAGCCCAGCAAGGATTGTTTACAACACCAAGCCCTTCCCTACCGCAGTCCTGCCCATTTCTCTGCTTTGTCTCAGCAATTGTTCTGCTCTCCATCCTTGACACTCCCTGAGCCCTGAATTACACATCAGTCAAACCCAGTCCACGCTCTGCTTGTCTTCACTCCGAGAATGAATGTCATTGGTGCATTGGGAAATAAGAGCAGCAGATTAAATCAGAAATTATGTCAGGCATAGAACTGCAAAACAGGCTGTGGCTCTGTGAGGAAGGATTCGGAGAATTTGAGTGGCCCATGCCTTCCAACAGCTCCAATGTCAGGCAGGTATCAACTTCGCCTTTTGGTAGCCGGGTGACTTCGGGACAGCTATTTAACTTCCATAAGCCCCAGCTTCTTTGTAAAACAAGAGCAATAATTATGTCGGTCTCTCTAAGTCCGGTGGATGGTAAATATGAAAATTCATAGGCAAGTAGTGACCTACGCCTGTAATCACAGCATCCTGGAGGATAACACAGGACATTCTCCAGCTGGTAACCAGCTTGAGTTCCAAACCGACCTGGGATACTGTCTCAAAAGAGGGAGGATGGGGAGAAGATGGAGGAGGAAGGGAACAAGGAGAAGTGGGATGGGAGGGATGGAAGAGAAAGAAAGGAAAATGACAAAAATCTTATATTTCTGAGAATAAGTATCTATAGAGTGCTGGGCTATAAATCACACACACACACACATACACACACCACACACACACACCACACACATACACCATGGTACACCCAACAGAGAAATACTGTCAGCCCAACACTGTGGGAGGGCAAAGACAGCATGTTCATGGTGACTTGCTAACTGCCAGGCTGGCTCTAGGTTCAATATGAGGCCTTCTCTCGAAGGAGTTCTCAAAGGAGTAAGATGTAGAGTGACCGAGGTTGCCCAATGTCCTCTCCTGCCACCAGCATAAGCAGGGCCCATGCAGGGGAAAATACACACAAACACATATACACAAAAGTACACCACACACACACACACATACCATATACAGAGAGAGGCATACAAAAACACAGAGAACCAACTTCAAAATGGACCCACCTCTTCTTTTCTGAATACTAAGGAATTCTGACGATGCCTGAGCCACAGTTAGTCACTTCCAGCAATTTTCTAAGCAGAGCCATAAAGAATTAAGTGAGGAAGATGGGTCTATGCACCACCCCACGCATGTTCTTCCACATGCTAAGAGAGCAACCAGGAGATCATTGGCTTAATATAGGATGTGAGGCGGTAGGGGCAAATATTAGTTAATTGTTCTCAGTAATTGCCCTCCCATGAGGCCTAAATGTTATTTAAAATAACTGAAGTTACTAACTAGATGCATCTCTTCTTGAAATGGAAGGTTCTAGTAAGCGCGGTTATTGCATCCTCCATGGATCAGCTGTGCTTTTCGGCATCTCTGAAAATATGGAAGTTGACTGGAGATACTGAAAATCCAAGTAATTAGTCCTGTACTTGTATAAGGAATTCATTTGCTCTCAGCCTATTCCCTAAGCCAAGCTCCGCCTTTGCAAAGCTCTGGAGGATGACAAGCGCAGGCGGGGCTGAAAGTGTGGCTCCACCCCAGGTTCACTCCCCAGCACTGATGCAGTAGGATGGAGAGAGAGTGACAGTCAGATTAACACATGAAACAAGCCACTACTTGGTGGAGAAAAACTGGAAGTCTTTCTCAACCTGGGCTACATACAACGAGTATGCTCAAGGAAAGTGTGCTATGCAAATACAGGGGAGGTGGATACTGTCTATGTAAATAATCCGCAAAGGGCATGAGCCCCAGGGCCTGTGTCTGAATTCAGTTTTCTCTCAGCTCCCCAGCCATTCCCATTCTCAGGACTTTCCCTTTCTTAATAAACTGTGTCCCTAGTCTGGTTCTTTTTCCTGATAAACAAGAGCCTGGAAACTCAAATGGGTGACCTTGGAACTCAACTCCACGCCTATAACAGCCCAGGGAATGGAAGGGAAATGAAGGGAAACAGAGGTTCCTGATATTGCAGAGAATTTGACTCTGAAAGATCAAGGCTGATGCTAAAAGTCTGTTTTATTCTAGTTCACTTTCTTCCCTCTCTTTGTTCATTTCTTCCTTCCTTTCTCCTTCTTTTCTTTCCCTGGGTTATTTTAATACAGTTATCTGGGAACTGCCAGGTTAAAAACATGTTCTGAGCCCGAGTTCACTGTAGTAAATTAACTCACATTTTAATGTATAAATAGTCGGCAGGATTGCACCGGGTGACACAGGGGACACTGAGGAGAAGATTAGACCTATCTTGGAAAAGAAAGTATCTTTTTTAAGTGTCACATTTTAACAGATCACCAGGGTAGTGGTGTGACCAGAAGGCAGAGCTAACACAGTCTCACTGCTGAACACCGGGAAGGAAGTTCTGCTGCAGCCTTTCCAGAATTATCCAGGATCCTTCTCGGCTATTTTCTGGATCTCTGGCTCCAGAAGTGATGCCCAAACCTGGGCTCTGGCGGAATCTACTGTGTAGGAACGTGACAAGAGCATCATCCTGCTGGAACATAAGGCCAGAGCGGCTATCCCAGTGCAGGCTGGGCTTCTCTTGGGCATCCTCATCTGCACGGACTTTCTGAGCTGCCTTTTATCTGACCCAGATGGTCCACAATAATTTCCTACAATTACTCCTTGGTTCCTTTTATCTTTCATTTCCATCCAAACATATTTTTGTTCCCCTGCCAATGTATTTATTATGTGACATTCTTCCTCCCTTCAGACACAATATCCGCCCTGACCCATACTGGCACAACTCCCCTAGCCTGTTGTGTCTGCCCTTGTATAAACTTTCCATATCCAAATTATTCAGTCTGTTTCTAGTTTGAGCCCCTCCTTAGCAATCCTGGTTGCATAATGTGTCTATTATATCTCTCGGTATTTGTTTTTTTTTTTCAATCACTTCTTTGCATGCATCTGAAAGCCATTTGTACGGAAAGCTCTTTAGAATTTGCTTTTAGGAGTTTCCCCACTTTGGTTTCCTTCAGTGTTCTGCCTCCATTCGTAGAGTTCTTTAGACCTGACTCTCCTCCCTCACCCCAGGCCCCCTCCATTGTTCCTGCTATGTGGTGCCTTCTTCTCCAATGTATGCATTTTTACCACAGTGTCTTTGTGCATTGCTGTGTGATTTTGCAGAAGAAACTGGCATCTTTCATTTGCTCTCAGCGTCCATCAGTCATTAGTTAGTGAGAACTTATTCAAGATTGCTTTTATTTGCATATGGCCTGGAGTCTGAGGAAGTACAAAAAAAACCCTCATTTTATACCTTTTTGAGATTTTAACTTTCTGTAATTGATAATTATTTTAATCAACTGGCTAGTTGGCCTACAGGGGTCACATAACTTGAATTATTCTTTTTTCTTGTGGAACTCTGTGTGTGTGTGTGTGTGTGTGTACGCCACATGTATTTGGGTTCCTGAAGAGGCCAAGAAGAGGGTGTCAAACTCCCGGAGCTAGAATTATAAGCAGTTGCTAGCTGTCTGATGTGGGTGCTAGGAGCTACACTTGTGTCCTGTGGAAGAGCAAGAAGCATTCTTTTTAAATGTGTGTGTCTGTATAATTTTTATTATATATATATATGCATATATAATATTTGCCTGTGCGTATCTCTGTGCACCACATGTTTGTGTTTGAGCAGCTAAAGTCATCTGTTAACTTTGTCAGTCTGTTTGGAGTGTATACCAAGCCTCTGTCCTATGAAAGGATGGCATATAATAGTCAGTCATGAGGACTTTGTAGCCAACAAGATTTATCATGTCTCATCCATTTTCAGAGCTGTTCCCAAGTAGAGGGCTCAGCATATACATCAACTGTCTTGTACTTTTTCTTGTTGTTGTTTTTTTTATGTCTGTAGCCAAGATTTTCAGGAGGTCTCCCCAATCAAATCAGAACTTTATTAATTTTGAAGCAATCATAGCTTTTTGTTCCTGTGGAAACAAAATCAAAACCTCTCCCCCAACACAAAAAATTTTCTGACTTCCATTTTGAAATGAAGACATTCTTAAAATGTATAGGTTGGTTTAATTTATCAGTTTCCAGAATCCAGTGTTTATCAGCAGCTATTGTTTTTTGTTCATTAGCATTTAAAAACTTCAAAGTCAACAAAGTATCATCCAGAATCCAGACACCCTCTATAGTTCCCATCCTTGTGTGTCTTATTCTTTTTATATTACTTTACTCTCTCTTTAAAGACTTTACAATTTTTAAATTTTTATGACTGTCTACACCCATTTTCTTCTCTTTCTTCAGCACCTAAATACCTTTTTAAGTATATTGTACTTTTTCATAGTTTTGTGTGTGTGTCTGTACCTGCCTTTCTGCTTGTCTGCAGCATTCTCTGACCAAGTGAGTCAAACTTTAAACTGTTAGGCTATCATCCCATGGCTCCACTCAGCACATGACCTGGTGGCTGGCTGTGTCTCCTTTTGGTAGGTTCTGTGGGCCCTGGCATGGTGCTAGTCTACGTGCCCCAGCTTTGGTGGGTGCTTCTACCTGGTCTCCCTCCACTGAATAGTATGCCAACTGCCAGTCATAAACCCCATTCAATAGCTCGGTAGCAGGGCCTCTTCAAAGAGCCACTCTTCTGTACCATGCAAGCACCAAGCCTACTCAGAACTTTATTTTTCCAGCTTTCTCAGGTCCTATGTGGAGTTACATGCCCCATGTTGGGTGCCAAATATAAGCTTGACAAGAAAAAATCAGATTAAATTATGTCTGAAAAGGATATCATAAGATATCATAAATTCCTTTTTCCCTGCCTTTTCTTGTTGCCATAAAGCTTTGGTTTAGTCACTCTTATCTTGTGTTCCTGGGAGGGAGGTTTAAGTAATATGACCTTGGAAAAGTCACCTAACTTTGACAATTAACTTTTGAGCCATGGCGCCCTTTGTAATAGTAAAAAAATAAAAGTTAATGATATATAACAAGTCCTAAGAAGTAATGATATTTAATAAATGTCCCAAGAAATGGTTGTTGATGCATGATCACTAACTTTCCTGAATTGCTTTCTGAGACATAGCCAACCCTTGACACTTAACTCAGCAAGCTTACCATAGGTAAAGGGACCATGGTGACTAACAAGATGAGCAATTTCACCCATGACAAACCGTCACCATATCAGTGGCCTTTACCGAGGACAATGGTCTGCCTAAAGTAATAAGGATTTTTCTTCTCCATGACCCATTTCATGGTGACAAAAGATACTGGATGAAAAAGAGTAGAAATGAACATAGAGAACAAATACTGAGGTCATAGTGGAGCAATGGAAGATCCCTAACGGTTGGCATTAGCCAAGAGAATCTTGACTTTGTTCTTCCACAGTATCCTTTTGAGGTTTTGGGAAGCAGAATTTTGAGTGTCAGCTTCCCCAAACAGTAATAATGATAGCAAATTGTTATTTAGTGCTTACTATTCACCAAGTACAGGGATAAAGATTTTCTGGGCATTAAAAAGAAATCCTCACAGCTTCCCTATTTGATAAGCACTATAGCAATCCTTTCTTCTCATTGGAGGAAACCAGGGTTCAGGGCAATTAAGTCACATGCTTATCACAAGAAACACGAAAAAGAGTTTCTTGTTTGGTTTCGTAGAAACAACGGGACTTCCAGATCTCCGTTCCCAATCCAAACACAACTGTGGTTTCTTCCCCTTTAAATTTCATGTTTCTGAATACTAGGGGTGCTCCTGGCTCAAGGTTTGAACAGCAAAAATGCTGAGGAGATTAGGAAGACTCTGTTTTTACTGTGGATGTAAAGAAGAGAAAGTCCCAATCTGGCCCATTTCCTGATTTCTGTCTCCAGAGCTTGGAACCACACTTCCTTCAGTGTGGATCTCAGCATGGGGAACTTGGCCCTAGGTGAACAAGGACAAGTGTTCAATGTGCCCATCAGTTTCTCCAGCACTAATCTAAGTCTATGAAGGTATATCTGCTTTCCTTTTTAAGGTTAACCAATGACTCACTACTTCCCTCTGTGCACGCACGCACACACACAAATGTTCTTAATAAATGGGGGCAGTTGTGGAATATTTGTACACTGTGTGAAGCTGTGTTACTGTAATTGGTGTAATAAAAAGATGAACGGCCAATAGTTAGGCAGAAGAGGATATGCAGAGTTTCTGCGGAGAGAAACGAAAAGGAGAAGGTATCTAGGTGAGAGAGATATGCCAGTGAGACACAAAGAGGAAACGGGAGGTGCAAGAAGAGCAAAGAGAAAGCAAAAGTTAGTTCTAGAACCATAGCTGGGAGTGAAACAAAGCAAGTCAATACCAGAGAAGACGGAAGGGCGACGAAAGATGAGAGACTGAGCTGGAGCTCTGTAGTCAGGTATGTCACTCAAGAGGACCAAGTATGAGAAGAAGAAAATGTGTCATACAAAACAGAAAATGCACATACCACTCATGAGCAGACAGCGCAGGCAGCATCCATAGCCCATGAGGACTTAGAGGCTGGGGAGGGGTGAATAGGTTATGAGACAGATGTTATCAAAGGCAGTGTCCATATGATACTCATCAAAAAGATCAATTCAAAATTGACAAACTAAGAAGCCAATTCATAGTAGTCATGATGGTGCATTCCAGTAATCCCAGCACTTGGGAGGCAGAGGCAGAAGGATTACCATAAATTGCGCACTAGCATGGTCTACAGAGCAAGCTCTAGGCTAGTCAGGGCTACACAGTGAGAGGCTGCTTCAGAAATAAAAGCAAAAAGGATTATACTATTTTAGACAACAATATAAACAACAAAAAGAAAATACGTAATATTTTTGATACATTTATATTTATTAAAACACTTTAGGTAGTCAATATAAATGCTGAAGAAAAAGGTAAAGATACCAAAAAACTAGCTGGAGCATTGTAATGCTAATAATGGAACCATTAGAAACACTGAAAATATGTAGGGATATATTGCAAGAAATATTCTCAGGAGCAAAAGATTTTAGTTACTTTGCAACATACACTGCATGCAAATACACACATTACCACACACACCGTACTCTCACATACCACACACACATACACACACACACACACACACACACACACATATATATATATATATATATTCACACACACATACACACCACAGAAGCAGAAAACAAGTGATATGAAAACAGGCTAAGTTATAACATTTTAAGAATTCTCTAGGTCTCCAGGTCCCTTTCTGCCTTGCAGTAGGGCAGAAATCAAATATACAACTGAGAAAAAAAAAAATCAGGTTATTTACTGCTAACAACCTTGAATGAGAGAAAAACAAAACAAAACAATGCTTTTAATATTTGAGGAAGAGAAAAAAGTTATGCTCAGTGCTGTAGAAAGTAGTCCTTTGACCAAGTGGTGGCCATCTGTATTAGATCAATTAGATCAGCTGTCCTGACTTGGAGCTGTTGTCCCGGTTATTGAGATAGACTTCATTGACGACTAATATATCTCTTTAGACAGGCACCCGACCCTTCAGCTGTTCCTCCCTGCCATTTATATGCAATTCTGTCCTAATTACACTTGGAGATGGGAGGGGGGGTCTCAGAAGGTGATAAAGAGCTTAGGGTAGAGGAGGTCAAACCAAAGGGGATTTGTTTTCTCACAGTGAACTCCGTGAAATCCTATTTTGGTTATGATAGGACCTTATAAGGCTGGGGAGAACTCTGTTTATATCTCCCCCATAAGGGTTTCCGGCAACACTCAGCCGCATAGTGACTCAAGGAAAGAGGCCACTTAGAATTCCTGTGTTTTAGAAGAACATGCTGGCCACACCATTTCTCAACAACCTACCAAAATGAAGGTCACGATAGGAGGTACCCCTGTGATCCCTGTGACTGTTTAAAAACACAACTCTACTGGGGCAACCAAAAGAATTTTGACAACGAAATAAAGGCGAATTTGTGCCCTCTGACTAAATCAAAATAAATCTGTAAAGATGAAGAATTGTGAGTCATTGTGTTCTTTTAAATCTTTCCCAGCAAGTTGTGCTCTCTTAGATAAATCTATAATATGCCAGTAAAAACAGTAATAATTCTTACCTCTTAGAGGTTGACCTCTACCTAACCAACCCCTCATCCACTTGGCATTTCATCTACACAGCACCTCATACATTTACATATACCATAAATAATCATGTTTATGAAACATTAATAGTAGTTATTTGGGGAATAATACCGTTTTGAGTGGTTTGTAGCTTTCTCTTTCTAATCTTTATTTTGTTTGAATTTTCAAAAAAAGACTATTATCACAGTAGTGAATTAAACTTACCCAGAGATTCTTTGTAGAGTTTCTCCTCAGGAAGTAGAGGCGTCCAACTCCAATCATTGTGTCTGAGGTGAACTTGTGATTAACATTCACAAACAACAGAAGCAATGTGTTGAGACACACCCATGCTCACCTTCAGGACCCTAAAATAGCTGTGCTATAATGCCTCAGATGTGGAAAATAAAAACAAACAAAAAAACAACTCTTGAAGAAATGGTCACCGTGTCTCAACCACTCTAGATGGGTTCCTAGCCTAGCCATCAAGTAAGACTCTCTTTCTCAGCTGAATTGCCCGTGGGCTGCACAAGGGAACGCAGGCAAAGCTTGCAGAACATTCCAGTTAATCATAAATTTGTGAGTTTTAATGATCTGTGTTACTAGGTTTTGGAGTGATTTCTTAAATAGTGTTTTAGTTCCTTTTCTATCTCTGTGGCAAAGCACCATGACCAAATCAACTTATAGAAGAGTTTATTTGAGACTTACAGTTTTAGAGAATGAGACCATGACCATCATGGTGGGGAGTGTGGCAGCAGGAAGGCAGGCAGGCCCGTGGAGCAGTAGTTGAGAGTTTACATTCTGAGACGGAAGTACCACGCAGAGAGAGATAACTGAGAATTCTATGGGCTTTTGAAACCTCAAAGCACACCCCCAATGGCACGCCTCCTTCAACAAAGCCACACTTCATAATCCTTCCCAGATAGTTCCATAAATGGGGGACCAAGTATTCAAACATATAAGCCTATGAGAGCCACTGTCATTCAAACCACCACATACAGCAATAGATAAGGTTTGAAAATTCAAAGCAATACTTCCAAAGCTCTAACTAAGATGTTGAAGGCCCCATTATACATAGAAGGAGAATTATTCTCCTATGCAGCAGCCTGCTCTCCTTTATTACTTACGACTCCTGAGAGTCTCTGTCACTCCCTGTCACCCTCTCTCACCAGCTGCTCCACTCTACACTGAGAAGTAGATTGTCCTCATTTGCCCCAACACAATCCTTGTATATGTCTCAATACTCACTGAAGGTAAACAAAGAGCTGGAACAAAGGTTTTGTGTTACTAATCTATTGCTAAGTGATAAATTTCTGCAAAAAAAAAAATCTTTGCTGCTTATGACAGACAAAAGATACTTACCACTTCACAGTTTGTGAGAGTCAGGTATCTGGGGAGCAATTTAAATTGGTGACTCTTTCCTTGGTTTTCCGTTGAGCTTTACTGGAGAAGCCGGTCAGGGCTGCAGGCAGTGGAAGACTTTACTGGAGCTGGTGAATTGGCTGGGCTTTTGCAGGATTCGTGGAGCTGCTGAAGTTTTAGTAAACGTGAAGCTCATCCCCTCCAAAGCAGCCATCAGGAAAGCAAGCACAATATTACAATGTTTCTCACCGCCTTGCCTTAGAAGTTCCTTATTCTTGCAGTGTTCTGGTTGGTTACAAGTTAGACTTTCCCAATGGAAAAGGCTGACAGGACATGAGTTCCAGCAACTGGAAATTCTGGGGCTGTCTGACACACCCCTTTAGGAAAAAGATCACCCCTACCATTAGACATCCGTGTCTGGTGTCTTCATTTCCTCAGCACACCTGGCTTGAACAGCCTGCAAGGAAGCCCAGTAGGGATGCAGGATCCTTCCGCCAAAAGGCAAGCTGCACCTTCCCAAAGGAAGGGATGACTTCTGAACTTCACATAAACTCACTTGAGAGACTGGATATACTTCTGATTCAAAGAAAAAAAACAGATATTGATTAAATAATTTCAGCACAGAGTTAGGTTCATTCTGTGACTTCTAAAGATGTGGGTTGAATTTCTAGCGTTCAAGGCAAACCAGAGGCTCCCTAACCCTGTTTTTCAGTGTGACCCTTTCCAAACTTGGCTCACACCATGCCCAAGTTGTTCTTTCCCTGCTAGCTCTTAGCTTGCATCCCTGGAATTTTCCAAAATCTGAGGAGAGATTTGCCGTTTCATGCCATGGTGCAGTTTAAGATTTCCGTGATATCCTATTTTGAGAATCAGTAGGAGAGAAATGCATGGGGAAAGGTCTTCATGGTTTTTTGTTTTTGTTTTTATTAGATATCCAACTAGAAAACAAGACAAACCGCCTCCAACTGTGAACTTGGGGCTACCAAAAGCTTCCTTGGTTGCCAGCTCTATAAACATAAAACCATTGTAACAAATAATAATCTAATCCAATCAAATTCATCTTTCAAATGTTCCTAAGACTGCTCAGTACCCATCATGCTTTGCTTTCACCTAAATCGCTACTGCCAAGTTGTCTAACTGGCCTTCTGATAAAGGTGTGGAGAGCTGGAGCCACCTCTGTGAAGGATGGCAAGGGGCTGTGGACTTCTGAGGCCACTAGTTCTTAAGATGGATGTTTCTTATAATCAATGATAATATAGCTTATGATAACAGCACTATGCTCATATTCAAGAAAGAGAAATGTGGATGCCATGGACACACCTCCTTTTTCTGTCTCTAAATATAATTTGTGATTATGAAAGTATTGATTCATCAGTAATCAAATTCTGTGTTATGCTGTTCCATAACTGAAATATTGCCGTCAAATGGAAGATTTGTATAAGCAAAATTAAGTGACTGTATGGTGGATAAATAAAACAATAGGTACAATAAAGTATCCATCTACACACTGTGATAGTTGTTGCTGTTTAAAAGTCACTCAGAAGTGGGACTGCAGGAAAGGCTCAGCAGTTAAACGCGAGGACCTGACTTCAGTTCCCAGCACCCACATGATGACTCGCAGTCACCTATAACTCCAATTCCATAAGATCTGATGTCTCCCTTGGGCCTCCAAAGGCACCAGGCAAGCACGTGGTACACAGGTAGATGTGCAGGCAAAACACTTGCACATGTAAAATAAAAAGAATAAACCCTTCTTTAAAAAAAAACCATGCAGAAAAAAATATAAAGCTAGAGCATTGGAACAACTTCTTTCTGGGCCCCTGAAAATTAGAGACGGCCAGTTTTATGAACAGTGGAGGAGGCTCAGATGAAACCATATATGTTCTCCCCAACCAAATGAAGACGGTCCTCCATTTAAGGGAGCAAAGTGTTCCTAATCCAGAAGAGGAGCTGAACAGAAGAAAGGAATCTCCTAAGAAACCAAAGAAACAAAAAGTTATGGCACAGGAATCAATTCAGTATAAAATAAATGCAAATCAAAGTTTAAAAATTTCGCTCTGAGGCACGGTTGGCTGGATGCATAAGAATAGTAACACATGAAAGTATGCCCAAAATTACTTAAAAGACCTGACTCTACCAGTCAGGATTACTAGCTGTAAGCAACAAAAAAATTAAAATGTGGGCTAAGTTAAGGAGAAAGACTATTAGGTAGCTCACAGTGCTTCAGAGGGACCCAAGATCTAGGTTTGAAGGGTACAGTATCCTATATAGTGGCAAGATGATAGTACAAAATTGCTGTTACCTGGGTAGCTTAGACCACTATTGGCACCACCAGCATCTCTAGATGTCAGACATAGACTGATATTGAAGCCGTAGTCCCTGCCGCCTCTTGACAATGGCCAGTGTTGCAAGATGTCTCCATCACAGTTGCCACTGTCACGCCCACCAGCAGAGCCTCTCTGCTGTTAAGCTCCCTGCATTCCTGTCCTCCTTTTCTGCTCCACCACTGGTGTTGCCACCTATACAAGCTCTCGCCTTCATAAAACTCTTCCCTTTTAAGTGCTGTGTGGCAGAGCCTGCACCATGTGATCAACTCCCCAGCCCCACCTTTCCACCGCCACAATCAGAAGTCCTACAAAAGAAAACATCTACAAATACCCAATGTCCACCATGGAATGATGTAACAAACTTACAGACACAGAAAGAAGTGAGGAGCCGATATAATGTAACAATCTGCATTGTGTTGCTCTTGCAGAGCCCAGAAACTTCTCAGACGGAGGGCGCAGCTCATGGTGCAATGCACACTTAACGTATGTGAAGCCCTGGGTTCTACCTCCAGCTCTAAAATCAAATAAAGTCCCGTGAGCACACAAAGTTCCTTTATATCTTCACATGTAGCAATTTGTTGGAAGAGAATCTAAAAGCATCCATTGAGACATATGAGAGCTGAGCTTTGCAAAACTGCAGCTAGGCACACACCGTGCATATGCCCACACCAGCTGCGCATTGATGGGCTCTCCCAGCTGTCCCTCCCTCTCCATTGTCACTCATTTCTTCAGCACCATTCTGCCTTTTGTGTACTTGAACCATCTTGCTCCAACAGATCATGGTCATAACCAATGACATACGGAATACAACTTAGTGAGGATTATGGACCTCTCTCAGAAAAAAAAGATACCACGGTCCCATCGAGCTACAGTACCTGCCTGCACTGCAGGTCCTTGCCCTGAGTCCTTTGCTATCGTAGTTCCCAGTTTCCTTTGTGGCACACTATGGTCCAGGATCACAGCAACTGGCTGACCATGGGCTCCAGGATCACAGCACCTGGCTAACCACGAGCTCCAGGGTCACAGCACCTGGATGACCACGTGCTCCAGGGTCACAG
>JABTXL010005620.1:11465697-11531379 GCA_025134845.1 Neodon shergylaensis | reverse complement strand
GCACCTGGATGACCACGTGCTCCAGGGTCACAGCACCTGGATGACCATGAGCAGACAATGCACTTTCTCCTGGTATCCTCCCCACATTTCCCTTTCCTAGACCATCTATAATACTTAGCCTTTTTAAACCCTGGTTCTGTCTACCCAAATCTTGCCGTTTGAAGTCCCACCTCGGCATCATCTTTTCCTATGGATGCGGCAGATGAGCAGAGAGGGAGGAACATCAGGGCCTAGGGGAATCAGAAACTGGAGGCAAGAATCCCTCACAAGAAGCTGGTGTTTATTTGAAATACCTTTTAAATTTTTAAAAGGCTTCTGTCTGGGGCTGACTTCTCGCTAGTGAATCTTCCCCTCTTTCATGCTTGCTCAGTGTCTGTCTCCTTTGAGGTCTTCTGTGGCATCTCAGAAAACCCACTTCCATCTAAATATAATTGGAAACCGGATCCTGAAAGTGGGCTGGAAGGAACCAAACATTGACTGTTCCATCCCAGTGAAAAGCTTCATCCTCAGCCGTGTCTAAAGTGGTTCATTAGCTGGCTTGCCCTCAGCAGTCCTCTGGGTCCTCCATCTTCAGTTCCTCAGCTCTCCACACAAATACCCTGATGAAGGCTACAACAAGCAAAGGGCCATTTTGTCCAGCAACTAGAGTTCTTCTCTATGGGGCAAGAGACAAAGGGACATGTGGCTCGCAGTAACAACTGAGTTCACTGCCCCAGCGGTGCACATGGCTACTGTAAAGTCGGTGGAGGAATGGGCCACTTGCCAAGCCACCCAGAGCCCTATGTCCGAGGTCACTTGTTGACTTCCACTGTTTACTTTAAAACTGTGTGTTGAGATGGTTCCCCAATGCACAAAAGGTGTACAGAGTTCCCAGTTCCATTTGTAAGCGCTGTCACGACGCTATGTTGCAGTCACTCACAACACAATCATGTGCTCCACTGTTGGGTTCCGAGTGTGATGAGACTCTGATTAAACATAAATCTGTCTCTTTGGTGTAAGTGGCCTCATGTGGCAACTACACAGCATTTAGTGACTGTACTTAAAGAACAATGTAGGTCATCCCCAAAGTTCTGATCCCCATTTCTTGGTTTCTCATGACTACTCCAAGTCATTTCCAACGACATTAGTTCTCATCGTTGTGCTTCGGCCTTCGATGGTAAGACACAACAAGCCCACCCATCACTTCAAATCATTTCTCTCCTTCTGTATGTCCTACTCTGTCTAACTGGCTGGTGGCTGCCTGGGTGGCTGACCCCCAGGCATCTTCCTTCTCCTTCTCCCCCATTCTCTCCTTTCATTCTTCTCTCTGTTCGCTTTTCTCCTCCTATTTATTCTCTCTACACACCAGCCCTGCCTATCCCTCTCCTGCCTAGCTATTGGCTGTTCAGCTTTTTATCAGCCCAAACAAGTCCTTTAGGCAAGCAAGGTGAAACAGATGCAGCACGTCTTTACAAGTTAAACACACAACCTTACATCATTAAACAAATGCAGCAGAGACCAATGTAACACATCTTCACACAGTTAAAGTAACATTCCACAACATAAGCAAATGTAACACATCATTACATTGTTAATTTCCACAACACACCCCCCCACACACACAGAGGCACACCCGTACAGTAATTAATTCATTGAACTTTAAAATAATACATATTTTTAAAATGTAAAAGATAGTTCACATGTGAGGGGGGAAAAGTTAGATGGGCCTCCTGGCTGCAAGACTCCTCAGAAGCTTTGGTGAGCTAAAGTGTATCAAATAGCAAAGAAGGTATACGTGTGGCTCTTCCCGTGTACATTTGACTTAGAAAGTCTGTTATTGAGAATCTTACAAGGGATGTTCTTTTGGAAGGTGAAGGTGGCCTAGTATCCAACTTTCTTTTTCCTAAGTCAGAAAAACAAGCAAACAAAACAGAAAGGGCATGAGAAGTAAAAGTGCTTTTGTGAGCAGAAACCATCTCTGTGGCTGACGCCTGAAAGAGCTGTCCCCTGTCATAAAATATCTGGACCCTCATCATGTACAGACCTCCCCACCATCACCATCCCAGAGGACTCCTGTCTGGCTCTGCCCTGCCGTCCAGGCCTGCTAGTCCCATTGGCTTCCTGCTGTCTCCACTGGTTTCTTTCCCTGGCCTTGTGGTGATTGTTCTTTCTCGGAACCATCCTCTTCCTGGTTACAAGACATCTCCTTCACCAAGTTTTGAGAGAGCTCTGCTTGCCTGAACCTCTCGCAGTCCACCTGCCTTCGGCTGCCTACCCTCTCATGCCCACCTCCATCCAGGCTTTCCAGCTGCCCTGTCTCTGACCTTCACCTGCGGCTTGGCCCACAACTACAAAGCAATAAAATTGACTATTGAAGCTTGCCAGACAACAAAACATTGGAAGAATTTCCCTTGCCACATAAAAGATCCACCCAGCTACAGAAAGAGCGTGCCTGACTATGAAGACTCGAAGCCTCCCTGCCAGTGCTTGGCTTCTGCTGAGGTCCCCATGGTTCGGTGATCTAACGCTGGTCCCTGGGTTCCTGCGTTGTATTCCGATAAACGAGGATGTTGTGAAGATGTGTTCTTCCTACATTGTTAATGTAGAACCAGAGCCTTCCTTATTCGCATTTTATTAAGAGCCATGACAATTCCCTGCTTATAAACCAGATTATGATCAGCCTGCCATTTTATTTGATATTCTTTTGGTTTTGTTATTTTTTTCTGTTAAGGTGCCCAAAACCCTGCAGGCAGGAATGCCTTGAAATTAAAATGTATTGTTAATATTCCAGGCCACACACACTGGTGCTTCATGTGGCTTTGAGGTTTGCTGCTGAGGGGAGTGTGCCTGATATTCTGAGGCTAAGAGAATGTGCCCGGTCCAGCCTGTGTGTGTCTGTGTGTGTGCCTGTGTGTATCTGGGTGTGGGTGTGGGTGTGCCTGTATGTGCCTGTGTGTCTGTGTGTGCTTCTGTGTGTTTGCCTGTGTGTGCGCACGCCTATGTGTGTATGTGTGTGTGTTCATGTGTATATGTGCATATGCCTATATGTGCCTCTGTATGTGAGAGAGAGTGCTTGCATCTCTGCAAAAGTGTGTATCCGTGTGAGAGGCTAAGGAAAGAAAACAAAACCCTCACAGAGTGACATCATAAGACCAGAACACCTAGACAATTGACAAGATTACTCCTCAACTGAGAAGAAAGTACCATTGCAAACAGACATCTGAAAAATGCTTGTTTCCACTAATCTGGACACTTCCAAAGGCCTAAGAATGTGCTATGCATCGTCATTTAAGGACTATGACCTCTTCAGGATGAAGGAAATCAAGTCCCAGGCTGATTCAGATAGCTGTCCTTACCCACACTCCTGGTCCTTTGAGTCCATACCATAAGCTGGGTACATTATAAAGAAAAGAGATTTATCTTGGCACATGGGTAATGGTCCAAGGTTGAAGGACCAAATATGACTGTGATCTTGCTGACCGAACCGGGAGGTGGTTCAGAATATCGTGGCAATAGATAGGAACACAGAGAGATCTAAACAAACTACTTCTCATAGCAAGCCCACGTTCAAGATAACTGCCCGCACGGTCCCAAGGACAGAGTCTTTGATAAGTTTCCTTGAATAGCAAAGGAATGAGTGTATTTCAGATAAGGACTAAGCAGTCAGGAACACTTGGGGTATGGAACTTTTTGTAAAAGTCAGGCTGAGCCCTGCCCGAAGTGGCTGATCCTGCAAGAGCAGCTTTGGTTAGCCACCTGTTCGGTCTCTTGATGCTGACTGAGCCTGCATCCTTCTAGGCTGTGGGCAGGGAAAAAGTGAACCCTCCACACTTTGATCGTCTCATAGAGGGAATCAGATATGCACAATAACAGGAATGCAAGATCCAATGGGACTGAAAGGTCAACAGAAAAAAAGCCAGGAGAAATGAGGAAAAGGATTAATTATGTAAGATGTTTACAGTGGGACTTGGCTGTGTCACTTGAGAACAACCAGAGAGCCAAGCACCCCATTGTGATGCGGTTACCACAGAGCAAGGCATCAGGGTGTACACAGGGATCATCTCCAGAGGGCCAAAGAGGATTTACAGGAAGGGAGGGGAAGCATCTCTGGAAAGAAACATGTGCAGGGTGTGCCCCTTTGGTACCCTGGCAGTGGGAGGGCGTGCCCTCCTGGTACCCCAGCAGTTGGAGAGTGTGTCCTCTTGGTATCTGAGCAGTGGGAAGGCGTGCCCTCCTGGTACCCAGGCAATGGGAAGTCGTGCATGCCCTCCTGGTACCCAGACAGTGGGAGGGTGTGCCCTCCTGGTATTTTAGCAGTGGGAGTTGCTGTCTTCGCCTCCAGATGAGTGTCAATCAGTCAGCGAATGAACAAAGATGAACTGAGAGGTGAGCTGATGCCAGAATTGACCGGGAACTGACGAGACCCTCGATGGCCTCTGAGCCTGGAGCAAGCACCAGTGCAGGCGCAGTGCAGACTTTTACATGCGATGAGTTTGAGGTTTGATTGTTACATTGGACCATGCTCATGTGATTCTGAGGGTGAAGTGGGCTCTTGAAATGCCCAAATAGCAAGACTGTCTCGAGTCAAAGCACGATGGGAAAAGCTGTGGGATTGGCTCCAGATATTGCAGGGTTGATTTAAACTAAAGAAGACACAGAGAAGAAGAGAAAAAAAATGATGCTCTCTGAGGACAATCATCCAGTGACAATTCATTCAATAAAATTAGTTGTCAGATGTTCTAGACAAATCCCTCTAAAGAAAGGCTGGAACAAGAAACAGAAAGCTACTGTTCACGAACGTCACAATAGCATAGACCATGTCTCCAAATACCAACAAAAGAGGGGAAAGAAAAGTTGAATGCCATTGATAATAATTAAGACACATAAAAAAATAAATACAAAGATCTAATCTTTAGAATTTAATAAATGCATTCTGCCATGTAACAAACACCCAAATCTTGAGAGTAGTGTTTCCCTCCCTTCAGAATGTTTCTTATTGGTGTTTCCTAAAATGGCCTGCAGAGGGAGCCACTATTCCAACTTCTTCCAAAGGAGATTAGCTTTGTCTTACTAGCCAGCAAAATGTTCCCTTGTGTCTGACTTCTGATATTTGGCATACTGTTTTAGAGACTCATCGATAGCGATGCACTTGTACATAGCTCATCCTTAATACTTCTCAGTAAAGTTCAGTAGTACAAACACCCTACCAGCTCTCCTTTCTCCAACCCCTGGGGCAGCTTGTGACTGCTACAACTGAAGTCAAGATGAATCATCTTGTGCAAACATCCTTGTGGGAACCTCATTGCCCTTAGATGACTACCCAAGAGCAGGATTGCAGAGTTAAGTCTGAGTGTTTGTTGACCCCAAGGAGAAATGGTTGTTTAAACTCATCCCTAGTGGTAGAAGAGACCTCCAGCTGCTCCCCAGCTGTGTTTGTTTACTAGCACTGCCATAGTAACAGCGTGGCAGGGTGGCAAGGCAATAAACTTCTATGGTGGTGTAGAGTCTGCAAATTCAATAACAAGAGGTTGGCAAAGTCAGGCTCCTTTTCAAGCTTCTCTGTGTCATTTTTTGTGACCCGGCAGTCCAAAGACCCATGTACAGGTTACAGGACTCCCTTACGCAGAATATCCTCATCAGCTGCATCCTGCAACCACCTTCTTTACAAACAGGAGGGATGCATCCTTTTCCGTAGGATGCAATTCCACCCATAGCAACATTTTTCCAATCTTTGATGTTGTTGCTACATCTTTCTAATCTAGCAGGTGTGAGGGAGTATCTAATTGTGGTTTAAAACAGTGTTGACCTGCAGGTGGTGGTGGCGCACACCTTTAATCCCAGCACTCGGGAGGCAGAGGCAGGTGGATCTCTGTGAGTCTGAGGCCAGCCTGGGCTGCAAGAGCTAGTCCCAGAACAGGCATCAAAGTTACACAGAGAAACCCTGTCTTGAAAAACCAAAAATGTAAATACATACATACATGCATACATACATATGTATTAAATATGTACATACGTACATACATAAAAATAGTGTTGATCTTTGGGAGACAGAGGCAGGTGGGTCTCTAGGATTTTGAGGTCAGCCTGCTCTACAGAGTGAGTTCCAGGACAGCCAGAGCTACATAACAGAAAGACTGTCTCAAAAACAAACAAACAAATAACAGTGCTTGACCCAATGGCTCGGTACAACTCCACATATGTGTATGGAGCAGTTGTTCATGGTTGCTGCTCAAAACTCCCTTTTTTTTTTCTTCAAGAATGATTCACAGATAATGAATTGTGTGTATTTATGCCTATAGTGTGATATGTTTTTACTTAGATATTTTTCTTCTTTTCTATTTTCTTTTTCTTTTATGGATCTGGGTATCCAAGTCAAGATCTTGTGCATGCTAAGTAGGTCCTCTACCACTGAGCTATACCCCCAGGTTCTAATTTCTCTTAATGTTATATATAAAATATTTCCACTATCAAAATTTTGTGTAGGTACTCTCCTAAAGTTTCTTCTACAAGGTTTTGACATAGAAAGCTTGATGGGGAACCTCCTTCAGCCAATGGCCTTCAAGAGGCTGGACCAGTCAAGAGGCTGGGGTGTGACTTTGGGGTACCCAAAAAGCCAAGGTTCCACCCAGCTCACTCTCTTCTTCCCGTGCTCCATACCTTGACACTGGAACCCCGTTCCTGTTCCATGAGTTTTCCCTTTTAATAAAGAAAAACCTTAGAATACTCTATTCAGAGTTAGCCTTTGATTATCTGACTTGAGTTCAGCATCAAAAGCTTTTTTGTAAATAATCTTTCTACATCTATTGAGATAATTATATTGTTTTTCCTTGTCACTGAGGTAACAGTGGATCCCATTAGTAAGTTTTAAAGTGTTAAGCCAGATTTGGATTGCTGGGATAAAGCTCCTTGTTTATTTTAGTATATTACCCTCTGTTCTGGTCTGTTTTTGTCAACTTAACACAAACCAGAGTCACCCGTGAACAAGGAACCTCAATTAAGGAATTGCCTCAGTCAGATTATTTTGTGGGCATGTCTGTGGGGGCATTTTCTAGGCTAATAGTTAATGTAGAAGGACTAAGCTCGCCTACAGAGGGTGATGCCACACAGGGCAGATGAGCCAAGCAAGGCAGTAAGCGAGTTTCTCCGTAGTTCCTGCCTCTGCTCCTGAGGACCGAGGTTCAATGGCCAGCACCACATCCAAAAGGTAGATGTTATGCCCAGTACATTGTTTAGCTACAATGGAATTAAACTGGAAAACACTAACAAAATATCCAGACTATAACTAATATTAATAAATTGTGCAAAACATTGCCACTCAAGTGACAGGGCAAAAAAAGTTCACAAAGAAAATCATATTTTGACAAATGTTTTTTTCTATTCCTGGTTTCCTCATGGCTTTTCTTATAAAGGGACATTGAATTTAATTGGAGTACTTTTTGTATGAATTGAGATGATCTATGGTTTCAACCCATCTATCTCTTTATGTACTGAATTATACTTATTGATCTGTGAGTGCTGAACCAACTTTCCATCTCTGGGATGAGTCAACTTGGTCATGATTTGTGATATTTTTAGTAAGTTCTTGAGTTTCACTTGTAAGAGTGTTATTAAGCATTTTTGCATCTGTGTTCTTTGGAGAAACTGGGATTTATTCTTTGTGCTGTGTCTTTCCGTGGTTTGGGTGTCAGGCTCTTGCTATCATTGTAGAAACACAGTGGTATCTTCTTTTTCCACTCACCGGGAACATTTGAGGTGACTGCATTAGCTTTTCTTCAGATGCCTGGCTGACAGCCGTTATCCATGTAGTCCAGGGCATTTCTTTGTTGGGAGAATTTTTACTCCTGCTTTCATCTTGATTGCCGCATGTATGTTGAAACTGTTTATATTTTGTTGTTTTAATTCTGGTTGGCAACATGTGCCTAGGAATTTATTATTTTCCTCTAAAAATTTCATTTTGGTGAAATAAAAGTTTTCAAAGTACTTTTTAATGATTTATGAATTTTATTGGACTCTTACGTAACCTCTCCATTTCACCTCTCAAGTTTTACTAATTTTCATATCCTCTTTTTCTTTTGGTTAGTTGTGCAAGAGGCTCATCAATCTTGGGTTTTGCTTGTTTGTTTAAGACCGACCCTGTGTTCAATCAATTCTGTCTATTCTTCAGTTTCATTTACCGTCCTTTGGTCTTTATGATTTGTTGTCATGAATTGATTTGGTTTTTGCAATCTCATTTTTCTAAGACCTTGAGATCCATGATAAGGTTATTTATTGTAAGTAATTCTTATTATTTTAAGATTTATTATTATTATTATTATTGATATCTGTGCAGCCACAGATGTGTGTGCATGCATGTGTGCATGTATATGTGTGCATGTGTGTGTGTATGCATGGTGAAGCCAGGCGAGAAAGTCAGATCCCCTGGATTTGGAGTAATAGGCAGTTGTGAGTCAGTTGACATGTGTGCTGGGTATAGAATTCAATCCTCTAGAAGAGCAGTGTGGGTTCTGGATTGCTGGAACAGCCCCCATTCTTATTTTTTAGTGTAAGAATTCATAGATATAAGCGTTCTACTTAGAACTTCCTGGACCATGTCTCGAATACCCTGGTATGCTGTTCTTTAATTTTTACGGCACCCTAGAAATTGCTTTCATTTCCTCCCTGACTTCTTCAGTGTCCCGCTGGTCATTTCAAGAGTACTTTGTTCAGTTCCAATTTATCTTTATGGTTTCTATAGTTTCTCTTGCTTTAACTTCTAGTTGTAGTGCACTTTTATCTATTAAGAGCCAATACATTATTTTGATGTTCTTGTACTTAATTAGACTTGATTTGTGGTCTAGAATGTGGTTTATTTCACAGAAGGCTCCATGGGATACAAGATGGATGTATGTTCTGCTTCTGTTGGGCGAAATATTGTACAGATCTCTATTAAGTTCATTTGTTCTTTAGTGGAGCTTAACTCTGAAGCTTCTTGTAAATTTTATTTTGGATTATCGACGTAGAGATGACAGTGGTTAATGAAATTAACCTCTGCATAGTATCTGACCTTTTAGCCCATTAGTGTTTGCTGCGTGAGTTTGGAAACCACAACATCTGGTGTGTGTGTGTGTGTGTGTGTGTGTGTGTGTGTGTTTCTAACTGCAATATGGTGCATTGTTATCTTTCATAATATGTAGGGTAACTTTCCAGTCTCTGCTGTTTTCGCTTGAACTCTGCTCTATCAGACATTAGAACAGCTACACAACCTTTTCCAGGTGTTTTGATTACAGATTTCTCTCCTGTGCCCTCATTTCTGGTCTTTGAGTATATTTACCAGGAAGATGGGATTTTTCATGACTGAAGTTTGGATCTACTTTTTTTTTTTTTTTTTTTTTTTTTGCTTTTTTACTGGAATCATCCCGGCCATGTCACTTTGGCGGTGAGTCAAGGTATTTCACATTTAAAAAAAAAAATTGTTGGGCTGGAGAGATGGCTCAGAGGTTAAGAGCATTGCCTGCTCTTCCAAAGGTCCTGAGTTCAATTCCCAGTAACCACATGGTGGTTCACAACCATCTGTAATGGGGTCTGGTGCCCTCTTCTGGCCTGAAGGCATACACACAGACAGAATATTGTATAAATAATAAATAAATATAAAAAAATTGTTGACAGAAGTTTTTTAGTTCTGGTGCCTTGTCCATTGTTTTTCCTGGCTTTGTAGGTTGTTGTCTGTTCCGGGTGTTCTCTTCTATTCCTAGCAGTGGTTTCTGACTTACTGTGTTGTCATAATGGGTTCCTTCATAACTTTCCCTTGTTATCAACTCCTTCATGAAGTTTATTCTTTTTTAAACTCAGAAATAATCTAGCCTTAAGACCAACAATATCAGGGGAAAGAACGTACAGTTTCTCATACCAGAGATTATGTAGTTGGGAAAATTGCCAGGATCCAGAATGCAATGAATATGCCTCACCCTAATGTGTTGATACTTTGTTTATGGTCTAACAAATAAAGCTTGACTGAAGATCGGAGGGCGGAGCTAAGCCACCAGAGACCGACCGGGCAGTGGTGGCAACACTTTAATCCCAGGACTCAGGAGACAGACGCAGAGGGATCTCTGTTAGTTCAAGGCCACCCTGGGCTACACAAGATTAAATCTGTCTAAAAGAGAAACAGAGATAACACAAAGGTGACTCCAGTACTTGGGATCCCACACCTTTAATCCCAGCACTAGGGAGGTGAAGACAGTAGTGATATATCTTGGTGTGAAGAGTGCAGTCTGGGGTTTGGTGGAGAAGTTGCAGTCTGAGGTGCAGTCTGAGGACAGGATTACCTCCCTTTGGTCCGAGCATTGACTGAGGTAAAAGGTCTCTCTAGTGACGGGTTGCACTGCTTCTCTGATTTTTCTGCTTTCACCCAATATCTCTGGGTTTTTATATTAAGACCAATTAGAATTCGTGCTACACCCTAAGAAAACCACCTCCATGATCATATTATCTCCCCTGCCAGATAAGTATCATGTAACTTAGTCTCGCCCTGGCTCTCAACACAGAAATCGGGGGGAGGGGTCAGGGAGGGCGACATGAGACTAGGTTTCTCTGTGTTGTCCTGCCTGACCCAGCCAAGGCAGGCTTCGAACTCACAGAGGTCCGCTCGCCTCTGCTCACCGAGTGCTGGAATTAAAGGCATGCACTACCACCACCCAGCATGATTGAGACTCCTTATCACTCTTCTTCTTATCACGTCTGAGTAACTTCTTGAGCAGTGGTCACGAATGGCCTTAGTTTTTTTTTGTCTTCAATTGTTCTTACTTCTCTATCAGTTTTCAAAGACACCTTTGCCAGATATCACACTCTAGGTTGGCAGTTATTTACTTCCAGGGCTTGAAATATTTATTCTGTGCATTTGTGGTTCTAGGGTTGGTGACAAGAGATCTGTCATTATTCTGATGTTTCTGCCTTGTGGGTGAGTTGGCATTTTTCTCTACAGCTTTTCATCAGATTTCTTTGCTCTGCATTTTTGACATCTTGACTGTGTGCCATGAAGAGCCTCTTCTCTGGTCATGTCTATTTGAGCTTCTAAATGCTGCTTGTGTTTGAATGTCTATTTTTTTCTCTAGAGTTGGGACATTTGCTGCTATGATTTTATTGAAGAGATCTTCACATCGTGAGTGTTTGTCTCGGCCTCTTGTTCTATCCCATGCAGTCTTAGGTTTGGTCTTGTCATTGTTTTCCAAAGTTCTTGAACACTGTAATCATGCTTGTACATTTTCTTGTCTGTATTGACATTTAAATATAGTGTTCTATCAACCTTGTCTTCCATTCCTAGCAGTCTCTGCTTGGTCAAGCCTATTGGTGGTATTTTCCATTGTGTTTTTTATTTGATTCTTTGGGTTTTTCTTATGAGACAGTATCCTAAATCCTAGACAGCCTTGAACTCAAAACATAACTGAAGGTGACCTTGAACTTCTGATCCTCCTGTCACTGCACCCATGTCCTGGGATTATAGATCTTCGCCACCACACTGGGTTCATGAGGTACTGGGGACCCCATTCAGGGCTTCGTGGATGCTACACAAGCTCTCTGTGAAGTGGGTTTCACCCTCATCCCTCTGCACTGTTCATTTCCAACACTTCCATGTGGTGGTTTTCTTCCGAATCTCAGTTACTTTGCTCAACTTTTCCTCATTATTGATGATTTTTTTCATCCACGTCACTCATTTTGTCACCTGTCCTGCCTATTCTGGCTTTCGTGTTGCTGACTTTCCTCTCCACGTGCTGGACTGAAATTGGCTATTTGGTTGTTTCCTCTTTCAGGTCTTCGATTGCTTTTACCAGAAACCATATGAAGCCTTCATCTGGCATGGCTTTTAGTGCAGACTGAAGGAATTAGGTTCTCTAGGAGGAGTCATGGTGGGGCCTTTTTATGCTTCTTGCATTTTTTTTTACTGCAGTTTGAACATGTGTGGGTCTGGATACCTCTTCCGGTCTGAGGAGATGGGCATCTTCTTAATTTTGGGGGGGGGGGCTACTCCTGATGAGGAAACAAATTTCTGCAGCAGCAACATCAAACCAAGAAAGATGTAAAAGCACATTTAAAATAAATTACAGCCCCATAAACAACACCAGGGACTAAAAAACTAAGGCCAGAAAACCCACTGTGCATTGGGCAAGAGCACTGAGAGTCAAGTCAGCGTGAGGACCGCAAACAAGAGAGATGAAGTGGGAGTCAGTGAGAGGGAAGAAAAAGAGGCCATGTAAACAAAGGGAAAAAGAAGGAAAGAGATGCAGAAGATTTCTGGGGGGAGAACAGTCCATTGTGGGTGGGGCCATTGCTGGGCTGGCCATCCTGGGTTCTATAAGAAAGCAGGCCCAGCAAGCCATAAGGAACAAGCCAGTAAGCAGCTTCCCTCCATGCCCTCTGCATCAGCTCCTGTCTCCAGATACTTGTCTTGTTTGAGTTTCTGCCCTGCCTTCCCTCAGTGATGGCTTATGATATGAACGCATAAGTCAAATAAGCCTTTTCCTCTACAGCTTGCTTTTGGTCATGGTGTTTCATCACAGCAATAGTAACCCAACCTAAGGCACCAACTGAGCCATCTCCTAAGGCCAAGAGTTGTCTTAAAATTAGTTCATCCATTAATTATTATAAGAAAGTGTTTGATTTGTGTGCCTATTCTATACACTTAAACACTTGGAGGTTGCATAAAACTTCTAAAAATGAAAAGGGTTCACAGGTGAAAATTTTTGAGCCTAGAGAGACAGCTCAGTGATTCAGAGAGCCTGATGCTCTTGCAGGCCATCAGAATTCAGTTCCCACCACCTACGCCAGGTAGCTTACAACTGCCTATAAACCCAGCTCCACGGAGTGTGATGTGCTCTTCTGGTCTTCGTAGGTGCACCTAAGTCCAATATTAGGTTAAGAAAAAGCTTATTTACCATAGCCCTGAACAATGACACATGACTAATTGAAGAAAAGTAGGACCTTCACATTCCCAGAGGAGTTATCCCAAAACTCTTAGAGAACGTCAAAAGCTGTGGACAGCATCGGATCCAGTATTTACTGTATTTCTCTTAAATAAACATATCTATGATAAAGTTTAACTTGTAAATTATACATAGTTAGAGATTAACAATAGAACAATTAATATGCTCTAATAAATTTTACATAGATCTTTCTGTCTCTCTGTTGCTCTCTCGTCTCTCTCTCTCTCTCTCTTTCAACTGTGTCACCGTTCCTTAGTCTCTTTTCTCTGTGCCCGCCTGCTAAGATGGAGGGAGGTGTGCCAAGCAGCCACAGCATGGCAACATCTGTCTACAGAAGCAGGGTCGCTCAGACAAAAGCGCCACCATCAAACAGACAACTGGCATGACTACCAGCCGAGCAGTACGCTCAGCATGGACGCACTAAACAAAGGGAGGATTCATGTCACAGGTATGCTGGCCCCATAGCCAAGACTGCACAAACAGGACACAAAATCAAAAACCCACAGATGGCTCATTGCTGGAGCGTTTCACTTAATATTTTCAGGCTGTGGCTGACCGTAGGTAACTGAGACTGCACAGAGTAATGCCGCAGAGCTGGAGTTTTTGCCTAGTAGACTTGACTATAGTTCTATGATATATTAAGGACAAGTGCTCTTATAAAGAGCCTGAGTATGTTCACAGAACACTGAAGAATAATCATGGGTGTTATCATGTAAACTATTGAAACATGACCCATTAACTGATACTGCCATTGACTGTTCTGTGACTTTAGACAAGCTGTGACCTTGGATCTGCCACTGGCTTCTGTACTTTGGCTGTCTTAGGGTTTGCTGTAAAGTTCACAGGATAAGCCCTGTCTTAATGGGTTTCAAGACTTGCCAGTGGTAAGCAAAGGGAATGGGCTTTTTTCAACGAGCTAATATAATTATGGCTTGGACATGTGTACTTTGTTCTTTTCCAACTCCGTTTTCTGCTGGGATTTTTTTTTCCTCTTAATGGCATCCCCTCACAAGATTGATGAAAGATGGCAGACATCCACATGCCGCTATTGTTGAGCTGCAAGCCCGTGACAACCTGAGTCCAAAAACAAATGCCGGAGTCAGCGTTAATGAATCGGGACATTCATAATTGGAAAATAAGCCCTTTCTCCCTCCCTCTGACTCGCTGATACCTCTCATTAGCGGGTGGCTCTGAGAACGCCTGGGATAAGGATCTCAAGACAGAGTTGGACGGAGAAAACTTCTAATCCTATTGAGAGAAGAAGAAAGGGTGCAGAGCTAGGCTGGCGTTGTTCACCCACTGTATGGTATTTTAATTAAGCCAAGGCTTTGTTGTACGGTTTACAAGCATGAGGAATACACAGGCAGCTGCATTTTATGTAGAGTGGCGATAAATAGGAGAATTAATATAGAAAAGATTAAAAAGCTGTGTGGATAATGGGTGTCTGTTACCTCCTGGAACACGATTATACTTTTTACCAAAGAATGCTTGTCTGTGTACCTGCTTTTTGGAAAATGAAATCTCTAAGCAACAAAGATCAGATGGCTATGAACCATGGGGGCTGATGGGAGAATCTCTTTTTGAATTCTCACATGTAATTCTCTAAGCATGACTTATAACTATACATTATTGGTCAGCTCTATTTAAGGCCTTTCTTCTCAAGCAATTGGTAAAACTGGAAGCCATGTCTGTGATGGTCCCTGCTGTCAGTTTCTGGCATACAGCAGTATTGGCCTTCCATACATATTTGTGAAATAAATAAAAGATTTTTTTTTAATTTTGGTTTCCAAGACAGGGTTTCTCTTTACAGCCTTGGCTGTTCTGAAGTGTACTCTGCAGACCAGGCTGGCCTCAAACTCATGAGATCCCACTGCCTCCGCCCCCCAAGTGCTGAGATTAAAGAAAGGTGTGCACCACCACTGCACAGATGATTTATTTTTAATGTTAGTCCTGTCATGCTTGGTAGTACACACCTTTAACCCAGGTACTCAGGAATCAGAAGCAGGAGGATCTCTGTGAGTTTGAGGCCAGCCTGGTCTACAGGGTAAGCTCCAGGGCAGCCTGCGCTACATAGTGAGATACTGTTTCAAAGAGGGGAAAAAAACCCAGCTGGTTTGTGGTTTTATGAGCTCATTCTCAATTGCAGAGACAGTTGAGAGAATTAATATACACATTAAGATGGGATTTATTAGGAAGTGGGCAGTGCTAATATATGCCTTCCATCCCAGCATTTGGGAGGCCACAGGATAGATAAATTTGTCAGCAAGGGTGACGGCAAGCAAGTAAAGTTCCTTTTCTGTGTCCTTTTATCTGGGTTGTCACTGCAAGGTACTGGCCACATTTAGGGTGGGTCCCTTTACTTCAAATAGTCTAATCAAGAAAACCCCTCTCAAGTGGCCAACAGTTTGTGTTTTAGTTGATTCCACATACAGTCACCTTGACAACCCAGGTTAGCCATCATACAGATCAAACACTTGTAACTACTGAGTTACTTTTTTTCCGTAAGTAAAGTAATTCATGTACACAGGTTACATGGAGAGATAGCTCAGCAGTTACGAGCAGAAAATCTAGTTTCTTTTCTTTTCTTTTCTTTCTTTATTTATTTATTAAAGATTTCTGTCTCTTCCCCGCCACCGCCTCCCATTTCCCTCCCCTCCCCCAGTCAAGTCCCCCTCCCTCGTCAGCCCAAAGAGCAGTCAGGGTTCCCTGCCCTGTGGGAAGTCCAAGGACCACCCACCTCCTTCCAGGTCTAGTAAGGTGAGCATCCAAACTGCCTAGGCTCCCACAAAGCCAGTACGTGCAGTAGGATCAGAAACCCATTGCCATTGTTCTTGCGTTCTCAGTAGTCCTCATTGTCCGCTATGTTCAGCGAGTCCGATTTTATCCCAGGCTTTTTCAGACCCAGGCCAGCTGGCCTTGGTGAGTTCCCGATAGAACATCCCCATTGTCTCAGTGTGTGGGTGCACCCCTCGCGATCCTGAGTTCCTTGCTCGTGCTCTCTCTCCTTCTGCTCCTGATTTGGACCTTGAGATTTCTGTCCGGTGCTCCAATGTGGGTCTCTGTCTCTGTCTCCTTTCCTTGCCTGATGAAGGTTAATATTCAGTTTCTTGCAGAAAACTAGAGTTCAGTTCAGAGCACCTACATCAGGCTCATGACTGTCTGTAACACCAGTTCCAGGGTAACTGGAGCTCTCTTCTGGCCTCAGTGGACACCAGGCACACACACGGGGCATAGATATACATGTAGGCAAAACACCAGTCTTAATTAAGGTTTCTGTTGCTATGATAAAACACCAGGGGCCTAAGGAGTTTGGGGAGGAAAGTGTTTATTTCATGTACACTTCCACGTCACAGTTCATCCCCTAAGGTTGTCAGGACAGGAACTCAAACAGGGCAGAAACCTGGAGGCAGGAGCTGATGCAGAGGCCATAGAGGAGAGTTGTTTCCTAGCTTGTTCTCTGTACTTGCTTCACCAGCCTTCTTACAGAACTCAGGACCAGCATCCCAAGAATGGCATCATCTATGCTGGGCCGGGCCCGCCCATATCATGTTTTTAAGAAAATGTCCTACAGCCTTGCCCACAGTCCAATCTTATGGAGGTATTTTCTCAATAGAGGTCCCCTCCTCTCAAGTGACTCTAGTTTGTGTCAAGTTGACATAAAACTAGCCAGCACAACAGCCGTACACATCAAATAATAAAATGCAAGTAAAAATTATACTGGGTTTTAATAACAGCTATCTTTCCTGCCGGGCTCTCTCTTCCAGTGTCCATGCCCATCCCACTAAGACTTTGAAATGACAACCATTTCCACCTTGGCTAGCCATTTCTTTAGTGTAGACCCCCATATTATTACTAAATTATGTCTTATGTAACCGCCCACTCCTGGAGGCCATCAGATCTATAGTTTTCACATTCCACTCTCCTTCATCTTTCCAAAAGAGTTAGGCACTCGCATATCATAGCACTATTCACAGCAGATGAGATATGGAATCAGCCAGCGTGGCCGTCAACAGATGAATGATTAAAGAAAACAATGGCGTCTTACTCACTCATCATGGAAACTGAAATCCTGTCATTTTCACCAAAGTAGAGGGAACTGGGGACATTCAGTGAGGTAGGTCCAGATACAGAAAGCCAAGCACTGCATAATCCCTTCATACACACAAGCTTTAAAGAGCTGGCCAAAAAGTGTGCAGAATCCGTGATTACTTAGGGTTTAAAAGGACGGAGGAGGTCGACCAGTACACCCTCTCTGTATTTACGAAAATACAGCAAAAAATACCATCAACACATAGTTAATGCATATCTGCTGAAAATTAGGACCAATGAAATGACCTAGTGGTTAAGGCATTTGTCACACAAATATGACAACCTAAGTTCAGTCCCTGAAACTAACTACAGGAAGAAAGAACCAAATTGAGAAAGTCTTCCTCTTACCTCCAAACAGGCTCTGTGGCATACATACCCCCCCCCACGGTGACACATCTCATACACACACACATATGTATAATAATCATAAATCATAAAGTTGCTTAAAAATTTAAAAAGGAAAATTTACATCACTATCTGTAGTTAAATCAATATTCAATGTTTTATTAAGACTTTGAAATGAGCTGGGCAGTGGTGGCACAGGCCTTTAATCCCAGCACTTAGGAGGCAGAGGCAGGCGAATCTCTGTGAGTTCAAGGCCAGCCTGGTCTACAAGAATGAGTTCCAGGACAGGCTCCAAAGCTATAGAGAAGCCCTGTCTCAAAAACAAACAAACAAACAAAAAGACTCTGAAATGATATTCTCAGCTAAGCCGTTAAGACTTTAAAAAAAAATAAAATAAAAACACTCAAATGTCTCTTAATTGTTCTCATGCTCTTGGAGAAAATTGAGAAGTCTTCTTCTATTTAAAACCAGCAAGGACCCTGTCAGACCTTGCCAACCTGGTGGGGCCTGCACAGGCCCCTCTGTGCTCCCCTCCTGCCTGGACTGGATTGGGCATACTCCCACCAGCGTCTCTCTGCTAAGAGTCAGTATCTACAGGTGTTGTAATATGAGCGGCGGGGCTGCATTCCTGGCACCCGGCTGCCCGCATGGCTAGCTTATGCCCCGAAATAATTACACGGAAACTGTATTCTTTTAAACACTGCCTGGCCCATTAGTTCCAGCCTCTTATTGGGTAGCTCTTACATATTGATCTAACCCATTTTTAATAATCTGTGTAGCCCACGAGGTGGCTTACCAGGGAAGATCTTAACCTGCAACTGTCTGGAGTAGAGAATCATGGTGACTGCTTGACTCGGCTTCTTTCTCCCAGCATTCTGTTCTGTCTACTCTGCCTACCTAATTTTCTGTCCTATCAAAGGGCCAAGGCAGTCTCTTTATTAGTTAACCAATGAAAGCAACAGATAAGATACAAGACCCACCTCCATCATTTCCCATTTTTCTGTTTAAACAAAAAAGAAAGGCTTTCAGGTTAACATAGTAAGATTATATATAACAAAACAGTTATCAAGCAAGAATTACAGTTACAATATTTATATCTATTTTATCTTTTATCATAACTAAGGAAAACTATAATTATCTATCTATTCTTCAACTCCATCAAAGACTCCAGAAGGATATAATACTACCTAAGTAAACAAGAAATAAGAAAACTCTAGAAATGACAAGAGACATCTTGCTGCCTGGACAGTCACCCAAAGTTCCTCTGTACCGTTGGGGCATTCATCTTTGGCCTACAGGCCCATAGTTTCCAGCAGACATTTCCATAAAGCAGGAAATTTTAAAGACAGTCAGTCACTATCTGCTGTGTCCTGTAGAATGTCTTGCAGACTCTTTTATGAGTCAGGAACCCCGAAAGACCATCTCACCTTTAGGCAAGTTTAGCAGTCCTCTCTCTGAGGGTTTTTTGTGTCCAGTTTATGTAACAGTCCAGGCAAGTGTAGTTTCTTGTCCAAATGGCTATCAAACTCCATAAGGAGCCTCTTTAATGCCTATCTTCCTCTTGAAGTAGCTGGTGCTGCCAGGAGCAGACGTGTCTCATTGTCATGAAAAGCCCTAAGTTATTAAAACATTAAATGCCATGTTTTGTAGTCTTTGAAAGATATGAAGAATGCCTATCTAATTGAAATATATCTTTATATATCTAGAAAATCTAACTAACATGACTACAAGCTTGACTATTATTTATGATTATCCATCAACAACCTATATTTTCTAATTATACGTTACATTTTAAAAATGAACTACACAATCACAATACCTTAATCAAGATCAGAAATACATATACATATAACAAAATTGACCTTAAAATCCACACCAATGCAAATTATCCATATCTATATCATATCCCCCTTTAAAAGTAAAAGAACATTTATAAACAATATTTGGGAATGTGGACATAGTTATTTTTCTTCAAACTGCTTCCTGCTGAATGGGGGCGCTGTTATTTAGGTCTTTTATGGTATAACCTGTGTGCCAGGGTCATCTCAGTTGGCAGCTGAGTGAAGTAATTTTTTGAGGGTGTTTACAGCAACCTTTTAGAAGGGCGTGGTCTATCATACCATACTGGGATAGACACAGTCCACAGGGTCTCATCCTCGGTGAAAACAAAAGAAGACCCTCTCCAAAGCATCATATCCTTAGACCCAAATTCTGAAGTCATAATACTCTTATGATAGCCATTCTGGTTTCACTTGGCAGCCCATATAATGAAATGTCTCTCTGTACTTAGCTCCTTCACAGTCAAGAATTTTAAAGAAAACACAATGTACATAATCCAGACTCTCTGTGAATTTTCCATTTTTACGTGGCTTATTTTTTTTTAATCTATAACTACCTGTACTCTGTCTCTTTAAAGACTTTACCCCCCCCTTTTTTTAAGGGCATTAACTTCATACTCCGCCTACCTAATTTTCTGTCCTATCAAAGGACCAAGGCCGTCGTCTCTTTATTAGTTAACCAATAAAAGCAACAAATAAGATACAAGACCCACCTCCATCATACAGGTGTTTTCCTTCAGGGTGGCTTCTGCAGTCAGCACTCTGAGCACTGAAAAGGGCAGTGGGCTGTCAATGGCATCTGTAATTGTCAACAAGGACAAATTTCTCACCTATCTCAGGTCCATTTTATTAGTCTGAAAGTTAAATTAAGAAGAGACATATTTTTAATTGAGGGAGCCATTTTGGGGTTGGCAAGAACCTTGGTTCTGGAGGGGTTCCCAGGAGTCCACTGAGGATGACCCCAGCTAGGACCCTGGGCGGTGGAGGAGAGGGTGCCTGAACTGGCCTTGTCCCATAGTCAGACTGATGACTATCTTGAATATCACCATAGAACCTTCGTCCAGCAATGGATGGAGACAGAGTCCCACATCGGAGCACTGGACTGAGCTCCCAAGGTCCAGTTGAAGAGCAGAATGAGGGCGAATATGAGCAAGGAAGTCAGGACCACGAGGGATTGATTCACCCACTGAGATTGTGCCTGAGCTAATGGGAGCTCACCAACTCCAGCTGGACTTAGAATGTGGTTGACAATTGGGGAAGACTGAGGGGCCAATGATAATGGCACTGGGATTGGTCTCTACTGCATGCACTGGCTTTTGGGGATCCTATTCTCTTTGGATGCATACCTTCCTAAGCCTGGATGTAGGGGGGAGGGCCTTGGACTTCCCACAGGGCAGGGTGCCTTGCCCTCTCTTAGGGCTGAAGGGGGGTGGGGGAGAAGGTGTGTGGGGGAGCGGGTATTATTTATAAAGTAATAAAAAAAAACTCTTAAAAAAAGAAGAGACATTAAAGGGTGGGAAGTCCACAGAAAAGATATGATTCGGAAAGCAGTTGGGTGCAGATGATGGTTTTCCCTTTTAACAAAAAACTTAGTCTCAATTAGCCAAAGCCTAGCATACTTCCTTGCAAGCTGACACTTATATTGGACACTGAATGGTAAAGCATTTCTCCACAATGATTTGTGGTCTTGTGTAGATTATAGACTAGCACATCAGGCTGAAAAGATAGCCTAAAGCCACAAAGCCCAACCCATGATTATTATTATCAATGATTATAATAATGATGGGCTGCCTCTTGTTGGCTGTTAAGCAATGCTAGATGACATGGAAGAATATTATGGCATGAATGAGTGCCATTATTGCATGGCTATGTAGCTACACTCTTGACATTCTCTTCAGAATTCTCCTCCCCATTCCCTCTCTTTCTCTCTCCCTCTTCTCCCTCTCCCTCTCCCTCTTCCCTTCTCTCTCTCTCTGCCTCTCCCTTTCCTTTTCCCTCTCTGTCTCTCCCTCTTCCTCTCTCTCTCTCTCTCTCTCTCTCTCTCTGCCTCTCCCTTTCCTTCTCCCTCTCTCTGTCTCTCCCTCCTCTTCTTCATCTCTCCTCCCCTTCCCCCACCCCTCTCACGTACACATGCGTGTGAAAGTTTTGAAATTCTTTCCTCCCCTTTCTACTTTCCACACTTCCCTCAGACTCTAAACTCTGCTATGCTTGCTGAACCTGTGTGCTCACCTCTGCCCTGCAGAAAGGTGGTGCTGAGCCTGTGTCCTCACCTATGTCCTAAAGAAAGGCTGTGGATTTTGATATTCTGCACTGGGAGTCTACGAGACTACAAATCCTCTCCTGCCAATGCTGATGCTTCCTTGTTATGGCTCGTAGAAATGTTTTATGAGAACTTCTTTCCACAGCCTCCTCTCCCTTCTGGGGATGAAAGTAAGAGAGTCTTGCAGTTTTTGTAACTCCATTTTCAGGGGATCCTCCTACATACTCTTTCGAACTCTAAGAGCACTAAGCACACAAGTGATACACAAACATACATGCAGGCAAAATCGTGATACACATAAAATAAAATAAAACCAATAGCAACAATAAAACAAAAACACTAAAGAGCCCCCCCAAAAAATGGGGTATTAGCAGAATCTATTTTACATACTAATCAAAACAATTAATTTATATCAGCCCATCTCAATAGACATATTCAGGAGGCAGGTTGGGATTCAAGCTGGGATCAGAGTTGAAGAGAAAGACTTGAAAATCACTGCATGGAATCTGCAATGGATACAGCAAGGGGACAAACGGTCTGAATGAGGACAGAAGGCCTTTTCAACACATAGCAGCCATCATCAAAACAGCACTCACCGATGAGGACAAAGGCTTCTTTGGTTTATCGAGGTAGATTTGCAACCAAATATGTAATCCATTGATTTCAGAAAAAGAACTTAAACTATGTAAGTAAACACAGGGTAAGTACTGCCCTAAACAAGGAAGAGGCATCTTGATGTGTGAAAATAAATATTTGAAATCATATGAAACAGGAAAAATAGGGCACAGAATCAGATGCAACGTTATAAAATGTAAAAGCCTTTTTATGAGGTGCAGAAAAATACAGATATTAATGGTTGGATGTTAGAAACATTTCGGTCTTTTTTTTTTGCTGAGAAGTTACTCTAAACACTTGTAGAAATGGTATTTTGAACTTGAGATAATCATTAACTTGTTACGATGATAAGGTTAGTCATAATTTTTCTTTGACTCATGATAAAAAGAATGTTAACTCCACTTTTTTTTAGACAAGGAAATGTCAACAATTGGTTTTGCAAATGGAAATCACCCTATGCCGCATATTTTTTGAATTAACAAGATAAACTTTATTTAAAATATGATGCATTTAAGATAAAAGCATTATCTAAGTCTCTGCTATCAGCCAGTACATCTAGAACCAATTTACCAAACTCTGTGGTAGCTTAGATCACATAATAAAAACATTATATAATGGAATTCTTTTATTTATTTATTATCTTCTTATTTATTTTTGAGACAGAATCATCCTATGCACCCAGACTGGCCTTAAATACATAATTCTCTTGCCTCAGTCCCTGAGGATAGTGCTGAAGTTATAAATCCACACCTGGTTTTGGAATTTTTAAAAATATTTCAATCTAGAGGCTTGGGAGATAGCTTGGCTGGCAAAGCACTAGTTTCACAAGTGTGAGGATGAGAGTTCGAATTCCCAGAACCCACATAGATGCTGATAGGGTGTGGTGGTCCACATATTAGAATTCCAGTGCTCATAAGTCAGAGACAGGGGTCCTTCAAAGCAAACTGGCTAGCTAGACTAGTCATATTGGCTAGCTCTGAGTTCAACTGAGAAACCATATTTCAGTATATAGAGTAGAGAGTGACTGGGGAAGACTCCCAGTGTCAACCTCAGGGGTCCACATGCAGATGCATGCACACCGGTACACACACACACACACACGCAAAATAAAATAAATACTAAAATTTAGCAAAAACTTCAAGTGGCTACTCAAGAACTTCCTGGAGATCAAAGCCTTGTAATGGGAAGTAACAAGCATTCTGAAGCTCTCTCCAAGACAAGAAAGTAACGGCAGAAATTTAGTTTCTTTTAAAGGGTTCCTCTGTGTAACAGTCCTAACTGTCCTGGGACTAGCTCTTATAGACCAGGCTAACCTCGAACTCACAGAGATCCACCTGCCTCTGCCTCCTGAGTGCTGGAATTAAAGGCATGCATGACCACTGCCTGGCTCTTTCAATTATCCAAGAGTTACCAACCACTCGACAATAGCAAGTCCCTAAGTCTTCCATGAACTTCATTTGGAATGGCCTAGGGAAGGGATCCTCCCACTGCGCCTTTGCAGCATTAGCAATGTGCGTTTAGGTCTCTTTCATGTTGCAAGGGACAGAAAAGAAAGCTTCTGATGGTAAAGCACTGTTTCTCCTCCTGGAACGTACTGCTTAGCCTCAGACTTCATGCACATAGATTAGTTTGTGCTATTCATTTGTGCACACATATTTTTGTTTTATTCCATGTGTGTAATTATTTATAATGACTACTGTCAGGTCTTTTTGGAAATCAGAAATTTTTGTCAGCCTTGTAGTTGAACACCAACTAGCTCACTTAACCATCATCCATACTACGTACTACATTCTCAGTTTTTAATATGTAGGCATCTTCATTTGAGGGGATATACATCTTTAACCAAACTGCACTCTTTTTGGATTCTCTCCCTAGAAGAGCTCTCTTAAAGAGAATTTATAAGTTGAATTTGAATTTCAGGATTGATTACTTATTTCCTGGCTGTTCTGTAATGATCTTACATGTGCTGTCTTGACAACAGGCATTATGTACACATGGGTAGATTTCCTTCTAGTGATTTTTTTATGAATATGGATTCATTCCCCACCTAACTTTCTCCTTGCTTTTAACAAAATATTACCCCTGAACTGCCTACTTTTGTGTTCCTTTTATGCAGAGATGCAGTAAATTAGGATCTTGTTTAAATTACTCTTTTTTTTTTTTTTTGATTTTTCGAGACAGGGTTTCTCTGTAGCTTTTTGGTTCCTGTCCTAGAACTAGCTCTTGTAGACCAGGCTGGCCTCGAACTCACAGAGATCCGCCTGCCTCTGCCTCCCGAGTGCTGGGATTAAAGGCGTGTGCCACCACCGTCCTGCTAAATTACTCTTACTTCCTTTTTTAAATCGCATGTAGCAGATGTAACTGATGTGGGCTCACAGTTAGAGTATCTCAAGTCTTTCTCCCCTCGGCCCTCCCTCCCCTCCCCCTCAGTACTGGTGGTTGACCACAGGTACTCACGTGTTGTACACAGCTCAGCACCTGAGATACAGTCCCTTGAATCAAAGAGACCGCCTGACTATAATTGCTGAAGACTGTAGCGAAATCATACTGTGCACTGGGACGTCAGCCCTCATGGCCTTAAGAGGGTAGACCATGCTGAGAATGGTGGCCCAGTCTTTAATCCCAACTCTCGGGAGGCAGAGACAGCAGATCTCATGAGTTTGAGACCAGCCTTATGTAGAGAGTGAGTTCCAGGAAGGCCAGAGCTACAAGGCGATACCCAGTCTTAAAACAAACAAAATTTACTCTAAGGAACACAGGGATTGGTGGCACAGTTAAGTATGACCACCATGTGTGAGGCCCTGGGTCTTGGCACTACCTAAAAAGAAGAAAGAAAAGGTGGAAGCTAAACTTCGTTAGTCATCTCTGAGATGATCGTGAGACTCAGTGGATTCTTTTGTACTTTAGTGCATTTGTCTCCCCTCCCTCCCTCCCTCCATTTATTTCTTTCTTCCTCCCTCCATCCATCCATTCCTCTCTCTCTCTCTCTCTCTCTCTCATGTTTACTGACTTTCTAGTTTCTTGTTTTGTCTTTTAATCGAGAGTTTGTGCATGTTTCCATCACTGTCTATGAGCTCTACCTGTACAGACATCAATCCCTTACCAAAGGAATTGTACTTCCCTCGTTGGCTACTATTTTTTTTTTGTATGCATGATTGCCTTTGACAGATGGTCTAAAAATCACAACTTCAAGTTTTAGTCTATTTCTTTAAATTATTTTTGAGGCAGAGTCTCTCTCTATGTAGCCTAGGCTGTCCTGGGACTCTGTTTAGACCAGGCTGGCCTCTTACTCAAAGAGATCTGCCTTCCTCAGTCTCAAGTTTAAATCCAGCCTGGTCTACATAGCGAATTCCAAGACAGCCAGAGCAAACAGTGAGCCCCTGTCTCAAAAGACCAAAAAGAAAGTGGAGGACGACTGTTGGGGACATGGACCCCCAGATCCTGAATTTTCTATGACCTCCTTGCCTGCCAGAGTAAACAACTTGTTATGCTTGCAGCTGCTCTGAGCATGAGACAGGCTTTTCTGGTGGCTTGCAGCAGAAGGATCCCTAGAGCTAGGGCGTGGCCATTGGTCAAGGAAGGCACTATATAAACTTCCCTGGAACACAATAAGGTTGGTGTGCTTGATTCAAGTTGGCATACTTAGTGTTTTTGTTTCAAGGATGACTCCTCTCTCTCTCTCTCTCTCTCTCTTTCTTTCTCTCTTAGTAGAGGCACTACTGGACCGTAGTACACGTAGTAGTACACACCTTACAGAGGAGGACTGATCTCTGTGAATTTTACTAACCAAGCTCTCTCTTTTCAGCAGTGTTTCTAAGAAGCACTTGAGTTAGCTGAGCCCCCCGCCCTAATGACTTTGCCGTGTGGAGCTGGTCAATCTTGGCTCCAGTTTCTCTCAGTCAGATCACTCTTGGCTGCTAATGACAGAAACACAGGGCGAGAAAGCACAAAGAAAAACAGTCCACGGCCCTGGAGTAGCTCCCTCTTTATCTTCCTTTTAGTTTCCTGAGGTTTCAGTCATAGTCAACTCATGTCCAGAAATAATAAATAGAAAACTCCAGGTTTAAAAAAAAAGTCATAAATTTAAAATTACAAGCTACTCTGGAAAACATGGTGAAACCTCAGGCCGTCCCTCTCAATCCTACCTGAACGCAAGCCATTCACACTGCACATGCGACCCACTTATTATCACTGAGTAGTCGCCTCAGTCAGCAGGGCAGTTGTCAAGGTACAGCCGTGCCTGGGGTCAGGCAACCTGTAGTTTACTTAATAATGTCCCTGAAGCCCACGAACAGCGGTGCTGGTAACTTGAATATGTCCAGGAGAAGCCATGAGCTGCTTCCTTTAAGAGGAAAAGATGAAAGAAAAATGAAAGTCCCCCGAGGTTGCTAAAGTCTCCAGCACGAATCAATGCGCAGTCCATGAACCGCGGAGGCGGAAAGGCAATGTGAGCTGGCTTTGCATCTCATACTGTGCAAGTGCCAGCCGCCGCCGCCACCCTGTGTGATAATACACAGTGTGCGGTTAAGACGGAAAAGGCATTAAATAATAGGATTTGGTACCGTCCTTGGTGTTGAATCCTGTCTTCTACAGACAAGGAGGGGTGATACTATTATACTTCCTGTGTTCTTGAGAATGAGAAAGGCTGAGGCTGTGGAAGCCATGTTTGAAGTTTGTAGGAACCTGCCAAGTGGTCCTGTCCTCCTCCAGTGGCCTGTCATTTTCCTCTCTGCAGACACACACTGGAAAGCAGAGCTGTAGATGACCATGGCTTCACAAGCCATCCCCTAGGAACTCTTGTTCCTTTGGATTACGGAGCACCATTTTAAAACAGTAAAAGTGGATTGACATACCACCTCATAGGGTGCCATAAATGTTAAAGAAAGATGTCCACATGACACAGAACAGTCAAATTCATACCCAAATGAACTCTGTCCTTTCTTACACACCTTGCTTATGAATTTTAAGCAGACAATGCATTTCCCTCTCTCTGCCTAATTGCTCGCATCCTGTCCATGATTCAAGCCTCCCCTCAGATGCCTGCTTCCTGATGAAACTGCTAACTTATCTATAACTAAATAAGAGGGGGAGGTCAAAAGAATGAGACTTTGAAGCCAAACAAACCTATTTCTGAATTCCAGCTCCTCACTACCACTTGATTAGATATGCAATTTTGCCTAATATTTTAAAAGCATTTCTAAACTTTATCTTCCACTGATGTAGGATGGGTTACTTCAAACATTAAAAGACAATATCTGTCCTGCAATATGCATTCAACTAGCATTGGAGCCCTTCACCCCCCACCCCAAGCCCACAGCTCCATCTAGCATTCTGCTCTTGGTTACAATCTTGAGGACTTGTTTTATACTCTACTCAGAGAAGGAGTGCCTTATTTATCTTGGAGGCCCATACAGTACCTTATACGGTTATTTTCACATGATAAACACTCAATAAATATTTATTGCATTGGAATTTTAAAATTGCCAAGTTTCACAAGCAGCATTGGAAGAAAAGCTCACTTTGGCTGGGTAGTCAGGGTAGGGTTTAGAGAAATCTTGGATGCAAATTGGTTGGTGTCTGTGTGTATGTGTGTGTGTGTGTGTTTTAATGGGAGGGGTGGAAGAAACTGAGAGAGAATCTGAGACAAATGTGAGTAAAACCACATCTGGGCGTGCAGGACCATGCAGGAGGCCATTAGAATGTAGGTTAACTGGAGCAAAGGGTTGAGGGAAAGACTAGAAGCGGGCCTAAAGAAAAGGCATCTTGTTTGATGGTCAAACTCATTGGCTTTGTTTTCAGATAATAGAGTTGTGAAGAGGTTGTGGCTACTGTCTCTTTCCTTTATATAAAAAAAGTAACGTCTGTACATTATAGATAGCATGGAAAATACAAATAAAAAACAACAGAAGTGAGAAATTACCTGTCATCTGACTCAGGGGCCAAAGCTGTCAAAACTGTGTTATCTCCTTCCACACACACTTTTGGAATACAGGGATGATGGGAATGTAAGCATTTTACATATACCGAAATGTTCCAACAGCTGTCATATCCCAATGTTTTTATTATCTTCGTCCTCTTTCTGAACCCCTTGGAAACAGGTGGCGTGTGATGACCCACTAAATACTTCATTATGGTTTGCTGCTGTTGCTGTTTGGCAAGCTCTTCTGCCTCACAGGCTGGCCTCCAGTTTACTATGCACCTTGAATTAAACTTGAGCTTCTTCCTGCCTCCATCTACTGAATGCTATCATTTGGTGTATGCTAATACAGCCCATTTCTGTGCCAGGTATTGAACCCAGGGCTTCATGAATGCTAGGCAGACACTCTGTCAACTGGGCTACATGCCCCAGCCCTTCAATATGTGTTTCTTAAAAACATTGGCACTTCTAAAGAGCAAATGTGTACCCGTCACAATCAGAAAGTAGGCATTGATGTAACACTAACATTTAAAATTTGCCAAATGTCCAATAGTTTCTGTGAACACATTACATGTAGGCATCTGTCTTTTTAGACTCTCCTACAACCTGAAAGAGTTCTCAGTGTTTGATTATCTTTCAAGACCTTGCCATCTTTTAAAAAGGACTAGCCCAATTCTTTTCATCTGTCATTGAGTAGATTCATTTTTATCAAGAATCCCTGCATGATGTCCACCAATCACACAATGCCAATGTGTCTCACTGATGATGACTAATTTGGGTCACTGGCTCAGGGCGGTATCTGCCAATTTCCCTTGCTTTTCTCTGTTGAATTTTCATTTACCAGCTTCAACACCCAGTGCTGGTTCTTGCCTGAGTCAACACTCAGGAAGATGATTCTCAAAGCCTGGTTTTCTAAGCTTTTCAACCCTACCGTATCTTGGTTGTAAGACAAGGTCCCTATATGTCACAGTCACATACTACTCTTTAATGATGTCAGTGTGGGCACCTGATTCTTGTTTTGTTTGGTGACATAAGGGCTATTACCAACCCTATAGGTGCTTTAGTTGTCCCAGGCTTCACTCAGGGAGCTCCTTTAAGCTGGCTCCTATGTCCCCTAGATATGTCACATTGCTCTCTGCCACAACAGAAATACTCCAGGAACACATGGCATTTCCCCTGCTTTATTTGGTGAGTATCACCAAGTATAAGCCTTGCTAGCAGGCAACACTGGAAAACAGAAATATGAGGACATACACACACACACACACTAATGCATACATGCACGCACGTGTATGTATATGTATATATATGTATACACATGTATTTCTCCATGTGTGAGTGTGTATGGCACATGCATATAATACATACATACATATGTTTACATATATATACACATATATATTGTGTGCCATACACATCTGTATCTATACCTGTAATAACTTCTGAATTCTTGGCCACACCCCAGTTCTAATCAGCTGCTACCAGGATTACTCTAGCCCATTCCCCCCGTGTGGTTTCTTCACTTCACTCATAATGAGAAACAAAGCTCCCATTATCTTCCATGTACTTATTGGCAACCTCCCCTCCCCCATTCAAAACCAATCTTTCTGGAGACATTAGCCGGCTCCTTGACTGTCTCTTCTGCCCTAATCACAGCAGTTACTTCCCAAGACACATCTTTACTCATAGCTATAGTTTTTAGCCTTCTAGTAACTTAGTCCTAGACATGATGCAGACCTTCAAAGGCTACTCCCAGTAAATTAGAAAGGAAGGAAGGAAGGAAGGAAGGAAGGAAGGAAGGAAGGAAGGAAAGAAAGAAAGAAAGAAAGAAAGAAAGAAAGAAAGAAAGAAAGAAAGAAAGCCTCAAGCATGCTAGGATAACACTATCGCTAAGCTCCGTCCTTAGCCCAAAGATAACGAAATTTAATGCACAGAGCTGGGTACTCACAGAACTCACTGGAAGGGTCAGAGCAGCAAAGGTTTCCAAAAGCGTTGAGCATCATGATCAAAATATCTAGAAGATCAGCTTAGGAGGGACGTTAGGACTACTCTCCTAGATTCAGTCAGGTAAAACTATACACTCTAGAGTACGGACTCAACAATACAGAGTCGATAAAGTTGCTGTTGCCCATAACATAACGCCACTGCCTCCTCCCACCACCCAAACTGGAGACTGGACTGTGGGGGTTGACTGTGAAAGTCTCAGTGTCTTCACAAACTCTGTGCAGCACGAGAAGGCTCTGTCCCTTCACCTCCCACATTTCTGGAGCATACATCTCACAAAGAAGATTCTCGTGCAGAACCCCAGCAGATGCTCATCTGCCGAGGGCGGTTGGTGATTTCTTGCCTTCCTGGAATTGTAAGGTTTGCCAGAAGGAGGAAACTGATGTTTCCATTGATGTGTGCCATTGGGTACCTCCATTACACCACCCCATAGAGAGGGATGAGGAGTAAACAGACTTGGCTGACTCCAACCCATGATAGACACCAGGAAATGTTAGCTATTAGTGTTTGCATACTAAACTGAATTAACTCTTCAGACACAGTCTACTGTGGATGGAACAGAGGATGGAATAATGAAATCTAGACAGAGCCAGGAAATTTCTTAAGAAAGTATTACACATGAGTTGGAAAAGTAGAGTCGGGGGAGGGGGAGAGACAGTGAGAAGGGGTGAGGCTTGATCAAGTATGGGAGGACTAGATAGATAAATGGGTAGCTTAACTAAACGTTTAATGTGGTAAAAAGAGGTGACAGGCTCAAAAATGACAACAAAATCTGTCTCTAATCATTTCCTACCATCTGATGAAAGCATTTAACCAGAATTCCTCACAAGCTCCTTCAGCTCCTCAAGATCTGGCTGAGCATGTCCACAGCTCATTCAGCCAAGGAAGTCCACTGGGCTCTCCTGGTGGATCTCTGGTCCCAGGGATTTTGTGTTCTCTCAGCTACCTTGGCTATGGCACCTGCTTCTCCTCTATATCCTGTCTGTCTCACAGTGTGGCAGCCAGGCTCAGACCTCAGGAAGAAGGCTTTGGACATAGGGGACATTTATAACATCTTGGGGAGACATATAGAATTACAATTGCTCTTAGATAGAATACTATGTTTCCCCATTTAAAAGAACCTCAAAGCCTCCCTCAGGCATTTAGATTCTCCACATACCAAGTTCTGCACTCTCTTATCTTGGTAGATTCTCTCTCTACTGCCTTTATTTCTCCTTCCTTGTGTTCAGGAGAACACACACACACACACACACACACAGCCTCTTTCCCCCCATATCTCTCATGTTACACAGAGCACTTCAGGTTCTACTTTGGCTTGTTGAGATATTTTATTTTATTTATCTTTTTGTTTGTTTTTTGTTTTTTGAGACATGGTTTCTCTGTAGCTTTGGTGCCTGTCCTGGAACTAGCTCTTGTAGACTAGGCTGGACTCAAACACACAGAGATCCACCTGCCTCTACCTCCCAAGTGGCATACACCACCACCACCCAGCCCATTTTTATCTTTTTTTTTTAAGTGTTTGAAACAGAGTCTATGTAGCCCTGACTATTCTGTAATTCTCTATATTGACCAGGTGGGCCTTGAACTCACAGAGAACATCTTGCCTCTGCTTCCAGAGAGCTGGGATTAAAGGTGTACACCACCATGACTACATTTATTGTTGTTTTTTAATGATGTCCCCCTTCCTAAAAGGAATTATGGTGCCAGATACTACAGTAAGAAGTATTCCTCATCCCAGTCTAAGTCATAAGAAGCTGGAAAGGCTGCCCATGGAATATCGTGGGAAGCAAGGAAGTTGGAGTGGCGTGACGTGAAGGCAATCGATGTATTGGTCACAGTTGGGCGGGCTCTTACACCCCATGATGTATGCCATCACCCTTTTCAGCTGTCTCCCAAACGTTCTTTTCTTTTGGATTGCTAATTTGTTTTTTTTTTCCTAACTAGCAGCCAAATTTTAAGTCTGTCTTCCTGCCCACATTTTGAGAGCAAAAGCAGGCTCTTCCAACATGTCCCATGAACACACACTTCACCTAAAAGGTCCTGGCTCGGAACAAGAACTGGTAATCCATACCCATCCATCAGATATACATAGCAATCCTTCTTAGAGTCTGGCTTATGGGAAGGGAAGCCAGGAAAAACACAAGAATGATAAAGAAAGTTGGTAAAGAGAGTCAATAAACAGAAATCTGAGAGAAAGGGCTTAAGCTGTAAAGACGCGTCAGGGGTCAGGGGGATGAAACTAAGGGTAGTAGCAGGACAGCAGGAAGGAGAGCTGGTATGTGTGGAGGTGTCCCCCAGGCTGGCATAACTACTGGTGACCTTCCCCCATACAAGTAGCAGATATCTCCAGTACAGCGAGGACAGTCCCCCAACCTCAGCCTAATTGTAGAGGACACAGTCTAATACATTATGATATTATATATATTATATCATATATTATTATATATGAGCCACAAAGGTTGTACGATGATTTGAATGAGAATGAATCCCCCATAGGCTCCTGCAAAGTACTTGGTACCCAATGGCAGAACTGCTTGGGAGGATGAAGAGGTGGACCCTTATTGGAGGAGATGTGTCACTGGGAGGTTTCCAAAGCCTACTCCATTTCCTCTTAGCTCTCTCGGTCTCAGGATTATGTCTCAAGATATGAGGTCTCAGCTACTGTTCCAGCACTGCACCTGTCTGGCTGCCTACTGTCATGCTCCCCACCATGATGGTCACAGATTCTAATCCTCTGGAACTGTGAGCCCCAATTAAATACTTACCTTTTTTTATAAACGGCGTTGATCATTGTATCTTATCACAGCAAAAGAAAAGTAGATTCTTTTCCTGTTAAATAATTTGTATAACTTTCCTAAAATTTTGTTTTTACTACAACATTAGAATTGCCACCTCAATTCAGTTCTTCGTTTGAGACAGATGTTGGGCATCTTAAGGCTAGGAAAGGTGGGGGACAGTTGACTTAGTGTCTCTGTGAATATATGTCTTGGAGCCTTTTGCATTGCTCTTGCTATGAGTCAGTTGTTCCACTGGAAAGATTTCTGTGGGATTTTTTTTTCCCAGCTTTCAGAAAGGCTTGGTGCCCATCAGAGCGCTTATCACACTGGCGCAAACACTGCTGCGCTAGCGCTCCAATCCAAAGGCAGAAATCCATGTTCACATTTGTTCGCATTTGTTGACAATTAGGCCTGCACATCAAGAAGAAACAACTGTGGGAGGAAATGTGGAGAAGAGAAAGGCTAAGAGGACAGAGAAACAGAGAAGGCAGAGTTATTGCTGCAATACCCACTCTCTCGTGGCTGGATGTGACGAGAATGTTCACACTGTCACTGGGTGTCGGGGGTGGGGGGGACAGTTTATCTGTGGCAAACAGACAAAAAAAAAGATATACCCACTTAAAATTTTGGCTGAAAATGAAGCCTAAAACCTGCAAATAAAAACAAATGGCAAAATGCTGTTTTCTGGAAACCAGAAGAAACCAGACTCACGGCAAGCGATAGAGGAAAACTGCTCACCGTGGACTGCTAAGGAGACCCGGATCTTAGCTGCTAAGTAGACCTGGATCTCACAGCACACCAGTGCGCATGTCCCTAGAGCCCAAGGAGGTGTGAGGTCCGAGCTCTGATACCAGGAAAGGAGGACAGTCACAGGAGGCCAGGAGTCAGAGAGATTTTGAGAAGCCGTGGGCAGGCAAGACATGTTTTATTCATTGGCTCACAGGCTGCTAGGCAGGCAGCCTCCAGCAAGCACCTGGAACTACGCTGGCACATACAGGCCACACAAGCAGGTATAGGCATACGTGTAGACTGGGCTACACTAAGTTTATAGGCCTGCAGACAGACACACACAGGTAGGCTGGTGAAGTCAAAGACTCTGGGTCTAATTAGTGTTAATGTTTCTGACTTTAAGGCTATATGCATACAAAACTCACACAAAAGAGGCATCAGGCCAAAAATAGTTATAGAAACGATTACCTCACTATTTACTTTGGGGTTCCCTGGAGATCTAGGGTTAGCCATTTTGTGCTGACTCACAGCCCCCAGGATATCTAGCATCAGCCATGTTTTAGCTACTCATACCAGATATCCAAACCAGTACCATCTTTTCTAAACATAAACTGGTCCCTATGACCCTTTGTTTCCAACAGACCACCTCCGTACAAACATGAAGCAAGGTCTCCCCAACATGGATATGGTGCCCATATGGTGTCCATGGCCAACTGGTAACAGAATTCCTTTCTTCTGTGTTTAAGGACTCAAAATCTTGCCCAAAACATCCTGCAAGCAGGTAAGGCCAATCAAGGGTTGAATAAACTCTCAGCCAACACTGGATGACAGACCAGGGCAAGAGTGAATCCTTGACAAGTTTTCTCTGATGACAGGGACTCCACAAGCCATGAAACTAACAGATTGCTTCACAGGAGCTTTCAATTATGGACAGTCAGTAAAGGACAGGAACCATAATTTAATGACTTGAGGCTTTCATTAGAATGAAGGCAGCAGGCTAGGGAGATGGGTTAGTGGTTAAGGCGTTTGTCAGCAAGCCTGATGGCCTGAGTTCAATTCTTGGGACCCAAATGGTAGAGCAAAGAAGAGGCTTCCAAGATTTGTCCTCACAAATGTGACCAAGTGCATGCGCATGCACGCGTGCGCGCGCGCACACACACACAATAAATAAATGTAAGAAGGATGAAAAAGTAAACCTAAACCATCAAGTAGACAGTGACATTGGATAATGAGCAAACAGAGCCTTTGCAAAGGGTCTGTTGTGGTTTACAGTAGCTGGAGCTAAGTAGAGCTCACAATGCAAAACCAGCAAACATAGGGCAGAATCTGAACTCTGGGCAAAGCAAGACCACAGATCTCTAGTAGCTGAGAGCAAGATGAAGACCAGTGAGCCAAGGTCACCTTAAGGCTACTGCTAGAAGAGGTAGCCAAGCTAGAACGAAGGCATGAAAAGATCCAAGTAAGGGGCTGTTGTGCTGGTGTCAACACAGCTGGAGTCATCTGGGAAGAGGGATCCTCGATCCAGAAAACACCCCCATCAGATTGGTCTGTAGGAAAGGATGTGAGGCATTTTTTGATTAATGGTCGATGTGGGAGGGTCCATCCCTGGGCAAGTGGTACCCTGGTTGTATAAAAAGCAAGCTGAGCAAGCTGTGGGAAACAATGCAGTAAGCACATTCCTCTGTGGTTTCTGTCTCTACCTGAGTTCCTGCCTCGGCTTCCCTTGATGACGGACTGTCGTTGGAACACGTAAATCAAATGAACTCTTTCCTTCTCGAGTCGTGTTTACTCAGACATAGTCTTTACCACAGCAATGGTAGCCAAACTGGGAGAGTTGTCATTAGGACCCAAACTGGGAGAGTTGCCATTAGGACCCAAACTGGGAAGACACTCAGGCACCAGGAAGACCGATTAAAAAGAGCGTGTTTAGTTGGAGATACCCATTGACTATCGAAGGAGACTTGGATAACCTAAACTACAGAAGCTGAAAATGGGAGAAGTGAATTTAGGGCTTATAGCCTGGTAGCTAAAAGCTTGGCCCTGAATAAGAATTCTTGGTACGTGAGATAGAAAAGAGAAATGCAGGCACTTCAATATGTCAGGATGAAAAGAGAAGGAAAAGCCAAGAATTTGGGATATAAGTGAGGAGGCTTTAAATTAGAAAATCGCCAACAGTTGGTACTGTGAAACAAAGTAAAGAAAAACAGGAAATGTTTGGGGTGATATTGAAAGGTCAATTAAAGGCTGAACATTTACTTGGTGTTTACAAAGTGAAGGTCATTGACTATTTTGGCAAATATACAACTTATATTTTTTTTACCCTACTTAGCTCCAACTTGTGTTATCTGAAAAGAAGTAGCTGAAAAGACTTGATTGGCATCAGTTATAAAGAGATCTGGAGCTGCTAACCTGAGAAGAGATGAAATATCAAAAGGTTTCTAGGAACTATATAACACGGCATACAGACAATGAGAAACTGGGTTCAACTGCTCTCTGTGGTAAGAATTATTTATCCCTAATCATTAAGACTCGTCAGTATTGCTAACAGTGATTCATAGATCAAAAGCTGATAACAGGCAGGTCAGAGCAGAGGAAAATCCTAAGACCACAAGAAGGACACAAACATAAAGTTTCTTCCAGTAGTTGATAAGCGGATCTTTGAAGTGGAATTGAGGCCCATGTAAATGAAAGAATTAGCATTTGTAGGTCAAAGTATAGACTACCAATAATTTGTTATCTTCAAGCTTTCATTAAGATTTGGCTAATCAGAAAACTATTGAATCTCTTGGAAGACTAGTAATGTGATCACCAGTTTAGGTCAACATAAACTATAGATCATTGATCCATCTAAATAATTTCTTGAGATTATTATTGAGACAAAGGCACAGTGGTGTTTGGATTCCCAGTTACTCAAGAAACTGAGATAGGAGGATTACTTGGACCTGCAAGTTTGAGACCAGCATGCTAAAGGGAGACCTCATGCCAAAGGAAAAAAAAAGTTGTATGTCTACTCTGTATATGGCAATCTGAGCCAACCCTACAAGGTAAGGCATGTACTTGAAAGCATCGAGCAACAACACTTTTAATGAGCCTGTTTAGCTTCAACCTGTCCTCTTTGGGATATTCCCCTGTCAGGCCTAGCCTCCTTCCCTCTTCCTCCAAGGTTAATGTTGGCTGGAAGATAACAGGCTATCCTAGGATTTGGAGGGTGACAGGTCCCCATGAGGACCTCTTGTCCCTTGCCAGCCTGGGATGCTACATGACTGTTCTGATCTTGTGTCTCTGGCTAACAACCATGGCTATGGTTTCCAGCTTTTAAAAAAAAAAAATCTCTTTAACTTGTGATGACTTCAACTGCTGGTAGCCTGATATGTGCATGTCTCTGTACCTGGGATACCCTGCTTCCAGTTCCTTCCAGGGCCTCTGGCAACCTCTCTTCTCAACCTCTAGGCATTAGGAATTCTACAGAGGCAGAGCCAGGGAACCTCTGACTCCTCCCGGTAGGTCTGACTCACCACGTTTTAGGGAAGTTAGTTGATATATCTCATATCCCTGTCTCTCTCCCACTGCCTTTTCTAGGAACACAGAAAGCCAGGAATTCTTTCCTTGTCAATCAAGACTAATCACAGCACCTTGCCTGGCACGTTGCCCCCTCTACCTTGCTCTCACTGGTGTTCTGATCATCTCAGAAAAACAAAAACAGCCTCTTTGTCTCCTCAAACTCACCTGCTGTGGTCCAGGAACTCTCTTCCTTTATCCCCTGGAACTCCAGGCTATAGACACAAGGTGCACTTGTTTCTCTTTCTCGAGAACTCACCTTCTTCCAGGTCCAACGTCTTGGTTCCAATAGGCTCTTTCTCCTCCACCTGGACTTCCCACACCATAAACTCCCCCTTGACAGGATGACTTCTGTGTCCATTTTCATGAGGTCACAGAGGTCACAGAAAATTAGGAAAACAAGAAGAAAAAGGCCAGGGGATATTTTTAGAAAGAAAATATTGTTGTTTTGTTTTTTTCAAGACAGGGTTTTTCTGTGTAACCCTGGCTGTTTCTGGAACTTGCTTTGTAGACCATGCTGGTCTTGAATTCAGAGAGATCCATCTCTGCCTCCTGAGTGCTGGGGTTAAAGGTGTGTGCCACCACTGACTACTGAAAGTTAATATTGTACTTATTTCCCAGAGACTGAGTATGTAGGGATGCCTTGTGACCTTACAAGTGACGCAAAGTCTGTGCCAAGGTCACCCTAGCTTATCAGAGAGCTAGTTGGGTGACTCGAGGGGGATGTGGAGGCAGGACAAGAAGTCCCGTTGAGCACCTATGTTGTGGGAACTTTTTGTGAGGAGGTGTGAACAGGGTCTACTCACCCTGGATAAAGTACCACCGCTGGCAGACACAAAGAAATGATTCTACCTAAGTGTAGCTTAGTGAACCAATGAGTTTAGCTGGGGTTACGTAGAGAAGTACGATAAATATGGACGCTAAAAAGAAATTTTACTCTAGTTCTGAATTGAGTATAATAAAGGGTTATTTATTTAGGAGTAAACTCACATATCACAATGCATGAACGGGGAACAGGAACTGAATCCAGCTATGGGAAGAGAGAGGGACCGCATGCTTTACATGGGCATTTATAGTATAAGAGGCCACGCCCAAGTGGGCGGGTAACTTAAAGGCTACTGGCTGTAGAATTTCCTACTGCAGTACGACTGGGGTGGGGGGGATTACCTATAAGAACATGAGCAGCTCATGAGTGACTGTGCCACTGAAGAAAAGAATTTCTCCCAGCATCCATTAACTGCTCACAAATCTTGACGGGTGCAGTGTATGCCGTTCACACCTAGCAACCATTAACTGTCTAAACACTGGGCGAGGGTGGAGGCCTTGTGAGCCCTCCCCTTCTCATGATGGAAAGTTAATGAGCCCAATCTTGTGCAGGTCTCCTGCAAGCAATACCAGCTACTGACGATGACAATTCAAGAGGGCAACAAACTCTTCCCATCCAGAGGATGGAGTCCTACAATCCTCTGAGACAGAGCAACAGCCTTACAGAAAGGGAGGGATGCAGCAATGCGCTTACGTAAGCTTGGGCTTCCTGGAGAACCCTGAACAGCATTCTAGAAAACTGATTCCTTTTTCCTCACTGAGTACCACCGCCTGGAGTGAAAGGGGTTCTGCGCCAGTGGTCATTCTGCAAACTGATAAATGCGAAAAATCACCTTTTATTAGCCACATTTTTTTGGATGTTAGCCTAGCCTTTAATGGTTGAGCCATCTCTCCAGCCCTATTACCCACAGCTTACTTTCAGTCAAAACACTAACTAGTATGGGAAATGTTCTTTAATAGCTTTCCAGAAAGGAACTTGAGCCTTCAAGGTCCATTTAGGCTTTTCTTGGTAAAGGAATGTCCATGTACAGAGAGCTATGTGCCTGTGGCTCATTTTTCAATCATTTCCCCCTAGGTGTATGCTATTACACAGTCTCAGGTTCCAAATGTGATCTGGGAAGTTTGATTTCCTTGCTTTCTGTTCATCTTTTTCTTCTTTTATTTAGTGGGCTAGTTTAATATAATATCAAAAATAGAAAAACATGAAGAAGACATGCATGTTCTCATGTTCACGCATAGAGCACGTATGACATTATATGTATATAGATCTGTGTATATTTATACAGCAGATACAGTGTCTTTATAAAGTATAGGTATGGACAGGCATGGTGGTCCACACCTGAAGTCCTAGCACTTGTGAAGCCGAAGCAGAAGGATCATGAATTCGAGACTAGCCTAAGCTACATAGTGAGACACGGTCTCAAAGAGTGAAAATCAATAAAACACAGGCAGGTAATTAAGTATGCTCATGAACAGATAAAAAATAGGCAAATATTTGTGTAAATAAAAAAGTCCCAAGACTCATTCTTGGTGTAAGCTGGATCCCCCACTTGATAAGCCCAAGGCTTTGTGTCGTCAGTCTATTGTGTGAACCGCTTCCTTCAGTCTGAAGTCTTCTGCCAACCCCTTTCACCTGCCAAACTCCTAGTTACTCTTCAAGACCCAGCTCCCAAACCTGCCTCTTCACTGTACTTCAAAGCTCCTGGATCTCATGAAAGCGTTTCTTGCATGTGTGCTTTCTTTATTTTATATACCTGTCTCCCCTCCCAGACAATGAGCTCTTTGAGTTCAAGAACAGGTTCTCATTCATGTTGTCTGTGCGCCAGACCCTGCCCCCGGGCACATACTACACACTCAGTAAACATTTTATGAATGAGTAAATGTGGTCCTTGAATAACAACTAAGATCTAGCTGTGAAGGATGTTGAAGGAGTCTCCTAGCCCAGAGTGGGAAGGGACCTTGAGGAAGGTCCCCTTTCCCAAGGCAGAAGGAATCTAAGGAACATCAGCTTGCTTTGGGGCAGTGTCTTGAAGACGGAAGACATCTAAGTAGGTAGCATGGAGTCACCTCCTGTGAGGTGTTTTTGTGTCTAAACCTTTAGAAGTGGACATGATAAAATCATTGCTCTTTGACAGGAAGATACAAAAGAGGTCATTGTCCTTTAAAGTTAGTTATGTGGGTAAAGGTTCGGAAGTTGGTTGCTTCACTTGCCATGTGATCTTGGCAGGCCATACCACTTTTCTGGGCCCCAGCTTGATCACGTCTAAGGAGATAGGGGAAGGAGAATCCTGGCCACCTTATGCTATGAGGAGGCTGTGAGAATATTTACTTGATATGAGCCAGGGCCTGACCAGAAAAAAATTCCATCTATTTCCAAGTATTTCATATTGGAGAAATTCAATGAACAGGACAGTATCTAGAGGAATGGAAAGCCGTAAAGGCATAGAGAGGAAATCCAGATTTCAACAGCAGTGACTACTAACCCCAGGAGAGAGTAGGGTGTGACAGAAATGAGCTGGACTCTTTTGCCTTAAGGAGAACACATCCAGCAACATCTGGAAACACTTCAGTGCTGAGCAGGTGCCAACTACAGTAGAGCCGAAGGGGAAGCCCCCAGGGCACACTTTGTCTCCTCTCTCCCAGTCCCCCAAGCTGTGCATGGCTGTGATGCCAGTAACCCTCAAGTTGTGTTTGGGGATGGAGATGGATGTAGGTAGATCCCAGACACAGACTGCTTAGCTAGGATAGCAGAAACAGTGAGATTCAAGCTCTGTGAGTCACCCTGTCCATACAATGCCTTCCCCCAACAACAACAACAAAAACAACAGAAAATATATAGAGAGATATAGGAAAACATGTGCTTTCCTCCTCTGGCCTCTCAATGCATAGACACAGACACCTGTACTACACACACACACACACACATACACAAAAGAAAAGAAAAGCAACAGAATATAGAAATAGACCTCAGAACCACACAACTCACCATCACCATCGGCAAGGATTCATTTTGGCCATGAGTCGCAGGAAATTTAAAATAACAATGGCTGTCTTAGCTACTTGTCTATTTCTGTGATCAAATGCCATGACCAAGGCAACTCATAGAAGGAACAATTTATATGGGCCTTACAGTTTTAGGTTAGAGACCATGATTGTCATGGGAGGAAGCTTGGCAGCACACAGGTAAGCATGGTGCTGGCAGTAGTAGCTGAGAGCTCATATCTTGAGTTACAAGCGTGGGGACAGAGAGCTAACTGGGCGTGGCATGGGATTTTGAAACCTTAAAGTTCACTCCCAGTGACACGCATTCTCCAATAAGGCCACACCTCCTAATTTTTCCCAAACAGTTTCACCCAACTATGAACCAAAGGAGACCATTCTCGTTCAAACCATCACAAGTGTCTTAAATAAGATACAGATTTGTGTCTCTGCCACATAAGGATCCCAGACAGAAGACCCCAGCCTTGGGCCTGTCAGAGGCCTCTACTCCTCGTTTGTGCTCTTGAGCCCATTGACCAGAATGGGTGCCCCTGTGCTTCAAGGTACAGGATGGGGAAGTGAAACAAAGAAAGAAGAAAAGCACTAGACGCAGTTCGAACAAGCAATACATTTTGAGCAATGGCTTATAACTCACTACGGTGCTATAAAGTCATAATTGGAGACAATTTAAGTAGAAGATACCTGAGCAAGCCATGTACCAAAAACATTTCTCCATTAAAAAAAATTGATTTGAGTGTATAGTGTGTGTGTGTGTGTGTGTGTGTGTGTGTGTATTCTTGGGAGAGGGATGTCAGAAATTCAAATCCACTGTCATAAAGAAAGTTTCTAGTAACTGCCTACTTCTGTTTCATCCTTCAGATAGATTTTAGTCACATGGCTATCTAAACTGCAAATGACCAGGTAATGTTCTTCTCTCTGTTAGAGGCAGTCATTTCACCTGGAAAAATAAAAGTTTCTTATTGTTTGACAAGTTGAGAACAGACAGAGACATCTGGGTGCACAGCTAAGAAGCACAGTGCCAGACTCTAGGTTCAATCCTCAGCATCAAAACTGGAGGGTGAACCCTTGGTATTTAAGGACAGTCAGAGTTCCGCGACCACGTGACCATTGCTGCTGTTACCTGCTGCTGTCACCACCGATGGTTATTACCGACCGTGAGCCCTCTCATTCAGTAGGGAAGTCTTCGATAGTCCCACGCAGTGATGACAAGTCGGTGCCTGGCCCCACGAGGTCTGTGAATCCTGCTTTGTCTTTCGATTGTCTTATCTGTAAGATGGGGCTACTAACAGCGTCTTCTTCATCGTGTTTTTGTAAGGACTGATGAGGGTGAGAGTTCGGAGGGGTCACAGACCCATCTGTTCCACAGGAAGAGCTCATTGACGCTGCTGGCTGTGGTCATCAGCTGAGACCTGAGGAAACCTTGAGAGGCACTGTGGAAGGATGCTGCTCTTAGCTATGTCTGTTCTGATGCCGGAGTAGGCACTAAATCTGAAGCGTCTTCGTAGTAGCAGCAAGACCAGAGCCAGGGCTGGAAAGAGGCCTTGGTGCTTAAGAGCACTTGCTGCAGTTTGAGGGAACCAAGTTCGATTCCCAGCACCCACATCAGGTGGCTGACAACTGCCTGTAACTCCAGCACCAGGAGATCCGATGCTCTTCTCCAGCCTCCAGGGGATCTTCACATATGTGACATATATATACACAGATGCACATATGTTTAAATAAAAAGAAATCTTAGGGAAAAGAAGACCAGAGTAAGAACCACAATGTTAGCCATCAGTGACGAACAATGAAGAACGACCTAGAAGTTTGGAGGAAGCCAGCTGAGAGACACTGAAAGGGTTGGAATAGACGTAGAGTTGTGCACAGGGCTTAGTAGGCCCCCACATTCATTCACTGGCTCTTAGATCAATGAAGGATCAAAAGAACGAGGACGGTGAACTTAAATAACTTCTTCACTATGACATAAACTTATTTTTATCCTGTTGTTAATACTTCATAAGCAGAACGGGTTTTTTTTTATCGGTAAGAAATTACGTTTAAGTCGAATGCATTGTCTCAGTAAAATTGCATGGCTATTTTTTCCACCTCCGGCACACTATGATTACTCTCTCTTTTTTTTTTCACACTAATTAAACACCCACCACGTGCTAAGTGGTAAGCAGAGCATGTGGATAGACGGGGTTGGCTCTCGCAGCGCTGGGCGGAAAACTCAAGGACGATCTCAAAGGGAAAGGTGAAGAACTTGAGGTTTTAGTATTAATCTTACTGACGTTCTACTTCCAGGGAGAGCTGGAAAGGTTTCTTAGTTGGAAATATCAAAGCAGAATTACAACTGCATCTACTGAAGGAGAAAGAAGATGGCTTGTCTAGGGTCCACACGTAAACAAGAAGTCTCTGGACCCAGGACCTGGCTACAAAATGCCTATAGATCATGTGTTGCTCCCTGTAAGTACTGACTGCGGATCTCTGAAAACACTTGCTGCTCTTGCAGCTCTCTAGGATATGTTCATTTACTCCCGGATAAATTCCTTAATTCAACAAATATGTATTAATTTCCCCCTTGCCACTTAGAAGTAACATATTGAAGGGCAAAAAAAACAACTTGTTTTCCCCTTAAGCAAGAGACTGCAGTTTAGGAAGATAGCTGTGGCTGAGACAAGCAACAGAGAATAAAACGGTGATGTCCATCCGAGTCTACGCCACATCAGCCATACCTGTTCCCAAGGGGAAGCTATTCTCGCTGAATCTTCCAAACTCAGAGGGCCTAAGCGGTCAGGTGGAGCAACTGGGCTGAGACAGGCCAGGGGAGGATCTGGGGGAGACCCAGACATTGGAGGAGCTTGCTTGGGCTGGGCACAGGATGGAGCTTCACACTGGAAGGAGGACAGGGAAGAAAATCAGGAAATATGTCTGGATCCGGGCTCAAAAGCACTTGTATGGTTAAGATTTTCTGTGTTATCCTCAGAAACAACAAAACACATAGCATCCTGTTCAACACTAGAGCGATGAAATGACATTCAGATTCAACGAGATAATTCAAAAATGACTCCATTTGCATCCTTGACATCCTCAGGTTGCCTTTGTATATCTCCTTCCTTAAGAGTGGCCAGGCAGGAGCAGCTCTGCCTAGTCAGTGCTGTGGGCTAAGGGTAAGAATGCCAACATTAAGATACCCATATGTGCAGGAGGTGGTTTACTGAAGAAATGAGTCTAACTAGGCTCACCAAACCCAGGAGTACTGAAGTTGGGGATCTGGGGTCAAAAGTAACTTGAAACAGGCCAGGGAAAACTAGACTGACAAACAGCAGCGTAAGGAAGGTCCTCTGTGCTTGTTCTAGAGGCTTCCGTCTCATGAGATTAATGTAGTTAGCAAGAGGTTACACAAGCACTTAAAAAGCCTTGACCCCTGGTCAGAGTATGATGCTCTGTATATACAGCCCTTTCAGTAGAGAATCTAGCATTCTCCAGTGTTGTGGGACAGCAGCGCAAAAGGAACATTGTTCTGGAAGCGCCCTGTGAGGTGTCGCCTTTATGGAAAATTCCTCACCTGGAGTTATGTGTTTTTACAACAGGTAACTCAGTGTCCGGCCTGGGCACTAAGCAGTGGGCTGTACCAGACAGAGCGTGAGCCTGTGATGTATGTTTGCTGGGATGAAGCAATGTCACTGGTGTGCGTGCAGAGCAAAGAACTTTAAAAGTGTAATCTGGTTTTCTCACTTGCTACTAAGTCATTCGTTAATAATTCAAGTTCAAGAGTCAGGTGGTGGTGGTGCACGCCTGCACTCCACTCAGGAGGCAAAGGCAGGCAAGTCTCTGAATTCAAGGCCAACCTGGTCTACAGAGCGAGTTCCAGGACAGCCAGGGCTACATAGAGAAACCCTGTATCAAAAAAAATAATAATAACTTTATAAAAATTATTATTATTATTCAATTTTAAGTCATAAAGGTGACATTGATAAAACATAAAACTTACACCATTAGTGTTTCTTGTTGCAGGATATTTGCAAACTCTGTGAAGATGTGTTATTGCTGTGATTGGTCTAATAAAGAGCTGAATGGCCAATGGCTAGGTAGGAGAGTATAGGCAGGGCTTCCAGGCAGAGAGAGAACTCTGGGAAGAAAGGCGGGTTTTGACAGAAAAATTCAAGGAAAGCAAGACATGCGGTATGGAGATGAGGTAATGAGCCACGTGACAGAACATAGATTAAAAATTGTGAGTTAATTCAAGTTATAAGAGCTAGTTGGTAACAAGCTAAGCTAAGGCAAAGCTTTTTATTAGTAGCAAACATCCATGGCATTATTTGCGGGCTGCCAGTTCAGACGAGAAGGGACTACTACAGTTTTTAATCCTCGAGGCTGTTCGTGGTTAAGTTCCTGAGTCTGACTCCACATGGGGTAGTCATGGCTTCACTTTTATAACTGTTTCTTCTTTTGGAAAATGGATTTTATCACAATAGTTCGTGCTATCCCGAGGCAGAATGACACTGTCATTTAGAGAGATGACCTGGCTTTAACTAATGAGAATTTCATATTTTCCTACTCAAAATCTGGGCAAAGCTCAAGCTTGCTAAACCTCAGTTTCCTAATCTGAAAAATGATGATGATTTATATCCAGTAATAGGTTCTTTCCAAGGGAAAAAAAAAATGAAATAGTTCATTGTAGCCACTTAGCACAATGCCAACACCCAGTGATGCCTTACTGAGAAAAGGTACCAAGTCACATGGTAAAACATAGACAAGAATTATGGGTTAATTTAAATTGTAAGAGCTAGTTACAATAGACCAACCAGTTTATAATTAATGTAAGCCTCTGTGTGTTCCTTTGGGACTGGACATCCGTGGGATCTAGCAGGACAGAAACTTCCGCCTACATTCTATCACTCTGATACCCGTTTTTAGAAAACATTGAGGCAATGGTGAAATGAAAATAATTAAGCTACTTTCATCATCTGGTCAAGAGGTCACCAAGACCATGGAAAGATAGCTTTTGATTTTAGAATAAAGGAAAAGATTAGTTATGATTTTGAATGAGAAATGCCCTTCAGTAGGGCCGTCTATTGGAACACTGATCAAAAGCAATTTAAGGAAGAAACTTCACGTTGTCTGACAGTTCCAGACAGCTGCAGTATTTTCTATTTATTTTATTTTATTGAGACAGGATATTTATGTAGTCCTGGCTATCTTGGATCTCACTATGTTGGTCACACTGGGCCTCAAACTCACAAAGATCCACCCGCCTTGGCCTCCCAAGTGCTGGAACTGAAGACAGACATGACCGTGCCTGACTGACTGTGGTTCTAAATGGTGGGGAAATCATGGCAACAGGCATCCATCAGATGCAGGAAGCTGCGAGATCACTTCCCACCTGTAATGAAAAGTAGAGACAGCAAGCAGAAAGCAGAGTAAGTTATAAACCCTGAAAACCCACCCCCAAGGTACACTCCTTCAACAAGGCTGTACTTTTTTTTTTTTTTGAGGTTGGATATTTATTCAGTGGGTTATGGAGAGAAAAGGGGGAAGAGGAGAAGAGGAGAGAGAGAGAGTCAGAGAGAGAGAGAGAAAAGAGAGGGGGGAGAGAGAGAAGGGAGAGACAGAAGGAGGAAGGGGAGAAGTGGGGAGAGGGAGATGGAAAAGAGAACTCAGGCTAGAAGTCTCAGCAGGGGGAATGGGCGTGGCTTGTCTCATAGCCACAGAAAAGTAACTAATATAGAACCCATCTGGCACTTCCTTTTTGTAAGACTCTCTAAGTCATGATTAGGTTATTAGTATTAATATTTATTACATGAACATGAGGATTCTGGCTATAACTCTGAATATAATTTATTTATTTATTTGTCTGTATCTATCTATCTATCTATCTATCTATCTATCTATCTATCTATCTATCTATCTATCATTTGTTTATTTTGAGAAGGGTCTCACTATGAAGCCCTGATTGTTCTGGAACTCACTATGTAGACCAGAATGGCCTTAAACTCACAGAGATCAGCCACTGCCTACTAAGTGCTAGGCTGGGATTAAAGGCATGTGCTACCATGCCCATGTTTTTAAACTTTGCAGGGGAGAGGGTGACTGGCTATGTTTTATTTTAAGCAAAAACCTACTTTATATTTTGATGTAGAAATTTTGGTTTTGTGTTAATTGCTTTCTGTTGCTGTGATAAGACACCATGATCTTATGAAAAAAAGTATTTAATTGGATTTATGGTTCCAGAGGGTTAGAGTCTGTGATCATAGAATGAAGAGACACAGAGTGAAGGCATGGCAGGAGGAAGCCAAGCAGTAGCTGAGATCTCAAGTCTCACCCACCAGCAGGAGGCGGAGGGCCCATGGGGAGGAGGGGAAAAGGGGCAGGGGATGGTGGGCTTTTGAAAATTCAAAGCTGGCCCTCAATAACACATCTCCTCCAACAAGGCCGCGCCTACTAAATCCTTCCCAAAGAGTTCCATCAACTGGGGACCACAGATTCCAATATATTAGCCTTTTAAAAATATTTAGATACATTTGAGCTGCTACTCAGTTCAGTCAATGAATCTGTCAGGAAAAGAGTCCTTGTCTTAAATCCATCTGTGGGGAACTACAGTGAAACTGTGAAAATGTCACTTCCCGCTTAAAGTCCTTCAGCAGCTCCTGATGAAGTCATGGGCCTTTGTCTTCAGCACCATCTAGAAACCCCTCAAACTTCTAGCTGCGTTCTTCACACTGTATGCTGTTAGAGTTTTTTTTAGAATGCCTTTCTCTCTTACTGGATGGTTAGCTCTTTTCTCATCCACCCCTCCCCCCATAACAGCCTTTTATCCTTGGTTCCTCTGTTGCCAAGTCTGCTTGAAAGCCTTCTGTGGTCTTCCTTCTAAGGTAGAGTAAACCCCCTTCCCACGGTACCAGGTTCCTAGTAGCTTCTCTAGGTTTTTCCATACCTCTTCATTAACTTGAGAATTATTTCCTAAAGATTTACCGTGTTCCAGGTACTGTGTTAGATACTGAGAATGAGTTGACAAAGTCTGCTAAATTCCTTGCCTTTTCAGAGCATTTGCAAATGAAGGAACCAAATTCTCACTGGGATAACTAGTATAGGAACAACAGAAATCTGGCATGACAGAGTGTCTAGAGAAGGGGAAATAAGAAGCAGGACACCAAATCAGATGGTTAGGTAAGACCTCTTTGTCTACCTATGCACAGACCAGAAGAGGTGATGAGAGGAGACCGTTTTCCATGAGTTTCCTACATCTGCATGTCTGGGGGTAAGATACGAACTTTCTTTTTGCTATGGATTGTACTTTTGAATCTGTTCAGCCAACAGCCTTGCCTTGTACAGGTAGTTTCCCTTTGAAGGAAAAAGAAAACCTGGCTTTCGGTTCAGTATTTTACAGATCTCTCCTCGGGCAAAGAGTATTTTTGTTTGCATCTCATTAAGAAAAATTTAGGGTCCTTATTTAAGGTTGGAGTTTCTCTCATTCAGTGTGACATGAAGGTGGCACCTGGCCCTCTTCACACTGTGGCGTGGGAAGCAAGCCTTGCAGGCTACAGGCTCACCCTCTGCCTCCTGCAGTTGCTGTGAGCAATAAACTCCTTCCTCGTCAAGCCAGGAGTCTCCTGTATTTGGCCAGTATTCGTGAAGGTGTGGGAAGCTGGCTTTGTCGGCTTGTAAACGGGGTAAGGTCCTAGATCTTTTCTGGTTATGACAACAGGCGTTCAAAAACGGAACATTCAAGGCAGTAAATAGCAGAGAGAGAGGCTCCAAGGTACTTTCTGTGATTCTCTCTCTCTCTCTCTCTCTCCCTCTCTGTGTGTGTGTGTGTGTCTGTCTGTCTGTCCGTCTCTCTCTGTCTGTCTCTGTGTGTGTGTGTCTGTCTCTCTATCTCTCTCTCTGTCTCTCTCTCTGTCTCTGTCTCTCTCTCTCTCTCTGTCCCCTCTCTCTTCCTATTTCTGAGAAATACATAGTAAGAGTGGCAGGAGAAGGGAGGGAACCCAGAGACTTGGGTTTCCATCTCAGCTCTGCGGCCTACTAGCTAGAAACTGGGTCAACGTCAGTAAACCTTTGGAGCTTCAGTTTCCTCTGTTTAAAGCCCCGACGGTCTTGTTTTCTCTGTTTTGATGTCAAATGATAGGGCAGAGGATGCATATTAAGTGTTCACAAATGATATGCTGTTTGCCACGGTGGGAGCTCAGACGCTCCTGCCTGCCACCACTGGTCCATCTTTACTGGTCCGCAGATAGATGATTTCGCCAATCAATAGAAAGCAAGGAATGTCTATGCTCCAGAATTAAGTGTTTCTACTGCACAGTGAGCCACACTTGCTGAGATCTGCTGCCATGTAGATCTTTAGAAGCAAGCACTCACTTCTATGCTTGGAGACTCAGTTCTGTTTCATGAGTTTGCCGCTCAATGTCGCTGTGGCCAGGTATTGTTTTGAATGTGAGGCCTCATTGTAACCTCAGTGCATGCAAAGGGGACTCGTGGTGACTTGGAGATGCCGCATCTCATTTGTGGAAATCTGAACAAGTGATTCCCATGAGAGTTCAGCAGAGGTCTTTGGAGGGAGCCTCCTGGCCAATGAGCTCCAAGAAATGGCTTTGCACCTCCTCAATACAGATGAGGGGCCAGCTGAATGAGAACTTCTGGTTCTATCAGTTTCAGTCTAAGGATAGAACTGTAGGTGAAGCTTCTTGCACCTCCCTCTCCTCATTCACTTGTTCTTTCACTCCTTCCTTTTACTTAATTTGAGGCAGGATTTCTCCCAGCCTCGGCTGGGCTAGAAATCACATATTTTAGGGTGAACCTCAAATCATCCTGCTCTACCTCTCTGGGGTCACAGGCATGTGGCCCCGCCATGCCCAGTTTATGTGGTACTGGGCTTGAGTCCAGAGCTTCAGCTATGTTAGGCAAGTACTAAACCAACCCAGCCACATTCCTGTCTTCCCACCCCTTCCATAACCTTTTCTTATATTTTCTTCCTTTTTTGGGGAGGGGTAACATCTTGGGGGTAACATTTCCTGGGGTTTGACTCTATGTGTGAAACTCTCCTGGGCTCTGTCACAGTAAGCAAGGCAGTCACAGTTCCTGGCAGGTGGCTAATCATGCACACTTGGAGAAACAATGAGAGAAAATGTTTGCTGGCGGACACGCATGAGGCAGCATGTTGCGTGTTATTGCTCTTGAGAGGTGGTGAAGCAGTTCCAACCTGGTGACGAGTAAACACTACTGGGACCCTCTGGAGAGGAGATAAGGCCACCAGACAAAGCCCATGGGGATCTACATTCTTCTCCCAACAGGTATGGCCCTTTATATCTTTTTCTTTCTTTTTCATTATTTAAAATAGCTACACAGCTAATGGTATCTTCTTTGTAGAGATGGAACGAAAGGACTTTGATCCTTCGTGTTACAGCAGAACAAAAGGGAAGAACATCTCCCCCGAATCTGAAACAACAACATCCTGAGGTTAATCAGGATTGGGGTGGTGTTCCGTCAGGACAGGGATTCTGTGCATTTTCCTCGTGTTTCCTTCTGGTTTCCTTTCTTAGCTTACCTGTGGTATTTCCTCCCTCACATCTCATATGGGCTGTGCTATGGACCACATGTGCCTGACCACAGAAACCCTAGGTTGTACAGTTTACATTGTGTAGGTACAGAAACACAGGCTCAGAGAAACTATGCTTTGCACGGGTGACTGGTGTAGTAAAAATAGCTCTTGGGATCCAAATCCATGTTTTGATTCATACACTTGATATATAGAGGTGCATTCACATATATCACATATACACACAATACATGTATATATTGTATCACTAAATATACATATATAAAATGTACAGAGATGCATATCTAGTGTCACACATACCTGTGTATATATAGATATTATGTACATTCATACACACAACTATGTGTTCCCTGATATTTTATATATATAGGAAATGATGGTTACCATGCCCTGCCCCCATGATTGCTGTGGTTGTAGTAGTTTTGATGCAAGGTCTTGCTATGCAGATCACTGCTATCTGACCCTGGAGTAGTAGAATTAAAGGTATATGATATGCCACCTCACCTGGCTTCCCTCCTGGAATATCATAACAAAATGTTTGAGAATAAAGATTTGTTCCAACAAACATTTTGCTACAGATGTTATTGACTGACTACCTTGATGTCACCTGCCCATCTTGTTCTAATCTGTTGCCTTGTCAGAAAACGATTCTTAATGCCGACGTGGGGTCAATACATAAACGACTTCACTAATATAGAGTGAAAACATCGAGGAGCAGTTGCTTATTAAGTGATACACTTTGATCGATATGTATGTGTACTGGTTTGTTTTTGATTTGTCTATTGCCAGTGTGTCACAAACCTAAATGTACCTGGGAAGAGGAAATCTTAATTGGAAAAGAATCTTCAAAGAAAAATGCCTTCATCAGACTGGCCTGCAGACAAGTCTATGGAGGTATTTCTTTGATTAATGATTGATTGATAAGGAAGGAGCGTGGCTACCCCTGGAAAGGTGGTCCTAGGATATATTCAAAACAAACTAAGGGCTGGAGAGATGGCTCAGTGGTTAAGAGCACTGGCTGCTCTTCCAGAAGATCCAGGTTCAATTCTCAACACTCGTGTGGTAGCTCACAACTGTCTGTAACTCTAGTTCCAGGGGTCCGGACACCCACGGGAAAATACCAATGCACATAATAACCAAAAGCAAATAAATAAACACATTAAAGAAAAGCAAGCTAAGCTGAGCAGTGGGGGTGCACACCTTTAATCCCAGCATTTGGGAGGCAGAGGCCTGTAATCTCTGTGACTCTGAGGCTAGCCTGGTCTACAGTGAGTTATAGGACAGCCAAGGCTACACAGAGAAACCCTGTCTCAAAACTCCCTCCCCTAAAAAAGCAAACTGAGGATACCATGGGGAACAAACAAGTAAGCAGCTCGCCTTTATGGCTTTTGCTTTGGTTCCTGCCTCCTGGTTCCTGCCTTGGCTTACCACAATGGACTGTGACTTTGGATATGGAAGCCACATAAATCCTTTCCTCTTCAGATTGCTTCGGGTTGTGGAGTTCATTGCAGCACTAGACATGCAATGAAGACAATGTGTATACACGCCTGTTCTCTCTGCCATCAAATTACGAGTTTGGAGACAGATTTGATATTTGAAGACCTGAGACTTAGGGTACACCTGACACTTCCATTTAAAACTTTTTTTTTACCTTGAGCAAATAACTATTGGGTTTCTCCTGCTGGTTAGATAAGAACAGTCTCACGTTCTTTCCTGCATCTTGAGAACCTACTGAGCTAAATGTTAGAACTTCAGAGAACAAAAGTCATCTTCTCTGTAGCTTCCTTGTAGCTAGCGCTGGTACCTAAGACTTGCAGGGATGAGAGTTAATATGCATATCCCAGGACTCAACAGCAGCTTAAAACACACAGCCCCTTGACCCCAGGTCCCAGAACATACTATGTGTCTATATAGATGGTATAGAGGGGACAGGATCCTGCATTCAAGAAGCCCACCCTAGTAAAACAAACATCATAAATATCACAGTAAGTGATAGTCCTGCCAAGACTGGGAGGGGACTATCATGATGGCCACATAATGAAAGCATATGCTAAAATGACAGAAACCATACAAATTGGGGGATTTGGAGTTAGAGAACTGATCCCAGTGAGGTAAGATGGGTCCAAGGGTGCTTCTAAGAGAAGTCACCCACATATGTATTCTTGTGCTCGAGGGAGGTGGTAAAAGGGGTAGAGGACACTAGAGGTTGCCCTTGGGTGTTGTCCTCAATATCTCTATGTTGTAGGAGGCCACTTGTTTGTTTCCTGAAATAATCACACAGAAACCATATTATTTGCAATATTGTTTGGTCAATAGCTTAGGTGTATCTCTGGCTAACTCATATCTTAATTTAACCCATCTCCATTAATCTGTGTATTGCCACATGGCCGTGGCTTACCAGCAAAGTGTCAACATGTCTGTCTCTGGTGGTGGCTCCCTGGCTTCTCCTTGACTCTGCCTTCTTTCTCCCAGCATTCAGTTTAATTTTCCCTGCCTAGCTCAATTCTACCCTATCACAGGCCTAAGATAGTTTCTATTAACCAATAATACTCACAGCATACAGAGGGGAATCCCACATCAACTCTCCACTTAATTTTTTTAACAGGGTCTCTCCCTGAGCCCAGAGTTGATTGGCTATGCTAGGTCCACCTGTCTCTGCCATCCCCTCACCACACCTTGTTACAGAGAAACACCACAACACCTGGTTTTTGCTTGGGTGCTGGACATCTAAACTGGGGTCCTCATGCTTGCACCTAGGAGGCAGCTTACTGACTGAGTTCTCTCTTTAGCCCAGAAGGTCAGTTCTTAAAACTGAGTTCTTATAACCAAATGGAAGCTGGAAGATGTGACCATCAAGTAAAACAAACACTAAATATGATCTCTTTTTCCTGCATTGCCTCTGGTAGTTAGTCCTAGGCAAGTCCTATAAACGGCTGTCTGTTACTTTTCCATTGCTGAGATAAGACACCATGGCCAAGACAACTTAGAAAAGAAAACATTTAATTGGGGGCTCATAGTTCCAGAGAGTTAGAGTAGTGGTGGAGAGCCTGGCGCTGGATCAGTAGCCAAGAGCTCACATCTTGAGACACAAGCTTGAGGCAGAGAGAGAGAGAGAGAGAGAGAGAGAGAGAGAGAGAGAGAGAGAGAACTGGGAATGGCTTCACGTCCTCCAACAAGGCTACACCTTCTAATCGTTTCCAAATAGTTGATAGAATTGGGGACCAAGTATTCAAACATAGGAGCATGGGGGGGCATTCTCATTTAAACCACCATATCTGCCTACCCATGGCTCTAATTTCTAGAAGCCTAGGAGCAAATTCAGTCTGTGAAAAAGACAATGGATGCTTTACACACAGACACTTGGATCAGCCCTCCAGCACACACAAAACGCCACCCACTTGGTTCTCAGAGAGCCGCATTTAGGAGGCAGGAGCAACAGGAAAGTTAGCCGTGCCTAGCCATATTTAGGAAGGCAGGTGAGTGCTAAGGACTCTGCTTCGGCTTTCTTTTCGTTTTTATTTTCGCTTGTAATGGAGTCAGATGGATTTCCATAGAGAGACAGACAGAACCCAGTGGGAGGTCGGAGCAAAGGCCTGAAAGTAATACTTGTACTTAAACTCTGGGTCGTCGCTCATCTCTGGGTGACCTTCAGCTATTTGTTGCAATTCCCTAAGCCTCAGTGTTTGTTACCTAAAATTCGGTATTAAGATACTACCTCCTACGGATGCCCTGAGATTAAAGGATAATGAGTCACACAGACTGAAGGTAGACCCCAGAGTACGGTCCTGGGCACACAATAGCTCGTTACAAACCAAGTCCGCTGCGCCCACGAGGTCGAGCTATTGTTACTAATAACATCGAGGAGAGAGAGTTAGGCTCAAAAGGCAGTTGCCTCCTTCCCAGATCTCTGTCAGGCGGAAAGTCAGAGTTCTCGAACTTAAAAGGGACTTTGGGTGGTGGGTGGGTGGAACCTGTAACGCGTGAGACCCGAGATCGCCTAAGTGGGCCGAGGTGGGGAGAATGGCAAAAGAATGCCTGACCAGCCATGAGAAGGTCCCAGTAGTCTCCTTCCCAGGTCAGACGGGTCCTGTGGAAGCCAGGTCCCCAGCGTCCCGGGCCCCCAGCGTCCCAGGGCGTCGCCCGGTGCAGGCTAGGGAGAGGAGGGGCGGGCGCGGGACTTTCCCCGCCTCCCTCCTCTTTCCATAAATCACCGCAGCCGCGGCAGCAGCGGAGCCGGGAAGTGTACGGGGTCGGAGCCCAGCGTGGTGGCACCAGACACCTCCCTTTCCCCCGCCGCTTTCTTTCCTTTCTCTTCTCTCACTTGGATCTTTTAAACCTCCCTCTCCTTCCTCGCTCGGAGTCCGCGCCAGCACTGGTGGCGCCGCCGCCGTCTCCGGGCTGCGCCGAGACTCGGGGAAGCGAAGGCGGCGCTGCTCAGCCTGTGCTTCCAGCCGGCCCGGCCTGTGGGCGTCGCGGTCTCGGAGCCGCCGCCGCCGGGCGATGGTGGCCGCCCGCGCGCCCGCGCTGCAGCCGGGCGCCCCCTAAGTTTGCCAGCCACCGCCGCCGCGCCGCGGAGCCGGGAGCGCAGGAGACCGGAAAGTTTGGCGGGCTGCGCCTCCCACGGCCAGCGCCTGGAGCCGGTCGGCGGGGAGTGGCCGGAGGCGGCATGGCCCGCGAGCCCAAGGAAGAGGAGACCGTGAGGCCGACCGCTCTGGTCCGCCGCTGTCCCCGCTGCTCTGACTGGCCTGGGGCCCCGCGGCCACCCGTCTGGCTGCTCTGCGTAGTGGCATGCTGGATCCTGGGAGCCGTGGCCGACGCCGATTTCTCCATCCTGGACGAGGCACAAGTGTTGGCGAGTCAGATGCGGAGGCTGGCGGCCGAGGAGCTGGGGGTGGTCACCATGCAGGTAAGGGACCCTCTTCGCGCCGCCCCACTTGCAGCGCTCTCCGGCTGCACAGAGCCTCTGGGCTGCAATGAGTTCTCTTGCAGGCTGCGGGACCCTTCGTCTCCTGCACTGCTTCACATCGAATCCTCTCTGTCCCGTGTACTCATCTGCCGCTGCCCTCCTCTGCAGAGCTCACCCACTTTGCCTAGCACAGCCCCCACTCCGTAGCTCTGGCCCCATTATGTAGGCAAGGGATTCTCCGCTCTACCCGCAGCTCCATCCCCAGCTTGCACTCTCTCCCTTCGCAGATTTGTTTTCACCCGGCACTCCTGCAAACTCCTTTTCCCTCTTTGTGTCCCCATCCCAGGGCAGAGCGTCCCGCCCGACTCCGGGCATTCTCCAAGGCCCCACCACTCCGCCCCCACTTGAAACCTTCCAGCGTCCTAGAGGTCCCTGGCGCACGATTTGGCGAGGGAGGGAAGGCAGAGCGCCTGCCGAGCCACAGGACGGCCAGGGTCCGGGCTGCCTAGCAGCCGGGGTTTGCACTCCCTACCCCGCCGCTTTGGGGGAGGGGACGGGCTGGCCTGGAAGATCCCCAGCTCCAGTCCCTGTGGGGACTCTTTTTGTTGCTTTGCGTTCTTGCGGCCCTCGGTCGCGTGCTGTCTGCTGTGTAATTTTTGATTTGTGTGTGCCTTTGCAGGGAGGGGGAAGGACAAGGTGAAGGGTTTCCATTTTTTCCAGCGTGTTTACCGGTTCGGCCTTTCCAGGGTTGTAGATTAATTGCCTTCGGCTGATAAGGATTTCTGACAATGCTACTAATAACCCACAGTTGTAAAAATTGCTAGACAACAACCACCTGGAGATCCTATCGCACCGTTATTCTCATCTTGGCGGAGAAGGCCCACTCCTTTAAGAACTGATGAGATGATATTCCCGAGTACGAAACCAGCGAAACAGACTAGTTCTGTAGACTCTGCATTTCTGCAGTAATGGTGTCGGGATTGGTCTTCGAAAGACCGAAGTTTTCAGGAATGTGGTCTCAATAGGTTTCTGATTTCTAACCTTGACTGACCATTCCACCTCCCACGGGCGAGGTGTTTTTGCGTCTCTTTGGGATTCAGGTTTCTGACGGCTTTCTTTTTTAAAACCTCCTCCCTCCCTGGCCCCCTAAAAGGTTGCAGTTTGCTTACAGCAAGTTCCACAGCTCTTCTCCACGCTGGCTTTTCTAAGGTGGTGTGATAATTGCTAGGAGGTAAATTTTCACTTATTTGCAGAAACCCGGGCCTGACATTCAACGGAGTGGGATTTTCTTTATTTCCACCCTAACAGCTACTCTTTGAAAGTGCATCTCTGGTTACTTCCTGTCACCTTTTTTACATTTAGGTTCAGTTTTAATTTCTTCCATGTGCATTTTCTGGTTCCTGACCAGAAGGGCTTTTGGAGGCAAGGAAAGACTTCCAGATTTGCTTTGCATTGGTGAATGCGTTAATTTAAGACACAGAATTGTGTTTTCCCACAGAGGATCCTTTTTTAGCAAAAGGGATTTCATGTGTGGCGATTTGAAGTTTTGCTTTCAGGATTGGGCGGCCTTTGCCACCTTCACCCCACCTCTAGGTCAGGATGAGGGATGGCACCCCTCCCCTTCCTGTAAGCTGAAGGCTTGCTGTTTCTAAGATTCTGGCAGCAGTTTTACTGTTTCTCACCCTGGTCCTTGACAAAAGGTGAAATCTGATCCTGAGACATTGTCATTCAGGTAGGGAGACACTTAGGAAAAAACCTCGTGTCTACGTAGGGGGTGTGTGTGCCCAAATGGCCCTTTATCTCCTCCCAACTGGGGTCTCTCTAACACCTCTGCAACCTCACTGTGGAAAGGGACCTCCTGTGGACAGGATTTTGTCTGGCAAAATGTAATGTGGCTTCTCTCCTTTTTTGAAAGGGAGGTGCTTACTGTATTTAAATTCCTCTTCTGGAGCGTGGAGCTGCCACTTGCTCCTATCTGGGAAATTGCAGGGAGAGTCTCCTTATTGCAAAGGAGCTAGATTTGCCAGCTTTGGGAGAAGTACTTGTGCATAACAAATCCAGTGCCTGTTAGACTTCTGGCTTTTAGCATAGAGCATGTGAACTTTGGGGGTTATTCAGTGAGTCTGAAATGAATGGGGGCCCTTTGCCCAAAATGAAGATGACATGCCCTCTGTTCTGGAATGTGGATTTGGTGCTTCAGGGACAAATAGCCCATGTGGCTTTTAAGTGGAGCTGGATGACTGTCACACACACACGCACACACACGCGGTTGAGACAGACATCAAGACTTTGCCCCTTTGCAGGAAGAGAGTGTCTGCCCCCCCACCCCACCCCCAGTGAAGGGATTGACTTGTTTTATTTAACCTTGGCATTTTATGAGAAACTATCAGTAGACCTGCTAATTTTTAAAGCCAGTTTCCAGGCCTTTTAAGTCGTTTTGCTGCGGAATTTTTCCAAAAGCAGCTCTTCATTTGGAGAAACGGTAGAGCAGCTTCCCAGTGAGGCCTGTTGCTTTGCTGGAGCTCCCAGTAGCTGCAAACACTGCTCACCGGAGACTGAGCGAGGAAACTCGCAAAGGCAAAGCAGCCTTCCCGTGACACTGTTCTTGTGCTTGCTCCTCGAGAAGACTGAAAGGCAATCTGTCTTACAAATTGTCTTGGAAAAGTTTTCCAACTGAGGTTGCCTGCTCATGTTTTTGTTTTGATGTTTTTGTTCTTTTTAAAAATAACGACCCCCATGTTTAAGCAATGAGGTTTGCACTAATCAGTTTTCCTGGGAAAGCTGCCACTGAAGACTGCCTCCCTGGTGGCAGACATCATAGATCATGAGTGAAAGTCAGAAACCTAATCATTGTCTCCTCAGGAGTCTGGTGACCTGAAGCCATCGATGCTGGGGTGTGGGGAGCAGAAAGGGATAGTGTCAGGGAGATGTGTTTCCGCTTACTCTTTTATGCAACAAGCTTTGAGTGGATATGGAAAGAGCCCCAGGGGTGTCCCTGAGATCTGGATTCCAGAGAAATCTCTTGCTACCTGGGTTATTTCATTTGTCCAGTGGTTGGTGGCAATTCTTTTAAGATGTGCTGTGTGACTTCCCAACACAGGAAGGCTAGCACTATGAAGCGGTGGCTGAGAAATGTTCATGGAAGTGGTAGTTTTTAGCTCGGTGCTAGGTGTTTGGGGAATTACAAGAAGATATTCCTACATTGCCTTTTTTTAAAAATATTTTTTATGGTTTATTTAACTTTATTTTATGTGCATTGGTGTGAAGGTGTCAGATCCCCTGCAACTGGATCTTCAGACAATTGTGAGCTGCCATGTGGGTGCTGGGAACTGAACCCAGGTCCTCTGGAAGAGCAGTCAGTGCTCTTAACCACCAAGCCATCTCTCCAGCCCCCCCCTACATTGCCTTTTAAGGGGTTTGCCTTAAACACTGGTTCTCAACCTGTGGGTCGTGACCCTCTGGTGGGGTTTCCAAATGACCCCTTCACAGGGGTTCGCTAAACACCATCCGGAAACACATATATTTACATTATGATTCATAAGTAGCAAAATTATAGTTATGAAGTAGCAACGAAAATAATTTTATGGTTGGGGTCACTACAACATGAGGAACTGTATTAAAGGGTTGCAGCATTAGGAAAGTTGAGAACCACTGGCCTTGAAGAAGAGGTAGGATTGCACAGGTAAAATGCTTAATTCCTCAATGCCTGCTTGTTAGAAGGCTTATCTACCCTGGGAGCTATTTCACCAGGCATTTTATAAGCCCACTTAACATTATGTGACAATTGAGGCTTCCTAACAGCAAGGGTCTGGCTTGGTGCCAGTGTGCCCGCCTTGGTGTGAGCTCTGCTGTGCTGGGCGCGCTTGCTGTGAACTTGGCAGACACAGCAGCAGGTTGGTCAGACAGCTGCTGTATGGGGCCTAGGGAGAGAAAAGAGGAGGGGATTCCTTTCAGAAGGAATGCAAGGTGGAGCTTCATCTCAGAGCAGCCGCCAGGATGAGGTGACTTCAGGCATAGAACGGCCTGGGTAGGCAGAGGTGTCTGTTGAAGACAGCAATGCTGTAAATAGCCTTCCTGTGCAACAAGACACAGTGTCGGAGCCACACAAACCATTGCTCATTTTGGTACATCTCTAACACATTTGGAGTAGAGGGCTTCTTCTCCGAGAGGGCTTGAGGTAGACTCTGTTGGTGCTAAAAGGTGGCCAAGGCCTGGTCCCCACTCCTACCCCTTTGTCTCTTAGTGGTGGAAATAGACCCGAAAGGAAGCAGAATGATACACAGGACAAGGCCTAGAGGAGTCAGAAGGTACTGGTGAGCACAGTAGCAGAGAGACAGGGGTGGGGAACAGGGTATCACAGGGCCACACAGAATAGCCCTCTATTCTATGGTGATCTAGGAAGTTAGCTGCTTGGGCCTCTTTAGTGGAACGTTCATATACAGAGTCTGGCCCTGAAAGCGGGAGCAGCAGCCTCAGCTGTGAGCAGATAGGCCATCCTCAGGCACTGCTCATCTCTTTGCTGGCATCGGATGAGGAGGCTGATGTAGCTCGAGCTTTCCCCAGAAGGCTGGCTCCGACTCCACCTCCCCGTATAGATCCTGTGTGGTATCTCATCTCTTTGGCTACCCTCACGTATCTGTGGTGACTGGTTGGTCATAGATGTTTCAGGGGCTGGACTGCAACCATCAGCTGATTCGGTCAGACTTAGGTGAGGCTTATATTTTCCTCTAAATTGTGTACCATCCAAGGCATAACCTGATTTTGATTCATTTAAATATATATTGATGCACTACGGACTGTTTCAGAGGAAAAACAATGTTTGCAAATATTGTGGATTAGTTTGTATGTTTGTATAAAATCTTAGTGGGAAAATTGTTATTTCTTCCTTCTGGAATTGAATACTTGGAGCAGAAGAAAGCAGAGCCATTATAGGTGACTCTGAGTTGAACTTAAGAATGGACCCAAGGAAAAACAGATTGAATGACTTTTGCTGACTGCTGTTGTCTTAGTGCTGGCTGGACTTCCTCCGCACTGAAGCCTGTCTTGGCTGGCTTCGTGCCTTGCACTCATTAGTTTCCCTGCCAGCCCTGTTTGAGTTGTACTTGGGCTTGGGAAGGGGAAGGCCATGGTTTCACACTTCATAACACGTCGGTGCTATTTCTGGTTGCTGCTTGCCAGGTTGATTCCTTTAGCCTAAGTGGGTAGGTTAGGTGAGAGCCTTCTGAAACTCGCCTTTTGCTGCTGGGAGCTGGAGTGAAACTCACTGCGGCTCTTTCTGGACTCTGTAAGAATCTGCTGAACCTCGGAGTATCATGGGGGCACGGGTGACAGCAGTTTCGACTCAACCAGTTATTAGTTGTGTAACTTCTTCCCAAATGTTATTAAACCCGTCTGAACTTCCGTGTCTTCTCATTCATGTGGTTCACAGGAGGAGGTATATTTTCAAAAAGGAGAAGAAAAAACACACACAAACTCCAACGAAACCAAAACCAGACTAGCCCAAGGCCCTGCAGAAGAGCATTTAATAAACAGAAATATAAATATGTAAAAATGGGCAGGGTCTGCCCAGTGTGAGGTCAGAAAACAGAATGCAGAAGCATGCAGCTCCTGCCAGAGCCAAATGCCCATCTCACCCTCGGATACCGCGTTTTCAAAGTGGCCATGCTTCTGTTCCAGAGTTTCTTGGGGATCATGTACAGACCTCAAGCTTGTGCCGGCAAATCGCCCTCTGGGGTGTCTGAAGAAAGTACTAAGTGTGCAACTTGTACTTATTTACTCTTAAACTTGTTGAAAAGTTGTCTTTTTTTTTTTTAATGTACAAAACCAAAGAAAATAGTGTTAGAGTACACACGTCTCTCCTCCAGCTGAAACCGCTGTTGATCACTAGTGGGCGACCAGGCTGGGTCTGCTGCTGCCTCCACCTGCTCTTCCTTTCTGCCAAGTGACAGGAAACCCACTCCATATGCTGCAGTTTTGCTTGTAGCCTTTCAAATCGCATTACAATTTAATTTATTACCATCGTGAGTGTTTGGAAGTGCTTTCTCTCTTTGGACTTCCTGTTTTGTAGGATTTTAAATAGTTAGTACTTTTGCCCAGCGACCAGCCCTGAGGATAGAAAACCTCTAGGTCTCCCCCTAGTAACATTTTCTGTCCCTTGTTTTCCTGCGTATTTTCCCACGAGGCTGTGATGGTTCTTGTTTTCTTGTGGTTGGGATTTAGTGTAGGCACATGTGTGAACCACATCTGCCCAGTTCTGTGCCCGAGTGATTGGGGGATAAGAACAAACTGTTAAGTGGGAGACCTTTGAGGACCAAAGACGAAGAGCTTCTCCATTCACCTTTGTGTTCTGAGTAGTCTGTGACTGCATGCCTCGTTGTACAGTTGGGGGCTGCAAGATGCAGGAGTAAGAGGTGTGTCTAGCATCTTCATCCATGATTTCCCCTCTCCTTAGGAAGGCTACACCATCTTAGGCTGTCAAGACAGAATGGAAAGAATTGCCATGATTGTGATTTACGGCCCTTTCAGGATTGCCACATCTCATGTTTCCCAAGGTCAGCTGGGCAGAAGGAAGGAAGTTGGCTGGGTATAGGTCAGTAGGAGGGAGTGGGGCACTGCACTTGGGAGGAATTGCCAGGGCTGCAGGAGGGTGGAGCTACTCTGTGCCCACTCTGGTTGCCCAGAGGCAATCTGGGGACACTGTCCAGGCTGGTGCCATTATCTTCGCTTTGTTTTTCAGGAGATGTGGAAAAGCCTTGCTTCTTAAAGTGATGGCAATTGGTTCAGATGAAAATCGTAATAGTAAAACAGGGCCAAGACAAACCCATTGCAGGCAAAATTGAGCCAGGGGCCACTCACTGGTTAGTGTCTGGGATAGAATTATCAGTGGGTTCTGGACGATAAAGGCAGTTCTGTGTGCAGGGTATGGGGAAGATGCTTTCTTTCCTTCTTCCTTTTTTAAATATTCATTTATGTTTGTCTGTGTCACATTTGCATGTGGGTACCATTGGAAGCTGGAAGAGGCCATTGGAGCCCTTGAAGCTGGAGTTAGAGTTGTGGCCTGGGTTCTGGGAACTGAACTTGCGGTATCTGTAAGAGCAGACTGTGTTCTTACCCCTGCTGGAAGAGAACTTCTGTGCAGTCCCAGAGCAGAAGTTTCTGATGACGTGTGCTAAAGTACGTTGCCTTGAGAGATGACTTCAGATACTTATTCAGTGTCTCTTTTGTGCCAGCCGCTCTGTTAGGCTTGAGATATCAGTTAATTTACAAAGTGACCCAATTCTAAAACGCCTTCTGGATGCTTGAAGAAAGGGTGTCAGGGGTGTTTATGTGTCTGATGGGGAAAGGGTCTAGCCTAGGATTAATGGAAGTTGGGAAGTCCAAGAGTGGCCTTCCCAGAAAGCTCCTGTTGAAGAATGGAAAGATGGCATTGGGATTTGAAGTTTTAGTGAGAAGGGAAGAAAGGGCATGGGATAGGTTGGGCAAGGAGGGAGAGATCTGGTTGTGAGACCCCCTAGATCTTTTTAGCAGTCAAGACTTTGTTTTCGACAGGTGCCAGCATCCCTTACTCATACTAGCCTGAGTGAGAAGGGAACCTATTGCCTTTGCAGTTGTGTCGCCTAGGGTAGATCTTCATGCCCAGATAGATGACGGCCTAAAGAATGTGGCTAGCACCGTATATCTCCTAATTAATGCTCGTCTTTCCAAGTAGAGCCTCCTGCTCTTTCAACATAGCTGGCAGCATCTTACTGTCTAGTTCAGAACTAGTTGCTTCATGTGCCTGAACCCCTTGGGTTGGAGATGGTGTGCTCTGGGGAAAGGAATCCAGAATCTGGAGCAAGCCTAGAACATAGGAAACTCAACGAAGAGGTTTAAGACTCAAACTGTGGTGGCCAACACCACCTGCCAGGGCCTGCTCCAATTCTGTTTCCCATATCCCCAGGTTCAGTTCAAGGAGAGCCAGCCTGCTTCTTTCCAGAACAGTACAGAGCCAAATGCAATAGCCTTACCCTCCATAATGTTCTGTTGCACACACTGTCTGATTGTTGGGTACCAAGGCTGAGACAGTCAAATAAATTGCTCTTATTTGTAAGTGACTTGTTACCTGGAAGCTACAGACCAATGAGAGGCTAGCTCACTGGAGATTCTGCTAGGGATACATTGTAGCTTCTGATCATTCTCATGGCCCAATACTATGGGAGTCCCATTTCCCCTTGCCTTGAATGGGGAAAGGAAGTTTGACTCAACCCCAAACATTCCTCCTTTAGAAACTGTTGAACTCCTTTATGGTTGAGATCATGAAGGTGATGGTTTAGCTTGGTGCTGATTAGATAATTTTAAGTTGTCACTTAGTGCTTAGAAGTCAATGAGCCACTAAAGGAAGTTCAGAGGTGCTGAGACTTGCAGAATGCTAGCTACTGTTTTCAAGGAGCAAATGTAATTGATTACTTGCTGATTACTGTTGCTACTAAATTAACCCTTTGTTCAAAGGAGAAAGTAGGACTGGAAATAGGGCTCAGCTGTAGGGCCATTGTCTGGCATTCACGAGGTTCTTAGTTCAGTTCCCAGCACCGCAAAAGTGAAGAAATATATAAATAAACCAACAAAACATAAATGCAACAACAAAAGGCAAAGCATTAGAAAAGGGTTAGGGGAAGAACAACTTTGGTCCCTGGTATTTCAAGCAAAGTTCAGTTTTGAAACTGAACTAAAGAACTTACTTAGATCTTTCCCCCAGTTATCAGGAATATGAAGTCCTTCCGCTTGTCTTTAGTGGACCTTGCAGTGCTTCTGTGGAGGAGTCTGACTCGGTGGTGACACAGCCTAAATGACATTTATTATTGGAACATCTTTTTTAACCCTGCTTTCTTTTTCTGAGTTCAAAGATGGATTCCTCCTTAAACTTTCTGCAGCCAACTGAGTTCATTACAGTCTGAAAGTTCCTGCCTCCAAATCCCTCGTGGCTCCAACTGCAGAGTGGCTGTGGTCCCCATTGCCCTGGGTTCCATGCACAGTAGAAGCCCATGCCCTACATTCTTATCTACAGTGGTGTTTTCATTCTCTTCCAACCAGAACCATGTTTAGAAGACACACAGAGCCCAAGACTATGGCCCCTATTTTCTTGACTTCCTTTGGATTTTTAGAAATATAAGTTACATTATTTTGCATGGAATATTTAAAAGATACTTCGAGGCTCTGGTGGAAGGACAGTTTTTTAAAAAAAAAAATCAAGCCGGTGAGAACGAATGTGAATTTTTAATTAGGCTTTGAGTTGTTCCTTCAAAGTGCGGAGGCCTCATTAGGGATGTAAGTCTTGTTGCATTAGCAGAGACTGACGTGCCACTTCAAACGCGCAGGGTGCAGCTGTCCTGTGCAGATAAAAGTCGCCAAGTGCAGCAGAGCAAGGTGGATCGAGAGATAATTAGCTGTCCCGCATTGCTGCGGTGTGGAAGAGGCCTGCCAGTCAAGGCGGGAAGGGAGGAATTCCTAAGAGGAGAAAATCCAAGTGTGTCAGGAAGCAATTTGGAATCTCTTCAGCTGTGGTGGAACTGATAAGGCCCATCCTAGGAAGCAACGCAGGCAGACTCTACGCTGGCCAACATCTTCTTTATTTTCCCCTCCCCTTCCCTCTCTTCCTCCTTCCCTCCCTCCCAAGAATGGCCAGTAGTGACGATCGACAAATACACTGATTCATCAATCTACTCTGACTCCATTCCTGATATAATTAGTTAATAGTCTTTATAGTTCCACGTCACTATGTTGAGTTAAAAACATCACCGAGAAATCATCACACCTTGGCAGTTACTGACTGAATGACTGAGAAATAAGCATCTGGCTGGCTATGTTGTCTCTTTGTTATAAGTGTGCGCTGTTTATAAAGTGTCCCAGGATACTTGTGTGCCTGCTAGAGGTGGGGTTGTGTGTTTTAAATATTTCGCTCCCCCCCCATCTCTGAATATCAAAAGCATAGAAAGGCCTATGGGATCTTGTTTATCCTTAGTCCTCACTAACAAGTGGGCTGGTGGCCCACTTGGTGCCTCTGCAGGACACTGCTGGCCTCCTGTGCTGTTTGCTTTTGCTGTCTTCTGTCTAAGGTGCAGCTTGACAGAGGAGATGCTGGATTGGGTCCAATGCCCTCATCAGCTTCTCTGGGTGAGAGGCTCGTGGCTGCTGTTGCAGGAAGGGGCTGTGTGCAGTCTTTGGACTGTTCTGTTCCCTTCCCAGAAACTATCAGAAAAAAAAGAATGAAAGAAAGAAAAAAGAAGGAAGGAAGGAAGGAAGGAAGGAAGGAAGGAAAGAAAGAAAGAAAGAAAGAAAGAAAGAAAGAAAGAAAGAAAGAAAGAAAGAAA
>JABTXL010005620.1:11314231-11465687 GCA_025134845.1 Neodon shergylaensis | reverse complement strand
AAAGAAAGAAAGAAAGAAAGAAAGAAAGAAAGAAAGAAAGAAAGAAAATACCCTGGAAAGTCTGAGGAATTTTTGGAGGGAGACAGTCTTGGCTACCCAGAGTTGATCTCATTGTTCCTCCCTTGATAGGAAGAAATGGTGGCCTTTCGTGAGTCTTAGGCAAGATGAACCTGTCTGCTGATTGTAAACACCTGTTATAGGCCTTTGACCTTTCTGGAGTTACGTGTAAATGCAGATGATCATGAAAGTAGTGTATAGTAGCCCAGGCCTGAAATCCCAGCACTCAGGAAGAGGAGAGATGGATCAAGAGTTCTAGGTCATCCTTATCTACATGGTGAGTTGTAGGCCAGCATAGACCATATCTCCAAAATATTGATTAATAGTAATAATAATTAATAATACGTCAGTAAATAAATAAATTAAAAACAGAAGTGGCATTTTTATTTGCATACCTATCTCTCATATTGAAGTTAGATAAGCCTGGTAAACAGTTATAGAATGACGAGGGGGATTGCTGGAAAGCAATCACCCACAGGATAGAGCCCAGACTCACTGATCTGGGGAGTCTTAGGGTGGTAAGCACTGTCTGCGACCTACCTTGAGGATCCCAGAAATGAGGTCTGGACTGCAAGAACTGCCCAGGGCCTTTGAATGGTAGACTTTGTATCTCTCTAGTAGTTACTAGTCCAAATTAGCTTTCCCCATTGTGCTTATGTCGGTTTCATTAACCCTTCTAGACTTACTGGGAAATGGTTGAGATCTTGCTACAAAAAGATTGAAAATACCTCAAATAGCTCCATGATCCAGAACAGTGCCCAGGATACGAATTTCCGAGTATTAGTGGGATTTGATGTTTGGCTTCTTCGTGGTGGCGAGAGCTGGCTATATTTAAGAGCAGGAGACATTTCTGTACGCTTGAACTCTTTTCTCACAAGATTAGAATTCATTAGGTATTGATTGATCCGTGGAGTGCGTACTGAACACAGATTGTGCGCCAGGAACTCTTCTGCTGTTTCTCTTTTGACTTCGCACAGGCAAGCCTTGTGTTAGTCAGTGTTTAGTTCTCGGCCTTGTTTACTGATGCTGCCTGTGAGAACGGGGAAGGTGTGTGGGAAGGTGACCAGCTCTTACGATTGGAGCAAATCCATGGCAGGCCACTTGTTTCTCTCTTCCAATGTAAACAATCCCTGCGGCTTCCAGGAAACATAATACAAATGTGGCCACTTGGTTCTTAGGCTGCAATTAAAAAGACGAACCCTTATTCCCTGTGTAATTCTTTTTCTTATTAAAATGAAAACCTTCCAGGACCAACCCTGACTGCGGTAATAGAATCCTGCCATAGTGACTCAGGCCTACTTCCACCGCCTGTCCCATCTACCTGTAGTTTTTGGCTTATGCATATTGAAATGTGTTTTTCTTTTTTTTTGAGGGAGGTTCTCACTATATAGCTCAGGCTGGCCTAGGCTAGGGAATCCTCCTGCTTCAGCCTCCCATTGCAGGGATTACATGTGTTCTTTATAGAGGAGGACAGTTTTCACTTTTTACTGAAGCTTTGACAGTTTACCATAGAATCTCTGTGTGAACATCAAACATTTGATCTAATTTAATTTTTATAAATACAAATATACACAGTTACAGATACAAATATAGATATAAATACAAATACGTATATAATTTTTTATTTTATTTTTACAATTAAAAGCAGACCTGATTTCATTTTATAATTAAAAAATAAAATTTTGATTTTTATTATAATATAAACTTTTCTGTTACCATTTACACTTTTGTTTGCATTTATTTAGTGTAAAGGCGGGCATTTCTGTGCCATGGCGTGAGTGTGGCGGTCAGACACTTCTCTCCTTTTACCATGTGGGTCCCAGGTATCAAACCCAGGTTGTTAGGCTTGCTGGCAAGTGCCTTTCCCCACGGAGCCACCTTGCCAGCTCCGGGAGCCTGCTGCTTTTTTCTGTAGAGTGTTTGTATGTTCACTCAGATGTGCTTTTTATTCTTCCCATATGTGACCGTTCTGCTGCTACAGGTGGGTGTTTCCGAGTGACGTTGTCCTCCCCAGGAAACTTCCTTTCATTATTTAGAAAACATCATGACATCCAGGATTCAAAAGAAAGAATGATAATTGGGATACATATACAGTCTTCCTCAGAGAGCTGTGAAGTTTGCAGTCCTTATCTGATCAAGACAGCATTGTGTAGGATTAGAGGCTACCAGAGCCTGTGCAGGTCTCTAGGTTGTGTGAGTCAGCCAGTCTGTTATGGTCTGCGGTTCAGCCCTGGGCATGTAGCAGCACACTTCTAAGGATTCTAGGAAGCAGCCAGAACAGAGGCCCTGCCTTGGAGGGGCCTGTAGACCTTAGAGGGGAAAAGTCAACATTTAAACATGCAGAGCTAAAGAAAGATGAGAGACCAGGACTGACCACTTCGTGTGCAGATAGAGCCGGTTAAGACAGCCTTCACAAACAGCCCCTTGGGGTGTTGATGAAGAGTGGCTGGAGAATCTGGGCAGTTGTGTGAAGGGAGCGAGGGCCTAGGGATCTCCAGAGGGAGGACTGGGGGAAGGCAGCAAACCAGGATGGGAATGGGAGCCGATGGAAGACAGCTGCATCTCTATGGAGGTCCTTGTCTGAACTTTATCCTGGCCGGTATGGGGAGCCTTGAAGGTTTGAAGCACAAGATTGTTGAACTGACTTCTGCTTTAGAGTCATTTTGCCTGACTGGTTCATCTTGCCTTTCTATTTTGACTTCCCCAACCTCTGGTTGTTAATGTAAGCTCAGGCTGTAATAAAATGAATCCAGTAATTATAGGCCTCCAGAGGTTACACCCTCCTGCAGAAGGTCCGTCTTCCCTGCTCACTGAAAGATGCCCCAGCGAAATCCTGCTAAACACACTACACTCTCTTTGGACATTAGGAGTTTTGTTTCCATAAACATATCCCAGTTATGCTGGTCATGGTGGTAAATGCTTTTAACCCCAGCACTCAGGCGGCAGAGGCAGGAGGATTGAGTTCAAGGCTAGCCTGGTCTACAAAATGAGTTCCAAGCAAGCCAGGGCTACATAGTGAAACTGTCTCAAAAACCAAAAAATAGCTAGGTGGTGGTGGCGCACGCCTTTGATCCCAGCACTTGGGAGGCAGAGGCAGGCGGATCTTTGTGAATTTGGGGCCAGCCTGGTCTACAAAGCAGATGCCAAGACAGCTATGATTATTACACAGAAAAACCCTGTCTAGAAAACACACACACACACACAATAAACAAACAAACAAAAAGATGCACCAACCGGATCCTATCTTGGAGTTGATCTCTTAGAACTGGGTGGATTCAATCTACATTTTAAGATTGCTGCATAATCAATCTGTTCATTTGGGCAAAAGGCGGGATGCAAGTGGCCACTGTAATAGCTATTGTCAACCTTGGGGGGAGGGCAATAAAATAAGGGAAAGGTTTTTTTAAATTTTTTTTAAATATTTATTCATTTATTATGTATACAATATTCTGTCTCTGTGTATGCCTGAAGGCCAGAAGAGGGCACCAGACCTCATTACAGATGGTTGTGAGCTACCATGTGGTTGCTGGGAATTGAACTCAGGACTTTTGGAAGAGCAGGCGATGCTCTTAACCTCTGAGCCATCTCTCCAGCCCCATAAGGGAAAGTTTTTATCCTTTTATTTTTATTTTTTTTTTTTTTTTGGTTTTTTGGTTTTTCAAGACAGGGTTTCTCTGTGTGATAGTCCTGGCTGTCCTGGAACTCATTCTGTAGACCAGGCTAGCCACACACTCACAGAGAACTGCCAGCCTCTGCCTCCTGAGTGCTGGGATTAAAGGTATGCGCCACCACTGCCTCGGTAGTTTGGATCATTTTTGACTAGCATCTTAGTTGTCCTGGATCCCCCACCCCTTGGATTTTATTCTTTATATCTATGAATGCTAGCTCTGGTAGTGCCACACACCTCTAACCCATCCTAGTAGTGGGTTAGATGAGTCAGGAGGATTGTGAGTTCCCGATCAGCTTGGATGAGTTAACATCAGGGTGGTGCAAAGTGGCGAGCATTCAGTGGGAACCATACGTCTTTTAACAGTGTAGCTCCCTGCATTCGGTGGTGTTTGGGAGGATGCCTTCATGGCTGTGAGCCTCACTATAAGGGATAAGGGATGCCAGTATGGATCCACAGTGTTCTGGGTTGCTCAAAAACTCCATTGTGGTGTTTTCTGTGTCACATCCCATCATGTTGACAAAACACTCTTGCCCAGCTATGTGTGCACAGGTGTGGACCTGTGTGTCCACACTTTCACACACTGTCGCTTTTGTCAGTAGTTTCGCCCAATTGTATGCTAAAAAAATATTCTGAGCACGTTTAGAAAATAAAATACTAAGACTACTTTTGATATTGTATCTCCCTCTCATGATGGATTGATTGGGATATAATTCACGTGTAAGTTGACGATCATCTCTATTTCTCAAGCACCTGTTGAGAAATCTCAGGGATCATAGACTAAGGATGGTGCTGAGTCTGCGTGGGTATCTGGGAAGTTTTAATCCATGTAGCTGTTGGAAAAGCCCCAGGTCAGTAGGTAACGACGCTTCATTTCTTATATTAACACATAAGTCTAACTTTTTTGTAATGTGTTTGTGCTTCGGAATTGCTAAGACATTTATGTTTGAAAAATATTATCACAGATATAGTAATACTGTACAAATATTTTGTAGATGAATATGTTTTTAAAACATCAAGTGGCAAGTATTTTTTATAATTTGTGAATTCTAGTTTCCAGTTTTTGACCAGTCCGTCTCTCTCTTCCCATCTCTAGTTTCCTCGGCTGTGTGTATGTCATAATTATATCAGAAGAGTTATAAATAGAATTATGACTTTAAGGTGTGGATTTCAGACAGTCTGTAGTAATTCATTGAGCTATCAGAACTAAATCGTAATGAGTATGTATTCAAATGAACACAAACACAAATGCAATCAGTTATTTTTGAGACATTTACAAGGCAGTTGGTGTCTGCTTCAAACACTCGAGATTCTTTGTATGAGGTCTCTCACCCTGACATTATTATTAAGGAGATAACATGTGAGTATTATCTTTTTTAAAGTTTATCTTTAGTTCTACCCGCCTCCAAATTTGTCTTCTATCTGATATGAGTTAAGACTCATTATTTTAGGACCATGGTGAATTTCTTATTTAATTTTGATTTGGTGTCTTGGTCATCAGTTGTTAAAGTGAAGGTATTACATTGCTGCTTCCCAAAATCCACAACACTGAATGGACGTGTGGGCAGCCTGCTGCAAAGACTGTGTCACGCCATGATTTTTTCCTTCAGCACACCAGCATGTTCATAAACCCGTGCACCTCATTCAGTGAGTTTAGACGTATCCATACTGGATCATGTGCAGGAGATGGCAGAACCTACCACCCAAACCTGGGCATTTGTAGGTGATCCCTGCACCTCTACTGTAGACTTTAAAGACTTTAGAAATGTCTAGGTTATTAACAATCCACAGTACAACATTGCTTATAGAATAGCGACGAGAAAAAAATTCCACACATGTTCAATACAGATGCAAGTTTTCCCAATATATTCTAGTCTCATTTGTTGACCCCTGTAGACTGAAGTTTCTGTCACGGCTGGTAGCTGCAGTCATTCAGTCCTAAAGAAAGACACAGAAGCTTATATTAACTAATTAATATAATTAAGCTTATAAACTGTTTGGCTTATTAGCTCAGGCTTATTATTAACTAGCTCTTACAACTTAAATTAACCCATAATTCTTGTCTATGTTTAGCCACGTGACTTGGTACCTTTTCTCAGTGAGACATTTTTATCCTGCTTCCTCTGCATCTGGCTGGTGACTGCATCTCTCTGCCTTTCTTCTTCCCAGAATTCTCTTAGTCTGGTCTCCCTGCCTATACTTCCTACTGGCCAATCAGTGTTTTATGGAACTAATATGAGTGACAAATCTTTACAGTGTATGAGAACATTTATCACACAGCAGACCCCAAAAGTGTGGACCCTGCAGATAGGGCTGACCATATCTACCATTTCACTAGAATTTGATCTTTTGTGGTTGGCTCCCTCAGTTATAAGTGTTAAAATTATATAGCTATTAGTACAGTAGCTATTATTATCACATGAGAATTCTAAATGTTTTTCTCCACACAGCGTTTACATTACAACATATTTCCTTGCAAACTCTTAAATTTTTGTATTGAATCAAATTAGCTAGGAAAAAAATGAGTAAATAATGAAGTAATGCTTCATTTAGTATGTATTAATGTCTGCTTCTAGCCAAGCAGTAGTTGGGAACCCCGATGTAGAGTAGTTGATCAAATATAGCCTGGTTCCCGCCTGGGCTGGGGCACACATTCTGCTGAGGTTAGCTGGTAAGCAGGCTGTGAACAGTTCAGGGAGATTATTTATATGCAAAGACCCTGACTTCATGGATGTTAATGGGTCATGTGCCTTGGAGGACCAATTCTGAGGACATAACTGGTTCATACTAGTCTCCTTAAACTGTATTTCTTAGTTCAGGCATCTTCAGATGACTCACAAGTAGCCTGTAAACAATTACTGTGCTCAAGTCTTCCTCTGTGCTTCTTAGAAACCTGTAACTTGGTTTCTTATTTTTTTATAGTTGTGCTGCCTGCCATTTTCTTTTTTTTTAATATTTATTTATTTATTTATTTATTTATTTATTTATTATGCATACAATATTCTGTCTGTATGTCTGCAGGTCAGAAGATGGCACCAGACATCATTACAGATGGTTGTGAGCCACCATGTAGTTGCCGAGAATTGAACTCAGGACCTTTGGAAGAGCAGGCAATGCTCTTAACCACTGAGCCATCTCTCCAGCCCCCGCCTGCCATTTTCTTGAGACTCCCTCTCCTATACACCCCAGCCCTGCCAGGAAGGCTGACCTGGTAGCTCTGTGGATGTGCTTTTGAAGGCATAAGTCCTGCAAGCTGAAAGCCATAGTTTAGTAATTCAGAGGGCTTCCCTGCTAAAGCAAGCCCAGTTTGTAGCACGCTGACTTCCAATGCACATTCTGAAGTCAGCTTTTAGAGACATTCAGAATTTATAAAAGCGGATTTTGTTCTTAAAACAGCTCACAAAAGCTAGGATAGAGAAGCTTGGACTTAGTCCAAGCTCTCTCACTGTCCCTAAGAACCTCAGGCTCCTTGTTCTAAAAATCAGGCAAGCGCAGGCATGGTGGCACATATCTACAATTCTGGCACTCTGGAGGCTGAGGCAGGAGAATCAGAAGTTGTGATGGGGTGGGAGGTGGGCCCGATGAGATGGCTCAGCAATTAAGAGCAAGGATTGTTGTTTTGAAGGTCCCAGAATTCACACTGGGCAGCTCACGACTGCCTGTGACCCTACTTGGAGGCCTCTGGAGTCCTAGGGTACCTATATACTCATTCACGTACCCACATGGAAACACACATACACACATATAATTAGAAATGTAGTAAATATGTTTTTAAAAGTTGCAATAGTTAATTTTTTATTGTTAATTTGACAGGTTCTGGAGTCACCTAGGATACAAACATCTGGGCATATCTGTGAGGGGATTTCTAAATTGGGTTACTTAAGGTCAGAAGATGCACATTAAATGTGTGTGGCATCCATGGGGTTGTAAACAAGGAGACAGAGGGCTGAGCGTCAGAACCCATCACTGTCAGCTTTCTAATAGTGAATGCATGTTCCCAGCCGACTCGTCCTCCTGCTGCCCTTCTTGCCCTGATGGGCTGCACCCTTAAATGATGAGTCTCCATAAACCTTTCCTTCAGTTGCTTTTGTCTTGCGTTTTGCTATAGCAACGAGGAAAGACGCTAACACAGAAAAATGGGTTCCAGGATTAGGGTTACTGCTACGATAAACCTGATCACGTGGTTCTTAGGACTCGGAACTGATTTCCGGGGGGATTGTGGAAGAATTTGGAACTTTGAGCCAGAGAGGCCCTAGAACACTGTAAAAAGGGGTTACTGAGCCATTCTGGTGGGAATTTGGAAGAATGGAGAAACGTAGCGGGGAAGGCCTAGCTCATGAGGCTTCAGGACCGGGAACTGGGATGGAGGCTATTTATGTCATATTCTGGCAAAAGATCCAGTCACATTTTGCTTATATCCTGTGAGCTTGAATGAGGCTGATTTAATAGTAAGAGACTAATTTGTTTGGAGAAATCTCAAGGCAGAATTGAGCCCAGGCTGTGTCATGGTGACTGCTCCCAGCAGCACGCAGAGAGGGCCAAGGGATATGAAAAGTATACACTTTGGAGAGGCAAGTAGCTTGAGCGGATTTAAAGGTACAGATAAGGCAGATGGGAACAGCAGCTGCAATTGTTGAAGGGGATTAGCCTTATTCAAGGGAAATCTAGTGTTCGGCACTAGGACAATAGGGAAGGTCCCAGTAGGGCGAGACCCCACCCACCTAAGGCTCCAGCTTATAAAAAATGCAAATTCATTTGAAAAGATTCTAAGCTGGATCCCTTGCTTGAATACAACCGCCAGAGAAACTTGTGCAGCCTCAACCATCAAGACCTAGAGAAGCCATTATGGCTGTGTGGCCCAAGGGCACTACATTATATCTTGAGCTGACTGCAGAACTTCGCATGGTTCGTGTGGCACCCTTTTTAGGGGTGTGAAAGATGTAAGGATAGAAAAGGCAGTCATGGAAACTTGCACGAAGATTCCAGAGAGCTGTTAAAGCCAGGAGATACGTGGCAGGGTCGGTGTCTCTGCAAGGAGAGCCCGACTGGCCTTTGTGTGAATCTGTGAAGGGCCCAAGTTGCAATCAGGGCCCCAAATGTTGGACATGCCAGGACCGTGGGACATAACACCGGGGACAGTTGCAGGCGTGAAATGGAGCCTGACCAAGAGAAAAGTTAAGTGTTCTGCAGTTCGTAGATCTGGAAGGATGCTGCTATCCAAGCTCGTGGAGTCCAGACGAGTCTATCATGACCCCAAGATGCTGCAGGGTTTTTGGTCCCATTTTACCTGCTGTGCCTTTATTCTTCTCATTAGAATGAGACTATTGACTTTGTGCCAATGTTTTCTCTTATGTAGCTTCTTTTTCCTTTCTTTCTTTCTTTCTTTCTTTTTCTTTCTTTCTTTCTTTTCTTCTCTTTCTTCTTTTCTTTCTAGTCCTCCTCCTCCTCTTCTTCCTCTTCCTCTTCCTCCTCCTCTTCTTCTTAATGGACATTTAGTTAAAAGCTTGCTTTGTGTCTGAGAAGTAAATTTAGGCTTTGGAATTTTAAACAGTGTTGGGACTGTTAAAAATTCTCAGGGATTTTTAGACACGGACCATGCATTTTGTATTTAAGATGAAAATGAAACCATAAGAGGGAAGGGTAGAATATTTTACTAAAGAATTTTTAGCATTTAGTTTGTGTGTATGTGTCTGTGTGCTCATGTGCATGCATATGCACATGTATGAAGGTAGGAAGGCAGCTGTTTTCTCTCCTACCGTATGGGCTCCTGGGAGTCAACTCAAGTCAGCAGCTTTGGCAGCAAGGGCCTTCACCTGCAGATCCCTCTTGCTAACCCTCAGTATCTTAACTTGAAAATGATGCACTTGAGTATCATGTTAACAAGTGGGTGGACTTGTCTTGCTTGTCCGCTCAACAGATTTAAAAGTACCGGAAGTGTTCCTTTGTGTGTGTCCGTGAGGAGGGTTCCAGAAAGGTGAGGAAGAGAGACCCACCCCGAGTGTGGACAGAGGTCCTGGACTGCTAGGCAGTGAGCCAAGCATCAGCAATCATCTCTCTCGATTCTGACTGGAGATGCAGTATAACCAGCTCTCTCATCGTTCCTACTGCCTTGCCTGCGTGCAATGATGGACTTTATCCTCAGACCATGAGCCACAATAAACTCTTCCCTGCCTTAAGTGGCTTCTGCCAGGTATTGTGTCACAGCGCCAGTAAGAGCAACACTATTCAAGTTCAGGGCCTGACTGAAAAATAGAGGCCAGAGGGAAAGGGATATATACGCCCAGGGTTCGTGTAGGGCCGAATGAGAAGGTTTATGATAACACTGAACATAGTGCCCCATGCTAGACGTCTCAGGAAGTGCAAGCCTCATTTTCCTGGGCCGGCAGTGCTGGTTTTTCAGAAACTCAGTGATCTGCACCTTGCTTGCAGGTCTTGACGGATGGAAGCATCCTGGGTGTGTTGCTAAGAAGCGAGCAGGAGAGTGAGCGCCCTGGTGTTGGAGGGCTGAGGAGGACATTCTTATAACCCAGCAGCTCGCTTACTGTGTCTTCCCCTTCACACTAAGCAATAGCTAGTTGTTACATGACTCGACGTGGCCCAGTGGACCATGCTGGCTGCCAAATGTCACTTCCCAGTGGCCTTGTCCTTAGACACAGACCACCCGACCTCAGCTTCTGCTCCCTGGTTTTTTGTACTTTCAGCTCAGCCTCAGCCCATCAGTGATGAGTAACTATTAGGAGACATTTTTTGTTTGGCACTCAGTATTTTTTTTTTTTTTGGTTGGTCGTGGGGAAGAAGATATGTTTAAAACACTTGAAGGACAAAAACAACCCTCTCCCTGGTCCCGCAGGTCTGACTGGGCCTTTCTTCCTCTTGAAATGTCTCCCTGTGATGTTATGACTTAAACTATGGAGGGCCCTTTGATCCAAGCCCAGAATTTGTTGGCCACAGGGTTTTTGTTAATAGAAAACACTCATGCACCTCTAGGGGGAAGAAATTAAAGCACATACTTCCTCCTGTCTGACCTCTGAACTCTTGCCATTTACTTCAAACGCTGCCCGGGAGAGAGACTGCTAAATTAGTGAGTTGTGATAGCACCCTCTTCAGCCAGCCTGATTTTCAACTTATTTTCTCCTCCAGCTGACGAGCTTCCCCTTCAGAAGGTGTGTGCTTCCTCGTAAGTCTGAGGGGAGCAGCGTTCTTGAGGGGAGGTACCGTGTTCCAGGCAGTGAGATTCAGCCTCCTTTGTCTTTTAGGAACTGTTACTTAGCTTTGTCTTGACTCGATTTCTTTATCTGTGAAATGGGGACTTAGTCCACCTCAAAGGCTAGAAGTGAAAACCATAAGAAAGAATGCACTTCAGAGTTCATTATGGGACCCTAGAGGTAGCTAGGTGGGTTACGTTGTCACACATGCTTGGTGACAAAGAGCTACAAACAACTGTATAGATCTGCCAGCCCAGCCATCCAAAGGCAAGAAGGGAATGGAGACTCAGGTCTTAAGTGGACGGAGCTCTTGGTGGTCCAGACGAGATGCTCAACATGTGAATGCCATGGTCTAGTGTATTATAGTGGCTCCTCTGTTTTTTAAGGACCTGTCAAGGACGGCCATTTCATAAACCAAAATTAATAAGGGCCTAGAGAGGTGGCTCAGCCATCACTGTCTGCTCTTTCAGAGGTCCTGGGTTATAGTCTCAGCCCCCACGTGATGGCTCACAGCTGTTTATAACCCCAGCCCCAGGGGATCATATACCTTCTTCTGGCCTCCGAGGGCACCAGGCATGCATATGGTGCATAAACACGTATGTAGGCAAAACACCCATGCATATAAATAACTTCTATTGTTTTTGTTTTTAATTTTTATTTAACAGTGTGACATTTTTTGTTGTGTTAGGATCATAGCCCGTGTGGTACACTTGATTTCCTTGAAAAACTTTCATTTGAAGCTCTGCTAACTCGCCTGTAAGTTAAAGTGTGTGTGTGTGTGTGTGTGCGTGTGTAAGGGATGCAGCCATTTGAAACAAAAGATGAAGAAAATGATTTGTTTGGGTTTTTTTTCCATCTAGGTAGCATCATGCATTTGGTGGGTGTTGAAGATATTTTCCCAATACTTTGGGAATTTTTTTTAGTGAAACCCCACTAGCACTCTTTGTTGCTTAAAGAACAAGAATTTGTTTTACTACCATCAGCACAGTATAAGGAAGGAAAGCCAGCTTATATTCGGCTACCCTGGACCCGGATACTGCCATGGCCATTGCAGAACAAGTCTTTGGTCTTAGGTGCCCCCTTCCTCCTTCCAGCCTTGGCCTATGTATATGGTCCATACATAGGGGTAGGTTCAGCTTGACCTCATTCTTCACACTCTCCCAGAGGCACCTGTACCAGGATGCTCTGTAGCGCCTCATCCTGCTGCTAAGCTGCAGTGGGATGCCTTTTTATTGAGAACTGGTGCCAAGGGGCTGGTCTCCACATCACCAGAGTGGCTGTAGATGTAAAGATGACACCCGCTGCTGGCTTCTTGAGCACACTGTCCACTTCTTTATCTCTAGCAGAAATGCATCATCGATCCCATTTTCCTTTAGCCTGGCTTGATGCGGGGAAGTCACAGAAGGCAGAGTTAGGAGAGGGAAGTTGTAGGTTTGTTCTTGACTTCATCGTGACGTTGCCTTCTCTAGACAGTCCCCAGACAGCTGCCTCGGACTTTGCTCCCAAGTTCAGCGTGGGTGCTGTTAATTTGTGACCATTTGGAACTCTAGACTGGCCCTTATAAGATCCTTTGTGATTGAGACAGTCCACTTTCCACGGATACTCCAAACTGCAATAATGCCCAGGACAAGAGTAGGTTCTCAGAATGTGCCTCAGGAATGAATGAGGGAGGGAATTTAGAAGCAAAGCCCTGAGCCTCCACCCGATTCCTTACCAATAACATGGGGATCTAGAATGCTGTCTTCACAGGGCTGTTAAGTGAAAGGCCTCTGAAATCCTTTTGTGAATTACACAATAATCCCTTCGTGAACTATGGAGCAATTTACCCATCTTACGAGAGCTGAAATACATGCTTCTTGAATGACAATGACTTGCTGTTCTATTTCCTATCTATGGTACACAAGAGGCTCCATGACTGGGAGTGTGCTTGTGCTTCTATAACTTCAGGAGGAAACAAACCTGAAGAAAACACGGTGAAGAGTTTAATCATTCATTAACCAGCAGCAACCTGTGAGTGGCTTAATAATTTAAGTAGATAGTGTATTACCGCACGCATTTCTGAATCTGTGGAGGGTGCAGGGTGCATTTTATTAGAACCTGACTATTCATAGCTGTGAGGCAGTGTGTACAGGAGACGGTTATGCCTCTCTTCCTGACATATAGAAGAACGAAGCGTAGGGGCGCAGTACTGAAGACACCTCCCTGGACCCCAGCTGCCGGGAGCCCGTTCCCAGAGCATTTTGCCTACATCTTTTCCCCTGGGAATTTCCAAGGAATGGAAGGTCACCTGTTGTTAATTTTAAATCTGCACCCCCAGCCACACACCCCTCTTCTCCTTTCTGCAGTAGGCATCAACACTTTGTGGGGTTGTCCTGTGAGCCTGTGGTCCTCATAATCGCCTTAGAGAAGTGGATGAGTCCACGAGGCCCCTCTGTGAAAGTATCCTTTGTGGAAGGACTCTTTGTGTGTCTCCCTGCATCCCAGCAGTCCCTGGGCACTTCCCAGGTCTCCCTGACACTGAATGGCAGAGCTGGGAAGGATCCTACTCCGGAATAATGGGAGGAAGCTGCTGGGTGGGGGTTGGGGGTCGGGGGTCGGGGAGGAGGCTAGCATTGGAACTCAGACCATGATATTGGCTCTCCAGAGCTGAGCATCTTAATGTTTCCTCTGCTTCTTACCCCCAGCCAGGGACTTTGCATTTTCAATAAGGGCCCCACTAACCCGGGCTCTAGTGAAAGTGGGATCTCTTTAAGCCTGTAACAATAGTGGGTTCTGATCCTCTTAGTTAACTCTTTGGATGGTTTTCTTTTAGACCAGGTAGAGAGGCTTTGTAATGTGAGACTGTGGCTCTGGCCTTGCTGTATAAGACACAGGACATCTTCTCATCCCTTCTAACCATCCCCTTCCCCCACTCGCCACCCTCCCCACCCCATTTGAAAGAAATCTTTTCATTTAAATAATACATGGAAACATAGGCTACCTTAGGGGCATATCGCAGACCATTGTCAGAGAGGAGATTTCTGTATAATGGGGAGCGATTCTCACATCCCCAGTGGTACCCCAAAGCTCTGATAGACAAAACATGGTCACTTTCTCTTTCTTGACTTTTCATCTCTAAGCTCCAGTCTAGAATTTACCCAACTAGAACATGGCTTTTTACTTCCGTACCAATGAAACCACAAGGATTATGTTTGATAAAGCTCTTAGTATGTTACTGGCAGACAACAGCACCGCTCGTATTTTTAGACACCTGTTATGTACTAGATATCAGGCTATGGATTTGAGTTCTATATTAAAAGCAAGCAGCTGATGACTTCCGAAAGATTACAGGCTTCATCTGAGACCCGAAAGTCACAAAGTGGTTGAGGTGGAATTCACACCAATGTCAACTTCTGCTAGAGCTAACTGGGTTGATAATATTAAGAGCATCAGCCTGTAATGGGTCCCATGATGTTTGCTATCTCCTCAAAGTATGTTTATGCAGGACGCGCCAGGGAATACAGGTATGGTTTATGAAAGAATTGATCTGAGAGGCTCAATCAACAGGAAATAGTTTATAATATCAGACAGAAGGGCTGGTCTCCAAAATATACAAAGAACTCAAGAAATTGGTCATCAAAAGAACAAATAATCCAATAAAAAAAATGGAGTACAGACCTAAACAGAGAGCTCTCAACAGAGGAATCAAAAATTGCTGAAAGACACTTAAGGAAATGTTCAACATCCTTAGTCATCAGAGAAATGCAAATCAACAACTCTGAGATTCCATCTTATGTTGCGGGAGGTTCTTCCGCTCCTCCAGCCTATAGCCGCTGAGATACCAGGTCTCTCTCCCTTTAAAAAAAGTGGAGTCTTCCCTCCTCGCTCTCTCTCACTTCCTGCTCCGCGTCCGGCGATTAGACTCCCTTCCTGATTGCGCAGAGGGCTGTTGTCTGAGACGGTGATCTGTAAGTTTTTTCCCCTTTGAATAAATACCACCCTATTAATCATAATTCCAAACTGGTGTGGCATTGTTTGTGACTTATGCCTTCAATCTTATACCTGAAAGAATGGCCAAAATCAAAAACACTGATGACAACTTATGCTGGAGACGTTGTGGGGTAAAGGGAACACGTCTGCATTGCTGGTGGGAGGGCAAACTGGTACAACCTCTTTGGATATCAGTATGGCAATTTCTCAGAAAATTAGGAAACAACCTACCTCAAGACCCAGCAATATCACTTTTGGGTATATACCCAAAGGATGCTCAATCGTACTACAAGGACATGTCCTCAACTATGTTCATAGCAGCATTGTTTGTCATAGCCAGAACCTTGAAACAACCTAAATGCCCCTCGATCGAAGACTGGATAAGGAAAAATGATACATTTACATAATGGAGTACTACACAGCAGAAAAAGACAATGACATCTTGAAGTTTGCAGGCAAATGGATGGATCTAGAAAACATCATATTGAGTGAGGTAACCCAGACCCAGAAAGACAAATATCATATGTACTTACTCATAAGTGGCTTTTAGACATAAAGAAAAACAAAAGCCTATAATTCACAATCCCATAGAATCTAGACAACAAAGAGGACCCTAAGAGAGATATACATGGATCTAATCTACATGGGAAGTAGAAAAAGACAAGATCTCCTGAGTAAATTGGGAGCAAGGGGACCATGGGAGAAGGTAGAAGGGGAAGGGAGAGGAAGTTAGGGGAGTGGAGAAAACATAAAGCTCAATAAAAACAATTAAACAAAACAGGAAATAGTTTACAGATCTAGTGATTGAAGTCACCTGTTTTTTGTCATCTCTCTCTCTATCTTTTTATTTATTTATTTACTTTAGTTCATTTCTCTGATCCAAGTAGGCATGTTTGGTAGCCTCCTTCTCCATCATCACCACCACAATACACATCGCCTCAAAGAATGTAGCTAAAGTAATTTGGAGACTGGAAATGAATGCACATGAAAAGGGACGCCCTCCTTAGGAAAGGGGAGAAATGTCAGACTGCTGTGTTTTAGTCTCAGGTTAGGTTTATTGTAAACAGCGTCACCCTACGTTAGGGAAATCTTCGCTGGTGGGTGAGAAAGGCTTTCCTCTCCAGGCACAGTTCATTTCTTGACCTTCTCTGTTGAGGCACATGAAGTGGCCACTTCAGATTCATGAAAGGCCTCACTTGTCCCTTATCTTTCAGCCAGTGCAATGCGAAAGGGTGCATCTCCACCGCATTTGATCTCTTTACCTGAACTGAGCTTGGGGAATGAACCTTGGCCTCTGATTAGGAGAGAGATAGAGAGACAGGCATGAACAGAAAAAGAAGCCAGAAACTGTGCTTTCTATCTGACAAGAGATAAGGAAATTACTTTTTAAAAGCCTCTTTGAACCTGAATTAAGAAGAGTTTCAAAGGGCACCTCAAACTGAAGTCCAGAGATTTCTTCATATAGGCCCACTTGTTTTCTCTTTTAATAAAGACTTTATTAAAAAACAAAAAGTTAAATAAAAAATTAAATTACGTGTGTTTGTGGGTGAGTGTAGATGGGCATGTACACATGAGCACAAGTGCCTGCAGAAGCTGGAGGAGAGAGCCCTGGATCCCCTGTAGCTGGATTCCAGGCAGTTGTGAGCCACCTGCTGCAGTTGCCAGAAATCAAACTCCTGTCCTGCAAGAGCGCTATGCACTCTGAATTGCAGAGCCATCCTCCAACCCCATTTTGTGTGTGTTTGTGTGTTCACATGTGGCATGTGCAGGTATATGCCAGTGCCTGAAGAGGCCAGGATAAAGTTTTGGATCCCCTGGAGCAGGGGTTACTATGGGGGTGCTAGGTGCAAACATGGGTACTCCACAAGAGCGATACTGTTAATCCCACTGGTTGAGCATAAGACCACCACCACAATTCAAAGCCAACACTGAAGCAAGCTTTAATTAAATACTGGCCAGGTGGATGGGCTCTGGCCAAGTCCTCTGGTTTTCCAGAAGAATGGCACTGAGTAATAGTTTGCAGCATCTTAAGTAGTTCCCATCAGGTCCAATCAGGGGCAAGCTACATGTGCCGTTTTCCTGCCTGTGAACCTCCCACCCACACGTGATCAAGCACATCCAGTATAGAACTTGCTTAGGGGAGTGAGAACATGTGGCTTATTATCTCCCACAAACAATAGCCTCCAGCATTTCAGGAGCTATCTGTTCTCGAGTCTTGCAGATCAGAGGCATTTTTGTTTCATGGATCTCTGAGGCATAGTAAATAAAACTTAAAATGTAACTTTGGCTCTCACAGTACAGCTCTGAACCAGAGATCTTGTCTCCAGCCACCTTCCTTTTCTCTGTTCCTCCCACCCCCTACAGTTTTACAATTCTATTTCCCTCTTTGTTTGCACCCCTTCGCCCCCCAGTTTTTTTGTTCACAGGGAAATCAAACAAAAGTTAGAAGAGCCAATTCAGGCAGGGCTTAAATTAAAAAAAAAAAAAAAAAAGATGGACTTCTCACCCTCTTTGTCTGTCAGGACTTGGTAGCTGCGTTTCAGTTTTGCTATAACGAATGTGAATGGCTTTGAGTGTTCTGCCAAAGGCAAGAGGGTACTTATAACCTTCGTTTTGTAATTTGTTTGCCAACCTGGCTCACGTCCCAGGCAGTGCCTCCTAGAAGCCGGTCGGTGGTGAATGCAACTTGATATTTTGTATTTGTTTGAACCCCCTTGAAGCTGTTAGAGCATGTGGGATAATAGCACTCTTGCTCCTCAGTTCAAGACCCTACACAGTCCAGGACAGGGCAAAGTTGTCCCCACCTCTGTCTCATTGAAAATGTACCCGAAGAGCTACTGGATTCCCCCCATAATGACTGCACCACTGTTGAACTCGTGGACACAATCTTGCTACACCTGTCGTTATTGCCATTCACAGGTTCACAGAGGGCAAGACTGTTGATGGCTTTTGCCCCCAGCAGCCTACATATAGCGTCTTCCATTCCTATGAGAGATAGCTAGCAGAGAAGAACTTTTTAGGTCAGTACCAATGTGATTTCTCTAGGTTCTGGGCTTAAACATACAATGTCTTTATTACTGTTTTATCATCAAATTCTGGTGGGCAACCAAGAGCGGTGGCAGTAACCTGTACTGTTTTGGTGGTTTCTGGGATGCACACTGGGTTTTTTACTTGGCAACCTATGGCATCTGGGAGGAGTTATCATACCTTGGATAGAGTAACACCACTTAAACTCTAATATATATATTACACATATAATATGTATCTATGTATATATGCACACATATACACATGCCATGTCAGTGTGGTTTATAATATGGATTATAAAATGGTGGGTTTCCACATGGTTTTTCCTAAAATCCTTAGTGTTTCCCCTCCCACAAAGTCCTCTCCTACCCTACTGTCTTATCCCTCTTCTCACCTAAACCTCCCTCCTCCTTGTTCCCCCTTTACCTTTCACAGCCCCTGTGTTCTGCCATCACCCCTCCCTTGAGACCTTCCCCACCAATAGCCCTTCTTTACTTTCCCAGATTCTACACGTAGTCTAGGTTGAACACACCAATCTAAAGATCCAACACTGCGATGCATTTGAGTTAAGAACATGAAATATTTGTTTTCCTGCTTCTGCGTTACTTCATTTTCCAGCTCCACTTGTTTCCCTGTCAAATTCCTTTTTCTTTATAGCTGAATAAAATTGAACCCTGTTTTCATGATGTCCTTCAGTTGATGCACTGTTTCCATGTCCTAGCTATCGAGACCAGACCAGCAATGAACGGGGATGAGCGTGTGTCGCTTTGGTAGGAAAAAGAATCACGAAGTGTGTGCCAGGGAGTGGCATAGCTGGGTCATAGGGGAGAAAAACTATTTCTAGTTTTCTGAGGAATCGCCACACTGATGCCCGTGGTTGCTGCGTTAATTTGCGTTCCACAAACAGTGCATAAGGGCTGCCTTTTTACCCCACATCCTCAACGGCATTTGTTGTCTTTTGTTGTCTTAATCTTAGCCGGTCTGCCTGGAGTAAGATGAAGTCTGAAAGTAGTGCTTGGTGCTATAAATCTGGCCAAGAACCCATGGTTGAGGAACTCCACAGGCCCTGGCCTATAACCTACTACCCTTTTGCTAAATGAGCATCGTATCAAACTGCTCTCTAAATCCTTGTCTCTGGAGAAGAAAAGATAGCTCGGTAGTTCGGAGGACTTTTGCTCTTGCAGACCTGAGCTTGGTTCCCGGAGCTCATATGGCAGCTCACAATTATCTATAACAGGCACCAGGAATACAAACAGTGCAGACATCTATGTAGCCAAAACACCTGTACCCTAGCGATCAGTGCAGGACTCTGTCCTCATCAGAGACGTCTCCCTGTGTGGTGGGTGGTGGTTAGCTCAGAAGCTCACAGCTGGTCACACTGCAGAGGGGGTCAATGGAGTGTTACCACAGGAGAAGTTCTGTGCCATACCCTCCTACCATAAGCTCAGGGACCGTTATGGAGGAGTGGGTGGAAAGATTATAAGCTCCAGAGGTCAGGGAGGACTGGAACCAGTGTCTTTTGGATGTGACAGGACCACCGCATACATGAGCTCAAAGCAGTTACCTGCATGGGATCAAGCCAGCCAACATTCTACATGGTGGGGAGTTTGGGGGGTTGGCGGTGTTCAGGAGCCCCAGCCTGATGAGTTATTGACAGCTGATGGCTTCTGGGGGGAGGGAAAGTCAGTTTTTAAGGGTGTGTTTCCTGACAGGTTCATCAAGCTCCAGTTGATGGCTGTAGACCTATGAGTATATGTGAGGTCCTAAAAGGACTCAGTGAGCTGTTGAGAGACAGGGGAGGGAGAGGGAAAAGGAAAAGGAGAGTGGGAGAGATGGCTCAGCCATTAAGAATGCTTTGTGCTATTGCAGAGGACCCAGGTTCAGTTCTCAGATGAGACCCAGATGAGTTGGCGACTTAACAACCATCCGTAACCCCAGTTCCCGGGACACAGTGGCTTCTTCTGGTTTCCATGGGCACTACATGCACATGGTAGACAAACATGCAGAATGAACTTTCATACACACACAAAAAAAAAAATTTCCATAAAAAAAAAAAGACTGTGCAGCGCACAATGCCTGTCTGCACTCTATGCGCTATCATACAGTTTGTGAGCTTAGGGCCAGGGGCTGGAGGTTGAAACACACAGACATACACAGAGACAGAGAGACAGAGACACGGACCTCTAGTCACTGGTAAGAAGCCCTTTATTCAATAGCGCCACGGAGGCTTATATACCCCACAGTCAGGTGGGCCAACAGGTGAAAACCTTATCCTCTGATCCTCAAGGCCAAGGCAACACGTGCTCTCGTGAAGCAGAGCTGGTAAACAACTTTGACACAGCCTTTAGTAACTCAAATCAGAAGGAAAGTAAAGATCTCTAGCAGGGAAGAGCAGCTGGAGGCCAGGACTCCAAATGGTCCCAACAGACTGAACATGGAAGGGGCAAGGAGATGGGGTGACTGGCTTTGAGGTGAGTGAGGGGGGAAGTGGGGAAAGGATGTGATCGAAATACACTACAGAAAGTTCTCAAAGGAGCTGTAAAAATTACGCGTGTGGAAAAAGCTGCTGCATAGTCCCCTTAAGCTTAGTCAGGCCGCTTCCCTGCCTGGAGGTAGACTGGAGAGCGGGCAACGTTAGACATCTTTCTATAGGACACACGGCTGCCACATAGCTCTCTCAACAGCCTCTCAATGTCACACACTTCAATCTTCTAGAAACACTCACTCTCTAGGATCATGTGCTGTCTTAACCTTAAGACAGCATCCACGTTAGGATGCTTATTGCGCAGAAAACATCGCAGTGCCCAAAGCTGAATGACTTTGGGTGGAAATAAAATGGCCGCAGAGGAGAGGCCTAATCTCCACCCCGTACGAATCTCAGTGACAGAAGTGGTGGGTGTGCTGGGACCTGGACCAGAGCCTGCTGGGGGACAAGAGCCAGACCCAGCTCAACATGACTGGGAAACTCTATTTAGGGTTAATTTCTGGGTCAGTGAAAGAAGCCACAGACTGCTGTCCTTCAGGGCTGTCATGTGCGGAAGCCCGACTTCCCCAAACATAGATTTTCCTTAGAAGCCGCCTTTAAAAAAAAAATTGCTTAGTGGTTTCCTGTCCTTAAGGTTTCCATGGAGAGCATTTCTGAGATTAAACGGCGTAGCCATCACTTTTAACCTGAAGGCTATCTTAAGATTTATTTTTCAAAGTGGGGATTTAGTTCATTTATTTATTTTTAAATCATACACGTTTGGGCAAAATTATATTTTTCTTCTAAAAAAATGCTGCGAGTTGAAGTTGTCAGCCCGTTGGCTACTGCTTTTATTAGCTTTGTAGTAAAGGCAGGCGGTGAGAAAACGGTCAGGCGGCTTTATCCTGCCTCCGTGTCTCTGACATTGAAGACTTCAGTAGTGATGGGCCAGCACGTTTCCCTCGCACCTACTATGTGCTCCACAGTGCCTCAGAGAGACCTTGGGCAGACCAAAAGACAAGCAGCCTGTCACGGCCACCCTCGACCCGCAAGGATGACGCGACCACCGGAGCTCTTCTCACTGCAGTTTATTCCAGGACCTTTCACAATTCTCCCATTTTCTTCCCCTCTCCTTCCTCCCTTTGACCTCTCTATACCTTCTCTCTTTGTAAACCTCTCTCAGCCCTTAAGTAGGCATGGGCTGCCAACCCTGGATTGCCAGGTGGGCACTGCCCATGGTTCACGCATATGCAAGCAGCTGATAATCATTGCGTGATCATAGCATAGGTCAGGCCTTAGCCATCTCAGGAGTTGATTATACATCTCCATCAGGTGTGAGACCACGCAGCTCGCTACAGCAGCCAACCAAGTCACAGGTCCATTGTCCAAACGGCTTTCGGAGGGGGAATATTTTACGAGTTATTCCTACTTTTGAAATTTCCAATTAGTTATAGCCAGATATTGTTAGCAAGGAAGTCAAGAAACAGCAATAAAGTTGGCCCTCGGCGAAGAATAAAGAGGCTTCAAAGCCAGGTGAGGTTAGCGTGTGCTCAGCTATGTGGAATCGTGTCGTTGAGGAAAGAGCTGGAAGCAGCAGACGCTAAGCCTGTCCTGTTCTTTGCTGATTTGTACAGCCTCTGCTCCTCCTCCTAAGTGAGTTACGGTTTGAATGTGGCTCTCCCTCCTGCCTGGCTTGTGCGTGTGCACACTTAGTCTCCTAGTGAGGCCCTGTTTTGGGAGGTTATGGAGCTTGAGGTCGTAGAACCTAGCTGTAGGAAGTGGTTTGATGGAGAGTGGACTCTGAGAGCCCCATTCCGAGCTAAGCTCTCTGCTTCCTGATCCTGGAGATGTGAGAAAATAGCCACATATATGCCTCTGCCGCCATGGCAAGCTTCTCTGCCGCCATGACAGGCGCTGCTCTCATTTCTGTCTTCGTTGCCAAAATGGACTCAAATCTGAGTCAAAGTAAGTTCTTCCTCCTTCGTTTCTATCAGGTGTTCTGTCACAGTGCCAAAAAATAATATATAGAAAAAAATCAGTACAGTACAAAAGTTAGTAAATAGGCCAGAAGATAAGTGTGATAGAGCCAAAGGGAAAATGTCCCTCTGCTCTGTCCCAGCTAGCAGGATTTGAGGTGCAAGGCAAGGTTTAGTTCCAGGCTCCAGCTTCTTGGATCTCAAGTTTGTCCTACGGCTTATCACTTCATTTTAGTTATTGTCTCTCTCTCTGTTTCTCTGTATAGCCTTGGCTATCCTAGAACTCACTCTTGTAGACCAGGCTGGCCTTGTATTCACAGCAATCTGCCTGCCTCTGCCTCCCGAGTCCTGGGACTAAAGGTGTGCACCACCACCACCTGGCCAATTATGCTCTTGATCCCCAGATTTCTTGTCTGCTTGCTCAGACTAAGCATTATTCACTGGTCTCTGTGGCTCAGATCCTTGAGGCAGATGTTGACCGTCGTGCTGGATTGATTGGACTCTTTCACCTGCTGAGAGAGCAGGAAGAAAGGGACTGATGGTTTGCACCGTTTTCCCTCCTTCTGCGACTTGTATAGGGGAGGATTAGCAAGAAGGTATGGGTTGCATCAGCCCTTTTTTCTTTGCTTTTATTTTTATTTGTTTGATGTAGATATCATCTACCTACCATCCACTGTCTGTCTGTCTATCTATTTATCTGACAGACTCTTGCTGTCTATTCCTGGTTGGCCTGAAAACTCACTCTGTAGCCCACGCTAATGGAGACTTTGAGTTTCCCGACTCATCCTCCTGAGTACTGGGCTACCACTGTATCCAGTGCCTCAGCCCTGTTTCATCCCAACCTTTACGAACTTAGTAAATTGGTCTGAGCTCTCAGTTAGTTTGGGGTACACCCTCCTGGCAGTGGTGCTGATCAGCTGAGGGCTGGACAAGCTTCTTGGTGGACATCTCCAGGCGCCTTCACATGTGAAGATATTGCTTTTGGGTGAATGTTTGTGTCTGTAGAGTATATGTCATGTGTGTGTGATCCTGAAGAAGCCAGAAGAGAACGCAGGATCCCCTGGAGGTGGAGTTATAGGCAATTGTGAGCCTCTTGGCGTGAATGCTGGGAGTGGAACAGGGGTCCTGGAAGAGCAGCAAGTGCTCTTAACTACTGTAGCATCTCTGCAGTTTCCCCGCTTTATGTTTCTAAGTCGTGAGAAGACTATGGACTGAGTTTTGCCAGCTGTGTCTTTACAGACTATTGTGAAGTCAAAGGATGTGACTAGTCTGCTGTTATATGCTGTTCTTGTAAATTTTATAACCACTGCCTTGAAGGTACCTAAGGTTTCATAAAATTACAGCTAACGACCAGAGTGATACTCTTCACTGGTCAATTGTCATGTTCAAAACCACTGGTGAGTGCATACTATTCAAGACAGAGTCAATGCCAGAGGGGAGCATCCCATGCTGGGTAGCCTCCACTTTCTGATTCCCGGAGACTCTATGCCTGAGAATTTCTAAATATTTGTATGAATCAGAGGAGTCTTAAAAACTTGGGAGTGTTTGTTTGTTATACAGACTTCACAAAAAATCTGGGGAATAAACTTGCTGAGGAAACATAACACACACAGGCTGGAGAGGTGGCACCATAGTTATGAACATGGCTGCTTATTCAGGGGACTTAGCTCGACTCCCAGCACCCACATGGCAAGTCACAACTGTCTGTACCTCCAGTTCCAGGAGCTCTGACACCACCTTCTGACCTCCCCAGGCACCAGACACGCATGCGGTGCCCAGACATGCATGCAGGAAAAACACTGAACATACATAAAATTTTAAAAATTATACTGCAATACTCTGGGAAATTTCCCAGCTCTTTTTCATTATGATGGAGATATCATAGTATTGGCAGAATCTGGGATTTCAGCACTGGAACAAATATTTCATATTTCATTATGATCTCAACTAGGATAGCAATCCATGCCTCTGAAATTACAGTAGTTGTTAGACCCATTGCTAAATCTTGCGTTTTAGAGGTTTATTCTTTATGTATTGTAATGGAAGGACATATGCCAGTGTACCTATGTGGGTCCCCACAGAGACCAGAAGAGGGCGTTAGATTCCCTGGAACTGGAGTTGTGAGCCATTGTGATGTGGGTGCTGGGAACTGAACTCTGGTCCTCTGCAAAAGCAGCCAGTGTTCTTGACCGCTGAGTTTCTCCAGCCTCTGCTGTGTTATTGATGAGTACATTAATAAAAAACACAATTATAATATCATAATATAAAAATATTTTGTACTTGGTACCCCTTGGTTTTCTTTTTGAGGCGGGGTCTCATACCCAGGCTGGCCTGAGACTGACTATGCCTGTAGCTGATCACTTTGAACTCTGGATCCTCCTGCTTCAACCTCCCAAGTGCTGGTCCTGTGTGCTGTGCCTCTGTACCTGGTTTGTGCTTTGTACAATGCTGGGAACCCAGGGTCTCCTCATAGGCAAGCACTCACTTAACTGAGCCACATTCCCCAGCCCCCAGCCCTCTGCCCTTCATATGCTTTTTATTTCCTGCATTTACCTGCAAAGGGATTTGTGCATTTCCCTTCATTGTCTGCAAGTCCTTGTGGCACACAAAACTCAGTAACTCCTCCTTTCCAGAGTAGGCTGCAGGCAGAGCACAGAGTTTCTAAACCTGTTTCTTGGTTAGTTAATGCCTTTTAGGGATCTGTGACTTTCCTATGTCTTGAGACAGTGTTGGCATCTCATCTTGTGACTTCTGCATTTGGCTCCAGGGGGCAAGAGAGACTGGAGGAGCTGACCCATTTCCTTGTAGGCTTTGGTTGGATGATGACCCACGGGACTTTGGTCACTTTTCCCCATTTACCTGTAGCAAGCTGAAGAGTGTGGGAGAGTACTTGGGAAAACCGGTGGCAACATCTGGACGTGTTCATAGTGGTGTGGTGCTTGTTGATCAACAATGTTCGGTATTTGCCTTCAACATTGACAGCACCGGATAAATATCTGTATTATTTATGTCTTCGATTAGACACATAAGGAAAACAAACATCTAGGGAAATTTCATAAAATCTAATAAGAAGGAATTTGGAGAGATGGCAAGAGCACTGATTGCTCTTCCAGAGGACCCATGTTCAATTTCCAGCACCCACATGGCAGCTAACAACCATCTGTTCCAGCTCCAGGGCAATCAACACCTTCTTCTAGCTTCCATGGGTACTACACGTATGGTATACATGTGTGTATACACAAGCAAGCAGTCGTACACAGAAATCTTCTTAAAAAATCCAACATTAAGTAAGGTTCATGCCCTGATAGTAAGACTAGTCTGTTGCTATGCCAATAGTAAGAGTTTTACAAGAGTTGTTTGCCTGTAATGAAACTGAGCTTGCTAATTTTGGCTCTCCGTTCCTTCCCCCTCATTTGACTAGTGGGGAGGATAGCCCGTGGGGCGCACTGCTGTTGCATTTTCTGGGCTAAGGATGAGAAGTAGTGATTTATGGCCAGAATATTGTGTTGTCCTGCTTGCTGCTCTGCTCTGCTCCCGGCCTCTCTTCCCTTTGCAGCCTCTGCTCCCCGCAGCTCCATCTTTGTCTTGTATTTTCTCTCTTGGGAAGAACCCAGTTTCAGTGCTCATGGCCAGAGGCCTCTGGTCTGGAGGTAGCTGTCCTCTTGGATTTTCCTTAGTTGGGTTCACTGTCTCTTTGAGTAGATTTATATTTTTCTGTGTTGATGCCTTTGGCCGTTAATGCCACATTTTAACTACTTTTTCTATAAGAAAGTAGCATCTGAATAGTTCTTATACACCGCTTCAGCGTCTCAGGTTCTGTGTGTGAAATGAGCCGACCACTGCCTACATGCACCTTTCTTTCTTCTTTCTTTTTTTCAATTTTTTGGTAAATCAGGGACATTGCTCTGGAAGATGTCGAAGGATGAACGTTCTTCCTTTGATAGATGATGGAAAAGCACCGATGGCGGTTTCCAGTTAGAGAACACCAGTCCCACCTTATTGTATTGGTAACAATAGAAGCCCTCTTGACGTGGTACAAGTGTAGGTTTTAAGAAGAGGATGCCACGTAGAGGAGAAACTGTGAGCAAGATTGCCCCCAGTGCCAACTGATTAACTAGAGCCAGAGACTTTGGCCTGGGGACGGAGCTCAGTTGGTCCAGGAACCGCCTAGCATGCGGGAGGCCCTGGGTTCGGTTCACTTCAAGGCTGCCTAATGCAGGAAGCAAATCCTCCTGTGCCCTGAAATTGATTTGTTGTTCGGCGTTCTCGTTTTGTTGCCAGCGGCTATGCAGTCAGAGCCGAACTATGTATTAACTCTGATTGAGTTCTCCATTGTCCTGCCTGACGTTGTTTCTTCCTTCCACCAATGTACATCCATGCTGGTGTGCGTTCGATCACTCAGGACTTTGTTTCCTGAACACACATGCCTACCTCGTACTGCCTGTATGCTTGAAGCTCCGCCTTCCCTTTTGCACGCATGTGCTTTGCTTGTCTCTCTTCCAATTGTATATTTTTTTATAAGTTCAGATTGAAAAGGAAAATCCCAGCTCTGCCTAGCTGATGTCCAAACTGGAAGCAGAATCACCTGAGGGGAGCTGGAGAATTTGCTGTACGTGGGAGAGCATGGATAAAGAGAAGCACGATTAAAACCACTCACCCTGTAGCCCTGTTTCCCAAACACAAGTGACAGCCTTCAGACCGATCACTGGGTTACAGAAAGTGAGTCGAATACAACCTCGTTCAATGCGTCGGTCAGTGTCTTCCATTTGGGGTGTACCGTTCTCTCTGCCCTGTCTAGTGCTGGTGGGAAAAGAGATCTCTCATTTAGTCGCCTTCTCTGCGGAAGGCAGCAGCAAGTAGTCATTAATTTCCATCTGATAGGGCAGAACTTTTTTTTTTGTGGCTAAACAATTGAAACAGGAAATGACCCAAGATACAGTTTCCATGACACCCTGTCACTTGGATCCAGTTTTCCCTAAAGATGAAAGACCAAAGCCGCCTTTTGATAGTGAGGAACTAATTGGACTGGCTGATAGTGGGAGGGTTTTTTTTTTTAATGTGAAAAATAAAGGTGAAAAAACTAGAACAGCTGTGTTTTGGTACAGTTGTCTAATCCCCAGATAAAACACTCCAAGGACATTGGAGCTGAGTAGTGCCTTTGGGGGGGAGGGGGTTGGTTCCGTATCTGCCAAAGGACTGAACGTATTTGTGTTAAAAAGCGAAAAGAATAAAGGGGGGAAAAAATCAGAGCTAAGATACCAGGTGATGCCTTTATAAGAGTGGTCTTTGTTTATGCGTGGTCTGAGTTCCCATCTTGCAGGTGGTAAGAGCCTGGCTGACTAGTGTGTGTTTATGTTGTTTCTGCCAGGGCTGACTGGGAGAGCTGAGGGAACTGAGCCCCTGCCCCTGTGTTTCCCTTTCTCTTGTAAATGAAGAATTGGTTGTGGTCCTCAGAGCACAACCCTGCTGCTCTCCCACTTCAGAAATGCCCGCCTCCAACTGCCATGCTGGCTCCACTGACCACAAAGACACCAATACGGGAAACTTCAAAAAATTTTGAACAGAGGAAGAACATCTATTTTCCTTGAAAGGAGAGACGGTGTCTTCTCCAGGTTCACCGATGGCATACATAAGAATCAGGTTTTCTTACATTTGAATCCTGAAGAACACAGTCTTTGACCTAGTGAATTTTCTGTGTGTTGGGGCTTGGTGGCAGAGAACGCGCCTAGCGGGCACATCAGCCACAGCGCTGCAAAATAAGGAAATTGTCTTGAATTTTCTTGTAACTTCACCCCTCTGGTGGATGGACCAGAATCCCATCTCTGTCTGTTTTCCATCAGTTAAACGTATTTGTTGGGCTTAAGTCTTTCATTTTGTGTAGGAAGGGGATTGCCTAGTTTCTTTTTGCTTTTCTAAACAAAGGAATAGAAACAGGTGTCCACACTGAAGTCACTGTGCTTAGGTGACAGGTGGCACAGTAGAGCTCCAGACTGACCAGGGCATGCCTGAGGACAGATCACTGTTGCTGACTTCCTCCTTACCAGTTGATTCCCACTTTTGGGCAGACTGCAAGTTGCTTGAGCCTTGCAGCCTCCTGATGCTGTGCCTGCTCCCTGGACACCATGGATGTTTGAAGGGATGGGTGGCGAAGACAGTGCCGTGATGCATACCAGGTTTTTGTTCAAGAGGCAGCGCCTACCTAAAGCTCACGCATTGGTGTTTTAAAGTGATTCTGACTTCCCTCCTACCCCCAAGCTGCAAGAGCATTTCTTTCTGGTTGAAAACAAGTAAAGGTCTCATCCATCACAAAGGACTTTCTGGTCTGAAACTCGTATCTAGACCAGGCTGACTTCCAATTCCCAGAGATCCACCTGCCTCTGCCTCCTGACTGCCCCATCCTGTCACCATGCCCGGCCCAAAGATATCCTTTTTGGTCTGCATCCTTTGGAAATTCCTTTTTCTTTTAGCAAAACCCTGTTTTATGTCATCATCTTTAGTGGAGAAAGATAGTCAAGTACTGTTGGCCAAGCCACGGACCTTTCTGTCTGGGCATTTACCTTACCCTATGGCCTGGGGATTGAGGGAAACCCATTGTGGATAGGTGTAGATTCCCTCTCCTGCAGTTATCCTAGCTACAGTGGTTCCAAGAAGCCTTTGGGTTGGCTGAGTAGCCTGGCCGGGTGCCCAAGATTCATGTCTATGAGCTATACCTGAACTGTCATACCCTGCAACAAGTCCCTACTGCCTCTGCTTCCCTTAGCTGGGTCTCCTTTCAGATACCCTCTCTGTACCCCCTTTTCCAGGATCCCCCGCCTGAGGCTGTGCCCTGGTGACCAGAGCTGCATCTACCCACTGGTCCAGCTCTTTGTTCCCCCCATACCTCATGTGGGTCCTCCCTTACTTAGCTGCTCTGTGCCTGGGCTGCCAGCTGTGTCCCCTTGGTGCTCAGTCCTTTGTTTTCTTTGTAGGTAGGTACCTTACCTGCCCAATAAACTCTGAGAGGCTGATCGGGGGCAGTGGTGAGCCGGCTGCATCTCTTACACCCCTGTCCACTTTGATTCACCTAAATGCTATCAGAAAATAGACATTTAGTTATTTTAAAAGATGTATTTATTTGTGTGTGTGTGTGGGGGGGTGGGTGTCTATGGAGGCCAGAAATGGACTTTGGATCCCCTGAGTGGGAGTTACAAGTGGTTGTGAGTCATCTGATATAGGAGTTAGAAGGGGAACTTGGGTCCTCGGGAAGAACAGTGCTGTTAATCACTGGGCCATCTCTCTAGTCCCAATTAGCCTTTTTTTCTTTTTAATTAAATGGGGAAGGAGTCCTGTGCAAAATGTAAAGCGAGGTCCTGTCTGGTTCCCGTGGTCCTTCCAGTGTGTTTCCTGCACTCCTATAAAGTGAGGGTATGGCGGACGTCCCTGTGATCAGTGGCTAACCTGTGGCCCTGCTACCACCCAGTCATAGAACAAATAGTCAGAGCTGGGCACACTCAGCATTACAAGGATTACAGAGATTTAGGGAAACCTGTCAATGAAACCAAAGTTTCCTTGTTTCAGAGTTGCAGACCCGTCACACTCGGTTGCTCTTCACTGAGTGCTGGCTAAGTGTTGCGTGTGCTTGTCCGAATTATCTTTCCAAATCCTTAATAGCATTTCTTGGAGGGAGACAGTTATAGTTAATGATTAGAAGGGCCAGCATTTAAACTCCTGGACCCGAAACACTGCACCCAACGAGAGCAGACGAGTGTCACAACAGAGCGAGCCTTACCACGCACTGGACTGCTTTAGACAGTCTGTGTGACCTGGTTGACGTAAGCTTCTCCAGTCATCGGCAGCATAAGTCCTGCTAGGGTTGTTTGACATAGGAGGCCATGTAGCCTCAGAGATGGGATGGCTGGGCCTGGGGAGGAAGTTTGGTTTGTAAAGTGCTTGCTCATAGGTTTAGGGATCTGAGGTTAATCCCAGTCCTGGGGAGGCAGAGACAAGTGGATCCCTGGGGCTCACTGAACAGCCAACCAGTCTAGCTTAAGTGGCAAGTTTCAGGTCAGTGAGAAACTCTGACTCAAAACAAACAAACAAAAACAAAGTCAGAGGTTGTGCTACATTTCCACACACAAGTACACTACATCCCTCATACAGGCATGCACACACACACACAAAGTAGAATGACTCTACTCAAAGCCACTTGCTAGTGACAACAGCCTAAGGCATGTAGTAGCTCTCAGGGAAGAAGTGATTTTTCTCGTTGGTTGGAGGTGTGTGGATGTGATCCAGGCTCAGAGAAGGAGTTGACTCTGACTGCTAATGGCAGCTGTCCAAATGGTGACTATGAAGTTGTCGTCAATGGGGAAAAAGCATTTAGTATTTGATGTGCCTCTTCCTGGATTGTGGACTGGTTGCTCTCTTTTTCAATGAACTCCCCTGGCGACACTATCTTGGAGGAAAACGATCATTGTAAGCTGTCTGAGGTCAGTCGGTAGACAGAGGCCAAATGTGCTTGTCTGTTCTTTTCCTGGCAAGTTGTTAGGCCAGGTTCTGACTTAGCCACTGCCATCTCCTGTGGAGATGGAGAAGGTGCTGGAAGGCTAGGATGTGCTGATAGCATGTGTTCCATGCATATTGTTTGGGAGGCCTTTGAGGTTCAAGGACTTGGCTAGGGCATAGACTTCATTTTCTCCAACCGGAAATGCTTCCTGTTAGCCTCCTCTTTGACCTCACCCACCGTCTCGCATGGGGTTATGTCTGATTCACCTTTGGTTTGGTTGCCATCCTAGTTGAGAATTCAGTAGCTGTCAGTGGAATTGAACTAATGGACCAGCTGCCTGATTGGGACGGGAGGAAAGCATGGTGGTCAGCTTTCTGTCACTCTGACAGATGCCTGAGATTAGTGGTTTACAGGGGTGAAAGTGTGTGACTCAGGGCTTAGAGGTTCCCATTCCCGGTCATTTGGCAGGGCTGCTTTTGCTTCTCGGGTGTCGCAGAATGTCACGGAGCAAACTGAGGAAACCACTTACTTCGTGCTGGCCAGGAAGCAAACAAAGGAGGAAGAGCCCCTGGGTCCTAATAATGATTTGTGAGGGGTGCCCTCAAAAGCTCACCTCCTTCATCCTCCACCCCTACCCCGTGTGCTAACATTTCCACTCTTTCCCAACAGTACTGTTAGCTAGGGAGCAGACCCCCAGCACTAGAGCCTGTGAGGGCCATTTAAGGCCTAAACCATGGCATTGATGATTTACCCCTATAAAAATATTTGTTTATCTACATCTGTGTATTGTGTATGCTTAGCACCTGTGGAGGTCAGAAGAGGCTCTGAATCTTCATGTGGGTGCTGAGAACTGAACCCAGGTTTTCTGGAAGAGTTGTCCCTCTAGCTCCTCATGGCTTGTTCTTTGTAGCTATACTCTTACTCTCTGGGCCAGAAGGGAGCCCTTGCCTAGGCAGAGCCTTTGAGGCTTCAGGTAGAAAGTGGGCAGGATGGTTGGAATCTGAAGGAAGAGGCAGCTGAGCTGCCAGGCCAGGGAATACAGAAACAGGCAGAATTAGGAAGAGAAACCAGAGGTGGGAAGAATGAACTTTTCAAGAGACGAGGCATGAGAATGGAATTTGAACTCCAGAGAGAAAAGAGTTTATTTCTTACATGTTATACTTATGGTACTTAGAGGAAAGAACATGCCTTTCGGAGTCAAGAGGCTGGTCATGTGTAGATTTGGGCAGGTCATTTACGGTCTAGACTTCTATGTCTCTAAGGTGGAAAAATAATAGAATGTTCCACCCACTTCCTGGCTCATTTTTAAAGAATCATTCCTGTTATTAAGTATAAATCATAATAAACCAAAATGATGTGGGTGAATGAGAACTCCATCCAGAGAGTGAGGAGGAGGTGGTCCCAGATTTGAGAGGACTTGAAGCATTATAACCCTCCTGTGGCCTCAGACCAGCAAATGAACCTCTGCAAACCTGTTTCCTCTTGTGTAAGATGGGCACAGTAACACTTTACACTCAATGGATTGCCAAGCACAGAGCATGTGACTCAGGCTGCCCTCACTTCAGTGATTGGCAGTGAACGCCTGAGATTCCTACTTGGGCATGCTCCTGCCTCACATCTGGACTGTGTTGCCAAGAGTGGCCAGACTCGGTATGTTAGATCATCTTGTTCAGAGAACCCCTTTATTATACCCAATTCTGAGCTAGCGTGGGGTTGTTTTATTCGTGTTGGCCTTCACTGCCCCAACCTTGCCTTCTAAAGGGTGTGTGTGTGTGTGTGTGTGTGTACGTGTACACATGTTTGTGCATGTGCACACATGCTTTGTGTTACATGTACATGAAGGTGCATGTACCCAAGCGCATGCACAGGGAGGACAGGGAAGGAAGTCTGGCATTTTCTACTCTATTTCACTAAGACGGAATCTACCATTCTGCTGGACTTACTGTTTTGTTAAGTACTGGGACTTTGTGCAGACACACTCTGTTTTACTTGCCCACTGAGGATTCGAACTTAGGTCCTGAGGCTTGTGTGGCAAGTGCTTTTACCCACACAGCCTCCTCTCTTCTTCTCCTGCCCTTTCTCCCTTTCATTTTCTTTTTGCTTCCCACATATTTCCCCTCCATGGTGACTGGTGACTGCCCCCCTCAACTGTGATGCTCAGAATGCGGGCACAGAAGAAACACCCCCTCCTCCTTTAGGGCTTTTATCTCTGATTATAAGAAGAGAAAGCAATAGGACCCTGCAGAAAGATGATTCTGAGACACACATCGAGCTCAAATTTTAATGATTAAGTTCATGTTCCTAACTGTAACGGTGGAGGGGAGCTGCCCCCTGCTTTCATTTGTTTCTAAGGGTTGGGTCTCAGCATCTCTGTGAACTGTCATTGCAGAGGCCCTGCCACTTCCTCCATCTTTCATGCCTGTGGTACCCACCCCTCATAGTAGGTGTGGAGTTTTCATTTCTCAGAAATCTCCAGGCCGGCTAATAACAAGTTCTCTGGGCCTTGGTTCTGCCCAGGAGGGAATAATTGCAAAGTAAATCCCAGGCTGTAATAAGGGATTGTTGAAAGGACACCATCTTTAATCCTCTCTTTGGTTTCAGCAACTTGACATTAAAAAGGCAGCCTTAAGTCAACTAAAAATGGAAAGTTTTAGTTCGTCTATCCTTTTTTTTTTTTTGACTTAAAAAGTAGATAGGATGGAAAGGTGTCTGAGGGTGAAATACTGAAGTTTTTATTTATTATTATTGTTGTTTTAAGTCTTTATTTTATTTATGTATTCTTTGACCACAAAACTTGCCCTAAGGGGCCTTTTGTTAAATTCCCAAGTACAGCCAGGAAAACAGTATTACATATAAATTCAAGTTGAAGCCATAAGGTGAATTTTCTGAATTTTTAAAAAGTCTAATTCTACACCTAAATGTGAGTGACATTCATATTCCCCTCCTGATTTATTAATAATGAGATGCATATGTAGCCGAGACTGATCCTCATGCATGCTCAGATGTATTTTGTCTCCCACAGCTACTGTTCTGATTCTCAGTTCAGGACTATGAAGAAATGACAGGTTTCGGGGGGAGGGGAGAAACAATTAATACATTATTTTGAAACATTGACGACGTGACGTGTCAGGCAGCCCCACCGCCATGGTGATACACACGCCACTCACTCTTTTATGACAACAGTGCAGGGAGGTAGCAGCGTTGACATAAAACCTGCACTTTGGGTGACTAAGGCTGCCAGTTAAAACTGTGCTTGAGTGGAATTCTTCCTGGGAGGTTGAGCTGGGTGTTCTGGGTTGGGTTCTTACCTGCATGAGTCTGAGAAAGCCTATAGTTCTCTTGTTTAGATAGGGGATGGGTGAACCATGCCAGGGCTGCGAGAGGCAGTGGGTTCTGTTTCCTTTGGGAGCCTGTGGAAGCTAGGTCCCCAGAACTCTAGATCCATGAGTGTGTTCCCTACGGTAGACAATCACTTCCCTCCTTTAGCTGTATCTGATATGTTATTTTTCTGATAATCATCATCCAGCCCTACAATTTTTAAATGGCTAGAAACAGAAATTGGCGGAGAGGGTAGAGCAGTGGGTCCAATATAAAGACGATGAGTTCAGATAATGGTGGGTGCCCTTGTCAACCTCACGCTTAATTATTCTATCTAAGCGAGATGTTCTGTGCCCGAGTGCCATGACCTCGTTGATCACTTGTTATTCCCGGAAGGCTGAAGGAGTCAGAAGGCTGTGGGCTTACTGTGTGACTTGGCACGCCCGGGGTCCAGAGTGTGGAAGCAAGACTACAGGATGCGGTTTCCAGTAGAGAATCTCAGTTCCTTTCGCTCATATCTGTGTGGCTGGTATAGTGCCTGAGAGATAATGAGTATTTGGGGACCTATTTTTAGTGGACCTAAGATCTTTGCAAGCAGTATAGGACCAGAGGCAGACAGCGAGAATCAGACAGCACAGTTACGGGACAGAGCGCGTCCTACAAAGGTGACCACAGGTGCTTCTGTTGTCGGGCTTTAATCTGTCCCCTCCTTTGATCTAACCACCCTTATTTCATAGATGAGGAAATCCTCACTGAGAGGAAGTCATAGTGTCTTGCCCAGTATTGATTGGCTATTACATGTGAGAGATCAAATATTCATGTCCAGCTACTCTGAATTTCAAAGCCCAGGCTCTTTCCTTTATACACGCCTGTACTGTAGAGTACAGCGAAGGAGAAAACAGGGAAAAGGAGTTGGGACTGCCTGGGAAAATAAGTAATCTTAGGTGCTAGAAATGGGTTGTTGGGAAATCAAGGATTAAGAGGGTTGGATTGAAAAGCACAGAGTCCACCACTCTCTTCAGCCGCACCTGGCTCTCCTGCATCTCTGACAGGTGGCCACTCAGCCCACAATGCCTTCCTCAGAGGGTAGTCTCTCCCATGGCACAGGGTCCGTGTTGACAGAGCAGTCACTGCCACTCTGAATGGGAAAACCAAGTGGCCGTCAGGATATGGCAAAAACTGCCTTGCCTTGCTTGTCTTTTGCAGCCTTGGCCAAATCCCAGACCCCTTTCCAGCCCGGGTCTCCTCAGTTGTAAATGGTGAGTGACCATGTGTGGTGGCTTGAATAAAAATAGCCCCCCTAAGCTCACGGGAGTGACACCCTCAGGAGGTGTGGCCTTACTGGACAAAGTATGTCACTAGGAGATAGCCTTTGAGGTCTCAACTGTCAAGCCTGGCCCAGGGTCTCACTCTCTTCCTGCTGCCTGCAGATCGGGATGTAGAACTCTTGGCTCTTTCTCTAGCCCCATGTCAGTCTCTGAGCTGTAAGCCAGCCCCAGTTAAATGTTTTCCTTTATAAGAGTTGCCTTGGTCATGGTGTCTCCACAGCAATAGAAACCCTAACTAAAACACCACATCAGTGATGTTATAATAATTAAATGCAATAAAGCATTTGGCATTCTCACTGGGCACATATTTAATGTTCTCATATGGTTTTTAAAAATAAACTTACTGCTTGTTATTGTTTCCTGTAATTTAATGAAGTAGAAGTGATTATTCCCATTCCCCAGATAATGCGAGAAACTAAGGAAGTTGCCTATGGTCACAGATAAAGCCAGCGTGCCCTGGAGATCGAGGGTGCATGACCGAACACCCGCGCTTTCCTAATTATAGTATTTATTCTTGCTCCCTGCTCTGAGTAATAGCAAGCCAACCGGAGTCCGCAGGGGTGTGCTAGGCTAAATTAAACATTTCCAGCCTTAAGACAGCTCCACCGTCCTCTCGTCTTATCCTAATAAGGGCTTTTCCTCTTGAAACTATTATTTTGGTCATTTGTAGACTTCTCAGCTAATGGATGGGATGTCATTTCATATATTTGCCTTGTAAATAACCGACATAAGAGGTGCTTAGAGGAGATGGGGAGAGAGATAATCTTTTCCAGTGAGCATATGGTAAACTTGGCGTGAAGCATAGTGTCCTCTTCCCACCGTCCCCACCCCCCACCCCCCACCAGCACCATCACCCTGTAAGCAACTTCCAGACTCTTTCCTGATTGGGCCAATCCAAAAATAAGATTTTTTTTTAAGATGTCAAATTAATTTGCTGGTTTGCAGTATCATTTCCAAGTTGTGTTTTGAGGGGAGCCCTCTCTCTTATCCCTTCTCATGAGCTTCCAGAGCCCAGGTTTAGTTGCTGTGTCCCGTCTTTGTGTGTATCCCTCCCCCTTTCCACTCCTGCTTGATTTTCTTCATGGGAACCTTGGCTATCAAGATCAAGTGTAGATCAGTGTTGGCCGAGCGAATATAAAACGGCACTTTTGGAGAACGTGAGCATCTCTCGCTTACGAATTCTCCAGGGTCCTCCAGCAGAAAGTGAAAGCTGGAATGGCCGCCAGTAAATGCTTTTTGTAGCCTTGGACATTCAAAGTGATTTATCACTTGGTGGTAATAACTTCTATACACAAGAAGTGAGTTCAAGGTAGAAAGGCCAAAAATAACAGCCATAACCATATGGTATTTTTCAAGACGTGTCCGTGTGACTATCTAGCTGGAAGGGCTCTTGCTTGCTGGACTGTGAGTTTTCTTTTCTGTAGCTCCGCTTAAGAGCCTTTTAGCTCTCGTTTCTGCTTCTTTTACTCTTGGGGTTTAAGAAATGCAACAGGATAATGGGGAGGTCGCTGAGCTGATTCAGGGGTAGCCATAGGACTGTTGATATTTGCTTTAGCAGTGAAGCTCTGGGATAGCCCCTGTCTATCTATAGTCTTCTTAGCCTCCAGCAACTGGTGAGCGATTCTGTAACGGTATTGGAGTTGGGAGGAAGGTGATGCGCACACACCGTCTTCTCAAGGATCGAGCAGAAAATGCATGGCCCATGGCCCAATGAAATTGATATATGTATTGATTGCACAGTTTTCTGTCTGAAAGGAAAGCAGTTTGGCTTGATTTGTTCTTATAGACTCCCTATTTGTCTTAGTAATTACACTTGAGGAATTGTAATTACTTAAGAGAAAGAACATGAAGTCAAACAGTTCCTACTTTGTTTCTTGGTCAAATGGAGACAGTTCCCCACACCCAAACTCTCTAGAACTCATTACCATATTGATAATCTGTGACTTTTGGCATGTTATAGTGTTGGATCATTTGAAAGGAAAATGAAATACTCACAAATGAGCATATTTGTCTAATTTCTAATTTTATGTATAATACACATACATACTCAATTCCATAGAAAAGCATAAGTTAGGTTTCTATAGTGTTGAAATGGCATTTTTCTTAGATTTTTGCTTCCTAGTGAATCCTGAATTCTCACTAATGCAAATCACTAAATAATTTAACCATTTCTCCTCATCTTAACCAAACTAGATGCATCTTTAGGATGTATTGGGAAATAGACTTGGGAAGCTGGGAAGCGTTAGGCTTTCAGATTAAACTGAAAACAGGAAATACCGAAAACCCTATCACTTTGTGTGAAAGATTAAATTTAACAATCTCTTCAACCAAGGCATGTTTCCAGTCTGACTGGACTGACATTTATTTGGGACCTCCAGAATATAATAAGCTCATGCAATTAACAAGGAAAATAGGTTTCTAGCCTTGCAAGCCCGAATTATCTCAAGCATTTTCCCTGCTTAAATCATCTTGACTGTTTGTGTCTGAGCAATCTGGCCTCCACATGTGAAAAACACTATTAGCGCCAGCCATAGTCACACTGCCCGCAATGCATGCCTACCCCGCTCAGTGTGAGCCACAGGGACTGCTGTTAGCTCCATAGCTGCCCAGGAGAGGGGGCGATGGGAAGTTGATGTATGAAGAAAGGCCTGTGACCTGATACTGTCTGGGCATGCAGGTGATCCCATGTGGGGCACTGAAAACTAACATGTCAGTACATCTGTGTAGTGAAAAGTGTATGTGATTCAGGCCCCTGCTCTTTCTGTTATTAAAATGGGGAACCCCCCACCCCCGGCATGATGGTGCATGCCTTGAATCCCAGGAGGATTTGAAGTCAGCCTGGTCTACATAATGAGTTCTAGGACAGCCAGGACTGCATAGAGAGACCCTGTCTCAAAAAGTGGGGGTGGGGGAAGGTGAGGAAGAGATTTTGTTCTTTCTCTTGCCTACTCTACTTCCTAAACTCGAATGAATATGGTTTGAGGTTTTGACATGTTTGGGATTTTAGAATGGAAGTTAGAGAAGAGGTGATGGGAAAGATTATTCATAGACTCCTCGGGTGTAGGCACCAAGCGTCTATGGAAGGATGTGTTTATTTAGGTGGCTTGTTTCTTGACAGGTAACCTGTAACTGCAAACAACATATAAGATGACCCCTTCTCCAGCAATGTAGTCCTAATTGCTAATATGCCAATGCTTTTTGATACCTCTTCCCTCCTGTGCTCATGTTAGAACAGTTAGTATTATGTATTCTATGGGGTCCGCTACATAACTGCACATTGCAATGTCGTTTCCTCCTTTTAAAGATCTGAAAAGATCCGCCCCAGTTGTTTTGTTTTGCTTTGTTTTTCCTTTAATTTTTAAGTGTGTGCATGATGTGTGTACACCATGTGTATCCCTTCCCTGGGTATCCAGGGAGGCCAGAAGAGGGTGTTGGAACCCTGGAACTGGATTTATAGGGGATTATGAGCGTCCACGTGAGTGCTGGTAATTGAACCTGGGTCCTCTGCAAAAGCAGCAAGCTCTCTTAACTGCTGAGCTGGCTCTCCAGCCCGATTCTCATTTTTTAATGTGGTCCTGGAGTGCCCTGCTTGGCTGATCTGCCTACCATGTAGCAGACCCTCTTACTGTGTCTGTAACCATAGTGCATGGTGCCTGGTGCGTATTAGTGTGTAACACATGTTTGCTCATTCATCCACAGATGTCGCCACATAGGACCAAACAAAGAGGCAGACACTGTGTGGTGCATCTGCACAAGCATGTTTAATGTGATCCTTAAAGTAATCCTTCGTGGTGAACATTATTATCCCTATAGTTTGTTTGTTGTTGTTTTTATTTTTTTGTTTTGTTTTGTTTTGAGACAGGGTTTCTCTGTAGCTTTGGAGCCTGTCCCGGAACTAGCTCTTGTAGACCAGGCTGGCCTTGAACTCACAAAGATCCGCCTGCCTCTGCCTCCTGAGTGCTGGGATTAAAGGCGTGCGCCGCCACCACCCAGCCCCTATAGTTTTTAGGAGCACTGCCCTCTTGTTCATGGCAGAGCTTAGGAGGAGGAGTATGGGTTTGAACCCAGTTTTCTGATTGCTGTCCTTTCCGCTTTCCCATAAGAGGCTATTCTACTATGTGGAACTATTTATAGGGAATATTTTTTTATGGAGAGCTTTTTCTCTGGTTGGATTTATGGAGCAATTCTTTTTCATATCTAAGACCCTTCCTTTCCAGTAAACAAAGCCACACAGCTGACCGACAGAAGGTGTAATAGGAGCTCGAGCATCGGCAGTAACTACAGGATGGAGGCGTGTGAACCCATTCCATTCTGACTTCTGTGATGTGATTGGGACCAAGTAACTTAAGGCCTAATTTGTCATGTAAATTTGGGATACTATTACAGGTTTGGAAAACCCCAAATGTCCCAAGGCCCAAAACATTTTGAACCTGATACATGATAGTACATGCAGAAAATTCCACACCTGAACTCCTGTTGGATTACTGTAACAATACAAATACACTAAAAATATTTTATGAAACTATCTCGGGCTTTGTGTGTGAGACATGAATGAATTTTGTGTTTAGACTTGGGTTCCAGCCCAAAACATATATATGTATATATAAATACTCCCATCTCCAAAACCACAGAATACTTCTGATCCCAAGAACTTAGCATAAGCAACACCAGCCTGTAGTAGCTTGGCTTTTGAGTATCACAAACTAGAATGCAGTAAAGATCTTGCTGGGTCCGAGACTCGGGGGTGCTCAGGAAGCATTCTCTGTTGTCATTGTGAGTAAAAAGAGAGGACATCTCATCTATCCAGTCATTCAGTATTTATTGTACTTTATCTTAGCTAAAAAGCTGACTAATGATTTTTTTTTTCCTTTTTTGAAGGTGGGTGGTGGCAGCTAGGGATCACAGCCAGGGTCTCATACATGCTGTAAGCCTCAACTATTTTAGTGAGTATGCACTATATGATACGCACTTTTCGGTCTTGTTAATTCATCGCAGCAAGCCATGTAGAAATCCCTCTCCCCAGGGACCTACATTCCCGCTACATTCCATCCGGCAATATGCAGCCCAAACACTGGGAAGTAAATTATATGTTGGAGGGTGGATTGTGCTGTTAAACAAAAAGAAGCGGAGGAAGGGGACGGGAAAGAGGACTGGCTTACTGTGGGGGAATGACTAAGGGAGGCTGTGGGGTTGTAGTTAAATAGGATATTCATTATAGGCCTCACTGAGAAACTGATATTTGAGTAAATAAGAAAGGAGAGAGTTTCACACACGTGCCAGTTTATCCCTGGGTCCAGCCTGACAAGATGAGGGGGGATAGCCCCATTGCAGGAGGAAGGCAGGAAGGATCAGTAGGGTTTTCAAAAGTAACTGGGAGCGTGGGGGGGGGGGGGTGACCGTTTGCATCAACAGGAGAGATCTAGATAGGATCGCTCCTTTACCTGGCTGATCTTGTTTCTCCTGTTAGTTTATTAACTTTTTACACTATGAAAATGTGTGTGGGGAAAGAGATAGGACGGCGTATCCCACCACCCTGGGGTAGCTGTCCTGCCTTCAGTGTGCCATTGATTGAACGTGGAAGTCCTGTGGCCATCCAGGTTGTATTCCTTGGGAAACAAAGAACACGATTAGATCTGAAGAGAGGGAAGGGTGGTGGACCCCTGTGGTGGCACAGCTTGCCATCCTTTTTGAACAGGACTTGATCTCATGCAGGCTTCCCTGACTGAGGCGGGGCGCCTTTGTAGATCCTGGGAGGTGTTGGTTTGGTTCAGTGTTTTAAAATGTTTGTATCTCCTTACAGGAAGGAGGATTCATTATGAGGGCGGGGGTGGGGGGGTGGGGGAGGGAGAACTTAAGTGTAGTCATTTGTCAGCCCCTGACTCTGGCTTGGCTTCTTCTGCCAAGATAGCAGAGAGCTGCACACCCCCTGGGCGGGAAGCACTTGTGTGCTATGTCTCCCGTGAAAGATAGTGGCCCTGAACCTGATGTCTCCATCCAGGATGGATTGCCCCTGTTCCCTTTGTATCCTGTCTTTTCAGCTAAGTTAAATAACTCCTTATCTGGCGAAGTTAGGATGATACTAGGAGGCATGGAGAAGACAGGAGCGGGTCTCACAGGAGGCGGCATTGCTACAGGGGTGGGTGCAGAGCAGGTAGCCCCTGTCATCTTGGCCGGCGGAGCCTGGGGACTGTGTCACATCTGCCCCAGCTTCCAAGTTTTCTCATCTCCAGAATGGGTTGCACCCCATGGGCCATTTCCCACTCACAGGAGCGGGAAGAAATTGTGTTAACAACTTACTAGTTTTCTGATTACTGGGAACTAAATTTCTGGAGACAAACATTTTAAAGATTGGACAAAGAATGGGATGGTTCTTGTTTAGCCTTTTGTTGAGTATGAGGCCATACCCACCTCCTGGCTGCCCTGGGAGTTGGAGCTCTTAAGTTTCCTATTGTCTCTAAGACCCTACAGAGAGGTAAGAGTCGTAGCTAAGGGCCTCAGAGACATTGAGGGGCCTTTACTAAACACCTACCCTTGCCCTGCTTTCTGCTCCAGCCTGTGCCTTCTAATATACAGTCCTACCAGCCTGTCTGGTAGCTCTGAGAGGATCTTTCTGTTCCCCACAGTGTCTTTCCCGCATTCGAGATAGGGACCCCTTAACTGTTAAGAGTAGCATAGTGGACAGGCTACTCCTTAGCAGGAACTGTGGTTCTTTTTGTTTTTAAATCTCATTAGCCCCTTGTTGCCCATTGGATAACAAAGACGTAAAGGAATTTTGCTAAGAAACCGCTGGCAGACATAGCTTCTTGGGCCCGGATGATAAACTTTCTGCCTTCAGCAATGGAAATGTAGGCGCGTTCCAGACGCTAAATAAATAATCTGGCTTGGAGCCAGCAGGTTAAGGCATGCTGGAACCGTTTGATTGAGGCGCAGCCAGGGTCTGCAGCAGGAGAGTCACATTAAATACCCGCAGGAAGTCTGAGTGCAGAAATGGAAACACGTGGAGCACCTTGCAAACATTATCCACCCGCTCCAGGCCTCGGTTCCCTTATCTCCCAAGTGAAGGGCTCAGCAGAGTCGGCCATAGGAGCTCATTATTTTATTCCGGTGCTTTAAAAACATACCTCCCTAGCTATCTGGTGAGTCCGAATTAACTGTTCCTTCCAGCGGCCTGGTTCACACATCTGTCAGATCTTCCAAGTGGCTCGGGGTAACCAGAATTACAACAGTAAATTAGCAGAATTCCAAGCTCAAACCCAAATCTTGATGTTTTAGGTTAATCTTATAAAGACTAATAATAATCTTATATAATATATTCTATAGTAAAATAATACGATAATCTCAATCATTTCTTTTTTTCTTTGTTGTCACGAAAATCTCACAATCATTACCACCTGTTGTCACCCTCAGTCCCTTCACTCTGTATAAATCCCAGAGGATTTGGGCGCCAGTTTTGATAGCAGCCACATGATTCTGAGGTTGAGGGAGGTTCAGCTACTGTCCCACAGCCTGGGCACCTGGGCATAACTAAAGCAAGCCAGAGACCGGTTTCTACTCTGCCCCCAGATTTCGATTCAGGGCCAAATCTCGGGAAGCGAGCACAGCATGGTTCCTGGGAGTCACCTCTGTGCTTGGTCGAGCCCCAGCTGTCTTTTCTAGTCGCCCCGGGTTACCGCTTTATCGGAACAGCGTTACTCGCTGACACGGCGGCAGCCCAGAGGACACTTGTGCTATCCTTAATAGCACTTAACAATTGGAACGCTTCCAGCCAAACTGGACTTGGGGCCTCTTCGGGGATGAGCCTATCAGAGTTGCACCTGATTCACACCAAGGGTTAGAATAGTGTGCCTGTGACGCGCTCTGACCAATTGTCATGTCTCCAGTGTGTCTTCTGTTTCACTAGAACATTTACAATGCTGGCAGATAAGCTGCGTGTTACACAGGTAGAAATCCCCTTCTGACATTGGGCTCGCGAACTGGCAGAGACTCTCGTGTTGATGAGCATGGGTAGAGGAAACCTTGGCGGTGCCTCCTTCTGGAGTGTGGGCTTCCTGCTTGGACCGTTGAACTGCCTCCCCTCCCAGAGCATCTACCTGAATGCAGTGCTAACCACATTTGTGTTGTTTAACACTATAAACTCAACCCGTGATAAGGCGTGACCTTCGGAGAATTGGCTGGGTTAATCAGGTACCCCACCACTGCCTTTGGGACCCCGTTGTAGCAACCACACCTACTAATAGCACTCTATGGGGACAGATTTAGAAGTGATTTGACACAGTTGGGGTGCAAAGGCTCAGTGGATAAAGGTGCATGCTGTGCAAGCCTGGGATTTGGAGAGAGAGAAACGGCACGAGAAAGGGGTCCTCTGGCTTCCGTGTGTGTGTGTTGTGGCACACATGTTCCACCCTACACATGCATCATGCACAGAGACACACATGATAATAATAAGGAAGTGACCGTCACTTCACTTTTCTATATTCTGATCTACCCTGGTCACTAACTGTGAAGTCATGTGGCCGTTTACTGAGCACGTTTTCTGTCTACTAGTACTTGATGCACGCTGGTGGTTCTTCCCTTCTTATCTGTCCTGGGAAGTGGAGACTTGGCTCCATTTCACAGATGAGGAAAGTGAGGCTGAGAGCCATGTGATGGAGCCCGTATCTAAGCATAGGCCCATCTCTGCCTTTGATGTTGTGTTGGTTTCCTCTTGCTCCATGACAAATTACCCTCACCTAGAGGGCTTAAAACAACCTGAACTCAAGCTGGTCTTTAGAGTTTCTTTGCAGCAGGAATCTGGGAACGGTGTGGCTGGATTTTCTGTACAGGGCCTCACCGGAAGTGAGATCTAGGTGGAGGTTGGCACTTCAGTATCCAGGCAGGCTTGGAGTAGTCCTCGTCCAAGCTCACTGGCTGTAGGTAGGATGTTTACCCAGGCGGTTCTAGAATGGCGTCCCCGTTTCTCTTCTAGCTATAGGAAGGGCACTGTTCTCAGTTCCCAGAGGCTGGTTATTCTTGCTGTATGACCTCCGAGGATCCATCATAAACTGTTACCCTCTTAGAGGCCAGCTGGGGTGTGTTTGCGCGTAGTCCTACTCTGTCACTAGACACAAAGACTAGACTGCTTACAAAGGCCCTTAGGGAACCAGCTGGGCCATAGGTCATACCATAAAGATGGGAGTAAAGAGCCAGGTATGGCCACACATGCCTCCAGTCCCCCCCAATCCCAGTACTCAGGAGTCAAGATTCACAGGCTTGTGAGTTTTGAGGCCTGTCTGGGATACTTAGGAAATTCAAGGCTAGCCTAGGCTAACTACTAAGACTCTGTACTTCACTCTCACTTCCTCCTGCGCCCCTCCCCCAAAATTACAAATCTCAGCCCTAGAGTTTATGTGCCTGCATGAACAGGTGCTGGTAACCCAGAGCTCTTATAATTTCACCTGTCAACCCTCCTCAGAAGTTTTGACTCTGGAGTCAAGAGGAAAGGAATGTGTGGAGGACTACCCACCCAAGGCTGGTGTCACTGTGAAGGCCTCTGATGACAAAGGACAGAGGGACCAGTATGAAAGAACTCCAAACCAGGAAACTTTGCTTCCCCCTTTTGCCGAGAGCTGACCTCCTGAATCAGCATGTAGTAGCCACCTTTAGAACATTGTTTAGGTAAAAACCAAATGAGTCTTCTTGGGAAGGAAGGACTTAATAATGTCTTCCTTCCAGAATATGACTTTTGCTTTTGCCAGCGGTCAGTAAGAGTTTGAAGGCTTCACAGCATAGGCATGGCTAGTGTTTGCAAGCACCAGCCTCGCGTCAGGAAGTCACGGCACCGCCTTTGCCTGATGAGTATGATTGCCAGCCTGTGGCCTATTTGTCTCTGTGGTTTGTATTTGGCCCTAGAGACCTGCTTAAAAAAAAAAAAAAGAAAAAAAGGATTGTTAGTATTTTATTTATGTGTGTATGTACATGAGTGTATGTGTGTGTGTTTGTATGTGTGCCATGTAAATGCAGGTATGTGTGGACACCAGAAGATGGTATCAGATCCCCTGGACTTGGGGTTGTAGCTAGCTCTGAGTTTCTGACATGGGTGTTGCACTAGCCTGCCTTTGATTTTAAAATAACCTCTTTAAAAAAATCTCAGTTTCTGACAGTTGTATAGACCTAATAATTTAGAAAGTACTTTCATGAAGCCGTTTTCCTTACTTTTGTTGAGTTATGAGGCAGTGGAGCACACAAATCTTCCCTGTGCAGTTTGATGCATTACGAATGCATGCATCTACACTGTCTACTGTCTGTTTTAATACCAGTGGGATTTCTAGCCCATTTGAAGGCTCCTGGTCATATCGCAGATAATCCCTCCTCCTCGAGGCATCACCTTCAGAAAGAAAAGGGAAACAGAGGAGAGGGGCCTGTGGTTTGTTATCTGCACTGCCAGGAGAGCCCTGATGCTTCTTTCTTAGAGATGGCATGCCGTGGACCAAAAGTCTCGTGATAGTTCATTCCAGATGGCACTAGGCCCAAAGGGTGACGTCTTGTGCGGAAATCTGAAGCACCTGGTGGTGATTGTGTCCTATCCAGGGTTTTGCAGAGCGTGTGGCCACAGATCACATGGAGGCTGTGTGATGTTGAGCACGGTTATATATACGCGACTCCCAGAGGAGAGCCGAGTCCAGGTGAGGAGCACAGGGTCTCCTCTCTGCAGCCTTTGTTAATATCTGGTGGTCAGGTCTCTCCTTCAGAGGTGATGAGAAGAACCTTCTGGTGCTGTCCTTTTCACTGGCTTTAGAACTTGTGAAACTACCGTCATCTTCAAGCTACTGATCCCTCATCCCCCATTGTACAGGGGACTGCATCACCACTCAAAGTCTGGTCAAGCAGCAGCATTTTACCTGAAAGCAACAGGTAGTTTTTAAAAACCCATGTGCGGATTTTTCTAGACGTTGGACAGCTTTATGGAGGTATATTCGCATACCATGCAGTTTGTCTGCCCACACTAAATATTTCATTGATTTTTAGTATAGTAAAGACACAGGGGCTAACATGTCAGTCAGTTTTAGACTTTTCCCCTTAAGTTCAAAAGAAAACACTACAATTTATCCATCGCCCCCCTGCTTCACCTCCTTCTGTCATAACCAACCAGGAATCTCTAGTCTCTGCTCTAGAGATTTGCCTGTTCTGAAAACTCCCTTTGGATAGTCCTATCTGTGGGGTCTTTTGTATTTAACTTCTTTAACTTAATCTAATACTTTCAAGGTTTTTCTCATGGTGCAGCATAGATCAATGCTTAATTCCCCTTTATAACTGACTCCTTTACCTACACTGACCACATTTAATTTATCCATTGTTCTAAGAATAAATATTCCAGTTCTTTCCACCTTGGACTCGTAGGAATGAAGTTACTTAGCATTTGTAGACTTCTTCTTTTTCACACACACATATTTTCATTTGTCATGAGCATGTGCTTGTGAGTGGCTGGGTCATATGGTAACCATTTCCCTCTGAGGCCCAGTCAGGCTTTCCCACAAGTGGGCACGCCACTTCTGTCTTAGCTTTGGGTTGTTGCTGCGATAAACACCGTGACCAAATGCAACTTGCGGGAGGGAAAAGTTCATTTCAGCTACAGTCCGTCCTCAAGGGCAGCCAGTGCAGGAAGCCAGAGGCAGGAACTACAGCAAAGACCATGGAGAACATTGTTGGGGGGCCTGCTCCCAGGCTCACCTTCCATCTTCCTTTCTGAGACAGCACAGACCCACCTGCTTAGGGATGACCCTGCCGACTCTGGGCTGCTCCCTTCAACATCAATTAGCAACCAAGGAAAATGCTCCAGAGATATTCCCAAAGACCTATCTGCTAGAAGCAACTCTTCAAGCGAGGGTCCTTCCCTTGTCCCATGTGAGCCTAATTTGTGTCAAGTTGCCAGATGACACTAACTATGACAATTTTGCATTTCCACAAGCAGTGTATAAGGGCTCGAACTTCTCATCATCCACACCAGTACTTGTTACCTACTGTTTTATTCTAACTATTCTTGTGGTGGTGATATAGTATCTCATTATGGATTTGATTTGCATTTCTTTAATGACTGGTGGTGGCTGGAGGAGGCCGTTTGTTGGTTTCTGGCCGCTCAGCCCCGAAATAATCACACAGAAACCAAATTATTTAAATCACTGCTTGGCCCATTAGCTTTAGCTTCTTATTGGCTAACTCTTACATCTTAATTTAACCCATCTCCATTAATCTGTGCATCACCAGGTCGTGGCCTACCAGCAAAGTTCTGTCTGGCACCTGTCTCCAGTAGGGGCTCCATGGCTTCTCTCTGTCTCTGCCTCCTTTCTCCCAGCATTTGGTTTAGTTTTCCCCACCTACCTCTATTCCCTGCACAGGCCCAAGACAGTTTCTTTATTAATCAATGGTATTCACAGCATACAGAGGGGAATCTCACATCAGGTGGTGGTGAACAGACATCTTCTTGTGTCTGTTGGCTAAGCCTTCCCTGAAGAAAGAGATATATACTTGTTTTTTGAAATAGTTTTTATTTTTATTGTTTTTAACTGTGTTCTGCGAGGTGTATGTGTATATGTGAGTGCAGGTGCTCAGAGGCCAGAGGTGTGGATCCTGCTGGAGCTGGATTCAAAGGCAGTTGTAACCTGTCCTCTGCAAAATCACGATTCACTCCTAACACTGAGCCTTCTTTCCACCCCATCTTTCGTTTATTTTAAATTATTTATCTTTTATTATTTAGTTGTAAGATTATATGCTAGTATAAGTCCTTTGTTTAATGTTTAAGTCCTTCTCTAATTATTTGTTGTTGTTATTGTTTTTGTTTTTCTGAGACAGGGTTTCTCTGCATAGCCCTGGCACTCGCTCTGTAGACCAGGCTGGCCTCAAGGTCACAGAGATCTGCCCAGCTGCTTTCTCTAATTCTATAGGTTGCTCCCTCACTTTCTTGATGGTTATTCTGAAACACAAAAGCTTTAAAAATTTGGACAAAGTATGCTGTGTTTGTTTTTGTTGCTGCTCATGCTGTTTGTGTCACATCTTTGTGTCAGAAATAGGTGTGTGTGTATGTGTGAGAGAGAGAGAGAGAGAGAATTTGAAAACATCAGAAATCATGTCTAGACTGGTCCATGGAGGTTGAACTGTATTTTTTTCCAGTCATGATTGTGCAGTTTGTAGAAGACTTTCATGTGCCCCGTGTTTCCGTGCTCTTCTCTCCAATGGCCAAGAGCCTCGGTGAATACAGTAAATGACTCTTTCCCCAGGTACACATCTGCTGCAGAACTCTGTATTCAGATGGCTAAAGCTTTCAGAATGATGGGGAACTGAAAAAATTTGCAGAAAAAAGGACACCATGTGGAAATGGTTCTTCATTGATTCAGGGGTTTGATAGGATAATGTGACGTGAGCACCCCTGTAGCATGGATAATAAAAACCCAGAGACAGATAGATATAGGGGTTCAAGCTGAAGATCAGAAAAGCAAAGCGGCCAGCCACTGGCTCCTCCCTCTACCTCAGACAGAAATGGCGATCCTGCTGCCTCCAGGAATCTCAGCCTGAGACTGTGTGTGAGAGCTGTCTCCTCCAGTCTTATATTCCTCTCTAGTGCTGGGATTAAAGGCATGCACCACTACCGCCCAGCCTGTATGGCTAACTAGTGTGGCTGCTGGGATTCAAGGTGTGTGCCACCACTGCCTGGCCTGTATGGTTGACTAGTGTGGCTGCTTTGCCCTGATCTTCAGGCAAGCTTTATTTATTAAAACACAATACCAGTATATACCCCGGAAATGGTGCCAGGCTCACCTGTGTTTTTGTTTTGCCTTTCTCAATGATTAGGTCTGCACTGCTCTCCCTGGGAGGAGGCTGGAAGCAGCGTTTCACTGTGGGTGAAAATGTGAATACATTTTATCTATGAATAAATATTGATTTCTGTGCAGATAACTATTACGTGGAAGGATTCTGTTTTGTTTTGTTTTTTTTTTTTTTTTCCAGAAGTGAGCTAATCTATTTTCTTTGTCGGCTCCACATCTGTTTTTATGCAATTTGGCTTAAGATCATGGCTTGAGTCATGATCTGTGTGACATTACCCAAATTACTGGTTTGTTCTGTGCCTCGGTTTTTTTTTTTTTTTTTTGCTCCTGGGATGTGGGTAGGAAAATATCTATAAAGTACCGATCACTGGATTTTGTAAATGGTCCTTTCAAATAATGTAATTGCCCGTGTGCCTCATTGAGTCCATGGTGGTAGCTCGCAGGATGTTAGTATGAGCCAAGGAGGAGTTCTGGAACAGAACTGATCAGGTAATGACTGCAAAATGGGGGGAGGGAGACTTTATCCTTGGGATATTTTTCCTTTGCGTTGTAGATGCTGCCCCTCCCCCCACCTCATTATGTTGCCACTGTAGCCCCTGGCTGAGGTCAGGCAATCCTCTTGCCTGGCCTTCAAGTAATTGGGATTACAGCCATCATGCGTGCGGCTCCTTGCAATGATTCTGATAGTCCCTGTAAATTCCAAACTAACTCTGACCGCAAAGATGGAGCTAGTGATGGTAGTGGGGCCCACGCTTGTTCTTTTCCTTATTGGGAGCTTCACCGAGTACCCAGGCTGGGAGACACTGCTAGAAAGTGAAAGTAAAGATTGAGACTTGACAGGGCTGAAGAGCTGGCTCAACAGTTAAGACTCCTACATGGGACCCTAGTCCAGTTGCTAGCACCCACATCAGGTGGCTGTAACTCCAGCTCTAGAAATCCGATCTCCTCTTCTGGCCTCTGTGGTCCCCTGCACACAAGTCACACATACTAATAAAAAAAATAAAAATCTTAAAGCTTTTGAGAGGTAAGAGCCTTCAGTACGTCTTAGTAAATTCACAGCCCTGCGCCTACCAACTATGTGTCTCACGGACTCATTCTCGTATGTCAGAACGTCAATAATATAACTTTGTGAGCCATTTTCTACTTCTCCCTGAGCTGCTGTTTCCTAGATAAGAAAATGTTTGGCATTAGTCCTGCCAGGAATGGCATCGTGAAACTTAGTATTCAAGGTCAGGAACAGAGGGTAATCACACGTGTGTGTGTGTGTGTGTGTGTGTGTGTGTGTGTGTGTGTGTGTGTAGATTTTTCCCAGGGTTTAAAATGACCGCAATGGTGAAGAATTTCCCAGTGATTAACATATAGTCCAAGAAAGTCGACTTGAAATTACTGAAGATTTTTAAGCAAACCCCTGAGACATTCTCTTTGTTCCCCATACGGCAGCTGGCACATTGGATACTCCAAAGCTCTCCGCCAGTCGGTCCTGAAGAGGAGCTGGTTGGTGTTTCAGTACCCAAATATAAAGTCACCCCAGCCCACTGGTTCCAGCGTACAGTGTGCCCCGATGAACTAATTTTGCTCTCCGTGCTTGCAGTTCCAGTAGGTAGTGTCAACACTACATTCCCTGATTCCCTGTGAGGCTGTGGGTAAGGCTGGCCAGCCAGAGAAGGAAGCGCTGCAAGGGAGATCCTGGCCACTGCTAATTCTATTACCATCTCAGAAATGGTTGGATGAAGGATGAAGTCTCAGGAAGGTGTGCAACAACGTTGGGGGTTTTGTTTGGCGTATGAGTTTATTCTTAAAATTAGCTTTGTCTTGAAGTGGCCTGATGATCCAAGAGCTGGAAAACACCGCATCTGCATCTCTTCATTAGGTGCCGTGAAGGCCAAACGAAAACCTGTCTCGGCATCGCGTGGTTAGATGTATGCGCTGTGTGGGTTTAACTTTCCTGATGCTGAGATTCTGATTCTGAAGACGGGAACTGGAGGCTCAGCTCGCTCAGAACAAGCCACAGAGCCGAGCCCCACGTGTGAGAGCTGGTGGGTGTCCGTCCCATGGGTGTCCGTCATCTCAGTTGAAGACTTTCTGTGTGGTGGGGGCGACGGAGTCGTACTGCATGCTGTTTGTCCTCTCTGCTTCCTTTGCTTCTCAGTCGCCTTTTGTTTATGGCGACTGTTTAATCAGTGACTTCTGTCTACACAAACCCATCCAGCGTGAAGACTACAAGCGCCTCAAAACGAAGAAAGTTGGAGAAAGAGATAAATAGTAGTTGATAAGAAAGCATAATTCCTAGAAGAAAAAGAAAGTTGTAGCCTGCCGTAACTTGCTTTGGAATCTGCAAAGCCCTAAGAGGCTGCCTCTCCTGTAACAAGGTTTCTTTTAGGTTCAAGTTTAAAGAGGCCGTGGGTGAGTGGTGTTGGAGAAAGAAGCAATTAAGTTAAAGTTTTAAAATTGATGAAGTGAAGCAACCTCCAGGGCCTGCTAATGTACAGAAAGCTCTCCACATTTTTTTTTCCCTCAAGTAAGTCAGAGACTTTCTTTTTCTTGTAAGCGTCTGGAGCCCACTATATGGGGTCCTTGGCTCTGGCTGAGAGTGTTGCTCCCATGTTTCTCCCATCATCTGGTCCCTCTTTTCCCTTGTGTTTAGCCAGAGGGCCACGAGTGAGTGCATTAACCCATGGAACCTTTCCAGACGTCTTGTAAACCTTTGGTCTGTAGCACACTGTCTCAAGTCAGTAAACCTGCTTGACTTCTCTGTGTTTGGTGTGTGTGTATGATGTGTGAGTGTGTATGATATGTGTGTATGACGTGAGCGGGGTGGGCTGGGAGAGTTGGAGATAGTTTTGTGTTATGAGGACAGCCTTGATAAAAACAAGCAAGAAAAATAGCTTGACTCAAATGGCTAAAACAGTAACTGAAAAAATTGGCGAGTGGGGCAGGGTAAGTGTAGATACCTTTTCTGCAGAGATGGGTGTTGCTTCCTTACACACCTTTTCGGCCCTTGTGAGCAGGGGGTCAGGGTAGCCCACGTTGTACTTTCTGAGAGAGTAAAGTCGTAGGTCAGGGTAGCCCACATTGCACTCTGAGTGTAACCCAGATGACAACTGCCCCCTTTTGGCTTTTTCAAAGAGCATTACTTATGTTTTGTTACAAAGACATGGGAAGCCACTGCATTGTTTTTGATTTAAACAATCACCACCAAATTGCACTTCAGGCCCTGGACTGAGATGAGGTGAGAAGCCTTTTGTCCTTGTAGGGGCCTTGTGATGTGAGCACATGTCTTGTATGTATCCTGAGCACCCATAGTCCTCCTGGGAAACCATTTTGTGTGTTAACCTTTTCCCAGGGCTTTAGGATCTATCTGTATGAATTGAACTTTGCCCTCAGGTGGGCTAGTGTCGCACCAATGTTCTAGATCTTGGATTTTCTTTTCTCTGTCTGTTCTAATGCCCTTATTATCAGGGATTAGAAACAGTTTCCCCCTGTTTAAAAGTAGATTTTCCTTCCATATATAGTATCGAAATGACTGTCCAACTCTATAAAATGTGCTTCTGCTGCTGATGGTGGCGCATGCCAAGGCAGAGGCAGGGGGATCTCTGTGAGTGTGAGGCCAGCCTGGTCTACAGGGCGAGTTCTAGGTCAACCAGGGCCACACAGAGAAACCCGGTATTGGGGGGGGGCCAAATTTTTGTGCTTCACTTTGAATGACGGTGGTTAGCAAGTCCTGACGAGTGGATGAACACCTTCCGCCCTTTGGTGATGCTGTAATGTTAACACTGGCATGCAAAAAATCAAAAAGGGCTTTCTCAGGCCCCCTCTTACCTGGGGTCTAACAGGAGCTGTGTTTCTAGCTGTCATTTTGTATTGCTAATTTGCCCAGCCATTGCTTGTGGACGCTCACTGACTTCCGTCACTCATCCTCTATGCTAGTGTATGCCGCACAATGCAGGATGAATTCTGGAAAGGAGAGGGGGGATGTGTTTTTGAAGGCGTTATCTCCATTCATCATGTGAGCAGCACTACTTTAGAATTCTGCAGTACTTAAATAAGCCTGGTATTTAAAATGAAATCTCTTACATGGTCTGATTATGTAGATCGATATGATCTCAATGTCCTAATGTGAGTTCAGTTTAAAGACTCCCACCCCACTCTCCTGTTTCTGAAGGGAGGTCCAGTTAATTTCCTGCAAATGAAGAAGTATTTTTGGAAGACTAGGTTGACATTTAGCATTCTGGTTTGAAAACCCTCTGACTATTAAATATTTAATGCGCTGCAAAGCATTCTTAAAAATGAAATATGAATGAGTTTTAGAAAAAGCTTGCAGTGATATAAAATTGAGATTTTTTTTCCCTCCTGTTCCCCATTTCAAGTATGTCTGCCTAGGGAATCTTAATTATTTTTAATGAAGATGGCACGTATTTGATCAACAGGGGACTTCCTAAAAAACGCCAAGTCAAGTCAAGAGGGTCTTTCCGAATACTATCACAGTGGAGATTCACTTGGAATAGACGATTAGTTTTGTGGCTGGAGGTTAGTTGTTCTTTTGTTTTATTTAAAGTCGAGAGTGAAATGGATGAGCAGAAAGAGCAAGCTCCTGTGTTTGGAGACAATTGTCCATCTGTCGTTTTCCTTAAAGTGTTGTTTACATTTAAAGGCTCGTAGATTTAGACCATTAAAGCCATTTTTAATGGGTTTTCTCCAAAAACCATTAGTATTATCTAAGAACAGCTTTGTGACCTTGTGTTTTGTGGACACATTTTTTTTCCTTTTAAAAATATTCTAATAACTATGACATTCCTCTAGTGGCATTGGCATTAAATCGAAAATTCTTGACTTTGTATTACAAAACTGACATCTGGAAAATCATGCCTATATTTTCTTATCATGCTGTCCTAATTTTCACTGGCTATAGTCCATTGATGTTGCATAATGTGTTAGATATGTGTTTTGAGCTGGGAAAATGGAAATCATGAGACCAGAGTCTGATATTTGCTTTTATAAAAGGGTATAAGTTAATGTGTTTCAAAAATGTATCTTGTTAATTCATGTATCTATGAATTTTTCTTGAGAAACTTCCTTTCTGAAAGGAATGGCTTTAATGCCTTGTACCTTGCTAACCAGGAAAGGATAGAGCAACTTCCATGGCTGTGCTTTAAGTGGTGTTTCTGCCTTTGCAGATTGAAGAGAACAGTGCTTTGCTCTCTCATTGCTCGTGTTTTGGCGAGGTAAATCGAACTCGTTCAAAATAGAACCTACCATGGCTGGCCCAGTAGTTACCCAGCTTTGAGATGTTTCTGGCATTTTCCATTCTTTTCTCAGGACACAGGAAGCTAGCTGCAAGGTAGCACCCCTTATATCTTTTTTTCTAGCTCTGGACCCATCGCTTCACTCTAGCCCACTAACATACACCCTCACACCCACAACTAACTAACTCTCTCATACACACAAACACACACACACATATATTACAATAGAAATAGTAAAGTCATCATTCAGTGGACACATAACGTGCTAGTCATTGTGATAGAAAATTTATCTTATTGATGGGGATGAACTTTATAGGAGATTGGGGACAGGAGGTGCCCTGGGCCACTTGGCTAGTAATTCAGGAAACTTTTGGCTGTAGTATCCACAGTGACAACTCGGTTATTGCAAATTGTCCTTCCTTCTGTGTGTTGTTGGCAAGTTACTCAGCTGCAGCCCAGGTCAGAGCAATTCACTCAGCTTCTCTGTGACGCTGCTTTCAAGCCTTCCAAGTTTTGATTCTAGATATTCCATCACTTTACCTGAGTCCACGTTTTCATCCCTTCCATTGTTTATAAGTGGTAGAAGTTAGATACAACATTGCATTCTAAAGATGCTTTCAAGACATCATGATGGGTGGGTGATTCTGCTGTTGAGAATCATCGCTGCCACTGGACCTACACAGTGCCTGGCAGCAAAGTCAGATGCTCTCCATTGGTGTGGGAAGTCCTTCTGTTCATGTGTTGCTTTTATTGGTTAATAAATAAATCTGTTTGGGCCAGTGGCTTAGGAGAATAGGGCAAGGTGGGAGTTCAAAGCAGATAGAGGACGAGAGACGCCAAGTAGCTGCCAGAGGAGAAAGACATGAGCTGTCAGTTGGAACCTTGCTGATAGGCCATGAGCTTTGTGGTAAAATATAATGTAATAGAGATGGGTTATTTTAGGTTATATAAGAGCTAGCTAGAAATACGCTTAAGCTATTGGCCAAACAGTATTGCAATTAATACAGTTTCTGTGTGATCACAATTTGACAGCATGCAACTAATTAACTCCCCCCCCCTCTTTCTCTCACTCTCTCTCTCTCACACACACACACCACCAATTGAAAATTACATTCAGCTTCTACTCTGTGGTTGGTTGGATTGCTTATTTTTTGTTTATTTACTGATTTTCAAGATGAGGTTTCCCCATATATTCCTGACTGTCCTGAAATTCACTCTGTAGACCAGGCTGGCCTCTAATTCAGAGACCCACCTACTTCTACCTCCTGAGTGCTGAGATTAAAGGTGTGTGCCACTATACCCAGTTTACCATCCCCCCCATTTTAATGAAAAGAACAAGGTACTTGTTTCAGTGCTGATTCCCTGGGCCTGAGCAATTTAGCAATACCTGGGACCATTTGCCTTTCTCTGTCTCATCCCTTGATGGAGGTTGAAGAATAGCAACCTAAGTGTTCACCTGTAAACAGTTGGTTTGAAAATAAAAACTATTGTCAAGATCTTAGAGATTCTGTGTATTCAAGGTGTTGGTGGTGAGGTGGGGTTAGAGAAAGACAGCCCTTAAAAATAGTAGAACTGAAAAGTGAGATGAACCTTTATTTACCTGCTCAGGGAGACTGTGCTACAGAAGCTATTTTCGTTGTTGCTCTGGTCTTGCCATTCTTAATGGGTTGTTCTGGAGTGTTTAATTGAAAACAATTACATTCTCTCTCTCTCTCTCTCTCTCTCTCTCTCTCTCTCTCTCTCTGTGGGTATGGGTGAATTAAAATGGGAAAAAATTTTAAGCCTCAATCTTACCAGCAGGAGTGTTTTTTTTTTAAAAGTCAGGGAAAACTTGACTGCTCCATATTAAATTTAGTCAGTTCTGTAATGCAGACACTTCCGTTTGTTGCATAAAGTTTGTGCTGGCTCCATTCCTTAAGTTTGGGGTTGAGACCTCTGTGATTGTCATGAAAGCATCCTTGCTTTCTGCCTGCCAAAGCAGTCTGTGGCAGCACACTTCAGAAGTCAGTAGATCAGCCAGCTACAGGGAAGCAGCTCCCCTGTGGTTGAATGCAGTCTGTTTCTCCTCTGCTGACCTTAAAACCCACGCCAGTTACCTTCAGCATATAGGTTCTTCCAGGATCCTCAGTTACTGCTTCAACTTGAAGATATTAAGAAGTGTAGAGTCTGACAAAGAAGCAAAAAATAAAATAAAATAAAATGGAAAAAAGAAAGCATTTTCAATAAATGGTACTGGCATAACTATATATCAACATGTAGAAGAATGAAAATCCATATCTATTGCCATGCACAAAACACAAGTCCAAATGGATCAACAAAAAACCAACCACACTGAACCTCATAGAAGAGAAAGTGGGAAGTACACTTGAACACATTGGCACAGGAGACTACTTCCTAAATATAACCACAGTAGCACAGACATTGAGAGAAATGGGACCTCCTGAAACTGAAAAGCTTCTATAAAGCAAAAGACACAGTCAACAAGACAAAATGGCAGCCTACAGAATGGGAAAAGATCTTCACTAACCCCACATCAGAGGACTGATCTCCAAAATATACAAAGAACTCAAGAAATTGATCATCAAAAGAACAAATAATCCAATAAAAAATGGAGTACAGACCTAAACAGAGAACAGAGGAATCAAAAATGTCTGAAAGACACTTAAGGAAATGTTCAACATCCTTAGCCATTAGAGAAATGCAAATCAAAACAACTCTGAGATTCCATCTAACACCTGTAAGAATGGCCAAGATCAAAAACACTGATGACAACTTCTGCTGGAGAGGTTGTGGGGAAAAGGGAACACTTCTGCATTGCTGGTGGGAGTGCAAACTGATACAGCCCCTTTGGATATCAGTGTGGCGATTTCTCAGAAAATTAGGAAACAGCCTACCTCAAGACCCTGCAATACTTTTGGCTATATACCCAAAGGATGCTCAATCGTGCCACAAGGACATGTGCTCAACTATATTCACAGCAACATTGTTTGTCATAGCCAGAACCTAGAAACAACCTCAATGCCCCTCAACCAAAGAATGGATAAGGAAAATATGGTACATTTACACAATGGAGTACTACACAGCAGAAAAAAATGACATCTTGAAATTTGCAGGCAAATGGATGGATCTAGAAATCATATTGAGTGAGGTAACCCAGACCCAGAAAGACAAATATCATATGTACTCACTCATAAGTGACTAATTCACAATCCCAGAGAACCTAGACAAAAAAGAGGACCCTTCTTGACCATGGCAGATGACTCTGCAGTGTCCCTTTGATTTCCATTAGGTTAGTGACTCTGGATGAATGTGTCAAGTTGGGGTAATGGCGTGTGTGTGTGTGTGTGTGTGTGTGTGTGTGTGTGTGTGAGAGAGAGAGAGAGAGAGAGAGAGAGAGACAGAGACCACTTTGAAGAACCTTCCTGGAAAAGGTCAACAAGGAATTGATTGAACTCTGGCAAAACTGTCTCTACTGGAGATGTGTGTTGAGCATCCCCAGCTCCTTAACATACTCGTTACTCCCTCTTGTCTCTTTGCTATCCAAACCCAGACAAGTGCATGCTATACCTGCAGGGACTGGGGAGTCCTCCTGGGCAGCATGAGGCTTTAGGTTCTTTCTTGGAAGATGGCATCTTCTGGGGAAAGCATGACCATGAGCGAGACAAATTGTGTACATCGTCAGTGCCTTGATTACATGAAGCTCAAGTTCCCAGCAGAGCCCCAGAGAGAAGCCTACCAGACTCAGCTGTGGTGGCTGCAGGTTGAAATACTGTGAGCGCGTGGGTCCCCAGGATTCATCCATTCATGTACTGTCAGAGTCGACTTCTCAGAGGCTGACTCTATAGCCTTGGGCTTCTGGGGTATTAAGGAATGAAGACATATTAGACAGAGCTATCAGCGCTACTACATTTCCAGTGTTTCTACCTGACAATGAGAGTCTTACCACGGTCAAGTCATGTAGGTGTGGCCTCATCCCAGCGTTGGTCTTGTAGGGTCACATTCAAAGACTACACATATATCATGGCGGTCCTTTATTTGTATCTGTTCTTAAATTTCTTATGTGTAAGAGATGTGTGTGTGCAGAGGGCAGAGGACAACCTTGTGGAGTTGTTAATTGTTTCCTTTCCCCTTTGTTTCTGGGGGTGAATTGATCAGGTTTGAACCATCACAGGAAGCGTCTTCATCCACTGATCTGCTAGATTCAGTGTGTTCTTTCAGTGGACTATAAGTTGAAAGTTTTACAGCAGATATCTTTTCCTCCCTTTTGTGTTACTCGATAGCTGTGTCTACATAAAATCTCATTGAGAGAGACAATGAAAAGGCATAGGTTTGGGGTTCTTAAGGACTGGTGTGTCCTTAATAACAGCAGGCAAAGGAACAGAGTGCCTGCCTGCTGTTGCCGCTACTCCACGGTCGCTGTTGAATGCTGAGACTGGGGCTCCTGGTTGTTTTGGGTTGTTTGGGTGGCATGTTCCTTCTTCGGTCTTGCTGTAGGGCATCTGCTGTGGTGTTTGCTTGTGCCTCCCCCACCTCTGCCTTTTTGTGTTCTTTAAGGATGAGATCGTCCTGGTTCTTCACACAGTCTCCCTCGCAGCTGGACTTCAAACTGCGTCAGTAACAGAAAGCAGAGCTGGGTCATAAATGTCAGGCAAATATTTCTGGAACATTGAGATGGTGAGCGCTAGCCCTGGGACACAAGGAGTTTCTCAAGGCCTTCTCCAGCTGCTTGAGATACCCAAGGACCTTGATCCCAGAGTCTATGACACTGACTTTGGGAAGCCTCTTGTTGTATGAGGAACATATTCTCACTGCCAGTATTGGATGTTAGACAATGGAAGTTTGTCACACGTATGCCCGCTCTTAGTCTTCTCGTTTGTAAATCAAGGATGAACCCAAACCTCTCCCAGTGACATTACAAACGAGTGGCTTCTCGCCTTCCTTCCCCTTCTCCCTTTATCTTTAAACTTGAGCTGGGAGATGCACGGGGAGAGTCGTTTCTGTAGTGACTGAAGGTGTAGAAAATGCCCTCCTTCCCAAGTAGACTAGTGACTGAACATATTTCCACCTTCTCCTCTTCCCTCAAAACACTGTTTTACCTAGAACTGAAAAGGTATTGGGGATTTTAGACTGAAACAAAACTCAATACAAGGCTACCATGACTGACACTTCTGGGGATTCCCAATACAAATACTGATTTGAAAAGTTCCCTGGTACAGGACTTCCCAAACTGGTTAACAGGCCCAGGTGCCTTAATGACTCTTGCATAAGGTGGCCTGCCCTGGGCCTGTGGCCCAATCTGAACCAATTGTTGACCGAGGAGGGCAAGGAGTCAGTAAAGCAAACTTAAGATCCCTTGCCTGTTAGAGTATGAACAACAGTTGAGTGACAGAAAACCAACACAGATGCGGCGTGCAGTGCTTGGGGGGTCTGTGTGTTCGCACCACATTCCCCAGTGATAACTAAGCCTTCACCACAACAGCAAAAACGTAGATATTGAAATAGCTTTCACCCCCTTAAAGTGGGCTTGACAGGTTTAGTACATTCCCAGGTTTGTGCAAATGATCTAATTGTGTAGTGCTTCAACAACATAAAGAGAAATGTTGGTTCCTTAAGCAGTCACTTCCCAAAGAAAGTGTTTGGGAGTTAGTTCAAGAACAGCTATATAGACTGGTTTTCTCTCACTAGGTGGTTATCAGACTCAGGTAGAAACCAAATCTTGGGTTTGGTTGTATAAAATGCTGCTCTATGGCTCTCATCTTCATAGACATCAGTCCACAAGTCTGGAGGACACCTGCTGATGCGAGAACATCCATCGAGGTGGTCCTAAGCAATGTGCCTGCTAAACCCTCAAGAGTCATACTGGGAAACCTTTTTGATAGAAAGGGAAACGGAGCTGCTGGGCATTTAAGCATGTGTCTTAAATGGCACAATAAGTACATACCAGGAGCCAGAGTCTAGCCTCCTGGCTTCCAGAATCCATGCTTACTCTGCCATACCGTCCTCCTTTCCAAGAATGCATGCCAAATTCAATATTTACTTGGTGGGGAGAATAATTTGATGTTCTGGTTTCTCCCTGTTCAGGAGTTTTAGATAATTTCCCTTCCTGTTCCAACTGGCATTGTGGAGTAAATAAATATGGTTTCGTTTTGAATCTGGTACACAGTACAACTAGGTTTTTTAAATTACATGAAAAATTTGCTTGGTATAAAATTGAGTAGTGGCAGACTGAAAGCTGGGCAAATATTGGGTTCTGTTTGATTGGTGACTTAATATACCTTCACATATCTTCCTTCTATGTCAAATGAAAGTCATACCACATCTTATTCATTAAACATTTGTTCAATATATCTATCAGTGATTGTGCCAGATGCTGACTAGTCAGAGACACTAGCAACAGTCTTCATATTGCCATGATTAGCTGGACCCTCTCTGATGTAGGCAGTGGATCCCATAATGCCAGTAGCATACCTAGGAGATGACTCTGACTATCTTGCCCCACTTCTTTGGATTGGGAGGCCTGCTCCTTGAAACCTGCACGGAGTGTACATAATTTACTCTGAGATCGTTGCAATCTGGATTACTCCAAAGCCCAGATCTCATTGCCCGTGTTAGACAGCCTGTGTGGGTGAGCAGGAAAGGTTTCGCCCCTCTCTCAGGGTCACTGCAAATGCTCATGAAGAAATCTGTACGATGAAAGGTGAAAATGAAGCTCTAGTGGCAGTCGTGCCAGGAGGGGATCGGCTTTGCTCCTCTTGGATGGACCTGGGAAGTCATCTTGGGCAGCTCAGATGCCTCCTGCCAAGGATGCTGCTTACGGAATAGGTGGCTGGGGTGGAGTCGCGTGGGAAAGAATCTCTTCTCCCACCAGTACTCTGCCTAGCTGGACTTCATGCAGGGGGGACTGTGGGAGGACCGTTCACTTATACCAGGGCAGGAGAGTGCTAGCTTGGGAAGGACCAACCCCTCTGGAGCATATGACCCAAAGGCAGTGAGTGTACTTCCCTGACCTCGTAGTGTCCAAAGCTTTGGGTCAGATGAAACCAGAGGCTGAGTTGTTTTCTAGTCAACCGCTCTCTTCCAGATACTTAACTGTCAAGGTGTGGAAATCACTGAGAGGGTCCCAACTACAAGCAGGTTTCTGAATGAAGGAAAGATCTGAATGGTCCGTGACTACTGATTTCTAGGGGGCCACCACGGAATACCACCACTCCCTTTCCATCTCTGTTTTGAACCCTACAATCTGGAAGAAATGTTCTACCCATAATTTATTTATTCATTAAAATTATATTGTAAATTCAAGCCCAGGGAGCCATCATTCAGCCAAAATGTTAATAATTATGGCTGACAATCGTAGCATAGAGCTGGGACAGGTAAGAGCAGATACTATGACATTTGTTATGTGTGACACCTACCCTGGCTATGGGAGCCTGAAGAACAAAACATGGGGCAGGGACGGGGTTGGAGGGGGGGAGCATAGGAGGCATGTATGTAATCATTGGCATCACATTAATTCTATAATGGCTAACTACTTTGGAATATTGTCTTAAAGTTTCACATTTAAACTCAACATTTGTGAGAATTATTCTCCATTCAGATCTTCATCTTAAAAACTTAATTGCATCCACTCCCCTTGCAGTGAAGTGCAGAGAGGTATTTATAATTTTTTAAATCAATTAAAGCCAAATGTATTGGACATGCCTATAGCTCCAACACTTGGAGGCAGAGGGTGCAGTGTAGTGATGAGGCGAGCGGGCCACGTTTTGCCGCCTGGCTAGCTTTACCCGAAATAATTACATGGAAACTGTATTCATTTAAACACTGCCTGGCCCATTAGTTCTAACCTCTTAACTGGCTAACTCTCATATCTTGATTAACCCATATCTAGTAATCTGTGTATCACCACGGGGTTGTGGCTTACCGGGAAGATTCTAACCTATGTCTGTCTCAGGTTGGAGATTCATGGCGTCTTCCTGACTCTGCTTTCTTTCTCCCAGCATTCTGTTCTGTCTTCCCCCCTACCTATGTTCTGACCTATCAGGCCAAGCAGTATTCTTTATTAACTAACCAATGAAACAACAGATAGATAGAAGACACTCCTACATCAGTGCAGGCTTTGAAGTTCAAGGCTAGTCTTGAGTTCAATGGTGAGATCCATCTCAAAAAGTGAAAGTCTAGCCTGGAGAGATAGCTCAGTGGTTAAGAGCACTGGCTGCTCTTTCAGAGGACCCTGGTTTGATTTCTTGTACCTACATAGTAACTCCAGTCCCAGGGAATCTGCCACCCTCTTCTCAACTCCTTGGGTACCAAGAACATATGTGCCGCACATACTTATGCAGGCATAGAAGATAAAAATAAATCTCTTTAAAAATTTGAAATGAAGGGTGGGAGATGCGCTCAGTGGTTAGAGCACTTGCCTGGTATGCTCACATTCCTGGTTTACTCCCTAGTACAGGGCGTGGGGTGGTAGTGGTGCAGAATTCATGAGCAAGTCGCATTTCCTGAAAGATTTTCATGACAGGAAGACTGGGCTCACATGTCTCAGGTGGAATTTCAATAAAATACCAGTGTAGAGCTGTAGAGTGGACATTTTAGATTCCTAGTGTTTTGTAGAATCTAACTCAGCTTCTCAATGTAACTAGTTTCTTGAGATGGTCTCACTGTGTAGGCCGGGTGGCCTCGAACTCTTATCTGCCTGCTTCAGCCTTGCAGGTGCTGGGATTGCAGATTTGTACCACCACTCCCTGGAAACCAGCCAAGTGGGGGCAAAGTGACTGTCTGACCATAGGACTAGTGTGGATAGAGCCACACGCTGTCACTGTTCTTTAGGATTTGTGTGAGTTTTGCAGGATGGTTGTATTGGAAGAGCACCTATTTAGCCTTCTTTTGAGACAGAGTCTCACCCGTGTAGCCTAGACTTACCCAGAACTCATTATCCCGCTGCATCGTTCTGAGTGTTGAGATTGCTTCCTGGACCACCATGGTCAGCTTAAAGCATCTATTTACAGAACATATGTATCAGAATCACATATGTAAGAATTTTCTTTTTGGATACTAAATTAATGGACATTTGAAAAATACACAAATAATACAGTATTTAGGGCTGGCAAGATGGCTCAGTGGCTAAAGGACTTGAGTTTAATTACCAGAACCCACATAGTGGGAGGTGAGAACCAACCCCAATGAGTTGGCCAACTCTGACTTCCACATTTGTGCATGCACACACATAGATAGATAGATAGATAGATAGATAGATAGATAGATAGATAGATGATAAGTGACTTTTTAAATAAAAAGAAATCTCATTCATGTCAGAATGCAATATTGCAACTTTGTTTAAATTTCAACAGTTTTCTGTTATATGAATTTAAAAAAAAAAAAACAACAAAAACACCGTTTCTCAGTCTCTTTCCACACTTGCAACCTCTTGCAAGCACAGTCGGGACAGCAAAACTAATAAGGCAGATTCCATAGAGGGCCATATAACCTTACGGAGGAGACGAGGCACTTGGGAAGCTGCAGATCCATGTCTTGAAGCTCACTAACCAATGATTCAGATCACTTGAGTCCTGGAGTTGTCGAAGGCCCTGGGGATGCTAACCCTTGGGTTTCTAAATGGACCACATATATTCTGTGTTTATGAGAAGACTCAATATGAGCTTCATGAAGTGGGTCTCTGGCTCTAAGTATGTGGACTGTAAAGATTCTTAAAACACCCATTTCACCATTTCCTTCCCTAGTTAAAATCCTTTTTACAGCTCCTTTTTTTCTTGGCAGATACACATTGGTTCGATTCTCCACTCAAAAACCTCACTAAGTGCCCATTCTTTTGCATAATTTCTAGCTCTTCTACCTGACTTTCAACCTTCCAGTCTAAATGTCTTTTCTGTTCCATTTAGTTTGGTTTCATGTCCAGTCTGCCCTGTGAAACGAGGCTTTTGTTACCCTATGTGTCTTTGGTCGTTGTTGGTTCTGGGCTTCTTTCTAGAATATAAGCCTTCCCAGGGCAGAAGTACTGTCCTGTTCTTTGAATACAGGCCCAGGATGATTGGGTCCTTTAGAAGGGTTTTCCTGAAGCCCAGGGGCCTGAAATGTAGACTCCACACAGTAGGGATGCTCCCCTAGGGTCAGAGACAGCTCCCAGCCTGAAAGCAGGGCTTAGTCGATACTTTCTTTAGTGATTCCTACTGTGTGACAGACATTCCCAGCAAATGCTCGGAAATGACTTTTTTCTTAAGCTCTTTTCCTCTTGAAATCCCATACCAAAGTCAAGCCCCCACGTGGTTTTCTTCAGTGATCTTCCCCTCTGTGAACTCCCAACAGCACGCAGCCAAGCAGTCCGTGTGGCATTGCTCCCCTCTCTTCCCTCCCCCACCTCTTTTAAATTAAATTCCCCTCACAGTGAGGGTGGGAGGTCCCTGACAGCACAGGGCACCCCCATCCCCCATCCCCATCCAATGACTTCTTACTCTTCAAAAAGGACTTGGCTGGCTAGGATTTGGTTAAACACCAGCATCTAAATCTGGAAGGTTAAGCACTTCAGTTTGCCATTCCCATTATCCTTCATGGGAATCTATGCCTTTATGGTTTGGTTTGGTTTTTCACAGACAGAAAATGGAAGGTTTATGAACTATTAAAATGCTACACTCAAGAATAAACGTGTGGTTATTAAATACCCTCGCCTTTCAAGGTGAAGCAAAATGGAGCTGTAGGGGTCTGGCTGGGTGAGGGGAGTGGACTCTGGCACCTTTGCAGAGCATTTGGGCACCTCTGCTTCCCATCTCCAAGTGGCTGGGCTGCCATGCATGTTGTCATGAATATTACTTACAGCAAGTTACGCCGACCGCGGGCTGAATCTGTCCAACACGTGGACTTGATTTGCTCTCCTTTATTCCCTGTGAAAGCCCAAATAACAACAACAAAAACAAGCCCAGGGACCCCTGGGAACCTTTTTTGCACTTCAGGAAGTGTTTGCAGCTCGTTCTGTCCCCTTTATTCTTAGGGTTCTTCACCCGCCAGCCCTCTTGGTTTTGAATACTCCAACAGGAAATCAAAGGATCACAACTGGAAATTTTGCTGGCTGCGACTGCTTTCTAGTTTCCCTGCTAAGTCAGAGTGCCTGATGTTTTCTCTTTCCCTGTAATTCCCTCTGAGTGGCCCTAAACAAGGCAGCCCTTTGTGAAGGTGACACTTACCACCAACTTGTGACTCACCCACATATTTCACTATTCAGAGTTCTTGTTGGTTTGAAGGGTATGAACATGAAAGGCATCAGACCAAGGAATTGATCGTTTGTGTGGTCTACCATGATGGTGGTGTTGTTGTTGTTGTTGTTGTTGTGTGTGTGTGTGTGTTGGAACTGAGCTTAAAGGTACCAGAAGAAAAAGAAATTGAGGTTCAAAGACTATGTTGTTAGATTGCTCAGAGAGTTTACAGATTTTTAAGACAATAAGGGATTATTTTTTTTAATCTTAGGGATAAAATAACTTCTTTTTTTGCTAACTGGTTGAGCAAGCAACCAAAATGCAGTAACCATCTTTGTGGTTTGATAAGTTAGATTACCAGGGACACGAATCATTTATGCTTACCATGTATGTGTACTATAGTGTGACCATGGCCTAAACTAATTTCTAGAGAATTAGCTTTGGAGCTAGACACTCAAGAAGCCTGGAAGGAAATGAAGTAAAATATAAACAACGCTGGTTTTCCCTGGGCAGCCCGACAGATTTCTTTCTTCCTCCTTTAAGTGGATTCAAGTTTTCTACAGGAAGAGTATTTAACTGTTAACTCGGCTACAGGAAAACTATAGAAAAGGGAACACTCCCGTCACCTCCCCATTCTACCGACGGTATGTGGGCATAGTGGGTAGATAGCTCTGAAGAGGGTTTTTTTGCTTTACAACTAGCATGGAATAGCTGCCAGCAAGACAGAATTTCTCATGTTTTGAGAAGATTAAGCACAGTAGGATAGGCGGATGGTAGTAGAGAGGCCGGCATGGTGTTGAGCACAGCTTAGTCACGATATTCTGAGTGCACTCCCGGTTCGTTTGCATCCTGAGCTGGAAGTGTTCATTTATGCAAGGTGCTAGCTCCTGACTACTGTGAGCCTCATTCATGCTTTAGCCATTCTCATTGCTTATAGCAAGTTTGCAAGAAAGCAAGTCAGTCTGCGGGGCTGTACCTGGGGTGTAATTGATTTGCGCAAGGCCATCTGCTGGGGCCCCCTTTACTTGTGTTTTAGATTTTCCAGCGCGAGTTTCTTTCTCCAGCCGTTTTTAGTCACTAGGCCTTCCCCTTTGTTAGGAAACGACAGCAGCTTTGTCTGGCTCCTGCCAGGCACTGTGGTGTTAGGATCGAGTTTTTATGGCAAGGGGTCAAGTGTGAGCCCCCGTGTTTTATTTTCTCCCGTGCATGCTCTTAACTGCGATGCTCTAGTGAAGATGAACTTTTTTTTTTTTTTGGTGGGTTCTAGTTGAATCTCTGAATGCATACCCTACTCTGAGTTTGGCTTGTCTTTGAAAAACAAAGTGTGTAATTTTCTTTGTTACAAAGGAAATATGAGAGGAGAAGGGGGAGGGAAGAAAATGTATGTAAATTCACCGGTCACAGGCGAGCCCTACTCTAATTTGATTGGGCCTCAGTTTTACACAAGCCGTCTCTTTTTATATGCACTTTGTAAGTCTTGCTTTGCAGCTGGATTTGACCGCACGTTTCCTAAGGGTCAATTTGAGGTGAATTAAACCTCAGGACCTTACTTTCTTCGTCTATAAAACGAGGGAATACAGGAAAAGCTGGGACCCCTTGAATGGCAAAGGATTTCTCTCTCAGCCGCAGTGAGCATCATTCAGAGAGGGCTAGAATAGTGGACAAAGCAGCTAGCAGAGCCACCCAAAGACAATGGCTTCCCAGTCCTTTGTCTCCCAAGGTCCTAGAATGACTTTCCCAGACAATAAGAGGGAGCATTTAGAATGGGATTTTATTGTGAGATTCTGGGTGACCACTAAAGAGATGAGAAGCAGAGGTCCTGCATAGACTGAGTCCCAAGAGATGGGCTGCCAGCAAGTTGCTAGTCTAGGGGTTTTTGATGAGACATTTGGCAGAAGCTGGGATGAGGCAGAGAGAGGTGGATTGGTCATTCCGGTCACCCCACCCATAGGATGTCCAAGTGCCTCCCAGACTTGATCATGTCCTTGTGAATAGCTTCCAGGCAATGGTTTTCATCTAGGGGGTGTAAAGGGAGAAGAAAGGTAACAAGAAGTCAGAGCAGAACCCTTCTGGCATTCTTCGCTTCCAGCCAGGAAAGAAATAAGGAATTTTTGGCTTCTGGCAAAGGACAAGAGTCAGAATTGGAGGCCCCCACCAGTTTCTGTTCCTGTTGTCGTCACTCTGAAGAGCTGTGGTAAACATTGTGAATATTTTGAAATTATGTGTTGTAAAATAGCTGAAGGCCCTCCAGTCCCTTGTCATCTAGATCATAACATTGTCCGTAACACACCCCCACACACGGAATGATATTGTTTATTTAAATGCTATTTTAAAGATATAGTAACACAAGTTATTATAAACATGTTTTTGACAGCCGCAGGCCTTGTTTCTGGTTTGTTCCTTGTTGTTGAACATTTTGTTGACTTTAAAGTTTTATTTTAGGGGGTAGCCTTCCCAATATAATATGCTCAGCAGACTTTTTCAAGTAACGTGTCCAAAATGAGCAAGTTCAAGGGTTAAAGAAGGGACTGTTTTTAGGGCTCAGAATGATCATCAGCCTCCTCCGAGAACGCCTTTCTCCTGGGCCTTCCAGGTGTGTAACTGTGATGTCAAACAGTCTGACCAAAATCAGACACTGTCTGATCCCGGGCTGAAGGGACCCGAATCTGGGAAAAGATTATTCCTGGAGTACACCTACACTCCATTCCCCCCAAAGCACTCCGTTGAGTCACCCCTGATTCATTTCCCGGTGATTTTGGAATTTTTTTTAACTGGTGGTACTGGGGCTACAATGGTTCCTGGTGGTCTGCTTGCAGAGATAACAATGTTAGTCTTTATTTTCCTCCTCTTTGTCCACCATCCCCAGAATCACAGCAACAGATCCAGAGCTGGATGAAGCCGTTAGTGAGCTGTCAGCCATATGGACTGGCCACAGAGACCCATAAAACAGCATGGGACTAAGGTTTGCAGTGAAAACACAGCCCTTAGTTTCTCAGCAAAGACCAGGGAAGGAGAGCTGCAGCATCTCATTAGGCTTGGTGGGATATTTATTTCTTCCCTGTGGCATGGTGCTGTAGCTTTCATTTAAATGACTTGTTAAAATTTGGCGAGGCAGGTAGTGGAGCGAAGGTGGGGCCCACTGTCTGGACTGACCGTCTTATTAAACACCCTTGTAATTGTCCCTCTTTTAACAAACGAACTCTCTTGCCATCTGCTGAGGTTAATTAAATAGAAGAGTGGGGGTGGGGGCAGCTGTGAGTTAAAACTAGGGAAGAGTAGACTCTGGAGTTAGAACCATGGAAGGTCAAGGCTGTAGCTAGGCTTTGGAGGGAGGAAGGATGGAGAGAATAAGAGAAGGGATATGTTTGATTTTTCCCCTTCTATCAGACAATCCATAGGAGGAACTGCATTCAACGGATACTCTGTCTGTCTGTCTGTCTGTCTGTCTGTCTGTCTGTCTGTCTATCTATCTATCTATCTATCTATCTATCTATCTACATCTTTCCGAGACAAGAGTTTCTCTGTGTAACAACCCTAGCAGACCTGGAACTTGCTCTGTAGACCAGGCTCACTTCAAACACACAGAGATCCTCCTGCCTCTGCCTCCCAGGCATGTGCCCACCCGGCTATATCTTTTTCATTCTTAACCTTGCACGGAACATTGTTTAACGGGGAAGGAAGGAGACTTGCAGTGCTTAAGAGTAGAATGTGTAAAAGGTAGGTTGTATTAAATTGTGTTATGTTTAGAATATGTGGGTCCAATGAAACTCGTGAAGATACCTTTTTAATTGCAGAAAATTCAGGTCTATATAGCACTATTGGGTGAGAATCTGAAGAATTAAGAGTCATTTTAAAAAAGAATTGAAAATTATTACATGCTTAAAATGCCTTGGTGTGATTCCTTATAGTGCCTCAGGGTGGGCTCAGGAGACTGGCTCAGCGGATTGTGAGGTGTTTCTCGCTGGGGCAGCCCAGGATCATCCACTTAAGGGACTGAATTTATGTTTGTCTTGTTAGGTATTTATGGTAGTCCAGTAAGCACTCCTCCTTTTATAAATACAGTTTTGAATACATAGGAGAACATTTGGGGTGTGTGTGTGTGTTTCAAAGAGACTGCCTGGAATGCATGCTGAGCATAATTTTAATGAAGTACGACATATTGGGAAAAAGCTCACAGCTTTAAGGACTGAACCGATCCCCTGGTCAGTAAAGTACTTGACTCACAAGTGTGAGAACCTGAGTTACATCCTCAGCACTCATGTGAAAAGCCAGCAATGCTGGTACTAGCTGGGAACTTACATTTTGGGGCCAGAGGAGGTTGAAGACAAGAGATTCTTGAGACCTGCTAGCCAGCCGGCCTAGTCTAATTGGTGAACTCCAGTCCCATGAGACCCTGTCTCAGGAGGAGAGGGGTGGTGTTCCTGGGGCTGGCACCTGAGGTTGTCCTCTGTGCTACTCACGTGTGTGCACGTGGACCCTTGCATGCACACAAACACTAGTGCAGAAACCAATTAAAAGAGCACGGCTTGATAAATCCTCATAAAATCCAATAATCAGCACTCAGAGTGAAAACCAGAATGTAGAACAGTTAAGACTGGCTCACAAGGTGTTTGCCTGATGATCAAGGACCCATATGGTAGGAGAGAATAAACAGAAGTTATCCTCTGACCTCCATACATGCTCCATGGCATGTGTGGGTCTCTCTCTCTCTCTGTCTCTGTCTCTTTCACACACACACAAACCAACTAAATAAATAAATGTAGCATTAGGGTGGCAACCAGAACATTTCCACATTCATAAGTCCCTGCCATCTCCTGTTCTGATGTGCCATGGTGGTGATGTGCCGTGGTGCGATGGTGATGTGCTGTGGTGATGTCCCACAGTAATAAGCTTTGCTGCTGCCGTGTGCCCATTCTCGGTAAGTTTCTTGGGGTGCAGACATTCTGAGGGCATGTTGTCAGTTCAGTTCCTGACAATCCACATGTAGGCTGCTTCTGAGTTTGTGCTTTAGGAGCAACGCAGCTATGCGCATCCTTGTACTTATATCCTTATATCTTTATATCTTAATGAGCAAGAATATGAGCATAACCCCACGTCTGTATCAAAGGTGGGAGCTGCTGAGCATGTGGTTGGCTTTAGAACATGGAGCTAGCTTTCCAAATGGTATGCAGATCCCATGAGCAAAAGAATAAGACATTTTATTGTTTTTTTAATTATGGAAATAAACTTAATAAAAGGATTTAGCCAAAATATTTTTATTTTAAAAATAACTTTACGCCTCCATACCTATTAAAGAATATTTTTACTTTTAGTATCTGAGAACTTTCTAGAACAGGAAAGAGTAATGAGAGATATCAGGCAGTGTCTTTGTCTTCACTTTTGGGGCCTTGCAAACTGCGGAGAAGTTTTGCTCCCTTGGATGGTGTTCATGAGCCAGGCATGGCAATGAGTGGCTTCATCTCAGCACATGGGAGGCAGAGGCCAGTGAATCTCTGAGTTCAAGGCCAGCTTGGTCTACAGAGTGAGTTCCAGGACACAGAGAAACCCTGTCTTGGAAAACAAAACAAAACAAAACAAAAAAATTCAAATCGTGGAGTGCCTTTGGTTTTTCAGGAAGTCAGGTTAAGGGAAAGTGGCAATTTAGAGCACAGAGCAGAACGGCGGCCTTAGCTCCTAGTCCCCTGGCCCTAATTTGTTACTCTAGTAATTCATCCAAAGGCCAGAGCGAAGGTTTTGTCCTGTCAAGAATACTCATCGATTTCGTGTTTTCAGGAGACACTTCCATTTTTCATGTCCTCTAATAACCAGGAAACATTTACCCGAAGGTCACCAAAATGTCAGCTAGGTTCCATAATTTTGAATTACTGTCACATGACCTACAGACCACCACTCCCCACTTTCTCAATAAGCAAAGTTGTATTTTGTTTCTTCTGCAAATTTCGCATGCAGTACAAAGTACAAAATGAAACCGTCTGGGACTCTGATTGTCCCCCAAATTTTACATCTTGCTTAAAATAAAGCAAGAAAAGCTCAGATCTCAATCACTGTGTGTTGAGCTGCCAGCCCTGCCTCCCACTCCCTCCACCCCAGGTCCCATACCCAAATTCTATACAGGATTTCTAGACCATCCTGAACTGCAAGGTGATACGTACCAGTTTGTTTGCTAGTTCAGCTAAAAGCTCTGCCTCTACTCAGTTCAAGACCTAGGTTCAGGCCTCAGCACTAAACTTTTGCACCTGGCCGTAGCTCCTAACTTTCACACTGAAATGTTGTTTCAGATACTTGCTTTTGCCTACACAGGCAATTATGAAGATGAAGTATAGTAATTGATGTGAAATTGTAAGCTATAAAAATTGTAAACTTTGGGGAACTGACCAGCTCTTTTAGAGCCTGGTAGGAATTACTCGGCATCATGTGACTTGATGTGCACACATAAGCCAACTTTTAGACCTGCTGCCAGTCACAACGTGTGTAAATTCTGCTGGCCTGTCTCCAACATCAGTACCAGGGGAAGGGTGCCGGGCAAAGACTGTTTCCTTTGGTGATAGCACTGTCACCCCTGTGCTAGGGTGCTTAGAGGGGTGTACTCAATAAAGAGTTCACTGATCACTACTGTATATCTCTAGGGCTTGTTAGTTTAAAATGTTTGTCAACCTAAATCAATTAGCTATAGACAGTATAGGAATGGATTACATAAAAATATTAGTCTTATTACTGTTATGATCATGTGTGTGACAGGGATTGAAGTAACTTCATGGGCTGGCCCTGGCACACACACCCACCCTTGAACTATTGAGTAATGCTCCTTCCTCTTAAGAAAATCACATTTGGTCCCTGGTGGGTGTTGGCTTGGGCACAGTGGGGCTGGTTGGCTTCCTGGGAGTCTCCCGCTGGAGAACCCCTGCCGTGAGAAGACAGTGAGTACACTCACCACGACCTGACATCGCTGCTTCAGTGAGGTTAATTCTTAATGAAAATGAACTGAGCATCTTTTTGAAAAGGAAATTATAGAAAAGTCTGGAATATAATCTGGGATTATGGTGAGTGATGTTGTCATCTTAGGCTCTGCAGAACTAGAAATTTAGGACTGTAATTTCCTTCCACCTGAACCCCTACACACACACACACACACACCCATACATACACCCACACCCGTACACACACACACTCCCATACACACACCCATACACACAGACACACACACGTGCGCGAGCGTGTGTGTACACACACACACACACACACCATCCTGTTATCTCTCCACTTAACTGGTATGGAATCTAGGGCTCATGCCAGGCAGGTACGCTGTCATTATACCACATTCCCAGCCCCATAATTCTCTTTCAAAAATGAGATGCGTTTTGGGATTCAGAACCCTGATGCCCCTTGATGCTCCAGCGAATCTGGAGCAGAATTAATATGTACAAGAAATGACTAATTAATGGATTAATACATTCTAGTTAAGGCTTGCCGCCAATTAAGTTCCAGACGTGATATATCTTGGTAATAAATTTGTTATGCAAAACTTAAACAGCCAGGGAATCCTAAGGAGAGGAAAGGCTAGGAGTGTGAGCTCTGCAGCCACATGGCCTGGCTTCAAGTCCCAGCCTTGTTGTGAGTGGTTTTTGATCAACATTTTAACCCTCCAAAGCTCTTGAGTTTTCATCTTTATACATAGAGTCATTTTAAAAAAAAATAGGCACACAAGATTCCATGCGTGCATTGCACTAGGTTTTTATATCTATGTGTTGGGATAACAATGGTATTTATTGGTCAGGGCTGGAGAGGTGGCTCAGCAGTTAAGAGTGCTCAAACGAAGACACGGGTTCCTTCCAGAGTCAGGGGATCCAACACCTAGACTCCGTGAACACCTGCACTCAGGCCCACCTGCCTTCACACAGGCACACAAACATGCACTGAAATCAAAAGAAAAAAATTCAAATTATAGTGTCTGTCACGAAGGAGTTTTTATAAAACCATTAAAGCTGGATGAAAAGGGTGTTAGAGAGGCCAAGGTGAGAATTCAAGGCAGAGGTCAAGGCCAGCTTGGGCTACATGCTAAGTTCTGGTGCACACAGTGAAACCCTGTCTTAAGACACAAATGACTGCCAAACAGAAACACATCAAAAAGAAATATTAACACATGGAATATGCTCAGATATTTATCCCATCATAAGCGTTCTGTAAATCTTAACCAGTGTTGTTATTATGAGCCCTACAAGAAGCCATGAAAACATTCCATGAAAACTGATAAGATGGCTCAGTGTGTAAAGCCGCTTCCCGACTAGCCCAGAGAGCCAGCTTTTATCCCTGGGACTTACTTGATAGAAGGAGAGGACTAACTCCCAAAAGTTCTACACACACACACACACACACACACACGCACGCACGCACACAAACGGGATAAATAAAACATAATTTAAAAGTTTGAAAAGACGACATTCCTCTTGCAGCATTATTTTGAGAATAGGCAGGCGTGGCAGCATCTGCTGAATGCATGAGCATAGCACGTGGGGTAGGATGGGTGGTATCGTGATCATTTATAATTCTAATTTTCGAAGCTGAAATTCCATGGCTGTCCTCCTGGGTGCTTGCGCTCCCCACTCTCTGCTCCCGCCTACCCCCTGCCAAGCCCCAGGCCCTGGGTCCTTCCTTCATTTGCATTCTGTTTAGGTTGCACTGGGACTTGATGAACTTGGCACTTGCCTTCCCGCCACAGCCACACAGGTGTGTTGGGCTGTCTGGGATGCTTCCCCAGGTGCTGACAAATGCTTGGCAGCCGGATAGAGAGGAGAAACAAAACGTTGGCTGGCATCTTCAGATCTGACCCCTGATTCATCTAGAGAGCTCCATGGCACCTTTGAAACTTTAAGGCAAATGATGAGGGGCTCCCCTCCATCCCTACTACTCCCCCCACTGCTATGTACACAGCTTGGCTTTTCATCTTCAAGTTTGTTAGGTATTCCAGTCGAGTCTCAAATCTACAGAGATATTTTAACTTCAGGTGCTGTGTGGAGGAGTGGGTGTGAGGTAGGCGAGGCAGGGCCCTGCAGAAGGTGCCAGTGGGCCACAGCTTGGCCCGGTGTCTTCTCTTGAGGCCACACATAGTTGGCAAGTGTCTTTGTTACTCTCCTGAGGGGCTTGCTTGGGGAATGGAGGTGATAGATAATATGGGGTGGGTTACTGGCCCGATCGGCATATGAGAGGATATGGAAAGAATTCTTTTCAAAGAGTTTTATTACATTAGATGTCGGAGCCTGTAAACAATTACAGCATTCAGGGAGTGCAGGATTTAAATGAGAAGCACAACTTTGCCAGATTACGGCAGCCGGATAAAATGGCACGGGCTCCGGAAATCTGTAATTAAATGTATTTTTGAAAATGAAAAATATAGTGTAACATCTGGTTTATTTCACTACAGTGCTTGGGTAATGCTTAAATAAATAAGTCTGACTGACTTTGGCTGATATTTAGGTTAGGTTACTCTCTGTAAAAATCGCTGTATTTTAATTAAACTTGTTTCTATTTGAATCTGTCGATGTTGCAGGCAACAGATCGTTCACACACATATAGAAAGTGAGTGGTAGAAAACCTAACGTTCATTTTCTTTCTTGTTGCAGCGGATCTTCAACTCCTTGGTTTACACGGAGAAAATCTCAAATGGAGAGAGCGAAGTCCAGCAGGTAAGACGCTGTGGGTCAGGGCACCTTGGCTTTGTCTTGGTTTTCCGTGGGGCTCCTTTCCTGGTAGTCTCCACTAGAGGCTTACCTCCTCCACTCTCCTACTTACATGGAGTCTTCCTGGATAACGGTGACCCTGACATTTCAGGGGCTTAGACACCGTGGCTGATTGTCAGCCATTCCTGGGGTACCTTAGGAGCTTTTCCTTTTGCCATGAACATCTGTGAACTTGCCAGATCTGAAACTAATGAAATATGTTTCATCTGATGTTGAAAATAGGCATTGAGGCTTTGAAATAGACTCCCATTCTGGCATCTGTATGCGCTCACTCTTTGGCCATGACAAACACCGTGTCGTGGCCCCATCCTCCACCCCCTAACACACACACACGCACACCACACACACACACGTTTTAGTTTGTCAGTTTTATGGAAGAGAATCCTAATAGCTTCCTCGTGAAGTTCTGACGGTGAAGTAAGTGGTCAGGCCGGTGAGAACAGAGCGAGCTCATCTTGGTGGAAGAAGGCTCTGGCATTGCAGAAGCTCCTGCAGGTGGGCTTCATGTGCTTTTTCTTTCCTCTTTCTAGAATTCTCCTCCGCCCTTTCCCTTCTTTATCTTCTTTCAGTGCTCTGTGCAGTCAAGATACTTAAAGCTCAGATTCTGTTTGTTTATAGCTAGCTGGCATTGCTGGCAATGCCTCCTGCATGAAGACATGGTATTGGTGAGCTTGAACATAAATAATTAGCACGGGTGGAGAAGATTGGTACAAGAGGAGGAGGTTTTAATTTCAGCTGATCCACTGACTTCGTCCCAGCCTGACCGCTGACAAGTAACTTGAAGCTAGGTTTGAAACTCCAGTGAGAAACAGAACCAGGCTCCAAACCGGGGTGCAGCAAAGGGCTTGCCCAGGACAAAAAGACAAATATAACAAAATGCATCATGATGTAAATTCTGAGTTTTTTTCTGTTCTTTTATTCATGGAGACAGCTTGACCCAATCTGAGCTTTTAAAGCACGCTTTTTAAAAAAGGCTTTGCGTCAGGGTGAAGTTCTTAGGGCTAGGTATTTATTTACAATCGAGTGCTCTAAGCTAGGCTCAGCATTTCCTGTTTATGGGGGGGGGGGGAGGCCTGTGGTAGTCACTTTTAAGTGGTGATGCGGGACTCTTTTTTCCTAGTTTGGATACTGTTCAGGATGAATAGCCGGAAATTGCTGTTGGTGTGCCACACTTGAGTCTTGTCTTCCTAAGTCCTGGCTTCCCGAGAACTAGAAGGCACTTCAGAATCATTCAGTCTAGAAGGGTTGTTCTGGACTACGTTTTCTACACAAAGCCTGCTCGCTAGAGGAGTTGTTTCTGGTAGACACTGCTATTTGATAACCCTTTAAAGAATGCAATCTGGGGTATCAGGTTGAGCCTCTTTTCTTGAAGTAACAGATACAGGTTCTTACACGGCTGTTTCCGAACGTGCAGCTGTTTTGTGTTTGGGGCTGACATCATTGCTAACCCGGCTATGAGCAAGCTTGGAAGCCTTCAGTATAATTGCTAGAAATTATAGTAACTGTTGGAGCACTTACAGAACACTCGTGGGAGGCCATTTCAATATATTGTGGCCAGGTAATCTTCAGGAAGAGTCTGTCCTACCAAAGGGGAGGGAACTGGGGCCTCAATAGGTAAAAGAAGTCACCTGTACTCATGACTATTAACTAGTAGCTAATTAATCACTAGTAACTAATTAATCTTTTTCCAAAAACTTGTAAAAATGTATCTAATATGTAAAGAAGTTGTAAAGCCTAAAAGGTACATTCTAAGGAAATACATTAAAATAAATACATCAACCTGGACTTCAGAGGCCCTTGAATGACCTACCAAAGGGGAGGCCCTATCCTTTCTCTCAAAGATTATTATTCACTACACAACCGTGGCTAGCCTGGAACTCACTGTGTTGACCAGGCTGGCCTCAGACTCACAGAGATCTGCCTGCCTTTGCCTCCCATCATTGGGATTAAAGGGGTGCATCACTATACCCTGCTATTCCCATTTTTATCAACTATTCCCTTGCTTTGTTTGACGTTTTGGTTTATCATATACATTTTACCCCCATCTTAGAGTTTCTACTGATGAAGCAAAACACCATCAACAAAAAACAAGTTGGGGACAGAAGGGTTTATTTGGCTCACACTTTCACATAGCTGCTCATCATTGAAAGAAATCAGGACAGGAACTCAAACGTGGAGGCAGGAGCAGATGCAGAAATCATGAAGGGATGCTGCTTATTGGCTTGTTCCTCATGGCTTTGTCAACCTGCCTTCTCATAGAACTCAGGACCACCAACCCAGGGAGGAACCACCCACAATGGGTTGGGCCCTTCCCCATAGATCTCTCATTAAGAAAATTCCTTTCAGCAGGATCTACTTTTCTTTTCTCCCTCCCTCCCTCCCTCCCTTCCTTCTTTTGTGGTGGTTTGTTTGTTTTCTGAGACAGGGTTACTCTTTGTAGCCCTGGCTGTCTAGGAACTTGTCCTGTAGATCAGGCTGGCCTCAGACTCACAGAGATCTGTTTGCCTCTGCCTCCCAAGTTCTGGTAGTGAAGGCGTGTGCCAGCATGCCTGGCTTCATCCAGATCTTATGGAGGCATTTTCTCACTTGAGGCTTCCTCCTCGCTGACTCTAGTTTATGTCACGTTTTCATAAAACTATCATGCATGCCCTCAAGTTAATTTTTAGTTTTTCTATATTTGTTCTTGACACAAATTCTAAGTGTAATGTTTCTGTTCATGTGTCTTGCTGCCTTTGCTCCCTCGGTTTTTTAGGAGCACTGATGACATACATCTACAGTTGGGTTCGTTATAATTTCTAATTCTATGGTATTGTAGAGCTTGTCCTTTACGGATCTACTTTATAATTTTTTTGATTGTTATACTGCTCACTTTTGTTGGCAGTTCCATACAGTTTGGATAGGCTAAATTCCTTTAATCCCAGGGACCTATTCCTGCTGCCATTTCATTGCTAGAAGTTAGGACCATGTGTTTTGTCTGTGTCTCCATGTAATTCCCAGCCCTGAATGGAGGCAGGAAGGAGGGATTGTTGGGCTTCACTGGGTGGCCACTTAGCAAGCCCAGTGTTGAGGATGCCTGGAGAATTGACAAGCTGCCCGCCCTCACAGTGGTGGCTTTGGGTTACTCTCCTACAACAGAGTTGCAGGTTTACTGAGGTACGTCCTGTTCAATACTTGGTAATTTCTGTCTTTTTATCTTTTACCAAGTTGAGGTATCTAGAAAGGGTATCTGAGAAGTTGGTTGAAGTGAACTTTTGCATGTTTACAGTGTGTGCTTACGATTGTTTTCATTTTGAGTTCATGATCTCATGCATGCTAGGCAACTGCTGTGTCGCCTTTTGGTAATGGCTGTTGTCGTTGCTAGTCCACGTATACCTTTTTGGCATGATTCGTTGAGGTGTAAACTCTGTACTATGTATTCTAAACCAGCCACATCCAAAGAGAAGACTCTGAGAAGATAAAGATACTGCATATCCATGCTATCTGGTCAACCATCCACTAGCCACATGTGACTCTAAATCACCTGAAATGTGTCCAGAGATTCTAATGATCAGATTTAAAATTTTACTTCTTTTTAATATTGCTATGCTGGCTGTACCTTGTGTATTCAGAGTTTGTATCTTCGCTCATGTTTCAACTTGTCCTTTAACTTTAATATATCTTTTAAAGAAGTAAAAATTTAACTCACTGTTTTTTCTTTTTTGAGTTTTTTTCTGGTTCTTTTTGGGCGGGGGTTGTCAAGACAGGGTTTCTCTGTGTAACAGTTCTGACTGTCCTGGAACTTGCTTTGTATACCAGGCCAGCCTTGACCTCACTGAGATCCGCCTGCCTCTACCTCCCAAGTGCTGGGATTTTGAGTTACTTTTTAAAGCTCAGAAGGTGAAAGTGCTTGCTGCCAGGTCTTACAGCCAGAGTTCCATCCCCAAGACCAATCAGGGTGTGACATCTTCACAGTGTACAAAAAGATTATTCCACAACATTTCCCCTTTTTGTCTAAATAAAAAGGAAAGGTTTTAACTTTAACATTGTAATCTATATATAATAAGAACAATTATCAGGTATTATCTAAATAGAAATGAAAGATATTAACAAATGAAGCTATCTATAATAAGACAAATTATCAAATAAGATTTATATTCACAATGTCCAGTCCATTTATATTTGGTGTATTTGGAGAAAATTCTCTATTATCTATGTTATCTTGATGAATTTAAAGTTTTATACATAAACCATTTTCTATTATGACTTATATTTTTAGACCTGAAAGCATTTTTTAAAGATAATTTAGTTTTTATGCCTCTTAACCTTATAAACTTTGTCACTTATGTAAGTTTCTTTTTTGAATTTTGTAACAAGGGAGACTATAAAAGTATAACTAGCTAATCTTTAATCTCCCTCTAAAACTTAAAAAATGATAGAATATTACTTGAGTAAACAGGAAGTGCAGCGTAAGCAATTTCCAAAACTATAGATATTACACAAAAGCTTGCTGCCTGGATAGTCAACCAAGGTTCCTCTGCAGTGTGGGGGCTTCAATATTTGGCCTACAGGCCTGGAATATCTGACAGACTTTTCTGTGAAGCAGGAATTTTTTGAAGGACTGTCCCAACTTGTTTTGGTGAAGTTCAACAATTGCTTTCTTTTGTGTCCTACTTTTCCAGTTTGGACAACATGCTGTCAGCAGTCAAGGCAAGGGCAGTTTCTTGCCCAGTAACTAACTTTTGACACAAAGAAAGTAAATTCTATATGCAAGTTCTTCAATGCCCATTGTCTTTTCTGAAGTAGATTGGTGTTGCCAGAAGCAGATGTCTCATTGTCATGAAGAGTCTTATGTTATTAAAACTTAGATGCCATATTCTGTAGGCCTTTGAAGTGTTTAAGGATCACCTTTCTAAAATATATATTTGTATGACCTTGAAAACATACCTAACACGACTACAAGTTTAATTGTTATAGATAACTTTTATCCTGTATTTCTTTATTATCCTAAATGACTTTCAAGGACTAAAACTTTACATTACATTTTTAAATGAACTGTATAAGTACAATATCTTAAACAAGAGATAGAAGCATATACAGTATAACAAAATAACCTTAAATTCATACTCAGATATAAAAATCCATACTAATGTAAAATATTTGAGACTCATGGTTGTTCAAAAGTAGATTCAAAAATCCACCCTTTTATCCCAGCATGTCTATACTATACCCTCCTCTTTTTTCCCTTCAAGAAAGAGATCCCTGAATCTAATCTCCTTTGTCCAGCTTTTTTCCTGACTATGACCAATAACAACTTGTAACCAACTCCCTTACATGATGATAACATCCAAAACCATCCGCCCCACCTCTTGGGAATGTGAGCATCATGTTTTCCAGACTGCTTCTTGTTGTCTGGGGGCAAAATAACATCTTTAAGGGATCCTGAGAAATTAAGATAATGGTCAAGTCCTGGGAGAGCTAGCTGTTGTCTTGGTATGATGGGAAAATGTGGGGCTTATTGGAAGTCTGGCTGGAGTATTGTGTGAGGCTGGATTATCTCAGCCAGCAACCTTGATGCTGTTCTTGTTCTGAATGTAAAACTGAGGAAACTGCAACAGAAACATTCCGAGATGCTGGATCACCTGGGCCACCCATTTTCATTGCTATCTGGTCCCCAATCACTGAAAACATGCAAACTTTCAAAAGTAACAAACATATCTGCATTACCACAAGTGTGGAATGTGTGGTGTGCACAAGTCAGTCAAAGATGATTTTTTTTATGTTTGAGCAGGTAAAAGGCATCTGTCAACATTATCAGTTTATTTGGACTGTACAGTCAAACTGTAATATACATCTCTATCCATGCCATATGAAAGGATGGCCTGTAATAAGTCATGAGGACTCTGTAGCCAACAAGGCTTAACCTGTCTCATCTCATCTCAGAGCTGCTCCCATGCAGAGGGATCAGCTTACATGTCACCTGTCCTGTAGTCTTTCCTGGCTTCCTCTCCCCATGTCTGCAGCCAAGATCCTCAGGAGATCTCCACCAGTCAAGTCTGATCTCTATTAACCTTGAAGGAAACCACAGCCTTTTATTTCCCATGGAAACAAAAGCATAACCTCTTCCCCAATGTAATGCATTTTCCCTTTCATTGTAAAGTTAAGGCATTTCTAATGAATATAGGTTGGTTTAGCTCAGCAGTCCCTTCCACAATCCAGTGTCTCTCAGCAACTTTTGTCTGTCCATTAGCATTCAAAGAATTCAAAATTAGCAAAGCACCATATAAGGTCCAAACTCCCTGTATTATAATATTTCCCTTCCTTGTATGGCTTATTCTTCTTTAAAAAAAAAATACTTCTCTTCAAAGAGTCTACTTTATTTTTTATTTATTTATTTTTATTAAAGATTTCTGTCTCTTCCCCACCGGCGCCTCCTCTTTCCCACCCCCCCAATCAAGTCCCCCTCCCTCGTCAGCAAAAAAGTCTAAACATGTTACGGTTTGTTTAGCAATGTGCTAGGCTTAAGAAAAAGGATATAGACAGTCATAACATGTTTAGACTTTTTTTTCCCATCAGAACCTGCTTTGTTGCCTCTCTACAATCTCTTCTGTCTGCATGAGCAAAACTTTAAACTACTGTGCATTGGTGACTCAAACCTGCAGGCAGTGACCAGGAGATGTGTCTCTGTACCGCTGACCACATGAGAGACTGCGGGAGTAGGAAGCTTCGTTTGACTCTGTTTTTTTTTTCAGGTCTTATGTGGAAATGTGTGTCCCCATGTTGGACACCATTTGTAGCTGGACTTCTCATTGGGACCATCAGCTCCTCAATAATTACATTGGACACTTATTGTTAATTATGAAAGCTTGGCTGGTAGCTTAGGCTTCTTTCTAACTAGCTTTTATAGCTTAAACCATTTCTATTTATTTATATTCTGCTTTGTGAATTTATTACCTCATCTCTGTATTACCCATACAGCTGACTCTGTGTCTCTCTCCTGGCATCTCCGCCTTCCTCTTCCCAACCTCCTCTGTGCCCTGAAATCCTGCCTAGCTACTGGTCATTCAGCTGTTAGTAAATTAATCAGGGTGACACATCTTCACAATTTGCAAAAAGATTATGCCACAACAGTTATTATTAAATTTAATTTATTTCTTGCATATGTGTGTGAGGGAGAGGGAGAGCGAGCAAGCAGACAAGCATGCAGTGTCTGTGGAAGCCAGGGGCATCATGTTCCATTCAGCTAGAGTTATAGGTGGTTTGGAGCTACCTGACATGGGCGCTTGGAGCCAAGCTTAGGTCTGATGTGGAAGCAGTACTCATTCTTAACTACTGAGTCATTTCTCCCGCCCCTGAGTATATCTAAAAGAACTTTTAAACAAGTATTTTATGTGCATGAGTGTTTTTCTGTATACCGTATGTGTGCTTTGAGGCCAGAAGAGAGTACCAGGTCCCCTGGAAATGGAGTTACAAATGTGCTATGTGACGGAGGATGACTTTGAACTAATGATTCCTTTGCCGCCTGAGTGCTGGGATCACAGGAGTATGTCCCTACACTCATTGTTAGGCAGTACTAGGAGTGGAACCCAGGGCTCCATGCACACTGCACAAGCACTTCACCAACTGAGCTGTATCCCCAGCTCCTTTGCTCTCAGTTTTAACTCCGAATCTTTAGAATAGCTACATTATCTTTAGGACACAATGATGTTTGCACACACATATGCAGACATGTGCAAGTGCAAACACACACACACTCCTGTCTAAAATCCTGCCATGAGTTCTCTATCACTTTTCCTGTAAGAAAACTAGAGCCCATGGGTTCTTGCCGTCTGTTTTTGCTAATAAGATCTTCTTGAGAGTCATATCTTATTTGTGCACATCATGGAACTTGGCAGGAAATCTAATGCATTGTTAATATCTTCGGTTAAGGGAGCAAAGTAATTAACACTAATAAAAAAAGCATTTCATGATTCTTGACTCTGACCACAAAATTCTCTATGGTGCACTGTTTTTCCTGCTTTTACCCATTATGACTTTGCATTAACCCTCAGAGCCTGGGTCTAAATTGTTTAACAGTGTGTGTTTTAAGTCTTTGATTGGCTTGTTGTCTGCAGTATTCTTGCCAAGAGACAGTGGCAACAGCCTCAGGAGAAAATTCCACCCCACACATTCTTGTGAGGGACTCGTCTCTTATATGCACACTTTGAGTAATTCAAGGCTTTAAGTTGTATGCACACACAAGGGCATTATGTGAAGTTGAATCTGAGTCAAGAAAAACATTTTTTGAGCAAGTGGCCCCAAAAGTAGCAAAACACGCTCCCTTGGGGCAAAGCAGGGAAGAAGAAACAAACAGAGGCAGAACTTCTGAGGTGCTGGCTCCATCCCCTAAGACATCTGTCTTTTTTTTTAATTGCTTCTGTAATTATTTATATTAGTAATCGACTTAACAAAATGGCAGATAATCTCTTCATTATTAATGATTCAGGCGCTGTCAATTGCCAGCAGCGGTGGCTTTAGAAAGCCGTGGAGATCATTTAAATGGGCAGCTGTGGGGAGTGAGCCAAGGGTTCAGGAAGAAACCTGATGTTGGTCAAGGCTGTCTGCATGCTGCTCTCCCCTTCTGCAGTTCACTGTGCCCTCGGGATCTTCCCCATCAGATGAAAACAGCCCGCTCTTCTGCATTAAAACAAAGACGTGCACGTGCATGCATGCACGCACACACACACACACAGAATCACTTTCCACCTGCACTCCTGTTTCTTTCTTGACAGCACAGCCCATCCAATTTCCTAGTTCTAAAATTGGCCCTATTCAAGGCCACCCATGGCCTCCATGTTGCTAATTTTGTGATCTCCATTTATATAACTTACGGGAATAAGAAACAGTATTTTTCATCTTTTAAAAATATATTACTTGTTCTTATTTTATGAGTGTTTGCTTGCTTTGTATATGTTGTATACTTGTAGAATTCAGAAGAGTCACAGGTTCCCTAGCGCTGGAGTTATGGGTATTTGTGAACTCCTATATGGGAGCTGGGAACCAAACCTGGGTTCTCTGCCAAAGCAGCAGGTGCTCTTGACTGCCTGAACCAGCTCTAGCCCCTTCTTCCATCTTCTTGGTTGACCTTTAGGGTTACTGTGAATCTTCAGGACAGCACGGTTGCTACCTTGTTGGTCTGAGCCTGTCTTCGTCCTTGGAGCTTGGCCTGCCTTGCTCCCTAGATTATTTTCGTTGTTATGACTGTCAATTTTGTTTTGTTTTTGACACAGGGTCCCGTGGAATTGCTATGTAGACCAGGTTGGTGTAAAGTTACAGGTCCTCCTGCCTCTAAGTCATCCCAAGTTCTTGGATCAAAGATGCGTGTCGTTGATTTCTGGGTGATGGAAAGTTTCATTACTATCATATACACAGTGTGTGTTATTATATCTTCTTAAATTATAAATCGTGGCACTGGGAAATATGCTGACTCTTTTCTAGGGTGGGATTATCCTTGAAGTCTATTACCTGATGTTCATGCTGACCCCTCCCCGCAGCCCCAAGTTACTTGCCCTTTGCTTGTAATGCCCTTTCAGGGGCATTTCCTTTTCCTTCCTATTCTGCTTTTTTTCTTCATTTTAGAACATCATAATGGCAAGCATTCTCTTTTGATGTCTAATGGATACAAATAAATGTATCTATTAGAACTTGTAGGTGATATTGACCTTTAAAAAAAAACCTAAGTTAAAACATTTTTTTTTCCAGTTTGCTCTTTCGGTTTTAGACACAAAATGTTTGTCCTTATGATGTATCCCAAGCTGGCCTGGAGCTCAGGGGATCCTCATACCCCGGCCTCCAGCTTGCTGGAATGACAGGTATATACCACCAAGTCTGCTCGCATTTCTCCTTCAAACCGAGAGTTTCTGGAGGTCTTTTAACCACTTCACATTTAATATGATAGTGAGATTATTAGATTTGGGTGAACAATTTCTTTCATTGTCTTCCCTTTTGCTCCTTCTTAGCACCTCCACCCTCTTTTTTGACCTTTAATTAATTAGTTTGTGTGTGATGTTGGATGAAACCCAGAGCCTCAGGCATGATAGTTAGGTACATTACCGCCAAGCCACACCTCTAACCCCAAATTGTTAAGTTAAAATAGTCAATCTACTTCATCTTTTCAGCTACGTTTCTCATCTATTTCGAGAGGAAATGCCCTAGAGATTATAATGAATACTCTTAAATTTTTTGTGTGCTAAAAGTTCGTATTCTACCACTCACCATAACTTTTACCCTTGTAATTTTATAGGCCACTTTCCACAGCTCTGCCCTTTATACTAATGCTGTCTGTTTGACATTACAAACTGCAGAAGACGTGGCTGCTGCTTTTCCTTTTAGCTGCTGTATTCGCAAATGCTGAAGTCAAAAGGAGAAGCTCTTGTCTAACTTATATACTCACATGGCCAGTGCTCTCCATTCTCTGTAAGGCACGGACCAAAGGCATCCAGAGCACGTCTTGTTTTTCCTCGAGTGCAGACATCCTGGAGACAAATCTTGATTGTTTTTCCTCATGCTTCCTGAAAATTTCCCACCTCATCTTTTCCCTTAGATTTTTAAAAAAAAAATATTTATTCATTTATTATGTATACAATATCTGCCTTACATGTATGCCTGCAGGCCAGCCAGAGAGGGCACCAGACCTCATTACAGATGGTTGTGAGCCACCATGTGGTGCTGGGAATTGAACTCAAGACCTTTGGAAGAACAGGCAATGCTCTTAACCGCTGAGCCATCTCTCCAGCCCCACCTCGGATGTTTTTGACTCAAGCCAAATTCTGGGAAGTGAGGCAGTTCAGCTGGTAGGCGGGTCACTCACCTGTTCTTCTGACTCTGTGATGTGCATCTGGACACCAGAAGGACGTCCACAGTGGGTGGGGGACAACAAACCAAACTCTGGTTTGACTTTTTTTTCCTTTTAAAAAATGTTTTATGTGTCTGTACCTGAGTATGTGAGTATGTACCACTTGTGTGCAGGTGCCCAAACAGGCCAGAAGAGGGCCTCAGAGCCCCTGGAGCCAGAGCCAAAGGCTCTTGTGAGCCTGGGTCTTAGAAATGGAATCCTGGCCCTCCTCGAGAACAGCAAGTGCTCTCCACAGTTGAGCCATCTCTTCGGCTCGCTCCTCATTTTTCTTTTAATGTTTTTGGAAGCTTTGTGCTCTTTGCCAGATGCCTTAGCTTCTAATCATGAATCAGTGAAAATTGTTATTTACATATGTTTTTTGTTTTATTTTTTCTTTCCTCTGGTTGATCTCCAGGTCTTCTCCTCCTCCTCCTCCTCCTCCTCCTCCTCCTCCTCCTCCTCCTCCTTCTTCTTCTTCTCTCTTTCTCTCTTTCTCTCTCTTCCTTTTAGAAACTTGATTATGACTGACTAGGCACAGCAGTTTTTACATTTATTTTGCTTGGGGTTTTGGTGTGGTGGGGTTTTTTGTTTTGTTTTGTTTTTGTTTACTTATGCTGAGCTTTCTGGACCTGTGTGTGTATGTCATTCATCAAATGCAGGCATCTGGGGGCCATTATTTCTTCAACTATCTTTTCACTATGTGTTTCTGCTTCCCTGGGTCCCTGATTACATGGACACGTGCTGTTCTGCTCTTTACCAGAACCACATGACCCTGTCTCCCTCTCTGCCTGTTTCCTTTTTCCCTTTCTAATCTTCATATTACACCACTTTTATTGATCTATATTTAAGTTTGCCTTTAGCTCAATTAATTCTGTATTAAATCTCCAGTACATATATTTCTAAATTTTAGATTTTGTGCTTTTCAGTTCCAAGATTTCTGTTTCTTTTCAATTTTTCTGCTATTTCTGTTTTCACAATTCATAAGCCTATTTATTTTTACAAACTTGAGCACAATTATAATGCTACCTTTAGGGTCTTTAAATGAGTCTGACCTCTAACACATTATTTGACTTGGCATGGTGGCTCACACCTTTAATCACAGCACTCTAGAGACAGAAGTGGATCTCTGAGTTCAAGGCCAACATGGTTTGCATAGTGAATTCCAGGCCAGCCTGCATAGTAAGACACTGTCTCAAAAACTGGAAAGTCATTTCTTAATATTGTTTGGAGTGGTGGCAGCGGCACATGTAGAGGTCAGAAGACAACCTTGTGGAGTTGCTTTTCCTTCTTGCCTTCACAAGGCGCTCTGAGATCACACTCTAGTCAAAAGGCTTTCGTGGTGCCTTTTTCTGCTGTGCCACCTTGCCTACCCCTGAACTTGTGAAATTCATTATGCGTAGCATCTTTTTATGAAAAGTGTATCACACTTACAGTTTTCTCGATATGTCAAAAAATATACAAGTTTCTTCTTGATTATTACGAAAAAATTTGGATTCTGTTCCTCTGAGAATTATTTTTGTTTGTGTGTGTTTCTTTGTTTTAATAGGCAATTGGCTTGCTAGGACTCAAATTCAGTATGTTTCACGGACAGCAGTTTCTGTGTCAGCTCAGTTTAATCCACTCCTAAAGATAGGAGTCTAAATATGTTTCTGGTCCCGAAGGTGTCTCAACACATTTTTTTTAATAAATGACTTATATCTATTCTCGTAACTTTTCTTAGTTTTCTAAATTATTAGGAAATTTTTCCTGAAAGATGTCATTCACTGCAACATACTAAAAAAGAAACATGGTGGCTTTATTAAAAAAAATACATATTTAGCTGATATTACCACTCCAAATTCTTCTCTGAGTGCAGTCAAGCCAGTGGCTTAGCAGAATAGAGCCACTGGGGAAACTAAACTGAATGCTGAGAGAAAGAAGGCGGAGTCAGGAGAAGCCATGTAGCCCCACCACCTAATGGAACCTTGCCAGTAAGCCACGCCAACGTGGCAATACACAGATTAATAGAAATGGGGTAAATTAAGATATAAAAGCTAGCCAATAAGGAGCTAAAACCAATAGGCCAAATAGTGATTTAACTAATATAGTTTCTGTGTGGTTATTTCGGGAGTCTGGGCTGTTGAGAAACGAATGAGCAGCTTCCATCAACAAATCTTGATATTCATGTTTCCAAAATCTGGTAGCTTGCAGGCTCTGGTTTTGTGTGTGATATCTTAGTAAAGTATTCTCGAGATTCAGACTTGTCCAGACTGGAGGAAACCTAGAGGTGGGGGTGGATGGATTCCATTTTTTTTCTAGGCCCCCACCACACCATTCTCCCATTTGTCCCCTGGGGATTGTGTCATTCACTCTATTCAACCAGCTGTGTGGTGAAGGTGAGCAGTCACTAAAAGTTGGTTGAATGTGTGAATGAAAAGCACCAAATCTGTAGGAAGCCTAGAAAAGCTGAGAGGTACCAAAGCCATTCAGATGGGAATTAACAGTGAATCAACGGAAGGCCAGAGCAAATAGATGGTTTCCTGCCAGCCTGAGTTCTGCACCTGTGCCTGGTTAGCTAGTGCTTGGGTCTCTGGGTCTGTTTAACCTCCTCTCTTCTTGATCTAACTCTTCAGAGAACAAGGTAGAGGATAGAAGTTATGGTTCAGCAGTTATGAGCACTGACTGCTCTTTTAGAGGACCTAGGTTCAATTCCCAGCACCCATAACTAACTGTAACTCCAGTTCTAGGGCATCCGGTGTCATCCTTTCCTGGGCTCTATGGGCACCAGTCTCACAAATGATAAGCAGACAACCATGCAGGCAAAACATTTACACATAAAATAAAAGCTTTAAAAAAGAAAATGTGTTACCTATACATAGTGGAATTTTATTTGGACATAACGAGAAACTGAATTATTCTCTTTGCAGGTGAGTGGACTATAGCAGCCTACATGTGACTTTCAAACAGGCTCCGACAGTGGATGGAGCTAGAAAATGTATGAGTGAGATAACCCAGACCCAGAAAGACAAACATTGTGTGTTTTCACTCGTGTGGATCTTAGTCTTGAATCTTTAGATTTGTGTATTTAACTTGAAGTAACTGTCAAATCTAGGAAACCAGGGGTGGGGGGCAGAAGGAGAACATCTTAAGGGATAGGGAGCAGGAGATATGTAGGGATACGGAAGAGGGAGGTGAGAAGGGATAACTAACGGGATGTTTGAAGAAGTGTTATGGAAACCTGTGTTATGTACACATACACACATACACACACGTATATGCACATGCTTAATTAGGATTCAATTGTCAAATTAAAAGCTCCATGCCAGATAGAGGATACTGTGCCTCCAATATTTGGTTAGAAGTGTCCAAGAGAACCCCCCCAATACAGACTCTTTGCACAACAGTTTGAGGTAAGACCCTATCGCTGAAGTCTTCTCACACTTTGGTCCCACGGCATGGACAAATTATGGTGACCAGGAAGTGTCCTCTCTGTTGACTAGCTGTCGTTGTCCTAGAATACCACTGCGTAGGAAAAAGATGCTAGCAGCCTTACCAGTTGTGAATTCTGTTGACGTATAATGACCAGCAAGGCCAGATATACCCTTGTTTGTAGCAGTGGCACAAATGTTAGTGACGCAACCACTTGCTTTCTGGTTGGCTGGAAGACTTGCTTCACAGCAGAAAACACAAGCCTGCTACTGGAAATCTGGCCAAGAACCCTTGGCTCTGGAAGTGAACCTATTACTATTTCACTAGAGCAGTGGTTCTCTGCCTTCCGAATGCTGTGACACTTTGATACAGTTCCTCGGATTGTGTTGGCCTCAACCATAGAATTATTTTTGTTACTCATTCATAACTATAATTTTGCTATTATGAATTATAATGTAAATATCAGATATGCAAGAAAACTGATAGGCAACTACTGTAAAAGGGTCATTCGACCCTAAAGGGGTCACGACCCATAGGTTGAGAACCAATAGGTGCTAAATGGATATAGTGTCAAATTACTGTCTTCATTTCTTTCCCTTCACCTGTAGATTAGTGCACATTTCATACCTCATCAGAGGAAGTTTCTTTGTGCAATGGACAGTGGCTAATTCAGAAACTCAGATCTGGTCCAAGTGCAGAGAATCAAATGTCTTTGGAGTGCTCATCCACAAATGGGACGTCTGTAACATACACTCCCTAAGCTTAGAAACTGGAGTAAAGAAGTGCAGCAGGATTTCAAGAGCCAGAGGCTGTGGGGGACTGGCAGTAAACAGTGTCATCTGGACATGACAGGGCCACTGCCCTTTAACGTCACAGCTCCCATTGTCTGTACAGTGTTATCATTCTGCCGCAGAGATGGCAGCTCATGAGCTCCTACCCCTAACTGAGGAGCGATGGACAACTGATCGCATCATTGTTCTGTAAGCATGTGATCCCTAGCAGGCTGACCGCACGCCAGTGGCGGCCCCACATCCAGGAGTAGACAGGCAACACTGATTTACTGGGTTGTTGTAAAACCACAAGCACTAGAAGTTGGGAGTTGGGATGAATGAGACCAAATGCTTTGAATGAAATTCTCCAAAAATTAATTTTAAAATATTTTCAAAAGAAATTTCCCATGCAGAACTACCCAGCTAAGAGATTAGGGAATCCTAATCATGTTGTTTAGATGTTCTCTTACGTCTTCAAATTTATCCAGGGCTTAGGGGGAGTCCTGTAGATACCGATAATAGAGCACAGTGACCTAGCTTGTATCCTCCCCCTCCTTTCTCCTGCAATTCACTTAACTTGTTCCCTATGTTAGAGTTTTATGAGGTTGATTTTTTTTTTAATGATATACCATTTTTGAAACAGAAAAGGTTTATGGACAATTACACTATGCCAAAATCATGCAAGATTAAATTTCTCTACTCACCTCTCAATCCCTCTATCTAGGTACCTAGATAGATACTGTGAATGTAGAGTCTCTAGCATGCCACATCAGAACTCTGCCAACTGAGCTATAGTCCTAGCTCAAGTTATCCTTAAAAGTATCTTTCCCTTACATTTATTTATCTTTATATGTATTGCATAGATGTCAGAGGATAATATACAGAAGTCGGTTCTCTCCTTTCACCATGTAGGTACTAGGGATTGAACTCTGGTAGCAGGCACCTTTACCCATTGAATTACCCCTGCAGGGGCTCTGACCTTCTGCAGGTCAGGGAGACTGGGAATGAGATACAGAATCAGCTAGAAAAACATACAGACTTTTTTTCTGAGGGGGAAAAGCTTCTCTTTTATTATTGGTTCTGTCCTTATTCTTCTCTATTCTCTTTTTTGTTCTGTTCTTTTACCCCGGTTTCCCTTCTTCTGCTTTCCTGATGTCTTCCCTCCCCACTACCCCTGATGACTTCCTTCTGCATCTTTCCTGGTATTTTCCTTCTAACTTCGTTTTTTTCCCCTTACAGCTTAAATACCCTAGCAGAATCTTTCAAGTAATGTAAATATTAAAATCAGGTTACATTCTTTTTTTAAGTAAATGAATACAAATAAACGATATGTTTCCCACATTCCTTGCATGATTAAACATTCTATATGTTATGGGTGAAAAACAAATTATTCCAAGAACCTTCATACAGTTAAACATTTATATCTGTGAGACTCCTCATAGATCAGAAGCCTTTCCGCCATAACAATTTACATAGGCAGTAGTTTTTATAATTGCCAGAAAGCCAGTTTCATTTTTTAATACTTTAAAGTCCTGTCCATTTGTCTTAACTAACCATCCAGTTCTTTGTTTTGTTTTGGTTAGGTTTTTTGTTTGTTTGTTTATTTTGTTTTTTGAGACAAGTTTCTCTGCAGCTTTGTAGCCTATCCTGAAACTAGTTCTTGTAGACCAGGATGGCCTCAAATTCACAGAGATCCCTGCCTCTGCCTCCCGAGTACTGGGATTAAAGGTGTGTGCCACCACTGCCCAGCGCAGTTCTTTGGTTTTTAGTTACATGAAGTCATCATTTCAAACTCTGTTTTAGCTATGGTGCACACTGAAACCCACGAACACATTTCCCAGCATCAAAAAGAACTGGAGCTAACTCCTGGGACTCGATTGTTTTCCTTTATCATTAACCTAAACCACAGTCTACATGGCTTCTCAAGAGAAACTCCTAAGTCCTAGTTGTGTGATGTTTTCTTTTTCTTATTTTCTATCCTCTGCAGCCTCTGCTTTATCAGGGAGGGGGCAACATCATATCCTGCTTTTACCTATATTAATTTTCCCACGAAACTAACCTCTATCATAATGCCTTACTATATTTTTTTTAATATTTATTTATTATGGATACAATATTCTGTTTATATATATGTCTGCAGGCTAGAAGAGGACACCAGACCTCATTACAGATGGTTGTGAGCCACCATGTGGTTGCTGGGAATCGAACTCGGGTCCTTTGGAACAGCACGCAATGCTCTTAACCACTGAGCCATCTCTCCAGCCCCCCTTACTATATTTGTTAAAAAAAACCTTAATCATTAAAGTTCTATTTAAACTACCACTATTATTGCATAAAATAATCACTTCAGTTAGACAGTACAGAGTAAAAGGAAATCATCTTCATAATAATCCACAGGTAAAAATGCCCAGGAAAGGGCTGAAGAGATGGCCCAGGGGTTAAGAGCACTGGCTGCTCTTCAGAGCTTCTAAGTTCTCAGGTTCTCAGCAGCCACACGGTGGCTCACAACCATCTATAATAAGATCTGGAGCCCTCTTCTGACATGCAGGGATACATGCGGGCAGAGCACTGTGCATATAATAAACAAATAAATCTTTGAAAAAATACCCAGTAGGAAAGGATATTTTCATGAGATAGGCCGTGGGGATTTCCCCACTCCCATTCACACCAAGCCAGATACCAGAGAAAAATGGCAGCCGCAAACATGTAAAGGCCTAGGGGTAATAGGATGCATTCTGGAGCTAAAGCCCTCAGAGCCTTGCCTAGCTGAGGTTCTCCCATCCGTGCCTTGCATTCTGATGGTTAAACTCCTGAAGTCAGTTGCCACCTGATGCTTCTCTGACATGACCACCTTTTTTTTTCTTCAACAGGGTTTCTCTGTAGTTTTGGGGGGTCTGCCTTGAACCTAGCTCTTGTAGACCAGGCTGGCCTCGAACTTACAAGGCTCTGCCTTCCTCTGCCTCCTAAGTGCTGGGATTTAAAGACATTGTGCCACCACCGTCCAGCTCTTTTTACCTTTTTATTTTGAGACAAGTTCTCCCTAAGTTACCCAGGCAAGTCTTGAACCTGCCACCTTCCTTCCTCCTCTTTTTATGTCACTAGTGTTATAACCAAGATGGGCTTCGTTTGGTTTGTGAGTAATACAAATTGTGATCAGAGGACTCTCATGAAAGTTTGGATGGGTTATATATTTTTATACTTGTTTATTTTATGTAGGCGAGTAGATTCACACAAGCCACAGGAAGCAATCGGCTGGGGGAAGTCAATTCTTTCCTTCCACCATGTGAGCTCTGAGGATTGAATTCCAGTCGCCAGACTTGGCAGTAATGCCTGTACCCACCAGTCTGTCTTGTCAGCCCTGAATGATGTTTTATTGGAGGGAAAAAAAATAAATGTCCTCTAGAAGTTATGCCCTTGAGTCTAGGGCCCCTATCAAAATAATGTCTCTATGTACGACTTTAAGGAAGACAATGGTGGTTAGAGAAGAGTGTGACGCGTGACTTGTAAGGAGACAGATGCCTAAGAGGCAGATTCTAGGCATACCGCTGCTAGGGCACAGGTAGGTGAGAAATTCAGCAAACATTTGTTGGGGACTCAGACACTTGATATTGTAGGAAGAGACACAGAAATTGGATCCCAGACATTCAGTCATGCCTGCGATAGCTCTTGCTAACCTCAAAAGTGGCATCCCAAAAGACAGATTCTCTTTCGGAAAATGATGTTTTTTTAGACACCCAGTAAAGGGCGGATGGATACAGTAATTGACTTCTAAGGTTAATTGTGTGACGTGTTGGAAAAGATTGCTTATGTAGCATGATAATTTGTTCATAGCATCCTACCTACTTCATTTGAGTTATTAAAGTCTAACCAATCTTATGATAGGAATGCTTCTTCTCTATTAGAGCTGACGAGGGTTAAGACAAAAGCTCTAAGCAGTTTCCCAGCGCCACACGTAAATTAGGCAGTAGGCACCAGGTTTTAGCCAGAGCGGCATGCTGCTGAAGCCCACATTACCAGAGGGCTTGCTGACCCGCTTCGCATGTAAATTTCTTGATATGCTTTCCAATTTTCTTTTGAAGAGCAAGAGTTCACTCTCTCCTGAGGGTCTCGCCCATCAAGCAACGTAAGATAAATACCACGTCTAAACATTGTAAGTGCTGTGATGAAACTTAGCTGCTAAATGAGGGAAAGACCGAGTTTAAATGCTCAGTTGACAAGGGTAACACCGTGGTGGCCAGTGCCGTCCATACTGCTAGCCACGGGCTTTTCGCTCTCATAAATCACAAGGATGGACTGGGCCCTTAGGAAGAAGCCGATATTACTAATGGGTTGTTCTGCAGGAACGTAAACAAGATATAAAACCGAAGGAAGTTCTTGATGGCTCTTTTGCCTTTCTTAACAATCCATCATTATTCCATTATTAACATAGCCTTAGGACAGTTGGTTATAATTTCTGTCATTGTGGAATTTCTATTGGGCTGTTGGGGTTTCATTTTGTTTTAAAATAAATATCTTCTAAATAAGAACTTTTAACTAATCGGGTAAGTGAAAGCCTACAGCTGTTGGCCCCAGAGGCAGGATTAAAGGACAATGGAAGTAGGCTTCTCTTGGTCTCTGCTAGGAGGTGGAGACTGCTTTGCATTCTGGGTGCTTAGCTATGGTTAGCACGCCTTTTGTTAGGAGCTTCCTTTGAGAATGAGGCAGTCTGTAAATATTGCTCAGCACTCCCAGAGGGCTTCCCTATCTTCAGCTTTGGCAATAATCAAGATCACTTGGGGCTGCAGCTCTTCTAGCCTCTCAGGAGAGGAAGAGTCGGCTGCCCATGTCCCTTGTAAGAGCTGGCGATTGTGAAGTAAGAGCGGCCAGCAATCTGTTGATGTATAAAGGAAAGTAAATTTGAAGCCCACTTCCTGTAACCTTGTATATATTTGGAAGTTAAAATATGTTCGGATGCATGTGTGAAAGGTTAAATTCCTGTCCTAAATTTAGATCAGTTGACTTCGAGGGTACACATTGTACATTAGCCAGTGTGTGTGTCTGCTGTTGAGCTAAGCTCTGATAAGCCTGTTTATACTGACTCATGCTTGTGGGCATTCATTCCTTTTATGTTCCTCCTGGGACATTAAAAAAAAAGCACCCTGTAAATATATTTACATGTATGTGTATATATTTAATTTATGTACATTTATATGCGTGTATATATTATTTATAATATATTTATGTTGTTTACACATTTGAATATAGTAGATCATATTTATACTCATTACATACATAGTATTTATTGTTACAGTGATGAATATTCTCTTGGACGACTGTTCCTGGGGATGGGACCCAGGAATTCAGGCCAGCTAAGCATGAGTTTCATAACTAAGCCATACTCCCAATTCCCATATGTTGTCAGACTTTCTCTTTGGGAGCACCAGCTCCCAAATAATGACACGGAGACATTTTACTAATTACAAAAGTTTGCCTTTAGCGTAGACTTATTAAAAACTAGCTCTTATAACTTAAATCAGTCCATTCATATTAATCTATATTCCGCCATGTGTTTTTTTTTCCTCTCCTCCACCATGTATCTCTGCCTCCCTCTGCATCTCTTTGGTGAAATCCACCTCTCTTCTTCCTAGAGTTTCTATCTCTGCCCAGAAGTCCCCTCTAACCTGTCCTGCCTAGCTATCGGCCATTCAGCTCTTTGGTAAACCAAGCAGGTGCCTTAGGCAGGCAAGGTAAAAGAGCGACACATCTTCATACCGTTTGTGTAAATATCCCGCAACACCCATATGTACCACCTATACCAACTCTAGGAAGCACTTTCTTTATAAACACTACCACTACACCCATATATACCACCTATCCCAATTCCAGGAAATAACGTTCTTTATAAACACTACCGCTACTACCACGGGTATAATTCAAAATCTTAAAATTCTTGTTTTAGATTTTGCATGATATACTGTTTTGGCAGAAACACAAATGAGTGCACTTCCCACTCACCTTATTCCCTCTCCTTGTGTCCTAACTGCAAGGAAGTAGAAGAAAGGGCTGTACGATTGCCCCAGCAGTACTGGGAACTCGTGGTTCCAGGCAGGCACAGACGCAGGAAATAGGCTGCAGTCAGGACAGAGGAGAGCAAAGCCTTTGAGTCAGGCTGAGAAAAGATGCCTCTGCTCCAGTGTGTGCCTCCAAGCTCTGGCCGGGGCTTGAGCTTTTGACCAAGCCCTGTCCCTGTGTACACATGTGTGGGTGCCTTCTCCCAGAACAGGGGCCCTGGCTTCACCCTCATTCAGAGTTCCATTTAGCTAGAGCAGGGGTTCTCAACCTTCTGACTGCTGTGACTCTTGAATACAGTTCTTCATGTTGTAGTGACCCCCCCCCCAGACACACACCATAAAACTATTTCATTACTGCTCCATAACCATAATTTTGCTACTGTTATGAATCATAATATAAATATGTGATGTGTGTCCCCTGTGGGGTTGTGACCCAGATGTTGAGAACCACTGGACTGAAAGTGATAGATCGAGTCATCGTCTTCATTCCAAAGTCCAAGAACTTTTTCGCCATGAGAAAAACAGAAAACAAGCTCATTTTGTGCACAATTCTAACGTCCCAGGGATGAAATACTAATTAGGAAATGTTGAGAGGTCTCCAGTTCCCCACCCTCTAATTCTAACTCCATCCTCCACCCCAAACTGTCTCCCCTTCTAGAAAAATAAAATAACCTCACCATTATTCATCCATCTGTTACCAAATGCTGCTTCCCCAGGCAAGAGTAACCTCAAATCATTTCTGCAGAATCTGCATTTATAAACAAATGCAGATCCAGACATACTCTGAAACTTGGGGAATGACTTAGAAACAAGGGCCATTTCTGTCCCTAACGTTTCTTGGTGCAATAGGAAACACTTTGGTAGTAGTGCAAGGGGGTTAATTGCTGCAAGAACCAGGGACGACTGAGCCGGCTTAATGTTTTTCAACTTTGGACCCCTGAAATAAGGTGTGGTATAATAAAATTGGCCATAACCAGAATCTACAGCTTTATTTAGAAGTATTAGTTAGATGTATTAGAGTATTAGAAGAGTATTAGAAGATGGGACAGCCAGGGATCATATAGAAATACCTGTTCTGGGCATTGCCTTCACTGTCCCCTTTGTGACCTTCAGTCCTTTGCCCTGTTGCAAAGCCCACGAGATACTTCTGCAAAGGGACACTGTCTTATCTACTAACATCACGCCAGCCCACCTCACCTAGGCCACTAAGGTGTGAGCAGTGTGTCCTTTCGGAGTATGCCAACGGAGAGCAGATACACCCAGGTCTTCTGTTTCCTACCCACTCTGTCATTAGCCAGGGCAAGTGCGTGGATCAGAGGGCGATATTAGATGCAGTTGCCAAGGAAACCCGCAGAACAGTTGAGAGGCTGTAATAAAATGTCTGTGGTTCAGGCAATGGTCCTAATTCTTCTGGTTCGGGATCCATGCGGGGAAGGTTTCTTTCTGTTGTTGATTCTAACGTGTCTTTATAGGAACAGTCAACATTGGTACCTCATTTAAGTGGCAGTGTGGGTGTGTAGGGGGGGTGTTGTTGACTTAATTATTATAATAAATCAACTTGAAGCTCTGAATCAGCTCTTGTAGATACCTGCCTGCCCTGTAAGGGCCCCTGCCGCTCAGGAGCTGCTTGCTTCTGCTGAGGTATCTTAAAGCTAACCGCCTGGGGCTGAGGAGAAGGCTTAGCAGTTAAGCACCTTCCTGCTCTTACAGAGGACGTGGCTTAGATTCCTTCCTCCCACTTTGTGGCTCACAGCCATCTGTAACCTATGCCTTCTTCTGGCCTCCATGGACACACGACATGCGTGTGGTGCATATACATATATCCAGGCAAAATATTCATACGCGCAAAATATATTTTTAAAAGCCAAAGGCCTGGAAGTGATCTTTTCTCTCTTGAATGACATAAGCACATTACCAAGTGACTTCATTATGTAAAGGTACAACCAGGTGGGAGAGAGTTCCTAACTTTTAAGGTGGACCCAGCACACTAAGGACTTGGATAATAAGAACAGTCAAGGCTGGTCTTCTGCAACTGAAGCAATCAGATGTTTATAAGAGGCTCCGTTTGCAGCAATTTTTTACTTGTTTAGTTTAAAAAGGATTATCCACTATGACAGTGCTCCTTTAAATGCAGATACAGCCTGGGCTGGCCTGGGACTGGCATTCACTCATCTTTTGTGTCAGGGGAACTAGAAGAGACCAGATCCTTACTTAATGGAGCTCAGCTACTCTTAGAGGCCAAGCATCATTCAAGCCCTAAAAAACTACAGCATCAATTCCCTGGGGAAGCAGGTCAGTGTTTAAACTGATGACACAGCTTCTCCATGCCACGGTGAAGGAGAAGGTTTTTATTGTAGATAAAAGAGAGGAAACAGCCAGAGGCATCTGGAAGTGTCCAGAGGAAGAATGTGGTAGGCCGAACATGACTGGACTGGGATGGGGGGAGAGGATTGAGAAAGAAAGAGAGAAAGAGAGAGGGAGGGAGGGAGGGAGGGAGGAGGCGGCCTAGGGAAAGACAAAGAGAATGGGCAAAAGAAAGGGCAAAGAGGAAAGAAGGCATAAAAGATCAGGAAAAGGCTCCTTCGGTAGAGAGGAACGGACTTTACAAGTTCCCCCAGAATACTGGCTTTTGTCTGACCACCAGAGTTGGGGGAAATGAGGTTCCATTTGTATCTGACAGTCAGGAGAGGTGAACCGGGAGCATGTAGATTCTTAAGATTTTCAGAGACCTTAAGGCCAGCTACCTATGAGTTGGATTTCTTAGATTGTTAGCCAATGTGAGGGTGAAGAAGTGTCGAGTAGCAGCAGGCTTTTGTTCCTTTAAACATTTGCTGACCAGTGTTTGATCGGGGTGCTCGCAAGTCCAGGAGGAACCTTAAAACACCCTCGTCATCACCCTTCGTTTTTAGGCAGTAAACATTTTCTATACGGTCCCCGCAGAGCGTGGGCTTTGGCCTAGGTTGCAAGACTGGTAAAACGGAAGTTGTTGCATTGGTTGGAGAAGGGCTGGGCTGGTGTGAAATTTCAGGTTCTCACAGTACTCTCAACCTCTCCACCACCCCCAGCTCCCTTAGTGGCCCTTTCGTACTTAGAATTCGCCCGTTTTGCACTTGGTGTGTGGAATTATGCACATATATTTGTTCACAAAGCCCCAGCTTCTTAACCTGCAGGTCATGCAACTCAGTGTGGGGGCTGTGAAAAGTTTGGCCAACACTACGCTGTTTCTGAATGCACAATGACCAAACATTAATTCAAAACCAAACCCTGAATGATTCCAGGGTGTTTTTTTGGCAGCGCTTGCCCGCAGTGGTTCAGCTCTGTGCAGCTTTGGTTCTGACAGGCATTCTCTGCACGGCACATGTTGCTGTGCCATGCGGTGCCAGTGGATGCCCAGATTCAAGACTATTGTATGTCCAGTCTGCTCTTTTAGAAACATTGTGGTTTCATTATGGAAAACAGAGACTTAGTATCTTGCTACTGACCTTCATTCTTCAGTATGTAAGTACTGAAATAGTTATCTTTGCAGTGCGTTACGGAATATTTGACTTTAAAAATTGCTGCCTGCAGACTGGAAGATAACTCAGTGGGTAAGAAGAGCACTGGCCGTGCAAACATGAGGATTTGAATTTAGGTCTCCAGTACCCACTTAAAAAAGTCTGGGCGTGGCCATGTGTGGGAAGGAGACAGCATGATCCTGGGAGCCTGCAGGCTGCCAGCCTAGCTGGGATGAGATGTTCAGGGAGAGACCCTGTCTCAATGAAAATAAGGTAGAGAGGGCTAAAGCGAGACACCCGATGTCTCACACGCACGCGCGCACGTATGCCTGCGCACACGCACAAATTGTGACTTGAATTTTCTCAAAATTAGGATAGGATTTCCAGCAATTTCTAAATATTCCTAAACACACTTCTACAATTAAGTACATGTATTTAAATGAAGTATCATTCTCAGCTAATGATTATAAAATAAACAGAGCAGTTGGCTGAAAAACATTGATGGTGTTCTACATTCAGCATATTGAGAATTTAGCCGGCCGGGCGGTGGTGGCGCACGCCTTTAATCCCAGCACTCAGGAGGCAGAGGCAAGAGATCTTAGTGAGTTCGAGGCCAGCCTGGTCTACAAGAGCTCTAGTTCTAGGACAGGCACCAAAGCTACAAAGAGAAACCCTGTCTCCGGGTGGGGGTGGGGAGATTTTAGCCAAGACATAATTATATACATTTTATTCTGTAAAAATAAGCATCTTCCTAGTATACAAGTTTGCTTTCATCTTTAATAAATGGTAAAATTGTAGCTGTACCAAAATTGTATTTCTATAAAAAATAGTTTTAAAATAAATTTCTTTATCCTTTGTCATTCACTATTTGGTTTGCATACCTGTGTTTTATGGCTTTTTATGGTGGAATTTTTGGGTAGAAAGGAGTCTTGAGGGGGAAAGGGTTTAACAGCGCTTGCTCGAAACAAGTGTGCTTCTAGTGAGGAAGAGAAGGCTGGATAAACATGCCTTCTTCTGCCACCAGTGTTTTCCTCCTTCCTCCATGCTTAATGTCCTTTACAGACTTATTCCAGAAGTTGTGCCATCCCTGTGTGTGTGGTGGTTTCTTCCTCCCCGTTTCTCAGCCGCTCCATCCTTTGTAAAATCGCCTTTTTCCTTGGGAAGAAGCAGGCTGTAAACCTCCACGGCATAGTGGCTTGCTTCCTTCAGGTTTAAAGGAGCTCGGGGGCTCCTGTTACAGAGGTGAGTGGGCTGAAGACTGTGCTTCTCCCTGCTTCCTCTGTTGTGACGTGGTCGTTAAGAGTAGAGTGGGGTGAACAGCGGGGCAAGAGCGCAGAGAGCCCTTGGGTTGATAACCTTGGCTCTCAGGAGGCGCGGGTGAGCGCTACAGTGGCTCTCCTAGGAAGCCTAGCACAGGCTGCTGCCCACACCAAACCCATCATGACCTCTCAAGTAACCCTGTGCTGTGCTTAAAGAGAAAAGCCGTTACTCTCAGTTCTTCTCAGGGCACAGACGCCTCTGGCTCTCCAGCATGTCAGTGCTTGCCTTCTGGTTTTTCCATTGTTCTCCATCCAGCTCAGTGCAGGGGCCTGCCTCTCCCAAGATCTGCATATGTGACCCTGGAACCCAGACAGCCTCACACATAAATCTTCCGGGTCCATCTGCAGATTGTCAGCAGCTCCTTTGCTTCTCCCCCAGTTAGGCTAGTCTCACACGTCCGACAGACACAGGCCTCTGGAAATGGAGAAATGGAGGCTGACCCTGTCTGTCTATCTCTGTCTTTCTCTGTGTCGTCCCAGCCAGGCTCTGCTCAGTTGGGTAATTTCATGAGCCCCAAAGTAGTAACTTAGTTCATTTTCTGCTGCTGTAGGAGGAGGCCACAGGCTGAATACATTTATAATAGCAGGCCCGTGGTTCTAGAGCAATGGTTTTCAGCCTGTGGGTCACCACCCATTTGGGTGACCGACCCATCCATTTGGGTCACTTAAGATGACTGGAAAACATAGATATTTATATTATGATTCATAACAGTAGCAAAGTTACAGTAATGAAGTGGCAAGGAAAAAATTTTATGGTTGGGGGGGGTCACCACAACATGAGGAACTGTATTAAAGGGTCACAGTGTGGGGAAGGGTTGAGGATCACTGCTCTAGAGGCTGGGGTCTGGATAGGTGTCCCCGGCATCTGGGGAGGCCCTTTAGTGTGATTTCATTACATGGAAGAGCAAGAAATCGTGTGCTGCAAGTTAGCAAAGAGAGAGAACCCCGAATTCATTACCCTCACCGGGCAGCCGCTCTGCCAGCACGCTTGGGGCCTGCTAAGTAGATCCTAACTCCTCACACTGTTACAGTGGTGTGCTGGCTAATCGTGGTTGACATACCTGGGAAGAAGGGGCCTCAACTGACTCCATCAGATAGGACTGCGGGCATGTCTGTAGGGCCCTTTCTTCCTTGTTCATTGTCACAGGATGTCCCAGTCCACTATGGGTGATGCCATCTCTGGGCAGGTGGGCCTGGGCTGTAGAAGAAAGATAGCTGACCATGAGCCCGAGGACAAGCCAGTCAGCAGCATTGCTGCCTTGAGTTGGTTTGGGTCCTGGTATTTAGCACCACAGCAGGAAAGCAGAGTAGGACAAATGGTGAACAAATTTTAACATTAAGAGTTTTAGAAAGGAGGTGGGAAAGGGGGGTGGCGCACGCCTTTAATACCAGCTCTCAGGAGGCCGAAGCAGGCTAATCTCTGTGTGCTCAAGGCCAGCCTGGTCTACAGAGTGAGTTCCAGGACAGCCAGGGTTGTTACACAGAGAAATCCTATCTCAAGATTTTAAAAAAACATTTTTAGAAGGGATGTTCAGACAGCGTAATGAGCAATTGGCCATCTTTCTGGACAGGCATACGCTTTGGGGTGTCATAGACTGAATGTTTATGTCCCCTATTCATATAAATCCTGAAGACCTGGCCCCCCGTTGTAATAATATTAAAAGGTAGGTTATTTGGGGAGTGAGTAGGTTTAGATGACCTTGTGAGTATAGAGAAATGATGAGGTTAATGCCTTCGCCAAAAGAACCGGAGCCGGTTCTCCTGCATGTGAGTTGGTAAGAGGGTGGTCATTGGCAAGCTGGGAAGGGGCCTCAGTAGACCCGCCAGCATATTTGTCTCGAATTTCTCATCCTACAGAAATAAATGGCCCATGATTGACACTGTATGCGGCATTTGCTTCAGCCGCCAAAGCTAAGATAACAAGGCTCTGTCTGTGGTAGCTGTGCTTCCTGGAAGACAGTCAGATTGGAAAATCAGCAAGGCCCATGCTTTCTGTTCAGCTTGATGTGTGGGCAGTTTTGTGAAGGTAAACAATTAGCCCTGGTAAGCCATTTCTAAGAGCTTGGATAAAATTCACGAGGCAGCCATACAAGAGTATAGATTTGATAGAATTATTTTTGTTTGTTAGTTGGATGACCCCGGGCAAGTCAGTCCAGTGCAACAATAGCATATAATAGATGTGACGACATAACGCTGTTATGAGGGATAAACGGCCCCAGGTAAAAGCGTGTTTTGCACACTGTATAACTGATAGGAGGCAATCAGTTAGCACTAATTATTGTTGCATTACCATTTTGCTGGGGAAACGGGATCCTCGGGTGATGAAAGCCCAACAGTGTGAATTGAGTGAAGCGGCTGCTGAGTCCGGCAGTTGTGGAAGGAGGGAACCCAATAAGGCTTCAAGGAGGACAGAGTTGAGCTAGGGTGAGTAGAGACAGAAGTTCCATGATCTGGCCTATGTGATTTTATCATTTTCTTTTCTTCTTAAGAAAGGGGAATTGAGAGCCGGGCAGTGGTGGTGCATGCTTTTAATCCCAGCACTCGGGAGGCAGAGACAGGCCTGGTCCACAAGAGCTAGTTCCAGGACAGGACAGGCTCCAAAACTACTGAGAAACCCTGTCTCAAAAAACAAAAGTCAAAAAAGAAAAGAAAAGAAAAGAAAAGAAAAGAAAGGGGAAATGAACAGAGATTAGGTATATTTCCTGCCACCTACTCAGCCTCAACTCGGGCAGCCCTGAGTCTTGATTTCCTTGACTATAATAACAACACGGAAAATACCTATGTTCTTTGTTACAAAAGGGACAACCCACATAAAATGCATTAAACATGCAAACGTACAAGCAAGAGTAAAATTATGATTAGATAAAAAAAAACGCAGGATCTCTGAAAAAATTTTTAGCTGTCCAAGACTGTGATGTTCTACTCTCTGTACACAGTATTTTAGAATCCCTGACAGCTGGCAGAGGCTGGAGCCCAGCGCCAACACGTCCATCCTAGCTGAGCTTCCCTCTTTCCTTTCCCCAGGTGCAGAGAGTGTTCTTTAGGTTCCAGTATCCGAGACAACTCATTAAGTCCCCCAAACAATAACAATTACAATAATAACAAACAGCGGCAGCAATAGTAAAACACTTGCTGCTACCATGTATTTAGTAGTTTTGATATGTTTGACACTGTTAAGTGCTTTATAGACCTTATCCAATTTAAATCTTGACACCAGAATGCAAATGTTATTATTCTCAATTTAGAGGTAATTAAACCCCAAAGTGGTGGTGTATGTCTTTAATTCTGGTAGAGAGGCAGGAAGATTGCAGCAATTTCAAGACCAGCCTAGGCTACACAGAAAGCAATAGGACATCAAGAACTCCATAGCAAGACCCGACTTCAAACAGTTAAGATAAAGGACTGGGGAAGATGGCTCAGTGGTAATGTGAGGACCTAAGGTCAATGCCCAGAATCCACACAAAAGTGCTGGGTGTGGTGACAGGAGGCCCCAGGGCTCGTTGGCCAGCCAGTCTAACCTAGTGGAGAAGCTCCAGGCCAGGTGCCAGGAAAGTGGATATATACCTGCTTGGTTTACACTTAACATTATTTCTGGGTCACCTGTTTATACAACTAAATCCTGAAACTTGGTAGAAAAGAAAATGGAAGGTTTTCTCTTAGATGATAAGACTGGCATTGGAGGAGAGAGGTGTGAGCTGTTCAGTTCTTATCACGGCACAAAGGTTTCTGAATGTCAAATGTTAAACTCTTCTACATTCTATATGAATTTTCCTGCGAATTTTCAGTCCCCCGGGGGAGGCTTCCTGCCCGTGCCTGTCAGCCTCATTGTTAGATGTTTTAAATAAAGCTTTCCCTAACATAAAAACTCCTTCCAGCCAGCCCTTGCTTTTAGGAAGCAGTCATAAATAAAGTGTGTACTGGGCCTTTGCAGTTGGGTTTCTTTTACCTTTTTTAACTGTGCCCATCCCCCCTGCTCTTCATCCTCAGAAGTGTAAAGCTAAGGTAAAAAAAAAAAAAAGGAAAAAAAAGTCCCTTTGAGAGGAGCTCTGGGGAAGCGTGCAAATGACACAAGTGTCTATGCGAAAATTAAGGGAGGGGAGATTCAGCACGAAGGCAACCATTGATGTTGTGATGAAACGTCGTCACTGGAGATGATGACAAATTAGAATCGGTTCCCATGGGGACCACACACTACCTTCCTGATCATTTGACCCATGGCTGGATGTTGGCGGGCCAAAGAATTGACCCAAAAGATGACAAGATGGTTTTAGTCCCGTTGTCTCATCAGCATGCAGGAGCCCCTTAGGGGGATAGAGGGCAGAGGATAAAGAAGGATAAAAGATGAAAGCTGAGCTGTGGAAAGAAAAATGTTTTTAATTATGCTGAAGAGGATTGTGGGTCCACCTGTAGCTTTTTGTTGAGAATGTCCTTTGTTTTCCCCCGTCCGCAGAGATCGTGGCAGGATAGGGCCCCGGTTTCTGTGTGGCCTCTTGGAAGGGTCTGCGGCAGAGCGTTCCCCCTTCAGTTTAACAGATAACGTTCAGGCTTTAATCTCTCTGTGGGCTATCTTTGCTCGGAGAGATTCTGTTATGCTTGCCCAGCAACCTGGGCTTGGTTAGCATGCTAAGAGAGATTGCTTTTCGAAAGGGGAAAAATGGATTATTAGCTGAGGTTTCCATAGTGAGCCACCAGCACATGCCTTGGCGGGAGAAATGGAGAGCCCGTGTCATACTCCTCGGCTGTCCTCTGCCTCCATTTCTCCGGCTAGAAAGGGGTAACCGCTATTTTCTCATACACCATAGAGTGTTATAATGAAGTTTGTTAAGGTTAAAAAAAAATAACTTGAACGAAATACTGAATTCTGGAACGTACTCCCTAAGGGAAAGGAACCATTTGTCCCCTGTGTTCTCTGTTCAGGCTATAAAACAGTGAACATTTAAAGATGCCTGAGTTATCAGAATAATTATAATTTAGTCTGACACCATTTAATGCCTCAGTTAACATAGTCCGGTAATGTTAGCAAGGGATCGTGGGGTTTTGTTTTTGCGGGGACTATATTATGATACATTTAACCCTAATATCTTTAATATAGATAGTTTCATTGGAATTGTGAAGAATTCTGAATGAAATTGTATTTTTAAAAATCCCAATTTCTGCTGTGAAGTAAGAGGTTGCGTGGCGTATGCTATCCTGCCAAGAATTTCATGTTAAAGTGGATTTAAAAGGGAGCCGGGGATGCTGGCCATGTTGTTCACTCGGTAGACTGCTTGCCTAGCATATAGGAAGTCCTGGCTTCATTCCCCAACACTATGTAAACCAGATGTGGTGGTGCATGCCTGTACCATCGCCCAGCTTTCTGGAGGTGTGGAGATAGAAGGATCAGAAGTTCAAAGGCATCCTCGGCTGCACAGGGTTTTCCAGACCGGTCTGCGTTACGCAAGACCCTCTCACCTAGAAAAAGAAAAGATAGAAAATGTAGAGTGGAGAGGTTGCATTGTCAAGGGCCAAGAGAAGTACTGCTTAGAAGTTAGAAGCTTGGACTCTGAAGGTTCCTACCACCTTGTGACCTTGGAAAGGTGGTTTGATCTTCAGTGTCCACCTCTAGGAAATAAAAGCTTTTGTACCCTCTAGGGTTTTTTGTTTTGTGTTTGTTTGTTGCTTAAAACAGGTTCAAACAGTCCTTGATCCCTAACCCCAGCCTTGAGAACCTGGAATTACAGTCACGAGTCTCCTCACCCAATTAAAGGGGGCTTTGAAGGATTAAATTTAAACTATACATGTGAAATGCTTAGTGCTGAAACTTGACAAAGCATTCAGCAAAGGCTGGCGTTTTCTTTTTTATAACGAAACAAGATAGGGTGTCACATGGAAAACTGGGGAAGCTGCTATAGAGACAGGAAAAGCATGTGGTTGAGTTCTTGTAACTGTCTTGGATAGCTGAACCCTGTGTGTAGGTGCTGTGTCCACTGTTGAGGAATGCAGCTCGGGGAGCGGGGTGTACCTCCTGTTAACTGGTAACACGTACCAGGCTCTAGATTGAAGCCCATGCCCACCGGGCAGCCAAAGGCAGACATCCCCCCCCCCCCCGGGCTTTTATCAGCCAGAAACTCCAACTGCCCCACCCTAACAGTGAGTTCAGCAGCCAGTCCAGGCCAAGGACGCTCTACCATTCTGCACCAAGCCTTGGCTTCTTATGCTCAGAAGATGCTTAACCCTTTCAGGTTACATCTGAAGCTCCTTTAGGTTAGCTTTGTCTGAACAGGGGAACACGGGCTTTATGGACAAGATAGCTTTGAATTAGAATAAGTGGATCTTCCTGTTGCTCTGTGGCTTCATGCGAACCACTTAACGTCATTGACAGAAGACAAGAAGGTCTACACTGTAGAGTCCCACGACACAGGAGTGTCTACACTGTAGAGTCCCATGTCTGGCACATAGCAAATTCCTTCATATAGCAACTGTTAGAATTTTCTGATGAGCGCCTGACATCATCTCTCTGCAGTAGGTTTTCAGGCTACAAGCTCAAATGTTGACCATTCAGATGCAGCACCTATATTTGTGCAGCTTTATGTAACTTGCCTTCAACATGCTTGTCCTAGGATGGGGATTCAGCTTATCCTTAGATATTGAAGGGGAAAGGGGAATTACCTATAACACAGTGGCATAAACCTATGTGTTTATGCTTATGGACTGTGTGAGTGAAGAGTTTGGACCAGACCCTGCAAGGATGGCAGATCTCTGTTCTGTGATATCTGCACAGACAACACGATAGCCTCTAGGGTTACAGTTTTCTAGAGGCCTCTTCTTCTTTTGCAAGATTTAGTCGTGTGTGAGTATTCTGCCTACATGTATGTATGTATGTGCACCACATGTACACCTAGTGCCCTCAGAGTTCACTGAGGTGTCTGACCCCTTGGACCTGCAGATAGGGATAGTTGTGAGCCACCATGTGGATGCTAGGAATTGAATTCGGGTCCTCCACAAGAACAGCAAGTACTCCTAACCACTGAGCCATCTCTCTAGCCCTTTTTGAGGCTTCTTTACTTGTGCCCAGTTAGGATTCCTCCAGGACATGCTCAAGCCCTTGGTTAGGATGACAACTAAGCCCATAACATGGCCTTTCCTTGTGTCTGTGGCTTCTTAGAGAATGGTAGCTGGGGGCCACCATGAGGGTTGAGCAGACAGAAGCCATATGATCTTTTGTAACCCGGGTTTGAAAGTCATATAGCATCACTTTCTGTATGTTCTACGGATGGAAGCCATCATAAGACCATTCAGATTCCAGCGCTGGAGTAAAGGATGTGGTAGATCCCGATTTTTACACACTACTAGGATCGTGTTTGCTTCTAGTGGTGTATTAGAGTCCTGACTTACAACACAGTGTCTGCTTCCTTTGTATCCTAAGGTGACACTCTTTCCCCACCATATATTCCTCCATGATGTTCTTGCCAAGTCCCCATAGACCAGAAAACCTCTGAACCCTTGAACTAGCATGCAGCTGAGTTTGATCCTGGCAGCCTGATGATTTATTGATAGATAAATAGGTGGGGGGGGGGCTGGAGAGATGGCTCAGCGATTAAGAGCACTGCCTGCATTTCCAAAAGTCACGTGTTCAATTCCCAGCAACCACATGGTGGCTCACAACCATCTGTAATGAAATCTGGTGCCCTCTTGAGGAAGAGACCTGGTCAGTCATCCTCATCAACTTAGACCATGAAGCCCAATATGGACAAGTTCAATAGAACCACCATATGCAGGCTGCCCATGCATGCTTCAGCATTGCCAAAAAAAAACCCCAAATAATAACAATAATAATAATAATGTTGGTAATTTTTAGGAGTAAATTTAGGGGCTAGACGATTTGTGGTCATGAGAAACTCTCCTACGCACTGCAGAATGTTTAGGTACATTCCTGGCTCCTATTCTTTACTTGATAGCAGTTTCTACCAAGTTCTCACAACCAAGACTGTCTCTAAACATTGCCACGTGGGACAACATAGTCAGTGGTCTAACTTGAGGTGTGAAACCTAAATGGACTGTACGTATTGCCTCCATGACCTTCACAGAGAAAACCTACATCTTGGTACAGCTAGAATTCCAGCTCAGGGAGTAGAATTGTAGGTGGATGTGAGGATTTCCAGCCATCCAGAATTCAAATTGCTTTCTTATTCTTTTCTATGTCCAGAAAATCTCCTAGCTTTATTAGTATAATTTTTAGGAAACTCTACAAACTTGACTGAGAAAAATATTGTCTTAAAAGGCAATATTCTGATGACTTCCATGGTCCTGCCTGTAGGCACACTTGATCGTATAAGCCGCGTGACCCAAAGGGCATGATTAGTTCTCCTCTGGCGTGCTGTTAATGAATAGCTCTGCAAAACCAATTAGCCATAATTCTATCAGTCATCTCATTTGGGTGACGTTTTGTTGAAGGGAAAGACAAACAACACGGTTTTCCTTGGAGATGTATAATTAAGCTGTGGTATTTGATAGGAACAACAGAGGGAAAGGCAGTGTGCGGACCAATTTGCTTTCCTTATTCCCACAAGAAAGCAGATCGTGATAACGTGTTCTCTTCACATTGGTTAAGCATGTGACCATCTTAAGGGTGAACTGGGTCACAGCCAAGCATCCTTCTAATTATACCTTTTGTTTTATGCGAGTATCTACATTGTACCTCCCTTGAGAATTGCTGTTCACATGGAAGACAGTGAATGGCATCCCCAAGGGCTGCATAGAAGGCACTGAGTGTCACTTCCTTTCCTTCCTGTGCCTTCAGAATCAGAAAAGCTCTCTCGCTCTTTTTCTCCTATCCTTGTTTGCTCTCTTGGCCACAGTGTATTCCGTCACGCTGGCAGTACTAAAGCCTGAAGTCCTCATTTCCGCTCTTTCCGGCAGGTCGCTTGCGGCTATGCATCATTCCTGAATCTGGACACACAAGAGGTTGGAAATACAGCTTCCTCTCATAGATAGAAAATAATACTTTGTTGCTGTCTAAATTTCCTGCCATGATTGATGTCCAGGTGTTCGCAACATTTGTCCAGCCCACCAAGTAAAGTTGACTTGGGTGTAGTTTTTGCGTCATCTAAAACTTAGTGGATGCAGATTATTAGTTTATCAGGAAAGGCGGAATAAATGGGTGATTTATTTTTGCTCACTGTCATCCACAGCTAGCCAAGAAAATCCGTGAGAAGTTCAACCGTTACCTGGACGTGGTCAATCGGAACAAGCAAGTTGTAGAGGCATCGTATACAGCTCACCTGACGTCCCCACTGACCGCCATCCAGGACTGCTGCACGATCCCGCCTTCCATGATGGAGTAAGACTTAAGCATTCTCTGCTGCTGTTGTTGATAGACTAAGAGCTGGATTGCTTAGACTGCAGTATTCAAAGTGTCCATGTCTGATTATTGCCAAGGATATAGTAGCTTTCCAGTTATTTAATGCAAGCCCTTTAACATCTGTATATTTAAATTTGTTGGCTTCTGTCCATAAATCTCCCATAACACTTGCTTGCCTAGAGAACTTCAGTTAATGTTCTTTTAAGCTTCTTTTTTATCTCCCAAAGAAGTCATAATTCCCTCAGGTCTGTTTCCATAGTTACTTTGTGTCTCTTCTTCCTATACTTAAGGTCCCACACCTTGCTAGTGAGCCTGCCTCACCTCTCCTGCTGCTCAATGCAGGCATTACACCTCCGGCACTTGGCCCTTGGTTTTAACTGTGCACTGATGTCTTAGCTGATTTGAAGCTAGGGGAGAGTAAAGGGCTTTCAGCCCTCAAGAATTGTAGAAAACATTGTGGAATTATGCCGCAGATGCTGACCATCAGGCAGGGCAAAAACGTGACCCAGAGCCATGTTGGAATTCCCCACAGCAAAGAGCCTCACCGGGCACGTTATATTAGACGTGTTTATGAAGGCACATGAGGAAAGTGAGTAGAATACCACTTAGAACAGAAACATACAAATATTGCAAACATCTCCCAGTAGGGGTTTAGTTTGGAAAAGCGAATGACACCCCTTGCTTGTGAGGTGGTGAGATGCAGCCACACTGTAGAAGCTAATTTGTGAAAGCTGTCCATGCACACATACACACACACACACACACATGTGCATGCATGATAGGCTTGGGAAGGTGCCGGGAGGTGGTGGAGCGAGCACGCCTTTAATCCTAGCACTTGGGAGGCAGAGGCAGGCAGATCTCTGAGTTTGAGGCCAGCCTGGTCAACAGCGAGTTCCAGGACAACCAGGGCTGCACAGAGAAACTCTGTCTGGAATAAAAACAAAGGATCTGGGGAGGCGGCTACCTAAGTGTTCTCACATAAGGACGGTGACGCCCATTTTCAACATGATGGTGAGACTTCAGGACTGAGATGCTGACAAAGTCAATGTGCTTTTCAGTTAATGTAATGAACCAGAGGACACAGTTTATTCTCCAGGAGTTTCTTGTGTAGTTAAAGCTTCAAGAAACCTTCACTGCTCTAGGAAGATTCACATAGAGTCCATCAATGGCTTAGTATAATTGGATGCTCTCTTGGAGATGGGAAATTTCTGACGATACACAATACCCTAATTCAGGGTAGACGATTGAGCCAAGACATGCCATTGTGTCCAACCAGGCAGTTCTGGGGATAAAACTGAGTAGTCAAAAGATGTACAGAGTTTAAAGCAGGGACGTCTGACGAAGCATTGAACTGATATCTGACGGCTGCTGTTTGCAGCAGGCAGGACCAAGCAAGGACCGCCTTTTCCTTGTGCTCCGTCTACCTGGCTTAGATTCTGTTTCCTTCCAGAAGAGCATGTGTAGAGATTTTTGGACTGATGATGCCCTAGCCTTCGGCAAGACACAAGTAGTTCTTTAAAATTGTAAGGGTTCCTGTTTTTAAACAAATGTTCAAGGTGAAAATGGTAGCGAGTTGTTGGGTTGGAAGCCTTAGCTCTTGTTCGACTCCCTTACAACAGGCTTTCGTGGACCTGCTGTCTGTGGCAGCATCCTGTCAAGCACACTCAGTTCATTCTTGCCCCATATCCCATTTCACAGATGTCTACATCTTGAATCTCAGGGCAGTCCCAATGGAACTCAGTACAGAAGGGAGGAACACCCAGTCCCACCAGGCAGCTGAAGGCATGGCGAAAGTGTTTGGGTTTTAAGTCAACTCTGTGACTCCCAGTTTGATCTTGGAAAGTCCTTTAAATCCTGAGCCTCTGCTTCTCTCCCTGTGAGCTGAGAATAGCAAGGGTACCTACCTCCCAGGGTTGCAGCGGGGGAGATGCTTTCAGCTTGAAGTGGGGAGGTGAGGCAGGGCCTCTCCTGTCTCCCTCTGGCCTTGAACCTGCAATGCAGCCAGCTGAGTCTGGCTTTGAAGTCCTGCTCCTCCTCCTACCACATTCCATGTGCTGAGATCACAGACCTGTGGCACCACACCTACATGGGCATTTTCATAGATCTGTGTGTGTTTATTTCAACGTCACCTTCTGTGAAGGGCACTAGGTTTCTTTTCCTTGCTATGACAATATCACAGTTTAAGGAAACACAACAAAAAAAAAGCTTGAACTAATATAAGTGAAGATATTAAGTGAACATGACCAAAATTTTGAAGAGGATAGGCTTGGTAATGATTGAAATTTTGGGAATGTGGACTTAAGGAAATTGGGGTGAAGCTCAGCAATAGAAGCCTAGCATGGGCAATATTCTGAACTCAGTACCCAGCACAGAGACAAAAAGACAGAAGCAGATATTGCCCCAAAATTATTACAATCGATTGATTTTTTTTTTAGAGCAGTGATTCTAAACCTCTGGCTGGAACCCTTGGGCAGAGAGTAGCTTAAGACCTTCAGAAAACAGATATTTATATTAACGGTTATTAATATTAATATATTAACAGTTATTGATATTAATGATATGTATTAACAGTAGCAAAATTAGAGTTACAAGGTAGCAATGAAAATAATTTTATGGTTAGGGGTCACCACAGCATGAGGAACTGTATTAAAGGGTCACAGCATTAGGAAGGATGAGAACCGCTTTTCTAGACTATGAATTAAATAGTACTAGAAGCAAATTCTTCAAGTTTTTTGTGCCCATGGCCTATAACTAGCCATATACAAGTTTGTTAATGTTGTTTTATGATAAATATAATCATTCAGACCCCAGATAAAGATTCTGTACTTTGTTCTCAATTGTGCCCATTCCTAAAGCATCAGGACCCTGTAAGCATCTTGTTTTTCTTCTGTTTTGTTTTTAGCGAAACTGAGACTCAAAACTACAATAACTATTGGTTATGCCAGTGTCAGTGTCTCTGGCCACCTGATCTTTGCTCACATATTTTAAAAGATGATCTAGAATTAGGACAGCGTTTTCATAAATAATTCTAACCAATGGCATATCTTCACTTTTTGTTTCAGGCCAGACTTTTCAGTTCTACTGACTTACAATCTATGTTTGGATCCTCCCCCTAAGACTTACTAGCATATATATTTTTAAAAATGTAAACTGGTCAGTTCTGGAAAGGAGCTGTAAGGAGTATAGTGATAGGCTTGTGAGATCACTCAGCTAGCACAAATGTTTGTCATAGAGCCTGATAAACCAAGCTTATCCCTGGACCCACGTAAAGGTGGAAGGAGAAAACCAACTCCACAAAGTTTTCCATTTACCGCCATGTATGCTGTGGTACACACCCCCACACATACACCCCCACACACATACACACACACATACACCCACACCCACAGACCTGTACACAACACCACGCACACTAGTAACGGATGATTAATAAACTTTAAAAAGGAAACATGAAATACATGCTTACCAACTCAGCTGCAGGACCGCTGAAGCAGGAGGATTGTGACTTCACAGGCAATCTAAGCCCTGGGGAGAAGAATGAGACCCTAGAAAAGGAAGGTAGGAGGGAGAAAATATTATGTAGAGTCCCCTGCACGGTACACCTGAGGTGACATTGTGACCACATGGGAAGAAAGCTGCAAAGTGGCCGAAAACGGATTCTGCCAATGAGTTTGTTGCTTCCGCTCTCGGATTAGCCAGCTCTTACAGTTCCCACTCAGAAGCCCTGGGAGTTAATGGTTTTTCATGGGGCCTTGCATAGCGATTAGGCCCTCTGTCTGTGTTTATCGAAGGGATGATCCGACGTCTTAACATTCGATACTTTGGGAAAACAAACAGGTTGAGGCTTTAATCTAAGACAAGCTCCTTGTCAGCGGGCTACCTTGCGGTAACAGGTAGAGGGATTCCTTTATTTCTGGTTTTGTTGGTGTTGGTTTAGCAGGGCTGGGGCTCTAACCTGTGCCCTTATACATGCTAAAAACAACAGTCTCGAGAAGCAGGGTCCTCTGTTCATGACCTTCAGCACCTGCATGCCTCCTATTGGCCCAGTGCTAAGGTACAAAGAGCTGCGGACATGACATCATATCCGTCATCATGTCTGACCTTTAGGTGCCCTTTTTGACCCCCACGGATATTTAAAATGATTTTCCTCCTTCTGTATCTTTCTCAATTCATTATCAGTATGAAGCTTTCTAAGACACACTTTGACGATTCCGAGGTTGGTTGGTTTTGTGGGGGGTGATCGTTGTCTCTTCTTCCTGAAGAAGCTGAGGACCTGGTCATAGGAAGTCCCCGATATCCACATTGCAGCCCCTGCTTTCATGAAAAACCATTCTCCCTTTAGAGGTTCTCCGTGCGTGAGTCTTGTCACTTGTTCTCTTCGCTCCTGGTTGGCCCACACTGTCATTTAAGTTTTCAACTCTGCCCTTTTAAAGAGCACTGTGCTACATCATAGGCTTGACCTAGGAACGTGTCTTGTCCACGTGCATTGCCTTCCACACCAACTTCAGCGTCCCTTCTCGTTCTCCCAGGCTTTCGGGAATCCAGCCATCAAGTGCACTTCATTAAGACATAGCTTGAGCTTAGATGCTTTTATTTTATGTGTCAAGAGCTACCTATCTGCTGACAACCCTTGCTGCTCCTGTGCTTTTTTATATAGCCGAATCAATAATTTTATCCTCCACATTTCAGAGTGAATTTCTTCTGTTCCCAATTCCTTTTATAGAGATCATTGTCCATTGTCATTCTTTTTTTGTATGTGTGTCTTTATTTTATAAGAAGGAAAAAAATATAAACTAGAGAGTAACCCTAAGCTAAGCCTAGCCTGTATGTTTCTTTATATCTCCATGAGGGGAGTCTGTGCCATTGGGACTCCCTCATCTCATGTCAGCTAATTGGCTGATCATTGTAGGGATTGGTGTCATCAGCCAAACAGTGTTTATTGTGAGTCAATAAGCAGTTTCTTTCCAGGGAGCATCACCTTGTCCCCTACAGCTGAGTGGCTTTAGCTGAATAGATAATTCCCTCAAGCTCTTCCAGGGAGACAATCTCAAAAGTGAAGAAACTCTTAGAAGCACTTTTAAATTGGGTCCCCGTTATTTTTCAGGAGCCCTTTAAGTTGGGGCATCTACTGAGGGTGCAGTCAGTGAGTCACCAGAGAAGGCGATGGAACCCATCCCATTTCTAAGCCCAATGTAATGTGTTCTCAGGAGAGCTCCATGGTGGCGGGAAGCAAACCGTACCATTCAGCGTCTTGCGGCTTTGTGTTGTAGACCAAGCAATTAGCTCGGATTCTCATGCAAGAACCGTGGCTCTTGGTTACAGTTCTCAGCATCAGCCACTATTACAATACCCTGTATTGCCAGGGTCCTGCAGAGCAGCAGAATCCACAGGGTGGGTATGCGAGTGTAGGCTGGGGGTGTGGGAGGGATCATGGTTTACCTTTAGGAATTGACAGATGTGATGATGTCGGTACAAGTCCAAAGCCTGCTGGGTGGGCTGGCAGGTTGGAGAGCCAAAGAAGAGTCGCAGCTGAAGTCTGTAGGCAGTGTGGTAGGGGGATCCTTTTTGATGAAAGAGGCCAGTGTTCTAAGAAGATCTTCATCTTGGAGCCCATGAGGCTTTGTGTTATAGGCAGCAATCTGCCTTTCTCCGAATCTATTCTTTAGCTGTTTGTCCTTCATAGGAAGATTCAGAGTGGTGTTTGACATTATATTTGGATACCATGGCCTGGCCACATTGATATATCCAACCAACCATGGTTCCCTGAGAGAAAGGATAAATGGGCAACCATTGATGTTAATTTTTTTATTAAACTACAGATTTTGACAGCGAGTATCCATTCTTACTTATATACCTTGCCACTGTGTTCTCACAGACATTTTATTTTTCAAAAGTTTAGAGCCACCTGGAATGGCGTCTCTGCGTGAAGGAAGTTAGTTTTCTACACAAAGTGGCATGACTTAGATGCTGTGTCAGTTTCTCTATCAGTGGGTTTAAATCTAAGTGTCACTGCTGTCCTGTGTGCTAGAGACTTGTCTTTTAACAATTAGCATTCTGACTCATCATAGTTGACTTCCCTAGAGTAGGTTCTTCAGACATTTCTAGTAGATATAGAAGACGTGATATCTGTTCTTCTTAGACTTAGCTTCATAGATATAGAAGACGTGATATCTGTTCTTCTTAGACTTCAAGTCAGGGGTTTGCTTTTACTCAAGTCTTTCATTTTAGAGACAATTCTTTTTGCTTGTTTGTTTATTGTAATACCAGGATTGAACCCAGATCCTCACACACTCTAGGTATATGAACTGGACTGTGTCCCTGCCCTTACTCAATCTGCTCCCCTTCACCACAGAAGAAATAGCTTAAGCTATTAAGACAGTTCTTTCCTATTAAGCTTAGCTTTGCCAGATTGTGCCATAGTAGTGAGACTGGCTGTCCCTTTCTCTACCTTTTTGTATGAAGGTCCTCACTCTGCTCCTCTGGAAAATGAGAGGTCTCATCTATACTCCAGAAACACCTCTGATCCTCCAAATCACTTTAGTTTCCCTTTAGCTTCTTAAAAGATATTTATGTCGTCGCTGATAGATTTACCCATGCATGTGTTGCTGTATCTGTCAGCACACACATATGTGGAGGCCAGAGGAGGACATCTTCCTCTGTCACCCTCTTCCTAGTTTTTTGACACAGAGCCTCTCAGTGAACCAGAAGCTTGCTGTTTCTCTGGGCCAACGGGCTGGTATCATCCTCTTCTCTCTGCTATCCTCCCTCTTGCAATGCAGGGGTTATAGACAAGGGTGGCTCTTTAATTAGAGCCATTTTACATAATAGGAGGCTTTTCATATTGTTCAAATTAGTAAGTTCTGGATTCTATATTCATTTTTTTTTGAAACATTACCTAGGTAAATAATAATTACCGAGCTAAAAGCACCCATTCATTCGTTTGGAAGAAAAATCAGATAAAAATAATGAAATCCTTCACATGGGTATTGAGTGGAAAAAGGATTTAACTATACTGAGATACGGAGGAGCTTTCCAGGCAAGGAAGGAAATGAAGAACACTCATGGCTACACGTGACCAGCAGTGTAGACGAAGACTGGTACTTGGTGCCAGTGACGGCAGAAACAGCTAAGGGAAATCATCACTCTATTACATAGGGGCACAACTGCCAGCTAACCAGAGCGGTGGGCTGTAGGCTCCACAAATGAGGGCAAGACCGGTACTGATGCTTCTCTGTCGCATACCACTGTGCATGACCCAGAGCAGACACTCAAATGCTCTTACTTAAATGGGGGGATTAAGATTTTTAAGAAGGGGAATGAAAGAATGAGACAAATTTAAGAGGATTTTGCTCATTAACTGTGTGAAGAACTGAAAGACCTAGGCTGATTTCACCTATGTAAGCAAGAAACTAGAAAGACCTGCCTGTGGCATGGCTGCTGGTGCCCATTGTCTGGGCTTTTGGGAGAGGGAGGAGTCAGAGCTGGCTGGATGTAACTCTAGGGAGGTGTGAGTGTGATCATGCCTGGTGCCGAGGTGTGTTTGCACTTTGTGTACCCTCTCATCTTTTTAAGCTACAACCTCAAGGACTCTGTCAAATTCAACCTTTTGTTCTGGGAGGGCCTTCGGTAAACATTGGCCTAAGATATGATAGGTCCGGTGGTAATGCGGATGTCGTAATTCCCAATCCACTATTCCTAGGCGGTCACTGACCGCTGTTAGGAAGTTGTCTCATGTCGTTTCATACTACATTGCTTTTTTCTGGACATCATTCCATGTTATAAACTCTCATGTGAAGCATGAGTTGATGCTTGGTTATCCCAGCTACCATCTTTATTTAATAAGTTTATTATGTGCACGATAGACCTGAGAATAGACAGAATTGCCAAACCACTTTTAGCTAAACTTGCCTATGTCATATCAAAGGTAGTCAATACACAAGGCATTATCATGGCTACTTTCTGATAGATCAAGGTGGGGGAAAAGCCTCACTGCTTGAGAATAGGCCAACTGTAGCCAGTGGGTGTGGAAACACAAAGGCTGTTTCAAGAGAGAGGTCACAGTCAGAGGCCTCTGATAGTAGGCTTAGTGCAAAAAGTAGGTGTGGCCTTGAATGGTACCTTTGCAGGTTGGTCTAGGACAGTGGCTCTCAACCTTTCTAATGCTGCAACCCTTGAATACAGTTTTATCATTGGGGTGACCCCAATGATACCATTATTTTTGTTGCTACTTCATAACTGTCACTTTGCTACTGTTAGGAATCATAGTATAAAATTTTTGGAGATAGAGGGTTGTCAAGGGGTCACAGCCCACAGGGTGAGGAACACTGGTCTAGGAGATGACTATTTCAGACCAGAAAAACCAGTAAGTGTCCATAGAATAATCCTGTGAGTGGAAGTTTGAGCCTGAACCGTGACCAAGGGTGATGCTCTGGGGCCTGGAGATTCCAGGATGCCTAGAGAGATTGCTTTCTGTAAGCACTAAGTTCTCAGACAAGAAAGGCTTCAACGTGGCCCACAGTTTGCCTAGGAGAACTAGTTGACAAATGAAGACCAGCTCTGGTGGAGAGATGAACTAGCTGACCATCATTTGGGCCAATTTGTTTATCACAAAGAGATGAACGGTATCAGGCCGGCAAACCTGACTACCCGAATTTAGGTTTCAGAACCCGTGTGAGATGGGAGGAAAGACCTTACTCCACAAAATTGTCCTTGGACCTCTATGTGTGCACTGTGGCATGCCCCTGCCTCCAACAATAGTTAAAACACCAGATAATATCTGAGACACAATAATGGGTACACAAAAGAAGTGTAAGTAACAGAATAAAATGCCAACTATGGAACCATGGTGTACAGATGATGCCAATAAGGCTTCCTAGAGGGTTTGGTGAGGAGGAAGATTTTTAAACAGCCTTTGTAAGATTTATTTTCAGCTGATGTGTATGTGTGTTTTGCCTGCAAGTATGTATGTGAACCACATATGTGCCTGGTGTCTGTGGAGGCCAGAAGCAAGAGTCAGGTCCCCTGGACCTGGAGTTTCAGGTAGTTGTGAGTTTCCATGCCAGGTGCTGGGAACCAAAACGATGTCCTCGCCAAGATTGCCCAGTGCTCTTCACCACTGAACCATCTCTCCAACCCCAAGGAAGATTTTAAAAGAGACTTCTAATTTTTAAATTGAGTATCTTGGAAAATCTGTGAAGGGTGAAAATAGAGGCAAAAGATTTGCAGGGAAAATGGGTTGACTGTGAATTGCTAATTTGGGTGCTAGAGTGCATGCTTATCAGTCACTAGGGATGTTGCAAAAGCCATTGGGGTTAACCCTTGTATTCTTTTCTGGGCCCACAAACCTTTTCATATCATTATAGAACGTGCATAGTGATTCAGGAAATGTGTCAATTTATTTTCAAGATACTTTTTATCTAACACATGTAATTGTTAATATTTATAGGCGACACTGATGTGTTTAATGTGTGTATATACTGTGGAGTGGCCAGATCACTTCAGGAATGTTTAGCTTTAGTGTTAATTTTCCATAAAATTTGTATTTCTAGACTTAACATCTAACCTACATTTTTTTCCAAGTCTAATCAAGATAGTACACGTAGAAATGATGACATAAGATTTTTCACCCTCTCTCTGTTCAAGTTTTTGTTACTATGCTTTTTTTCTGCTGAATGAAACATTGTGACTGAGGTGTTTTTGTGATGGTGACTTCTGTTCTTTCGTTTTCTCTGTGTCACAAGGCCAAAAAAGAAAGACAAGCTTGGTCCTTTGTGTTTAATTTTCTTTCTAGCCTTGTTTCTTCCCCAGGAAGATGTGCTTTGCTCACAGAGCCCCGGATGGAAATCCTTCCCTTTCATGTCACTCTCTGCGTGCCTTATCGGGCCCTCCCATCTTTGCTTCCCTGAGCAGTTATTATCTGCAGGCCTGCTCACCACCCGTCCAGGCTCTGCAGATATTGGTACCAGCAGGCCTCGAGCTGAGCTAAGAATCCAGCAAGGATTTTTACAGAACATTTGCATTGCTGAGAAGTGACTCTCGGTTATGTTATGAAATTTACAGAAAAGGGGCTGCATGCTTTTGTAATTCAGTAACAACACCCCTCGAGTCCTGTGAACAGATTAGTGGGACAGGAACCATGTCTGCCTAATCTTTAGCCATGTCTCCCTCTGTTTTCCAGAGAAGAAGACAGTGTAGAGAGATGTAACAGGGCCCGGGGACGTGGGTTTGGAATCTGGGTTCCTGATCCCAATGAGTTGGGGATTTTATTGCTGTGTATTTTGTTCTGTTGTTTGAGGCAGGCTCTCACTGTGTAGCACAGACTGGCTTTGTCCTCACTGGCCTTGCTGCCCTCCTGCCTCTCTCTCCCAAGTGCTAATTATAGACATGCACCTTCTTGCCTGGCTCAAATGAATTTTTCTTATAATGACAAAATAATTTGACCAAACGTGAAATTAGAAGTAAGGATGAATCCCCTGTCCCTTGAGGTGCTAAATTATGTTCCGTCTTAGACTGTTGTTTAAGACTACCGAGAGACACGTTAAATGATAAAGTAGCGGAATATAAAGTCCTAACCGTCTAGATTTTGTTGCCTAGACTAAAACCCAAGTCGTGTTCCTGCAACAGTATGTGCGATTTCGGGGGTGGTGGAGGGGGCTGGCTGGCTAAGTGGCTGCATCTGTGAGACTATTATTGACAAGAAGCTTCTTCACTTCAGAGGCACCTGCTTGTGGGGAGCTGAGTGAGGTCCCCACTTTCTCGATTTTCCTATGTCACCTGTAGTGACTGGAGGGTGAGAGCCACCTCAATACTTCCAGTATTGGATTTCACCACGTGCATTTTATGAATTTGGAGTAGAATTTGTCTTATGGTTTTCCTTTTAAAGTCTGGTTGGGGGAAGTGGAACGCAGTAAAGGGCTATCCTAGCTCCAAAGAGTAGACCTGGCTTGTCATATGCTTTATGGTACTGAACTTGCAAAACCATTTTAAAGGTTGTGGTTTGAGAGCCATTCCGGCTGTGATGTCTTAGCTAGTGTGATGGCGTGAGCATCTGTCTTCACCCGTACCTCTAGTAACCTTGCTCAGGCACCTCAGGCATTGCGCTCTGGGCCTTGCATGGCCTGCATGGGCAGGTCTAGCTCCTTAGTGCAGCCTGAGGTGGAAGCTGGACCAGCTCATCTCCGTGGTCACCTGCTAGCTGTTTTGGATGTCTCTATGGTGCAGCTCACCTGCTGTCCGCTATTGACTCAAAGAGGAAATTCACAATTTGTAGTCTCTGGCCTAGCATGGGATGTCCGCCTCTGGGCTTCCTGCATTTCTTCATTTGGCAATAATGACCAGTCCTTTACTAGTCTGAGTCTGGCCAAGAGCCCAAGGATAAAGGAATAGAGGGAAGGGTCACCCCCTCTTTGTGTCTTCTAAACAAAAGGAGTGCTTCAGTAAATAACGGTGAAGTGAGGCCATCTTTATGGTGGTCTATAAAGGGTACTGCCAGGCCACAGTTCCCTTTTGTGTTATGTTGTTCTCTTCTTATTGTGCCCAGCCTTCTCACACTTAGCCTACTGATGAGGGAGATAGGGATAAATAAGTGTTTGATGTGGTTATATGTTCTCTCCCAATTCCCCAGATGTCACCTCTCCAGTCCCACAGTGTGGCAATGTGTTCTGAGGAAATGGCTGGAGGGAGTATGTTGTTCTCCAGGCCTCTTAGGTAGGTGCCCTGTGCTCTGAGTGCCTCACCTTCCAAGGACACTGGAAACCAGCTCTTGTTTCCAGCCTGGCGTTGTTGAACCCTGGAGATTTAATCCTTATTGCTGATAAGAACAAAAGGAATGTGACTTATCTCCGCCATCTCTGTGGCAATGGAAGGAAAGCCTATTTCTTGCAATGTGATTACATGCTATTTGACAGCTTTTCCGTTTGCCCGCTAATTCGGGTGTTTGGATAAGTATGCTCGGTTGTGGGGGTTTGAGGATCATTGACTTTATGAATGTGATGGCTCCTTTTTGAAGTGGTGTTCTTCTTTACCCCTTTCCTCCGTCATTCGGAGTTTAAATATTTGCCGATGCCGATGTTCGATTTTTATCTTAGCTCTTCCTCTGTTTAACTTTATTCTCGTGGGTCGTTAAGTGGAAGATAAGGAGTTCTTGTTTAATTCTTTTCAACGGGTGTTGCTCAAATATTTGGAAAGCAGCCCCATCCATGTAGGGAATGAACAATCAGGAACCTGGCTGTACGGAGATGAAGAGCTAAAGCGAGCCAGGCACTAGATGGGCTGTCACTAAGGCCAGGGGGTGTGTGAGGCGCTGGAGTTTCTGTCTATTTCCTTCCCTAGAGGCTCCTGAAGCTACTGGTGAGAGCTGTGGTTTCTTTTGTGTGTGGTTCTTAAAGCAGCAGTGCTGCATTCTGCTGGGCGGCTTGACCTGGGAGCTCTGCTGGGAGTCTTGTCAGCATTTGCTCCCTACTCCATTCGGAACTGATACCAGGTTTGCTTCAGAAGAAAGGAAGGAGAGAGGGAAGAGAGAGAGAGGCAGGGGGGGGGGAGAGGGGGAGGGAGAGAGAGGCAGGGAGGGAGGAAGAGAGAAAGAGAGAGAGAAGTGGGGGAAGGAGGGGGAGAGAGAGGGGCAGGGAAGGGAGAGAAGGAGGGAGAGAGGGAGGAAGAGAGAGAGAAAGAGACTGAGAGAAACAGACAGAGAGAGAGGGAGAGAGAGACTGACTGAGAGACTCTTACACTTGACTCTGCAGTTTAGCGGAGTGATTAAAAAGAAGCTAACAAATGAAAACCATATCCCCGACCGCCTCGGCTGCCTTCACGCTGGCTTTATGTATGGACTCGTGAACACTCTAAGCCTTGCTCTTCTGAGAAATCCCCCAGGATTTGCTTCTTAAATCATTGCCTTAAAAATGTATCCATGAACAATACCACATTTCACCGCCGCTCTGGGAACCCACACCAGGGGTTTGGTTTTGGTGTGTGCGCTATGATAAATTGGGCCGGCTTTCCTGGAAATGTTCAGAAAAACCCAGGATTCTGGATGATTTGCCTGGCAAATCACCTTCCCTAGAGAATTTAAACAAAAACCAAGGAACAGATTCAGGAAGTAAACCCCAAACGGGGCGTGTGCGTCTGTCTTCCCTTTTATATCTTTTTCTTTCTAAATCGGGACGCCCCTGGAAAGTTGACTTACACTGCGGATCGAGGCTGAATGGAATCCAATTGGAAGTCACTTGAACACGGTTTTGATGTAAGATTCAAAGCTTCCGCAAATTTATTTTATCTTCTACATTTGCTGATCTCCTGCTTGTAAATCCTGTTGAAGGAGAATAAAAATGACTACAGCCTGATGGGAATTAAATGTCTGAAGTTCAAAGCAGTTTGCACATCAGAGCAAGCGTCAATCAAATGAACATCTTGCAAGGCAAGCAGGGAGTGAATTTCTCCATGGGGAAGAGATCAAAGTGGGAGTCACAGCCCTGTTTTCTCCCTCGGGACGCAGTTTCGATCAGTTGTTCATGAAAGTAAATCCAAAAGGAAGGTTTTCTTCTTTCTTTCTTTCTTTCTTTCTTTCTTTCTTTCTTTCTTTCTTTCTTTCTTAAAGGGGTAGGAGAGATGGAGTTATTCCTCTAGAAACTGAATTTGAGGCAGTAGTTTTATCATATGAAAATAAGTGGAGAAGTCAGATTTAATCCATTATCTTCTTTTTAAGACTCAAGGTCTAAAGGAGATTTAGGAGGATTTTGCTATTGCTAACTTTCTAAAAGCTTAATATAAAGAATGAGATGAATCAATCCTTTTAAACTGATCGCTTACTCATCTTATATGAAAATGTGTCGTTTTTCTAGTTCTTGACCTCTCTATAAACCTGGACTTAAGTGTATGATTGACAGCTAATGCACCCCTCAATGCAAAATGGTTTAGATAAGTCCTAAGAGTAACTGACATGTTTTTATAAAGAATCTCAACCATAAACTTTGTTTCCATGGGCCCCAGATCTGAGTAAGTAGCATGCTGCTTTTAGAAATTGCTTTTCTTGGTGGCACACGTGCATTAAATGAGCTCCCGCCATTGGGCGGTTGACCATTCTCCCTAGGCTAGTTACCTGGAGGTAACTAGCGTACCAAGATGACTAAGCAGGTTCCCTTCTCATGTTTGGAGTTTAGCAGGTCGGGAGTCCAGACAACAGCAGGCATTAGTACGTGTGCGTGTGTGCATGCGTGCATGCATGCATGCATTCAATGCGTGCAATGGGAGGGCTGAGAGATAATCCCCTTTTGTTTTTGCTTCTAGCAGTTACTGATGCTTACCTAGCTGCCCCACTAGCCCCAGACACTCTCCTCCCCTTCTCTTGCTTTATGCCCTCCCATGACATTTCTTCCTTACCTGACTGACACTTCCGGGCCATAAGTAGTGATGAAAGCATCAGGGCAAGCATGTTTCCAGGCTTTATGTGAATTTGCAAGCAAACAGGTGCATGCCCCCCGCCCCCCATGCTAAGGCACAGTAGAAATGAGGAAACTCGAGGGAGAGAGATGAGAGCTCAAGGGTTTCTGGGGACTGGTTGCCTACCAGGGCTTCCCTAACTGCTGACTGCCGCCCCACCCCCACTAACAAAGCTTAATTGGTAGAAAGGAAAGATAAATTGCTCGTCTTATGTTTGGATTTTTATTGATGATATTGTTTCAGTGTTAATGGTCCCTTTAGCCTGAAACTTACGGTCTTAAAACACAGCCACCACTGTGAACTTTGGGGAACAACTGCAGAGAGGTCCTGGCTGTGGACAGATGCCTTGTCTGGGCACACATGGACTGTATCTGAGCTGAAATTTCCCTGGTGGGGTGTGTCAGGCACCTTCCTGCATTGCCCTTTGCAGTGAGCAATTTCTTCTTTGTCATCTAGAAGCAGAATGTGTGGGTCTCTTCTCAGCAAGAGTTGGGTTCAGATTTCGAGTCTTCCTCATTGCCTTCCCTTGCTGTGTATCCTAGGTTTTTCTCCACTCTGAAATGGGTAGGTCTAAAGGGGCTTCGTAATTTGCATAGCGGAGTCTAGCTATGAGCAGCAGGCATCCCTGTATTTCATTCTGTTCCATTCTCTTGAGCCAAACCAAACCCAAAGACTCTCTAACCTTAATGAACTAAATCCAAAGACCCTTTGTCCTTAGAGTCTTTAAGATATAATAAGGATTACCTGTGCTCATACAGAAAGCCATTCTCTTAATTTATTTTCAAAAGTTTGTGTGACAACATTGAAGGGCTTTCTTGGTCCTCAGAAACAGCCAAACTCAGATTCTGTGTCCCCAAATCCATAAATGGATCCCTCCAGAGGCAAAACCCAGCATCCACCCTGGGTGATTCTGGTATAGCTAGATAGTGAATATTTTACAACCATTCAAATGAGTCAGTTTTCATCAAAACATCAGGAACCTTCTGGGCAGCTCAGAATGTGACTGGGCACATGAATATTTATAACAAGTCTGTTCAAATGAGTGCCTATTTGACAAAAAACAATGCTAAATATTATTACTACACCATAGAATAAAACTTAGCTATATGTTTTCTCCTTTCTTATCTATTAATGAAGTTTAGTTCACAAAATCCATCAAAACACACACACACACACACACACACACACACACAGGGCTGAGGAGGTGGCCCAGTGAGTGAAGAGCTTGTCACAGAAGAACGGCGACCTGAGTTCAGATTCCCAGACCCATGTGAAAGCCAAGCACAGCAACCTGAGCCTTTAAACCCCATACTGGAAAGGGCAGAGACAAAAAGATCCTGGGGGCTTTCTGGTAGACCTGTGTAGTCAAAAGCAAGCTTCAGGCTTTGGGAAAGACCCTGTCTATAACAATAAAGTAGAATGTGATAGAGGAAAACAGCTAATGTCAACCTCTGGCCCCCTCGCAGAACCACAAACCAACTAGCTGGCACCTCTCCCCCGTCCTGTCTATCCATAAATAGAACCATAAATTTAACATATGAGACAAACTTTTGGGAGAATGTAGAGGCCCTTGGCATACTTGAGAAGCCATCCCACATCAGGATAGACCTTTCTTGGGAAGTGACGTGCAAATAGGGACCTGAGAGATGGCCAGGCAGATAGGAGAGCCTTCTAGACTTCTTCAGTTGACCGATATGACCACCACAGTTCAGTGACTGTTCACACTTGATCTTAAATAGGAAAGGTAGTATCTCCATTACACTGGTCATATTTCAAATGCTCAGGAGCTATATATTACCATACTGGACAGAGCAAAAGCTATATGTATTCTTCATCTAAGATTTTTCTAGACCACCCTGGTCTCGTCTAACTTAAAGAGACAATTTGACACGCCATCCTTTTTGGTTTTTTGTTTGTTTTGTTTGTTTGTTTGTTTTCAAGAGAGAGTTTCTCTGTTAACAGTCCTGGCTCTCCTGGAATTCACTTTGTAGTCCTGGCTGCCCTCATACTCACAGAGATCCACCTGCCTGTGCCTCTGGAAAGGCATGTCCACCATGCTTGGCTGTGCACCACTTTTTCTTTTTTGTCTTTTTTCTTTTTTTCTTTTTTTTTAGAAAACTACACTTTATTATTAGAAGACAGCTACACTCAACTTTGCCTTCTCTGTGGCTGCTTGTGCACTCTAGTGACAGAGTGGAAGTGTCCCAACGAAACTTATGACCCATAAGACCCCAACTATTTATCGTCTGGTCTTCTATGAAAGCATTTGTGAAGGCAATGACTTCTGTCTGCTAGCACACAAGGACAATGAGATTGTGGACTGTCGTGCCAGCAGCATGCACATGGGTAGCTGATACTGTGCTGATCTCTCCTTTCTCCTCATCAGCGGCCTCGAAGGAAGCCGTCTTCTCATCTTGACAAACTGGAACAAGATTGGAAGCAACGTTGTCCTTCAATGTGCAGCTGACCTTGTTGATAGAATTCTCAACTGGGCTGCTGGCTAGAATAAAGGGCTCTTCTAAAACCCAGTTATCTCATTCACCTTTGAGATGATACTTAAAAAATATTCCTCTCTTTTTAGGAGTTGAAACTGATATGAAAACATAGCTCCCTTTGATAAATCTGGTTCAGCAGTTCTTAGGCTTTATGAGATGACCAGCAGATAATCCAAGGCCATGAATGATTAGATGGATCTTGAGTTTAGGGCTGTCCCTCCTGGTATATAGTAATGGAATCTCATCTATTCCAAAGTTAATTGATGAGATATATACTCTATGTACCACAAAATTTAAAGAGTTGGTGTTTGGGTTGAGTTTTGTGACCACCTTCTGGAGTCTCCGGAAGGCTCCCTCTGCCTCTGAAATCTGAAATAGAATATATGGAAACTGAAGCTTTTTGTCCTTTCTTACTGACTATATCAATGTGTGTCCTGGTAGATTCTTTCAAATGGTTGTTTCCTTGAGCAGATGGTCCACTGGCTCCACCTGCGATCTGCTTGGGTACTAACATTATCCTGCCTTCGGTACTAACATTGAAGGACTACAAAAAAAATCCAGAAACTTCAGCTTTCTATGCATGGCAGCAGGGCAGGGCTGCCAGTTCTCAGGCAGGTTCCTAGAGAAGCTTACGCACACATTACTCTTTTTTTTTATTTCATTTCTTTTTTTCCCCTCCCCCTCCCCCAATCAAGTCCCCCTCCCTCGTAAGCCCAAAGAGCAATCAGGGTTCCCTGCCCTGTGGGAAGTCCAAGGACCTCCCACCTCCATCCAGGTCTAGCAAGGTGAGCATCCAAACTGCCTAGGCTCCCACAAAGCCAGTACGTGCAGTAAGATCAAAAATCCGTTGCCATTGTTCTTGAGTTCTCAGTAGTCCTCATTGTCCACTATGTTCAGAGAGACCAGTTTTATCCCAGGCTTTTTCAGACCCAGGCCAGCTGGCCTTGGTGAGTTCCCGATAGAACATCCCCATTGTCTCAGTGTGTGGGTGCACCCCTCGCGGTCCTGAGTTCCTTGCTCGTGCTCTCTCTCCTTCTGCTCCTGATTTGGACCTTGAGATTTCAGTCCGGTGCTCCAATGTGGGTCTCTGTCTCCTTTCATCGCCTGATGAAGGTTAATATTCAGGAGTCCATTGGGTTCTCTTTCTTATTTAGCTTCTCTAGGATCACTAATTATAGGCTCAATGTCCTTTATTTACGCACACATTACTCTTAACCCTTTGGGGTGGGGGAGAAAAGAAGCTAAGTTATTTATTTTCGGATAAGAAAACTAAAGTTTCTCAAGGTCAGACATTCAGTAGTGACAGGACAGAGATGATAGCTCCGGACCAAGATGGACATAGGTTAGAATCTTCCCGGTAAGCCACAACCTTGTGGTAAACACACATTAATAGAAATGGGTAATCAAGATGTGAGAGTTAGCCAGTAAGAGGCTAGAGCTAATGGGCCAGGCAGTGTTTAAATGAATACAATTTGTGTGTTGTTATTTCGGGTGTAAAGCCAGCCGTGCAGGAGCCAGGCGGGATGAAAAGCAGGCCTGCTCGCCTCATCACTACAAGTTGGCACTTTCCTTTTGCTACAGTTCTGAGACTTGGCCTCTGCTGCTCAGCTGCAGTATAGTGGTAAACTCCGTCCCACAGCTACAGCGTTGCTCAAGCCTGAATCTTGCCAGCGACTTCGCATGTGCTTTTATCAACAGTCATAACTCAAGGTCCTTGAGGAAAAATTGTCTTTAAAGTTCAGTTTTCTTTTCATCTCCTAGCATTTGAGTATGATTTCCAAGCCTTCTAGGTGCAGGTACTTGTAACATGAAGGCCTGCTCGTTGGGGTTTCTGTCCCGCCCGGTCCTCCAGCTGTTTAGTCCCAGAGAAAATCACACAGAGGTCTCCATAAGATTATAAACTGATTGGCCCATTAACTCAGGCTTCGTAGTAGCTCTTATAACTTATGCTAGCCCATTATTCTAGTCTATTTTAGGCATATGGCTCAGTACCTTTTTCAGCAGAGCAGGTCACATCCTGCTTCTTCAGTGATCTGGGCAGGATTCAGGAAAGACCTTCCTTCTTCCCAGAATACTCCTGTTCTCATCACCCCGCCTCTACTTCCTGTCTGGTTAACCCACCTATATTTCCTGCCTGGCCAATCAGCATTTATTTAAAACATGATTGACAGAATACAGACAATTCTCCTGCACCAGGTACTCCTTTTCCTCACACATTATTTAGAAATCATTTTTACTGTCTTTCTGTTATTAATTCACCATCTGACTCTTTATGGGCTAGCCTATTCATACATGAATGTATGATTATTTTTGTTGGTTGTTCTTTCTAGATGGGAAACCCACCAGATATGCACTGCTAATCCTTTCCCGTTGTTTCAGGTTTGATGGGAACTTTAACACCAACGTATCAAGAACAGTGAGCTGTGATCGACTTTCTACTACTGTGAACAGCAGAGCTTTCAACCCAGGACGAGACTTAAATTCAGGTCAGCATTTGGTTTTTCATTTCCTAAAGGTGAAGTACGTCCCACATAGTCACACTGAACAAATGCAATGCCTCAAATGTTTTTGTTTCCATTTTAAAAGACAATTATTACGTACTTAAAATTGTATGTGTTTCTTGGGAAAGTAAAACTCTATAGGAAAGAAGGGAAGACTATCAAGTCGGTGTGTATTAAGCACGTATTATATAACTGTATTTATGGCCCCTGCCAAGTACTACACCAGGCTCCTCAATATGGCTTCTCATTCCATAGGACTTGTATATTCTTTATTTTATAGGCTATGTCAGAGACCCAGCTATACTGTTATAATAGGAGGTGTTAATTTGCATTTTATTTTTTCTATCAATAATCTTTAAATTCGTTTTAGGTTTTCTGGACAAACATTGAGAGGGTTTTCTACTAGTGCACTCAGCACCATTACACTATAGGCTGAGATTGCATTTGCTTCCTTATCTCATTGGAACGCCATTATAGGCAGTGGTAATAACTCGTCAGGACCTTTGTTTACACAGCAGCTTCCAATTTCAAAGTCCTACGCCCTCTCTCCTTTCTTGACCTGGAGGTTCTGTTCCAAGTTCCTCTCCTGCACTGTCTTGTGTACACTTGTACTTGCTGGTTAAGATCTCAAGACCTGGAAGCTTCCCCATTTAAGAGCTGGGAGGACTTTCAGAAATAACACCAGCCTCAAGTTTCAGATTTTACCAAGACCCGGAAAGATCTTATGCTTTCACATGCTGGGAAGTTGAAAGATCTAATCCTTAAACATGAAGGTCTGTATTTCCCAAACCCCAGAACTCTTATAGACACATAAAACTCAAGAGAGAAGCCAGAGGAGCAGAATATTTACTTCCAGGACCCCATCCAGGCTCTGCCTCGGGGAGAGATTGCAGTCTTTGGGAATTGTATATACAAACCAAGGAGCCTGTTGGGTCCAGAAAGAAAGAGTTGTAAGTCTGAAGCTTCTTGGGGGATAATGAAACTGTAACCGCTAGATAAATGGTCCAGCCTTCAGCCGTCCGCACATGCTCTGAGCCAAGGTGTGCCACGTACATACCCAATCATTTTTATTCGGTCAGAGAGGCTGTGAGTTCTCTAGAGCAGGTGAGGTTTACTGCTACACAAGAAGTTACATGAGAACAGTTTTCATTAAAAGAGAGTATATGCATGGAATAGGAAAAGCAGGCTAATTATGGAAGATTCTACAGTTGGCACAGGCCTCAGAGTTGACACTTGGTCCTCAGGCTTAGTGCTTTTCCTCAGAAACGCTCGGGAACACAAGACATGTCTCTGCGATAACCTGTGAATAGAATCGGGTGTGAGTGTTTCCCACACACACAGGGCAACTCAGCGCTGTCTGTGGTTCAGTCTTAAAAGTCACGCTGACTTCAGAGGTTTCCACTTGAATTGCTAATGAAAAATATAGTGCAGTATTCATTTACATAAGATCTAGAGACCCATTTCGTAATTTTGATAGTTATCTTTTAAGGATGCCGAAGTATTATTCATTGCAAGCTAAGCAGAAGTTGCTTTTAGAATCAGGAAAAGATAAAGAAAGCAAGGGGATTGCAGTCTATAGTAGCTCCTCGGTTTGTTCTGGGCTATCCTCTGTGGACACAAAAACCTGCAGAAGCTCAAGTCCTTACGTGAAATAGTGTGATATTTGCATGCAGCGTTTGTGCTCCCTTTCATATTTTAAAATCATCTCCAGATTATAATGCCAAATATCGTACAAATGTCATGTCAATGACTACCACACCCACACTGCATGCTTTAGGGAATGACAGGGAAAGGTCTCCACCGTTCGGTGCACTCAGGTGTTTCCGCACATTTTCAAGCTGATGTTGGTTGAGTGCACAGATGTGGAAGACTGTTTTTCACTTTCTCTGGGTAGACAGTGCCTTTGTTCACATGTCTCTGCAGATGTCAAGGTTCAGAGGAGGGTTCCATTAACTCCTGCTTCTGCAACTGGGACAATAAGAAAGGACAGGCTGATGCTGGGATTACCTCCTGCATCACTAGGTGGCTCATTCAGGAAAATGCTCACCACAGAGCAGTAGGACCTGAGTTCAAATCCCCAGAGCCCACATACAGCTGAATGTGGTAGTGCATATCTGTAATCCTGAGTTAGATGGTAAGTGGGAACAGGAGTATCTCTTGGTTCACAGGTCAGCTAGCCTGGCATACCTAGCAGCAAACAACAAAAGGGTACCCCCTTCTAAAGAAGGTCAGGACCGACACCTAAGGTTGTCCTTGTGACTTCTGTACATGTGCTGTGACTCATGCATACCTGTCTACACTTACATGCATGCATACACACATACCTACACATACTATCTATGTCCATATCGAAGGGCAGACAGAGGCAGAATGAGGGTGGCGTCTGCACACATGGAGTCTAGAATGACTCTCTCTTGCCTCTAGGACCTCCTACCTTGGGGAAGGACCAGGCCTTAGATCTGGGCACAGCTGCAGCCAGGGCCTCATTCCTATTTCTTTACCATCTGGTGTTTACTCCAGGTTTTTGACAGCAAGCTCATTGCTGGGATCTAGCACCATCATTAATAATAATAATAATTAATAATAAGAGCACCATACCTTTTTCTGATTGAATACAGAAGCCATTTTCCCAAGTCATCACCACCTAGTCACTAACTAGAATAAATACACATAACTAGAATTTATTCAATAAGTATTTATTAAACACCCTGCCACATGATAAATACTTGGCCAGAAGTTATCAACAGAACAAAGAGCTTATTTAGAAACGGAGAGTTACTGGTGGTGAACAGATAGACAAGAAATGTACATCAAATGATGGTAAATGCTGCTTCAATCTGGCTGTGCCCCCCCCCCCCATCCCCACAAACCTTAGGTCATGAGACTCTACCCTCATAAATGGATTAATGCCAGTTCTCCAAGAGTTTGAGTTCAATCTCGGGTTGTCTCACCCATGTAACATCGTCTGCCATGCTGCAGTACAGCAAGAAATCCTGTAGCAGATGCAGCCTTTCATGCCTGGCGTCCTGTTGCTTCTGAGTTACTCAGTGTGTGACAAAAGCACAGAACAGGCGAGAGCACATGTGACCATGCAAAAGTGACATGGAGATGAGGCATAGGAATCTCCGATGTTTGGGGTTCCACGACTTCACCCATTTACACAGGGGCTCGTTGGTGAGATCTGAGTAAGTGTGGCTTGCAGATCGTGGGCCTAACTGAAGGAAAGGTATCCAAGGCAAAGGCTTTGGATTTTGTTGAAACTCAAAACTACAAAACGAAAGAAAAAAGTCAGTGTGGCTGTGGTAGAGTGAAAGGGACCTAAGGAATAGACTAGGATATTAGGTCAGATAGTTCTGGGTCAAATCCCTGGTATCCTGGCTTCACCAGCCATTATAAGGACTTCATCTATTGCTCTGAATGCAGCAGAGGGCCCATAGAGAGGGGGCGGATAAGATATGGGAGTGTCACACAGGAACGGAATAGGATCTCTGGTAAGGGTAAAGTTTTAGGTGCTTAGCAGACACCCAAGTAGGAAAATCTCTTTGACAGGTGGATATGCAGGAGTAGGCGGGGTTGGAAGTCAAGAGGATATCTTCCTGAAGGAAGTGGCTGTGTGTTTCAAGACAGAAGAGAGAGCAGCTGTGTTGAGCTGCCCCAGCAGGTCAGAGGTTAGAAAGACAGACCAGACGTAGTATTTAATGACAGGCCAGAGTTTGTGGGGAAGACTGGCAGAGTAAGTTGAAAGGCTGGGTCTGGAGGCCTCAGGCTTTCGGGATTGAGGCAGAGGGACTGGAGACAGTTGAGTATAAGAACTCCCAAGGTTTGCTTAGGAAAAATGGTGGAGGATTTTAAGCATCACGGGGATATGTTGAGGGAAATTTTAGCATTTTGGGGTCTGGTGTGGCAAAAAAGAGGTGGCAGTCAGTCTCCTCTGTGTGAGGCAAGATATGGGGGAAGTAAAGATTTCACTGTAGAAAGGAGGGTGAAGGAAGAAAAGAAAATGGATAGAACGACAGATTATCAGCAGGTGTGGAACTTCAGGGTTCTCTTCCAAGTGATTCTTTCTTACTGTGAAGCTGGACCACTGAGTGGGAATCGGGGGGTGGTGAGCTTGTCTGCTGTTCTGTGATTACCTCCTTTTACTGGGGTTAGAGTAAAACTCAGCTATATAAATCATCCAGCCATCCCTGCAAGGGCTGGGGGCATAACTCAGTAGCCCAGTGCTTGCCATGTTCAAGGCACTGGGTGGAGCCTCAGCATTTATAAACATTTTTTTTTCTTAGGAAAAAAAAGATTTCTACAAAATGCTGTTTTATTTCACTATTTGTTGTTAAGGGATAGGGAAAAGGGCCTGAAAAATCAAGATAGAGATGGATGAAGTAAATTGGATGTAGCTAAAGACCAGATCTTGAACTTTGGTCATTCTTTGAGTGTTTCTCAAGTAGAACCTACTGCCTGGCAAGAGTAGCTCTCAGCATGGTTGGCACAGCTCAGTTTACGAGCAGCTTTGGCAATATTTAAGTATATAAGCGCTGGCTTGCCTGCATTTGAAGTTGTGTGACATTCTACCAGGCGGTGGCTGAGTCCCAAAGTCCACATATTTGAGCACTTATTTGTAACGTGAGAGGTGTAGCAGAGGGTGAAGGGCGACCTCCAAGTTCCCCCCTTTCCTCCTGCTACAGCCCCTGCCCCTTTTCAGAGCAGAATGAATGTGCTCTGTAGGCTATCACATGTCTGATATTTACATCTGTAAGATGTCCAGCCCCAGGCCCTTTCAGACTGTATATAATCCATCAATGGGCCCCTAATTGATAACACAATTTCAGATTGCCTTTCGGACTAGCTGGAAGTAGACGCACATAAATTATAAACCTTTCTTAGATTTATTTATCCAAAAACTGGGTCATATATCCCTCCACCCAACACACATGTGCATTCTTTTCCTTCAAACAACCCTTGCCAGATCTCTGCTCTCTAAATTGACTGCTTGTCCCCGATTCCATCCAAATAACTGAAGTTTGACAGCACATGTGTTAGATTATGGTGCTTTCCTGCTTTTATCTTCAGCTTCTCACTCTTTTTTTTTCTTTTAAATTCCTGCTGAGCTATTTTCTTGTGCATGGCCTGATCCCTATAGAGAGTTGATTTGAAGAGTCTAAGGAAAGTTGCCTCTTGCTATCTTGAATTAGCAACTGAGCCGATAGCAGAAGTAGGTGTTGGTCTTTCTTACTGAATGGAAAAGTGTCTAGGCTTCGTTGTGTTTGATTTAAAGAGCATTTAAAATTGCAAACTCTAGTCTTGTTAACTTTGTGGTCTTCGTTGAGATATAGGATTCCCAGGGTGGGAGGGGCATTGAGAAGTCAGTAGAGGTAAATGCTGCCATGACTTCCTGCATCCTGTAGTCTTTTCTCTGGCCTTTCCAACACAATGGCCCCTGGCTCCCAATGGACTTGACTTACATTGTTTTTTAACTTGATGATACTACAGAGTCTAAATGCATTCAGTAGAAACCACCCTTTGAATCAGGGTCTTTTCTCCAGTAGCAGTGTGTAGTGCAATGGTCTCTCCTCATGCTGGACAGTGCCAAAGAATTTCCACTACTAGCTTGCTCTCAGAAGCAAACAGCATGAATTCTGCCTTTTACAGGGTTCCTGAGCTAGGGTGTTTAGTAGGGTAGGTATATTAATTGCATTTTTGGTATGCAGTCAGCTTATAGTGGGTTTGTTGAGACATCCCCCCATCATAAATCAAGAAGCATCTGCACCATAAAAAATTACCTGTTAGATAACTTTTAGCCAGACTGGTAGCTTGTTTAGCATTCACAAGGTCCTGAGTTCAGTCTCTACTACAATCAATCAATCAATCAATCATCAATCAGTCGTTAGTAGATTTCTCCTGGTAACAGTGGAAAGAACACACTGCATTCTTTCTGAAAAAAAAAAAAAACGAGCAAAAGCTAAGGATCTTGGTTCCTTTTTACGTCTTTTGTGATTGCATTTTGGTCAAAAGATGGAATGCTTATACAATAAAATTTATTAAATTTCTGAGAAAATTTTCTGAGATTCTATGATTTGGTTTTTATGCATCTGTTAATATGAATACATACAGACAAAATTAGATGCCAAACACAGGGTTTCTTTTCTTAACCCTAATTTTCCCTTCAAGCCTACATTTTACAGCCTCTCATAGTACACCTCTGTTATTTGCATGTCATTTTAACTAAGTAACTGGCTGAAACCATTTCAGAGGATATTTCAAATCCAAGCCATAATATCTATTATACTCACTTTGGGATGTTCATTTTCTATTGGTTTGTTTGAGACAGGACCTCACTTGTAGCCCTGACTGTCCTCAAACTCACAGATTCACCTGCCTCTGCCTCTCCAGTGCTGAGATTAAAGGTGTGTGCCACCATGCCCAGCTAGGATGCTTTGTGAGCCATTAGCTGACTTTTAAAAACATAACTGAAGAGCAGAGCCTGCTGTGGTATAATATATGTTTATGTGTTGATTTGATTAATAGACAAAACCTACATTTTTAACTTAGCAAATGTAACTGAAAACTCTTATGCACATGTATATATACTTTTATAATACAGTAGTGATGGTTATTTAACATTGTTGAACTAGCCAGTCCACTCCAAGTCAGCACTTAGATTGTTCTACTTTATCACTGCATCTAAAGTGCTGGGTGGCACTGAAGTGTTTGACTTGACCACCCTGTGGCAGTTGGCATGTAAACTTTATCTTTAAAGTTATCCTTCGGTTTCTCTAAAATCATACGGCACGGTTTACTATGACTGCATGGTTTACCATCACTGCTGTGGTCTATATTGTTTACCATCACTGTATGATTTACCATCACTGCACTGTTTACCATCTCTGCACTGTTTGCCATCACTGCTGCAGTCTGTCACTTTTCTCCCGAGGTTCTTCCTCCTTGACTCTTCAGCTTCCCTGGCTCCTTGTTCCACATCCTCAGTTCTTCATGGGTTCTGAGGTTAGCTGCAACCTTCAGCCCCAGCCCACTGCTGAGGTTACTTACTGAACAGTCTTCACTTCATCTCTGGGAGATTGTCTCTTCATGGTCCCCTCGTGACTGTCATGCTGCACACACACACACACACACAGTTGTTTCAGGGGAGTTAGCTTATTTCACTTCATATAATGATCTCCAGTTACCTTTGACTTCCTGAACATATGATTTCATTCCTTATGGCTGAATAAAGTTCTGCTGTGTATGTGTGTCTGTGTGTATACACGTTTCCCCCGCTCATCATCTGCTAGATGCCCATGCTGTTCCATTCCCTAGGTATTGTGATAACATAGTGGTCACTGTGGATGTGCAAGTGTCCCTGTGAAAGGCTGACCTGCAATACTTCAGGTGTATATCAAGAAGTGGTTATAACTGGGTCACATGACTTCCATGAAGAAATGTGAATGCTGAGTGCAGCAGAGTGCATTCCCAGGATCAGTGTATAAGAGTGGGGGTGGAGAGATGACGCGATGGTCTTCCGGAGGATCTAGGTTCAATTCCCAGCACCCACATGACACCTTACAACCATCTGTAACTCCAGTTCCAGGGGCTCTGACTTCCTCTTCTGAACTTTGAGGGCAGCAGGCCCATGTGTAGTGAACAGAAATGTGTCCAAACAAAACATTCATGTACATAAAATTAAATAAATCTAAAAAGAAAAGTTTATGAGATCTGTTCAATAAAAAAAAATGTTCTTTCCCAACATCCTAACCAGCATTTGTTTTGTTGTCTTGATGACAGCTCTTCTAAGTGGAGTAAGGCGTAATTTAAAAGCAGTTTTAATTTGCAATTCCCTGCTGGATAAGGATGCTAAGCACCCCTTCCATGTTTAGTCCTCTTAATTGCCACACTGACTGTGACACACCTCCCATTGTCCTCTTTCCATTGAGGGAAAGTGGCTCTGAATCTGAGCATCTTCACTCTCCTTCCCCTCTCTCTCCTCTGGGTGTCTGTAATCTCCTTCTCCTCTCTCTTTTCCATTGTCTCCCCTCGCCTTTCTCTTTTCTATTGCTCCTGTCATAGGTAAAGACCTCATCTCAAGAGGAATAACTACTGGTGATAATTAAAGCCTCCAAAATGTTTTGGGTTCTGTTTCTTCTTTCAAGATGTCTTGCACACATTCTGAACGTTTTGAAAACACTGACTAACGTTCCCCTTCTCAGACTTCTTAGATGCTCCGCCTTCCTCTGAGCTGGGTGGGAGCCTTTGGCCCTCATCTTCAGCCCCTTCTTCCTGGGACCTGTGAGCTCCAGCCTTAGCCAATTCCTAAGTCTTTAAGCCTTTTCAGCCCCTTCAGTCTGTGTCACTCCTCGGTGCTTTTGTTCGTGATACTAGTTCTGCCCACAAGACAAGGTATGCCCTCTGTCATATGTAAAACAGCCCTTGGCTCTGAAGGACCCACTTCTTTGCCGCCTCGTGTGCCGCTCCTGGATGCGTGAGGTCTCTGTAGCTGTAGTATGTTTGGTTTCCCGGGAAGCCAACTGGAGGTAGACAGGAGCAGCTGATGAGGAAAGAAGGGACGCAGAATTGTGATGTGTGGGAAGGTAGGCTTCTTTATAGTCACAGCAGTGACTTTTGCCAACCCCAGGGCACCTTGGAAGTCAGGGAGCCCTTTCAAAATTCCATGGCTTCAGTTGCCACTTTTTGTTATGGCTTCACTCTAATGCTTGTTCTTACTATAAAATATTAAGTTGTTATGATGGACATCTCCCCGGCTGTTCTTTGTGTATTCTAGGACCCAGTGCAATACCTTCTTTCCTATAACAGATACGCAAATTAATCCTTGTTCAATGGAAGGAGCCAGATTTTCCTTGTTTCCTCATCTTTATAGTAGGAATCATAGTTACTTTTCTATTGCTATAAAGGGACACCATGACCAAGGCAGTTTATAGAAGTATTAATTGGGGTTTGATTCCAGTTTCAGAGGGTGAGTCCATAGTTATTATGACAGGCAGGCATGACACTGGAGCAATAGTTAAGAGCTTACATCCTGGCAACAGGCAGAGAGAGGGGGAGAAGGAGACTAGCTTGACTTTTTGAACCTCAAATCCCACCCCCAACTCCTCTTCCCACAAGGCCACACCTCCTATACCTTCCTAAACAGTGCACCAACTGGTAACCAAACATTCAAATATATGAGCCTATGGGAGGTCATTCTTATTCAACCACCATGGTGGGATAACCAAGGCTTTTGAAAAACCTCAATAGGAAAAGACTATGATTTCCTGTCAGATAGCACTGGTCTCCAGGACTTACCAGAGAATCTGCACAGAGAAGTGTCCCCACTATCTATATAAAATAGTGACCCAAATTACACAGACAAGTAACCGCCTTCACAAAATGTACTCGAGACAATACATTGTTTCTTCATCTCACTCTTAGTACAGATCCCATTCTGTAGACAACAGTCCAGAGATGTCGGCTACTGTAACTGAAATAAATAGCAAGTGACAAACCATTGTATCCCAGCTAATGGCCTTCCTGCCCTAGAATGCCAAAGTAGAGATGTTTTTCCCTCTCTCCCCATGGCCTGACTTTTAAAATTCCTTGCGTGTAAAACCAAGCCTGTGATCTCCCTACTTGTCCTAGTTTCTGTGGTCCGTTTTTCAAAATTTAGCTAAGAGCAGCTTCCTTGCCTAAGCCTGAGATCCAGAAATCAGCCCCCACCTCTCCCTGCTCCTTTGTAAAGAGTTCTCCTGGGTGACAGTTTTATGTTAGGTACAGTACTAGACATCCAAGTTTGTGGCCTCAGAACTCACATTCTCATGTCTGTGTTAATATTGTTGTTGGGAAAGAGGACAGGAGAAAAACCAGCAGTCAAGAACAAAGACTGGGGCATGTGATCCAGGACCTAGCTCTGAACAGTGTCTTAAAAGATAACAAGAATTACCCAGGTGATGGTGAAGAGCGCGTGGCACCTTCTGGAAGCCAAAACGTGTGCAGCCAAGATGGCTCATTGTTTCTGGGGTTGGCTGAGCCATATTTTAATAGATTATATAAGAAGAGTTTGGGTTAAGATTATTATTATTAATTAATTAATTAATTTAACTTTGAAGCCAGCAACTCACAGACTTAAGTAGGGGAAGATGGGAGCTTTGTGAAAAATAATAAGAAAAAGCTAGGTCTAGGCAATTAAACTGACCTTGGAAGGAACTGGGCAGTGCTGGAAGATGAACAGACTCAGCAGAGGGTTGCTTGACTGAGGAAAGTAGAATCCAGGACAACAGAGGACACAGGAAGGTCCCACTAATTCTAACTAGTGAGTGTATTTTGTTGTTGTTGTTTGCTTGTTTTTTTGGGGGGGGGGGGTTAAGTTAATCAGTCTAGGAAAACTAAGGAACCAGATGAGATAACAGAGTATAATGTCGAATTATTTCCCCAAGAATAGCTAACCCCTAGAGTCACCAAGAGGTAGTTTGTTTGAAACAAACACTAACTGTTGTGAGCTCCCCAACCCTATGGATTCAGAACATTGGATTGGTAAAGGTTGGGACCCTGGAGGCTTCAGAAATTGACTGTGGCCGTCAACCAGACTTGAGAACTGTGTTTCTGTTGCTCCCCTGTTATTCCTCCTATGAATGCATGGAGAACACCCCGACTTTGGGTCCCTTGGGGAGTCCATATGGAAGAGAAAGGAAGAAGAATAGACATTCCTGATTCCTGATTTTGAACTGACCCTCCCCCCCACACACACACAAGCTTTATTCTAGTTCTCCAAGTCTCTGATGTGTTGAGGACAGACTGTTCTGTGGTTGTTGTTTCTTTCATTATATGGTTAACTAGAAACAATCCCAAACTTGAAACAGAATCAGGTTTGCATATTGAGCTAAAATATCTGGGAGGAGAGAGGGAAGCATCATGCTTGCCAGCCGACATTAATTGACCTTTAGTTAGAATGATCTGTGGAGTGGCGAGATTGTTGGGCTCCATGGTCAGAGTTCAAGACCGAAGTCACCCTTCACTTCCTGAACCATTCCACTATAAATAAATGTAAAGAAACCTGTTTAGTCAACCTCAATATTCTGTCTCTTTCTAGAATTATATACTTGGAACTTTAACTTCTCCATGTTTTGGTTTATGGAATGATAAATATAACCTACCTCATAGGTTATTGGATGAACAAACTTAGGTATCATATGCAAAAGAATTCCTAAGTACCCGTACAGGGCCAGGCACTTAATCTTCTTACCCCTGGGTCCCTGACATAGACCATGCAAAGTACATGGTCAAACAGTGCTCAGGTATCAGGAGTGGGAGCTGAGAGGTGTGATTGGGGTTAATGACAAGGCCAGAATCTTTGTTTGGAGTCTCTTTTCTATTTGGCAGGCTTTCAACTAGTTAATTTTTAGAAGCATTCTTTTTTGATCTTCTCGGAGATGCCGTAATCTCTTGTCAACCTAAATGAAGACCAATACTAATTTAGGAAGCAATGCAAACCCTGATGTGTTCCTGCCCATATATGTCACTATTCAGAATGTGTTTCATTTTTTGTTTAGTTTTCTCAGCTTGATACAAGCTAGAGGTTAGAACCATTCTGGGAAGAGGGAAGCATCAGCAGGGAACTACTCCTTTAAGAGTAACCTGTAGGCAAGCCTGAGGCACTTTCTTGGTTAGTGATTGATATGGGAGGGTCCAGCCCACTGTGGGTGGTGCCATCCTTGGCCAGATAGTCCTGGGTGCTACAAGAAAGCAGGCTGAGCAAGCCAGGGAGAGCAAGCTAGGAAGCATCATTCTTTCTGGTTCTGCTTCAGGTCCTGCCTGCAAGTTCCTGCTTTGGCTTAACTCAGGAATGTACTGTGATCTCTGTAGGTATCACAAAGAAACCCTTTCCTGCGCAGGATGCTTTTGCTCACTGACTTTACCGCCACAGCTATAGGACAAAACGAACTAGTGTAGAAGTGCACCTTCATAATAGTAGTCCCTGAAGGAATCTGATAGAGAACCTTTGTAAGCAAATTTCTGAAGAGCATATTTTGTCTTAGAGTCGGGACTTCTAATCTGTTGTTCCCACACACCCTATCCACACTCAAGACGCTCTTGGGTAGACGTATGGCATTCGTAAATCTGGAGGTCAAGTCAATTTTATTTTTATTGGCTTCTAATTTAATATTACATTGAGGTCCAGCTTTGTTTGTCATACTGGTGAATTAACAGTCACCAAAGAAATCCTGGGTTGATGAAGATGGATTATGGAAGGCATTGGGCTGTGGTAACCTACTTTGTTACTATAGCTACATACTCAAGACAGGTCCACTAGGAAAAAAAATATTTTGTTTTGGTTCACAGTGGTGGTCCATATGTGGGGTTATTGCAGGTAATGGCCTTCCCTCAGCAAAGTCCTAAAGCAGCACAGGGTGACGCATGACAAGGGACAGGAGCACTTGTCTGTGTCTGCTAATGTCTCTCCCCTCTCCTCTTTACACAGCCACCAATATTCCGTCATAGTGCTTTCCCCTAAGGATCTGAGCTAATCCCAATTACCTCCGAAGGCTCCACTCTTGAACCCTGTAGTCGGGTTGAATTTCCGTCTTCACGTGGCACGATGGGGATTGAATTTCAACACATGAACTCTGGGGAGAGTTGCTCACACTGTCATGCAAGGCAGAGGCTATTGTAAAGAGGCACTCCTGCCCCCATTTTGACTCTAAGACTATTGAAGCAATAGGCCCCAAGAAATTGAATTTTCCCCGGTAATCTCATGCTGGGCTCCTGGTGTCAGCCAGAACGAGAGTTTGTCTCCTGGAAAGAGATGTCACACAGCACTATCAACTGAGCTGAAAGCTTGCTGAAGAGCTGAGTCAAGATGAAGACGATGCAGGCCCACACCTGGACAAGGACTGCTTAACCGTGCACATCGCTTGCCTTCCATTTAAACCTAAATGTCCTGTTAGGATCTGGAAGGTGAGCCATGAACCGGGGACAGTCACTGGCTTCTCTGTTCCTCTTCCCATAGGACCACACTGAGACTCCTATTCTGTCTTTTACTAATTCTATGTTATTTAATTGGCCTATTTGTGGTAGAGTGACTAAACCTAGTTTATTACAGCCGTCAGAGCCTAGACTTTGACCTTAACTATGCTAACAAAACTGCCTCCAAGTTGTAACGAAGACCTACTACTAAACCCTTCTTAATCATGAGTAAAGAAGAGTCTCCGATGCTCTGAGCCTGTGTTTTGAAAACTGTCTCATTGGCGTAGACATGAGAATTTCTGTCTACCTTGAAGGTGACTGTCCAACCCTGAACTTATAATTTTTATTTTAAAAATGTAATTTTTACTATTTTTTATACATCTGAGTGTTTGCCTGCATATTTGTCTCTGTAGCATATTTGTGCAGGGCTCTCAGAGGCCAGAAGAAGGTGCCGAGTCCTCGAGACTGGAATTAGAGTTGTAGGCAGCCCCGTGAGTGCTGGGAATTGAACCCAGGTTCTGAAAGAGTAACAGAAATATCTCTTCAGCTCCTCCCAGAAGTTCCCAACACACAGTCCAGGGCAACATTGAAAGACAAAAATGTTAGGAGTAAGTATAACTAGTACTTGCCTCCTGCTGTTCTACAGGGCTTCTTCCAAACGCTTCTGTTAGGCTTGGTCCCTGCTCTTCCAGGCTTGGGGTATTACTTCCGTAATTACTTTATTTCTTGATGAGATGGGAATACACTTCCTCACGTGAGACCACAGCCTGCAATGGCTCCCACAGTCTAACAGCTGGGGTTGAGTTGTCTCCATCTTGCTCATCTAAATATTTTAATTAGCTATTTTCATCTGGCTGGTGCAGCGTCCACTGATACTGATGGAAAGTAAAAATCCGAATCTCCCCTTTTTCATTTCTCCCCATTTTCTACATACTTTTTGAAAACTAGTTGGAATTCATTTTTTTTAATTTATTCACTTATTTTATTTATTTTTGGTGACAGGCTCTCACCCTGTAGCCCTGCCTGTCCCAGACCATGTAGACATCTGCTTACTTCTGCCTCTCCAGGGCTAGTGTTATAGTTATGTGCCATCACCCCCAACTATAAATTTGTTCTTTTGTAAGTTCACAGTCTCCAGCTTACCGTGGTCCAACTTGCTCGTTCTTGACTGTATGGTGGTGCAGAAGGGCTCTTCATTCTGGAGAAATCATACCTTGAACTTTAAATTGGTGTCTTTCCCTGTGCTGTGGATATGTAGCATAAAGCATGATACTGGGCCGCAGGGGCAGGCAGATGCTCCGTCAGCTGACGCCCCCGAGAGCACAGAGTCCACATGCTGTAGAGTGTACTGTATTGCCAGGGTCTTCGCATTCCAGCTCGTTTCCATGCGGTGCATATCTGTGATATTTTCAATACTTTATTATAAGGCGAGCTTTATCTTGATGTTGCCCAACAATAAGTTAAGACAAGTGTTCGAAGTACATTCAAGCTAGGCTATCCTTTATTGTAGGTCACGAATAAACTTTTAGTTTAGGATATTTTCAGTTCGTGGCGCGTTTGTGAGCTAACCCGATTGTAAGTCGAGCGCCGGGATTCCCCTCCTGTTGACCACCATGATTTGTCTCTTTCCTCTTTGGGTTTCTCAAGGGAATTTGTGAACACCTTTTCCAAATCCATCACTTTGCAGTTGAAAAAGCTGGAATCTCACAAGGGACAGAAGTGAGACACTTAGCCAAGCCACAGATTACATATTCTAGCAATGTTTACTTTAAAAAAAAAAAAAAAGAAAAAAGTTGGCTCATGGTAAGCTCTGGGAATATGACAGTATGACAGACAAACTGATTTTGGTTCCTGTTCTGGTGTCACTCACAGCTCTTCCGAGTGGGCAAATGTTAAAAGACCAGCTATAAAAATGACGCAAAAAGGGGCTGGAGAGATGGCTCAGAGATTAAGAGCATTGCCTGCTCTTCCAAAGGTCCTGAGTTCAATTCCCAGCAACCACATGGTGGCTCACAACCATCTATAATGAGGTCTGGTGCCCTCTTCTGGCCTTCAGGTATACACAGAGACAGAATATTGTATACATAATAAATGAATAAATATTAAAAAAAAATGACGCACAAAATATTATCAGGTTTTGCTGAGAAACACAATGTTGGCTGTGAGGCTGTTGATTGGAGGTCATCCAGGAATAACCTCTGAGAAGTTGAAATTTAAAGCAAAATTGGAGGGTAAGGAAGAGCTGACTGGCTGGATGGAGGGCTGTTATCCAGAGCTAAGGATGACCTTGGAAGAGGGCACTGCGTGTCTGTGGGAGTGAAAGCATTGGTTCTTGATAGACAGTGCCGCTCCGGGAAGGCAGGAGAGAAGGGAGGGCCAGGCTAGCCGGGGCCTTGCAGAGTTTGGATTTAACAGTAGATACAAGACAGCCGGGTGTGTTGTACATCTCAGAAAGATGCTTTTGGAGACTCCCTGGAGAAGAATTTTAAGGTCAGATGACTTGCCAGACTTAAAAGATCCTGAGGTTCCTCATTCTGCGTCCATTCTGTGGTAGCTAAGTCTTAGAAGAAGTAAGTGCCAGCATGAACTAAATAGAAGTACAGCAGAAGGCTGGGCCCATGTCCAAACAGCTTTCTTAGTCTTCCCCAAGTTAGTGATGTAGGAAGGAGTTAAGGCTCACATCACTAACCTGTGGTAAACCCCAGAAGGATTACAATCTGTCTACTGAATAGCTTCTCAGTCATGTAAAAACTCCCGTCTTAACTACTCTCAGTATTGTCTAACGTTGCCTAGAGCCGTTTGTGCTGCTATTGTTTATCAAGCTCTCCCAGACCACAGCTCAAATCTGTGCCATCTTCCAGCTAAGCCAGCCTGTGGGTCAGTGATAAACACAGGGACTTCAGCTTCTAGCTAGTACATGTCAGCTGTAACAGTTCAATGGTTGTTTTCTTCTTGTATCAGTTATAAAATCATTTTTCTCATGCCCCGTCCGTTTATTTACATCCTACATTTACCAACAAATGCAACTTAGTATTTTAAGAAAGACCTCACATGTATGTATTTCTTCTGCCTCTAGAGTCATACCCAGCATGAGTGCTAATTCATGCATGCTTCCTTTAGCTTCGCCTGTCTTTACTTCTCTTTGTTTTATTTTTAAGTCTGTGTGTGTGTGTGTGTGTGTGTGTGTGTGTGTGAGAGAGAGAGAGAGAGAGAGAGCGCACAGAGGTGCCATCAGAGTCCAGAGTACCACATCCCGTGGAGCTATCATTACAGGCAGTTGTGAGCCACCAAAGTATATGCTGGGAACCCAACTCAGGTCTTTTGGGGGAAACAGGACTTGCTCTTCTCTGAGTCATCTCTCACTGTGTAGCCCAGGCTAGCCTAGAGCTCAGGTTCTTATTGCCTCTACTTCCCACATGCCAAGGTCAATCTTGTAGTTCTTGATTTACACAAGTGCTGTGGTGTCCTGGAAAGAGCAAAGGTTTTAAACCCAAGTATTTTCCAGATCAAGTAACAATCTTAACCACGGATCCTTGAGTCAATTAATGTTGCCTCCGTAAGATGGTGATAAAAGTCATGCTTGCTGGTTGATGATAGAAACTGGCACACAGTCTGGGAAACTTCTGTATGAAGTGCCAAACCTTTCACTGTTCTGTCAGCACAATAGCTTGGCTGAAGTGTAATTGGCATCCAATAAATCTCATGTTCAATGCATATATCTGACATGACTAAGCACCCTCACCCCCTAAAGTTAGCTCATGAATAGGCTTTTAATCTCGCCACTTACCTGTCAGTTCCTAATTTGTAGTTTTTGCATTTAGTTTGCTTGTTTCTCTTGGGGCTTTTTGTTTGTTGTCGATAAAACTTTTTTCTCTCTTTTTTTTTTTTTTTTAAGAGATAGGGTTTCTCTGTGGTTTTGGAGCCTGTGGGCCTGTCCTGGAACTTCTTGTAGACCAGGCTGGTCTCGAACTCACAGAGATCCGCCTGCCTCTGCCTCCCAAGTGCATGGCCTCTTTTTTTTAAAAAACTTTTTTTTTGTGCTGGGAGAGAGAGAGAGAGAGAGAATTCCTAAATATAACTGCTCAGTCTGAAACTCTGGATATTAGTTGTATTTATGCTGCCAGGGCTGACCATTTGGTATTAGATAAAAATTTGGTGAGCTCTTCCCAAGGAAGACGATTTTTCCCACTCTCAGCCTTCATGAGTCACCTGTACTCCTTGATGTAGTCTGGAGGCTGTGTGGGCTTTCCTCTGCCCACTTAGCATGTCTGTCTCTTGTTGTTCTTGTTCGGATCATGTTTAAGCAGGCATGATGGCGAGACTTCATGGGTGTAGCTTCTGATAATACTAGGAGACACAGTCTCACAGAAGACTCCCTAACCCTCAGGCTCTTACACTCTTTCTGCTCTTCTTCCAAAATGTTCCCTGAGCCTTAGATGCGATAGTGTTCTCAAGGTGTATCCATTAGGAGTGTGTTCCACAACCCTGCATTTTGATTGGTTGTGCTTTTCTGTAGTGGTCTCCATCTGTTGCAGAGACATTTCCTTGATGAAAGTTGATTACGCTTATCTTTGAGTATAAGAGGAAAGCTTAGAAAGTAGTTGGAGATGGTGCTGGTTTAAGAGATTGCTGTAGGTCTCCTAAAGATCCATGGCTTCACTAGCCCTGATTAATTAACCAGGTTTCTAGTTCCAGGCATGGTTTCTCTCTTGTTAATTGTCCTTGTCTTCAGGACAATTTGAGAGCTGCTGGTTACTGCTAAGGTATGTATGCCACTACTACATCCTAAGGGACATAGTGCCACGCTGTCGTCGCTGTATTTGTCAGTGTCTTAGCTGAGTGGGATTGTTGGTTGCTTCTCTCCCTTGGAAGTTGTATTGCCCATCTGGTACCATGAGATCTAGTCCTCAGAAAAGAGGCATTCATTCCAGCTCACAGCCCTCTGAGCCCTGTTTCTGAAGTGCATGGTCTCTTCAGCAATAGGAACTTACCTTCTACTTCTGGGGGTTTCTTAGGGTTACTATTGCTGGGATGAAACAGCCATGACCAAAGCAAATTAGGGAGGAGGAAAGGGTTGATTTGACTTATACCTCCATATTGCTATTTATCATCTAAGGAAGTCAGGATGGGAATTCAAACAAGACAGGAACTCAAACAGGGCAGAAACTACTGCAGAGGCCATGGATTACTGCTTACTGGCTTTTTCTCAGTGGCTTACTCTGTGTGCTTTCTGATAGATCCCAGAACCTCTAACCCAGGGATGGCACCACTCACAATGGGCTGGGGCCTCCCCCACCAATCACTCATTAAGAAAATTCCTTTCAGCCAGATCTTATGGAGGCATTTTCTCAGTTGACGTGCCCTCCTTTCAGATAACTCTAGCTTATGTCAAGTTGACATAAAACTAGCCAGCCCAGGGGATAACCAAGAGCAACCTCCATAGGCTTTATATTTGGAGATTCTCTTAGATAGCCCTGACCAAAACTCAAAAGAGGGCTTCTGGATTCTCATGCCCGTTATTGGTTTTTCTTAGGGGGTCTTTGACTCTTAGAGGAAATACTTTCAACCCAGATGAGAAATTTTTATTTAAACTCTATATGTGTATTTGCACAGAAAACGACATATATTTTGGGTTGTTTATTTATTTTTAAGATAAATAGTTAACAGTATGAGGTGGTGTTATTTGCAGACTTTCTCAAAGCAGTCGTGCATGGAGGGAGGGAGTCGCTGACTTTGTAAAGCCTATTTAAGATGGCCAATGCTTCCATACTGATTTAGTCAGGCTATTTCATTTATTTTGGCTTTAGCATTAGGAGAGCGTGAGCTTTTAGAATTTATGCAACAGATGTGTAGATCACATCAGCCTGTGTGCTATAGGGAGTTCTCAGAGAACATGTGCCTGAATACGGATGGAATGGGGGGCCAGCCCTCCAAGATCTTAGGTCTGGGGATCTGGAGTCTACAGTTTACCTTAACCATGCTGATTGTGAGGTGTCAAGAGGTCTGTCCCTTCCCCCAGTCCCAGGACTTTCACAGCACACTGTATCTTCAAGCTTGGCTACCAACTTCAGTGAGGAATATTGATTTATTGCTCTGTGTGTGTGTGTGTGTGTGTGTGTGGTGTTTGTGGAGTGATAGAGACAGATACAAACATGCCTGTTAATGGTTTGGAGCCAAATACCATGCACCCTGGGCCAATAGTTTGGGCCCAGCTTTTTCCTGGACATCTTCCAACATCCTTGAGGAAAATAAGAAAAAAATATATATGGGATATGGCCCTGTGTTGAGTTAGGCACCACCTCACGTGGCCAGAGCATGTAACTGATATCAGAATGGTGGGAAGCCCCACTGGGTTGCCTCCACAGTTAGTAAGGCTCTCTTCACCTCTGCGTCTAGGCCAGAGAGGGGCCTGCTTGGCCCTAGATGCTCTGTCTTGATGGATGACTCCTAGGACCTGGGGGTCTCATTACCTTCATATTCATCTTCCGCTGCTAGTGCCAGATAATGGATGAAATTTAATCTTATGCCAGAGGACTCCCAAGAAGGGGAATTTGAGACCCCTTGCCTGCTGCAGTCAGTGCAAGAATGATGGTGAGGATCCAGAATGATCTTTTGTGGTGAGACTAAATGGATCACGCACTGTATGACTTCTGATTTATTTTTAAAACATTCCCGGTCCTGTTGGCTCCCTTTTAATAGTTTCCTAGAGCCTGTTTATTGTTACAGATGTTACTTTTAAATGAGGTCATTGAGCTTTCCTTTATTCCAAAGGCAGTGTTTGCCTTTTTATTGCAAGGGTTGGCAGGGCTTGCCTGGAGAACAGTGCAAATATGAGATCAAGGTTAAGGCTTCAGACCCCAGGAGACAAGAAGAGAAGAGGCCCTTCTGTGTCTGCACACACACCACATCAGCCTGACACCACCAGAGAGCTTGCTCACTCCATCCCGGGGATGACCTTAACCAAGGGCAAATTGCCTGGCAGGAGGCAGGAGACAGACGTCAGGATCTCAGATTGGCTTGAGTCACGTGCCCTTCTCGTTCAGAGTAAAACCTCAGGCTGTCGCAAAAGCTCTCTGAACCCATTTCCTCATGTGCCTTAGAGATAATAACTTTCATTGCTTGGATTTGGGGGCCTGCCTTCAAATCTTCAGCAAGTATGTAGAAGTGATGGAGGAATGAAAAGATGGTAATTGCTAAAACTATACATGTCTGGAAATGCATCAGATCCTGCATTGGTATATTTTGCATGGCTTTGGGGAAGAACCACCAACACCCATTTCTGTAGATATTCTTTCCTTGGCTCACATCCACACTTGATCAAGTACATAAGCCAGTGGCTGCCTTCCTGCTATGTTAGCAGAAGTAAGTAGTTTTATCCAATGGTATGATCTGAAAGGCCAGAATTTCTCCTGTGTGTCCCTCAGCAGAAGTTTGATGTCTCTGTTCCAGACTGGAAAAGCTGTGTTGGTACTGGGAGGTGGTCCTTCATAGCATGGGGAAGTAGAACAGGCTTGTGCAGGAATTTTAACACTTCTCCTGCGTGTCTGTGGGTTTCTGCCATTCTGGTTTAATTCCAATACCTGAAATCCTGTGCATGTTAAAAGGTTGACTTGCTGAAGTTGGAATTAAAGGGCAAAAATTTATCAGCACGGAGCTTGCGTTGGACAACCCCTGCTTCATGTTGTTAGACTAGAACCTTGTTTTCCTTTACATAAAAATGGTCCTAGTATCCCTGGGCATATATTCCTGGAAGGAGGCTAGCTGGCCAGCCGCACTGTGTGGCTTTTTTTAAAAGCACAATCACATGTTGTCCCATCAACGGTCATCAAAAATGGATTTCAGAGTCAAATGAGAAGTTGACTGACGGACGCCGTGTCCTCCCTTTGTGTTTTGAGTGCTTCCAGTGACAGTTGGGAACAGCTCTGATGCCAGACGGCACGCCAGGAAGAAAGATGCAATGGACATTTTAACACTGATTGTGTATTTTAATTGCTGTCTTGTTTGTTAACTCAGTCCTCGGAGAACATACTGCCAGTGGCAGGAGGATGTATGCAAAGTAGATAAAACTCTAAGCATGATAAGCCTCACTCAGAAAGAGTGATTTTAAAAGCCAAATAGATTTTACCCTGGGTTCTACTTTGCTCGTTGCAACCACGGATGGTATGTGCTTACATACTCTACCCTATGCACAGGTCATATGTGCTTATATAATCACCCTGTGCACAGATGATATGCCCTTATGTACTCTACCTTGTGCACAGATGATACACGCTTATATAATTACCATATGCACAGATGATATGCCCTTATGTACTCTACCTTATGCATAGATGATATGTGCTTATATAATTACCATATGCACAGATGATATGTGCTTAT
>JABTXL010005620.1:11249911-11312032 GCA_025134845.1 Neodon shergylaensis | reverse complement strand
TGCATAATATATCATATCCATGTACATGCACACTCACAAACCCACAGATTGATTTTTTTTTTTTTTTTTTTTTTTGAGTCTGGGTTTCTCTGAAGTCCTGGCTGCGCAGGAACTCTTTATAGACCGGGCTGGCCTTGAACTCGAGATTTGCCTGCCTCTGCTTCCTGAGTGCTGGTATTAGAGGTTGTGAGGTGGGGTGTACACAGGTGGGTAGCACTGGCGCTGAGGGAATGCCAGGTCTGGTCCATGACACGGCTTTGCAGGAAGTCAGCAAGGACAGCGTGATGTAAGCACAGCAGCCACGACACCAAGGTCTCTGTCCCAACTGTTTTTTTTTTCTTTTTAAAGAAGACTTATTTATTATGTAGACAGTGTTGTGTTTGCACGTATGCCTGCAGGCCAGAAGAGGGCACCAGATCTCACTATAGATGGTTGTGAGCCACCGTGTGATTGCTGGGAATTGAACTGAGGACCTCCGAAAGAGCAGTCAGTGCTCTTAACCATCTCTCTAGCCCCCAACTGGGGTTTTTGGTCTCATGGCCTAAGCAAATTTCTCAATTCCAAAGCAAGAATAGTAATATCACCCACATGCTAGAGTTGCCTTGTGAATGAGACGTCGTAGAGAAAAAGCGAGCCTCTGTGTCAGCTCTGGAGATGTGGGATCCGTTTTCCCATTCACTGAGTAACAGAGTTCCTCAAGGATACGGTTCTGGCCCTTCGAATCCCATCTGTGCTGTTTCCATTACTGTGAAGTGAGGCTCGTGGAGGCAAAGTCAACATCAGAGACCTAGTCCCTAGAGACAAGGTCTGTTACCAGCGTCCATGGTTAGAGAATGGACCCCACGCCAGCGAGTGTACACTAGCCCAACACGGACCAGCCCCACGAGCAGAAAGATTAGTGCAAATGAATCCTTTGTGCTGGAGACATAACCCAGGACATAGAATGTCACCCTACCATGTGAAGAATAATGGCTTCCCGTGACCGAAATGTCACGTTTCCTATTCGCAGGATGTTTTTTTAAGGGGCAGAAGGAATATGTCTTGCAGAAAATTTACAACCTTCTATCTAGTGGGATTTCTTCATGCTACAAGCAGTTTATGCAAAACAGATGCCTGAAGAGCCGTGCATGCACACACCTGTGGGCTCTGTAGTGATATTTCCTTTTCTTCCTCTTCCAGTGCTTGCCGACAACCTGAAATCCAACCCTGGAATCAAGTGGCAGTATTTCAGCTCAGAAGAAGGAATTTTCACTGTCTTCCCAGCACACAAGTTCCGGTGTAAGGGCAGCTATGAGCATCGCAGTCGGTATGCTGACTTCCTTCCAAGGTCGTTTGTTGCTGGTGACAATCTGCATGTGGGGTGGGCTGGGACTCGGGGTAGAGAGGTCTTGCCCGATCTCAGCACGACCCTGGATTTCAACGTCAGCAGTGAATTCCACACTCGGATCTGCCCCAAGCAGTTCAGAAACTTTTCCTTGCTTGGAAGTAATGTCTGTATTTGATGCCTATAGATGTGCCTGCACTAGGGGAGGGCAGTGGGAAAGCCCAGAGCTTTCCAATGCTCCCTATCACAGCAGGCAAAGCTGTGGGAAGGGAATGCGATTGCTTGCTGCATTAGCTGTTCTGTGCTATGAACATCTTTGTTGAAATAGACATGAGCCCACCTCCTCCACAGCTCTACCCTAGAGCACAAAGTTGCTCTTTGTGGCTGACTTTCCTCCCTGAGATAATGGGTTTGGTTTTACACTCTTGAAGTGTACATGCACACTTCAGCTACTGCATGCTATAAGGCTGTTCGCAAAGCTTTGGATTTTAAAGGCCACTATTGTCTTGCCTTTCTCGCACCAAAAGGACTTGGTTGTACCATGTAGCCAGTGGGAAAGGAGCGGTGAAATCATTTGTAAAACAAGGCTCATCATTTACAGAAGTCCCTAGTCAAAGATGTACCTCCTCTGAGCCCCAGCAGGTTCCCTTCTACGGAGTCTGGTGCTCAGAGCCTGGAGGAAGTGGGAGATACCCATTCTCTATGACATTCTCAAAACAATGCCATAGTATCCCTTTATCCGTCTTTCAAATTGTATCCAGTACTTTTCCCAAGGGGGGAGAGGAAGGAGAGAGAATTGTTACTATTTGTATGTTTTTTTGTTTCTGTTTTTCCACATCCTCTTCCTAGAGACTCTGCTACAGTTACAATGCCATGGAGACTGGACCAGAAATCTTAACTTTGGTATCTAGTTCATTGGTTCTCAACCTTCCTAATAATGCTGGACCCTTTAATATAGTTCCTTAGGTTGTGGTGACCTGCCCCCCAGCTATAAAACTATTTTTGTTGCTACTTCAGAACTGTAATTTTGCTACTGTTTTGAATTGTAATGCAAATACCTTGGCTTCCAATGGGCTTAGGTGACCCCTTTGAAAGGGTCAATCAACCCTCCCTCCTCAAAAGGGTCGTGATCCACAGGTGGAGAACCACTGGACTCATTGGGGAAGCCAAGACTGGCATTTGCCCCTAAGGAAATCCAGCTCGTGGGAGGGAGGGTGGGGCCTCATCACTATTCAGCCTTCGCCCACAAGTTCCAGCTCGAGCCTACCCATCATCAAGCTGCCGCTTTGGCTGCCTGACCGTTTTTCCCTCCTCAGAGGTTGCCAGCTCTGCCTCTTAACTTGTCTTAACTAGTTGCCGTTGCAAACTCTCTACAACCCACTGAAGACTCCAGTGGGTTTCAGAGCACAGCAGCATGAGAAAGGACCAGTCAGGCTCTCAGGTTGCTTCCCCGTCTACCTATGTAATACACAGGGCTGTTTATACGTCCAGCTTTTAAGATAAAGCTGCAGGGCTTTTAAAATGGGTGAATTCAGTTAGGATGAAGCTGGTACATCATTTTAAGAAAAATCCTCTCCCCTAGTTAGAACATGCATGCATGTGCGCACACATACATACACACACACACACACACACACACACACACACGAGGAACAGTGTAGGGTTGGGCAGGAGTCCCTACTGTTCTATTCTCGGTTCATCCTGAGGCTGCCTCTCCTGGGTTTCTTTCTTCTCGTTTCTCTGCTGGCTTGGTGATTCTGACCGGTGACCTGCTAAAGTAGTCTCCGTACAAAAGTTTTGACTTGCCAACAACTAGTGTTCTTAATTTGTGCCCAGGCTTTTGTGACTCACTGGTAGCTCACAGTTCACAGAAAATTCTCGTGTTAGAGGTGTCAACAAAGGACGGGATTCTCTGGAGGCCGATTTGCTTTAAATCACCCCTAATTTGTTCCAGGTTGAAAATGAATAGAGCGCTCATTAAACCCCTTCTTCCAGCCCCTCCTGATGCACGCAGGGGCGGAGGCTGCTTTGATCAGAGGTGATTCTTTTCCTCCATGGTCTCTGCAGCTCCCCCTCTTTCTTCACACATTGGCAAACAAGCACCTGGCGGGAAGAATGGCTGGTGCAGGTTTAGACAAATTTTCATGGCATGGTTTGAAACGCTCAGCTGCCAAGCCTTTCGTGATTGGGCGGTTTGAGTTGCTAAGACAGAGAGGAAAGAGGGTCTCTTAACCAGGGGTATGTATGTATGGAAAGAGAAAGGGCAGACTACCACCCAGAACTGCCCAGCACACACCCAGGTCACAAGCTTTCTTACTGTTACTAAAACGCTCTGTGTGTGTGTGTGTGTGTGTGTGTGTGTGTGGTGTGTGTCTGCGTGTCTGCAAAACAGAAGCCAGCACTGGCAAGTGGGCCTTGTTCTCCCTTTGGGCCAAGTCTTTATAGTAAGTGGAGAGTTTGGCCCTGCAGAAGTGAGTTGGGACTTTGTAGTGTGTGGAAGAAGTCAGCCTCTCAGGAGATGCACTCTCATCTCTAAAGTCATAATTTCACAGTCCTGTTCTTTTCAATGATCTTCCCCCCCAATCTGAACTCTCACTCCAACCTGCCCTGCCCCGCCCCAAGAAGAACCCACAGGCCAGTGAGCCCGCATCTGTAGCGCTCACACCTGTGTTAAGACTCTTTTCCTTTCTCTAGGCCCATCTACGTCTCTACGGTCCGACCACAGTCCAAGCACATAGTCGTGATCCTGGACCATGGGGCCTCAGTCACTGACACCCAGCTCCAGATTGCCAAGGATGCTGCTCGGGTCATCCTCCGTGCCATTGATGAACACGATAAGGTGGCTATTATCCCGCAGTCCCTGGGGGGCGTGAAACCTTTCTTGAGTGTTTCCAACACTTATTTTTTTTTGTTGTTGTTTTATTATGTTCAGTGTGATTCGTCATAGTGACATCTCAGTCATCAGCGGACCAGATAGCACCAGTGTTCCCAGACAATTATCATGTAGCCTGAATGTTTTGACTTTTCCATCACCAGAGACTTTTTCCTATTGACCTCATTGCTGAAAATACACAGAGACCACACCCAACCTCTACGATGCTCTCCAGTTTGAAAACCAAGATGGGTAGTTTTTGCCAACATGTTTTTCTGCGTGAATTTAGGGATGCTTTCGTTGTTGATTTGTTTCGATTATGCCGACACTGTTCGGCTACTTCAATTTGGTTCAAAGGCCAAATTATTGGGTTCTCTCCTTTACAAATTCCTTTCAAATTTGACAGGCTGATAACGTCAGACGTTTGTTTTTAAACTCAGAACCTGTTCTACAGGCCTTCTTCCTAGTTAAGCTCTCCTGTTACCTAAACATCCAAGCCTAGTCCCTGTGGCTGAGGCAGGAAGACTATTTGAGCCCAGAAGTTTGAGGTCAACCTTAATAACTTGAGGAAGATTTTGCCTCAGGAAGGAAGGAAAGGAAGGAAGGAAAGGAAGGAAGGAAGGAAAGGAAGGAAGGAAGGAAGGAAGGAAGGAAGGAAGGAAGGAAGGAAGGAAGGAAAGAAAGAAATCTTTAAATGGTAGAAGAAATTGAGTGTTTTGCTTTTTGTTTTTTCCTGTCCTCCAGATTTCTGTGTTGACTGTGGCAGACACTGTCAGGACCTGCTCACTGGACCAGTGCTATAAGACCTACCTGTCCCCAGCCACCAGTGAGACAAAAAGGAAAATGTCCACATTTGTTAGCAGTGTCAAGCCCTCTGACAGCCCGACCCAGCATGCAGTGGGGTTCCACAGGGCGTTCCAGCTGATTCGAAGCACCAGCAATAACACTCGGTTCCAAGCAAGTAAGTGCATTTCTGAGAGACGGCCGCAGTGATGCGCTGCACACCAAGTTCAGAACTAGAGGGGAAACTTTCCACTTGATCCCAGATAAAATTATCGCCTGCTATCTCCATAATGAGATGGCCTCTTCTTTTCCATTTTACCATGGTCAGTCTGTGGGACTTCTAGACTCCCGGGGCCTCCTACTCCTCCCCCTTTATTAAGAACACATCCTCACTTATTTCCCAAGAGAATACCAACATCCTCTTTAATGTTAATTGTTGGCTTTGCCTCTCTGAGGGCTTGGGGCAGTTCTGTGCGGGTGCACATGGGCTCTGGGGGAGCCACAGGGATTCTTGCCTGGATCCTCTCTTTTCTGACCAGCTGTCACTTAGATGAGCGTACCCTTCCCATGTACAAAGGTACTCTAATTTAATTTCTGTGTATTAGAGGAAAATCTGGAATGCGGATACATGCTAAAGGAAGGGAAGGGTAGTTGAAATAGGACTCTGCTTTGAAGCGTCTCAAAGGAGTCTTCTATTTCTCCTTTTATAATTGAAAATCTGTAGCCGTTTTTCTTCATTTAAAAATTTAGTGCATCCTGTTTTGAGTTGGGTTTTGTGTTCTTTCTTTCTTTCTTCTTCTTCTTGAGATAAGGTTTCACTATGTCGCCCAGCCTGGCCTCCAGCTCTCTATCCTCTTGCCTCTGCTTCCAGAGTGCTGGTACAACCCAGTTTAATATACACTATTAAAATAAATTTAAAGAATATATTTTAAGCTGTTCTGTGTGTCTAATCTAAAGATTTAAAGTAAGACTGTGCTGAAAAGTCTTGTGCCTGCACGCTGGCTGATGAAGTAACTGTCGCAAGCATAGCTGGTGTTGGGAGATAGCATATTGGTTTTGCCTTTATTTGCTTAAAACTTATAAGGTTAGTAGTTAAAATAATTTATTTATCTTATTGGAGATAGGGTCTCACGTAGCCTCAAGATGTAGCCAAGGGCCGCCACATGCAATTCAGAAACAATGTACATTTATGATCTCACCGTCTCCCTGGGTCACTATAGCTTAGCTGGGTCTTCTGTTCAGAGCCTCATGAGGTGGAAACTCCCTGTAACCAGGGCTGTAGGCTCAACTGAGGCTCCCAGTTCTCTTGTGAGCGCGTGACTTTAGTGGGAGATTCCATTTCCTTCCAAGTCTAAAACTAGGATCACTTTGCTTCTTGAAGGCCTATGAGGAAATGTCTCTTCTACTTCAGGTCCCTGGTATTGGGACCCTAAACACTGTCTTCTCACGGACTCAGAATCATGCCCCATTTTCATTTAATCAAGTTGCTCTTAACCAGTTTTATCTTCAAGATTCACCCTCTCTCTGCCAGACAGCAGTCGGGTCACGGGAGTGACCTACTGCCATCTTCCATTGTTAGACCTGTGTTACAGCTTAGGCCCAAGCACAGACGGGGAAATGAAGGACAATGGATACTCTGAACGCGCCTTCTCAGAATCTTGCCTACCAGCAAGAGCGAGTACCAGCCACACACAGGCCAATATTATGGACTTAGTGTTCAGCCGTCCACACATAGTTCCATGAGGCTAGTGGTCAGTGCTTACCTCCTGAGGCAGGGAGTGCCAGTTAGTTCTTGTCAACTTTGCATAAACTAGTATTTTCCAGAAAGAGGGAGCCTCATTTAAGGAATCACCACCTTCAGATTGACCTGTTCATGTCAGTAGGGCATTTTCTTGATTAATAATTGAAGCCAGCTCTCGGGGGGGGGGGGGGTCTCCCCACCCTTGGGGTAGGATCAAAGCAAGTAGAACAAGCCAGCCAGTAAACCATGTTCCGCCATGACTTTAGTTCCTGCCTTCAGGTTCCTGCTATAAGATCCACCCTTTCCTCCAAAGTTGATCGTGTTTCCCACAGCAACAGAAAGCAAACTAGTGATCTGACCAGGTTGTCACAGGCCCTCCCCAGAAGTGGTCTCTCTGCTCCACTCTTGAGTTATCCACCTGTCCTGAGAGTTTCTGCCCAGTGTTAGCTGCTGTCTTGCTCAGATAAAGGAGGGAGGTGTTCAACTAGCAGTGGCAAACCCAGATGATTGCAGCACCTAGACACCTAGAGAGGTGGTGGTGGGCATCCCCTGGAGATGCAGGGATGGTAGCAGAGCTTGCTTCGGCAGGGCGGGTGGCACCAGCATGGTTGTATCCTCTGATCTGAGAGAAGGCAGAAATCTGGATTTTTGTCTGTGAACTGTCAAATGTTATTGCTCCTCCTACTTGAGAACCTTATTAACCCTCTTCTCACGGACCTCTTTGTACTACTCATTGGCAGCAAGCCTGGTCTCATAGGAGGCTTTCTCCTTGCTTTTGTTTGTTTTGTATTTGGTTTCTTATCCTGGTAAACAAAAAATGACAAGAAGACTGGCCATCAGAAAGTTGGACAGCTTTTAATAGCACAGGTCCCAGAGTGCACAGAGAAGATTTTTTTTTAGTTCAAATGAGATATTTCTAAAGATTGGCTTGTAGTCTCCATCTTTGCTGTCTCTGTTGGCAATTCAGAGACAAAAGAACCCAACTGGGTTTGTTCAAGGACATGCTTCAGAAATGTCCACTGTCCCTACCATGGTGACAGGTTTTGTAGTGTCCCAGACAACATGACCTAGTGGTTCAGTATTTGGATCTTGGGTTTCAACTCTGCTGAACCTTTTCTGACCTTGTAAGCATGGGAATATTGACTGAACGATCCATAATTGGCCTAACCTGTGATGTGGGGATGATAAGACCCTGGACTATTTCATAACTGTTCAGCAATGTTGGCTGTCATTACTCTGCTCCATTCCCTATGAGCCTTCTGGTCGCAGCTCATTTACAGCAGTGGGACCTACCCTGTAGGATTACTGTCAGGGTGACCCGTAGACAAAAGGGAAGCATCTCCCCACATCAGGACCATGAACCGAAGCCAGGCTTTACCAGGTTTTCTAGTTTTACATTAATTTATCTTGTACCAATCAGAACCCCAAACGTTTATCCAAAGTAGGGTTCTCTTTTCAGTCGCTTGGGAGATCCATAAGGAACCCCATTACCCTTTTAGGGCGTTTCTTCGGTGTTTGGGTGTGGTTGTTTGCGAGATCATCTCATAGCATGAGGAAGATGATTTCAAGTATAGATCTGATTGTGTGGGCAGGGCTCAATCTGAATTGCTCCCCCCCCCCGATATTGATTCTAGTACATGCTGGTTACTTAGAGAGTCCCTGAGTCCCCAGATCCCTAAAATTAGCCACCTCTAAGTTTACCAGTGTTATGCATTCCCACCAGTGGGTGACTCAGGAGAGAATCCAGTGAGCAAAGACCAAACTTAGTAAAACTGCTGAGTGAGCACCCCAGACCGGGGACGCAGATCGGTGCCTTGCTCCACCATTGTCAGAGAGGCTTCCTTGTGCAGAAGATGGGCACAAACACAGAGACCCACAACTAGACAATGTGCACAGGGTGAGAGACCTTGGAACACTCAGTCCTAAATGGGATGTCTTCATCATGCCTATCCAAGACACTATCTCCAATTGATACCTGCTTGTAAAAGAAAAAAAAAATTTCTCTACCGGGTAGATTAAGCACTTAAGCAGTAGATGGCTAAGACAAAAAACTAATGGTATTTTTGTTGACTTTTGTCTCATGGTCCTTTGTTTGGGCATTTTTTGTCTTAATGATCGTTTGTTTGTTTGTTTCTTTCTTTCTTTCTCTCTTTCTTTCTTTCTGTGACCCTGTGACACAGCTGTGCCCTCTCTGGTGGGACGTGGAACTGTTTTATTCTGTGGTTTGTTGGACACTTATTTTTAGTGTAAAGCTTAAGTGAGCTATCTCAGACTCTAGTAAAGTGGCATGCAGGAATATAGTTACAACTGAGAAAATATTGACATCTGGGACTAATGTCCCGAGCATCTCAACTGGCTTCACTAGCAGTAAAGGGTGGATATATTTATTGTTAGCCCAACTTTTTACTAAATTCAGTCTGACTGTCTATAGCATTGATACTACATAAACTATTAATCTATGCAAAGATAGCAATGAATACTTCAGAATCTAAAATGCAAGTTCACAAGCTGCAAGAATTGTGGATGTCTCTTAGAATAATGTTAATGGCAATTGCATTCGTTACATATTACTTTGTACCACATAACCGTAACACCATCACCTTCGATGCGTTCTACACAGGGCGGGTCATTCCATCCCATCCACCCTCTGGATGTGGCTTCCCAGGGGTTCATATATTATGAGATGGCTCATGAAGCAGCTAGACTGCCTGCCATGGTTACTCATAGCCCCAGTGAAATGCCAGCAGCGGGACCTGTAGAAATGAGGGTGTATACAAGCATTTCACTACACAAAACATGATTCCCTACAGCATGTCCAAACGCTATCTATTGACTCAAAGGCCTTTGCGTTAGAAAGAAATACAGAAGCCCAGCTCCTTTCCGTCCCTGCCTTGTTATCTTTAGTAGTTGGTAGTTCATTGTCCTCATTCCCATGCCCCTTTCTTCCTCCTCAGCTCTCTGTGTCTGTGTGTGGGCAGCATACAGCTCTGTCTGCACTCTGCAAACAGACTGTGGCATTCTGGACAACACAGCGATGTGCAGCCAAGCTGCAGCAGAACTGCACTCTGTGTAACCCATGCAGCAGCTCTGCGAGAACACTGTGCAGTACAGCAACACTGCAGAAACTCGGGGGCACCCATGCCAGGGTTTGATGCCACTCCTTTACCTTATTGTGGTGACAGAGTCTCTCAGTGAACTTAGAGCTTGTCCCCCTGACCAGAATGGCTAACCAGTATCCATTCGTACTTCCCTGCCAGCCCTGGGATTCTGGTTATCTATTACCCCCATCTAGCTGTTAAGTGTTGCCTTTGAAACACATTTTAACCCTTGAGCTGTCTTCCCCAGACCCCGCCACTCTTACTCTTGAGTCAGTCTACGTTGGGGAAGGTCTTCTGAGTTAAACTTACCTCTCACTTACTCCTTGGCCTGCTTTAGAGGGTGGTTTGAATTCAAATCACAAGTCGTCTTCAGGCCAATTGAAGTAGTGCACACATGTGTATTGGGGCTTCTTGTTAATGTTCCTTCTTGTGCCATCATCATTTGTCTACCCATTACTCCAGTTGACCAACCTTTCCTCCCAGCAGCTTCTGTGAACTTGGTACTGGTATCTGGCCCGTTTTCTAGCTGTTTCTCCAGTTATACATATGAAGAGGTTACTACCTTAGCCTACATGACCCAAACGCACGAAGCATACAGTAGCAGTTTGGAGCACATGGTGCGTCTACGTCCATAGTTTTACTTTGCTACACTGATAAACCTTCAAAATCCAAATGTATTTGACAGTAGTTAGGATCTGGCAAGTCATTTTCCATGTCTGCAGAACCCTAGAAGAAGCTAAGTCCCCCCCCACACACACCCCAAAGTGTGGCTCCTGTTACTGGCCCTGTGTGTCTGAGGGAGGGATAAGCTGTGTTCTGAATCCTCATTGCAGAAGCTGAGGGGGATTTCCTTTTAGGCTGGCTTAAATGAACTCAGCGTGGGTGCCCGGAGGAAATCTCCGTCTTTCATCTGGTAAATGTGTCAGGAGCGTCTTGCGCTGGATAAGTGAGGCCTTGCCGTGCAGAGAGCGTAGGATGGAAGGGAAAAGGAATTAGCAAGATGAAAGCTAGCAGTACATCCATCACATGGGAAAGATGTGGGACACCAGGGGCCAGCCGGGTCCTCCGAGTGGGCAAGTCCGGGAAAACGGGAAGACGGCACAGCTCTTGCCGGAATCCGAATGTAACCCCGGTTTGTGTGTTTTTGTTTAGATACAGACATGGCCATTATTTACCTGTCAGCGGGCATCACATCAAAGGACTCCTCGGAAGAAGATAAAAAGGCAACCCTCCGCGTCATCAATGAAGAAAATGGCTTTCTAAACAACTCCGTAATGATTCTTACCTATGCCCTCATGAACGGTAGGCAGTGTTTCGAGATTTCCCTTTCAGATGAAAGTTCCCTCTAGGCAGGAGCTGCTTTACAAAGAGGGAAAGAGACTTGTGCCCGAGCTTTGATAGAGCTGACGGGAGAGGGAGGCGCCAGCTGCTCTCTCATACCCGGTGCTGGGATGCGGGATTCCGCCTAGCCAACCACAGGTTCCTGACTCTCCTCTGCTTCTGTGGTCTGGCCAAGTTTTACATCTCTCTCCTGTTTATTCAGTTCTCTTCCATAACCTAGGTCATCAGAGGTTTCGATACTATAGGGAGGTTGATGCTCACGGCTCCCGTGAGTCACAGGAAGCCATAGTGCTGGCCTAGGTTCTTTCCATTCTGCAGCACCCCGATATCCATCCAAAGACCCACACCCGAGCTTCCACCCGTTTCCTCAGCTGTCACCTGCAGATAGCAAGGACCTGCTTTGCAGGCCTGTGGAGAGGGTTAGCCTTTCTAGACCTCAAACCCTTGGAGCAGCCCTGGGGGATTGCCGGCTTTCATTAAAATGCGAGTTTCACCGTTAAATGTTGGTAGATGGGTTTTAGAAAATTGGAATATTTGAAGAAACATTCCACATTCATCCTTCTGCTACCCACCTGTCCTCCAGCATGTGCACAGCCCTGCTGTATGCCTCTGTCGTCTGGTGCCACCACACCTATTAGTACGTGGCCTTTCCTTCAGTGGCTCTTCCCCCTCAGGGCCTCAACCCTGAGCCCTTGGGTGATGTCTTCCCTTGTGGCTGAGAGACAAAGTTTTCATCCTGTAGCCAATCCCACATATGAGCTCTATGAAACCCACGCCCTCCCCCACACTCATTTAGGGACAATGACTATCAGTTTGATGTGCTAAGAATTATGTGGAGAGTGTCCCCAACATGCAAATTCTAGATATTGTCCTCAGGTTCTTACTCAGACCCTCTCAGGAGGGAGCCAGGAGTCTGTTATTCTGAATCTAGTGCCTTATGGACTACCCTGAGGGAGTGCAGGCGCACCAACCAGCTGCCACCGTCACCATCCACCAGCATAGACTCATGACAGGACTCCTCATCTCTTTAGACTTTAACTTTTTGTTTTTCTGGGCAACATCTCATGATGTAGCTTAGGCTAGTCTCAAGCCCGAGACCCTGCCTCAGCCTCCTGAGTGCGGAGCTGGCCCATGTGTGCCAGCTCCAGACCTCTCTTTTATCTGTGAGGTGAGAATAACAAGCTCTACTGCCCAGGGAGAGTATAAAAGCAGTGGTATGGTGTCGGTTGAAAATTAACAGAGAAGGGCTGGAGGGAAGGCTCTGAGGTCAAAAGTGATTGCTACTCTTGCAAAGGACCTGAGTTCTGATCCCAGCACCAACAGTAGGTGGCTCCCAACACCTGTAACTCTAGCGCCAAAGGATCTAGTGCCCTCTTCTAGCTTCTATGCCCACCTACACACATGAACCTACAGACGCACACATAGACACATACATATGTACATAAATGAAGAATTTTAAGTTAGCATAGAGCCTGGTGCCTAACAGATCCTGGGGAGGGGTGGCCAGTGATGATGTTTCCTGTCATACACAGCGTAGCTGACAACGGAGAGCATCTCTACCATCTGGGGTCAGTCTCATTCAGTAGTGTCACAGCAGGGCATCCTGATACTCATGACTCCTACTGTGTAGACGTGGGCACCCGCTCTCCCCCTCGTGTTCCCTCCTCTGTGGGCAGAGGGTGTCCTCTCTTTCCTGTGCCTTCACTTTTCCAAGAGTGTGACTCTCACAAGTGTGAGGCGTCTTGCTGTTTGTATTGTGTTCTGAGCAGAGGAGCCCTCTGCTTAGGATGGGTGAAGACGGCCGCTTTTTGCTTGAGCACTGACCCATCGGGGTCATTTCGGGTTGCCTGATAGATACTCTTCCTGCCATGGCTTAACTTCTCTCTCTCATGAGTGAGAAGGGAGGAAAATGAAATCCCCCTAGCCTCTGTGGCGCCCACCACCTGCATGAGCTTCCTAGTCTTCAGAGAGCTCTCCCACTAAGGAGGAGGAGAGCTGAGTTAAAGGCAGGAGAGGATGGGGAGACAGACCCACAGCCAGTAACCGCTGCTGGTGTGTGGCAGACACGGAGTCAAAGCCCCAGTTATCACCTGTTCAGGAACTAGTCCTTCAGAGTCTTAGCTACACTTCCATCCCCATGACAACTCCACACTTTAAACCCTCTGGCTAACTCCGTTCACCCACCTGAAGCTCTTCAATTTCTCTCACCTGTCTTACCAGATACATCTAGTTCTTCGACTACTATTCCTGGGGCAGACACTGTCCCTCAGTAGACCACCAAGAGCTCACATAGTGAAGCAGGGCCATCGTGAGACTTTGAAAGACATTCCCCCACTCCCTGGAACCATTTTCCTCACTGTGGTCTTCCCGTGGCTTTTGATTGCAGGTGTGTGAAAGTTAGAAAGAGCTGGATTATCTTTCCAAATTCAAAGAAGGATTTGGATGAAGCAGATCACCATAGTTGGATTGGCTAGAAAAATACAAAAAAGAAAGCTAGCAACTCAGAGTTCAATCATCAGGCTTGTAGGGAAAGCTGAGAACATTGGAGACAATTCATAAGTTGGGATATAGAAATCTCTGGAAGGTTGTTGACTTTTCATTGTCATTGCTCTCAGTGAAATAGTTGGACAGCTTACCCAGGGTTGATGTTGGTGAGCAAGCCAGAAGTTTGGGAAGGAAGCTTACTGAAGACTGGAGAACGTGTCTCAAACTGGAGCATTCTGATGTCTCTGTGTCTGTCTCTCCCCATCTCTCGGTTCACTCCATAAAACTTGATTTTTTTTTTTTTTTGGCATCTTTAATTTATGAGCACACAGCAGAGAGGACTCTGGGAAATGTGGTTTCTAGCATGCTGTTCAAAAACTGCCGATAGTATCGACAACCTAACCCTTCATCCCATGCTGTCTTGCGGGACCTAGTTTGTTTGGGAGTGGAGCAGTACTGGACAAAGAAGAAATACATCTCTAGTGCCCAAGTTGTCTGCTTTCATCATTTTACCTCTGCGAGCTTCTCTTGAGATGAGGGCAGAAAGCAGCCATGTCTTTTACTCTAAAAGAGACCCCCTCACCCCTTAACCAGTCTATGCCAAGCAAAGGGAACAGTGATCTGGTTCTCAAATGATTTGCCCCAGGAACTTTATTTCTTTCTTATCGCCTTGAAGGTATAGAGTGAAATTCAAGTTTGTCTAGATCATAATGTTTTTAAAAAGAAATCAGCCAGTCATGGTGGCACATGCCTTTAAGCCCAGCTCTCAGCAGGCAGAGGCAGAGAGACATCTCTGAGTTGAAGGCCAGCCTTGGTCTACACAGTCAGAGTTACATAGTAAGACCTGGTGTCCAAAAAAAAGAAAAAAGAAAAAAAAGGAATAATTGTAGATGATATGTTAGATTTTGCTGCTACTTGGTAACTAGTAATGAACTTTGAATGTTAGAAATACACTCACTCCATAGATGAAAACAGTGTGGCATATTTATAGTAGGTGATCCGTGAACACTTCAGGTTCTTTTAACAATGGAATAAATAGCTCATAGTTTGCTGTCTTAAGTCTTCAAGAGCAGGAGACAGAATCTCCTGGAAGGGCAGTGGTAGAGTCTCACCAACAACTGAAAGCTCTTGAACTTGTTTACAGTGGTGCCCATGTGAGATCAGTTACTAATCCTTTTGACTGCATGCCAACAATAACAGACTGAAAAAAAATTGGTTTATTAAATTTATTTTTGTACTATGGAACACAGATGTTGTAGAACAATACATCCCACTATGCCTAAATCTTTTTACAAAGTTTTCAATACCCCATAAATATAAAAGATACACATTAAATAAATCAAATTTAGTATTATCCTAACAATATCAAGCATAAAGACATCTGTAATTAAATGAGCTTGAAGAAGAGGGTTTAGAAGCATTGCTAAATGCAGGCCATAATTCTTTCATTTAGTTCTTGAGTTTTTGGCAAGTGGTTTTACAGGCAAAGCAGGAATGAAATGGTAAAGGCCTTAAAGCCCTACAGAGGTCGGCCACTGCTGTAAATTAAATGCAGACTTGTTAACTATTACTTTTGCTTTCAGATATTGAGTGCAGCAAAGCATTTAAATCTTATTATAATTAAATGTTTAGGACGAGCATATCCTTCGTTTCCCATGTGGTTTTCATCACTGCCTTTTGAAGAATCCCTTTGTGCTTTTGACTGAAGAAATTCCCTGTTTTGGCTTTTGGTTTGCAGTAGGAACTGGTATCTTCCTGGGTCCATAGACAGTATCCCCACATAGACCCCACATAGACCCCTTGGACATTCAAGACTTTGTCTGTTTGGTTTTGGGTTTTTTTTTTTTTTTTTCAAGACAGGGCCTCCCTGTGTAGCTCTGGCTATCCTGGAAGTCACTATGTAGATAAAGCTCATCTTGATAATCCCAGCACACCCTGCCCTTACCCTCCCGCCCTCACCCCTACCTCCAAGTGCTGGGATTAAAGGCCTACACCACCATGCCCTGTACAAGACCTCATTTGTATCTATAGTGGATCTAAATGGCAAACTGCTGCCTAACAATAACCAAGTTTTTCCCTTGTTTTTGATTACAGATGGGGTGACTGGTTTGAAGGAGTTGGCGTTCCTTAGGGATCTGGCTGAACAGAACTCTGGGAAGTATGGCATCCCAGACCGGACAGCCTTGCCTGTGATTAAGGGCAGCATGATGGTGCTGAACCAGCTTAGCAACCTGGAGACCACAGTTGGCAGGTTCTACACCAACCTTCCCAACCGGATGATTGACGAGGCCGTCTTCAGCCTCCCCTTCTCTGACGAGATGGGGGATGGTAAGTGTAGCAAGAATGTCCTACTATGGAAAGGAAAGGAAGGAGCAGACAGAAAGGTGCACCCCTCCTGCTCCAACCCCACAAAGACGTATGCCTGCCACCTAGCCTACAACACGCGGTAACGCATAAGCCCAGTGCTGCTTCCTCTCTGCTCCAGCCTCAAAGGATGTAGCAGCATAGTTTCAGTTGCAGCTTCCTGAGGAAGCTCCCTTAGTGAGTGGCGCTAAAGCATTGCTGTGCATCACAGTGCGCAGGGAAACACAAAGAACTGGGTGTGTTCTTAGATCCCACACTCCTTAAGTACTTGTCCTCAGTAGTGAATGTCACCTCATTAATTCTCCATCTTGGTCATCTTCAGGAAGGGATAATAAATCAGTGAGTTTCTTAGGATGAATTCATACACGTACGTGAATATATACAGATTAAGATGGACACCTACATGTACACATACACACATACATATAACCAGTGGCTGGCATACTGCCCAGTTATGAGTGCTGCTCATTTCCCTTTTTTAATACACCACTTTCCTTTGCTCTTATCCACACCATCATCCTGATGCCACAAGTACCCAGGACACAATGTTGAGCGAAGTGGTTTAACGGTCACGTGATTCAGTCACCTGACCTAAAAAATGGGAATCCTTTCTGTCCAGGTGATTGTGGAGAGTAATTGCAGTAATGTATATAAAGTGTCTATACAAATGCCTGGCCGATAGTAGGTTGCTTCTCAGGAAAAATAATTATTTTTTAATCTTCACTTTTTTAATGTTTTTTTTTATTTTAAAGATTTTATTTCTATGAGTGTTTTTGGCTGCATGCATGTCTACAGCATGAACATTCTGGAACTAGAGTGATAAACTTTATTGTGAGTCGCCATGTGAGTGTTGAGACTTGAACCTGGGTCCTCTGCAAGAACAAGTACTTTTAACCACTAAGCCATCTTTCCAGGCCCTGTTTCTCTCTTCTCTCTCTCTCCCCTTTATTCCTTCTTTCTTTCTTTTTTCCGAGTAAGGGTTTCTCTATGTAGCCCTGCCTGTCTTAAAACTTGCTCTGTAGACCAGGTACCCTTAAACTCAGAGATCCACCTGCCTCTGCCTCCTGAGTACTGGGATTAAAGGTGTGCACCACCACACTTGGCTTATTCTTCATTTTCTTACTCTGCCTTCCTCCCACATTCTTGATGAAGAAGGTTGGAAGAGGCAGATAATCACTAAGCAGACAGATGGCATCCCGAACCTGGGTCTGGTGTTCCTGTTGAACCCTCCTTTTTCATTCTGAATGGGTCCACACATGTGTATAGTCTAGGGCAGTGCTTCTCAACCTTCCTGATACTGCGAATACTACAGCTCCCCATGTTGTGGGCACCCCAACCATAAAATTATTTTTGTTGCTACTTCATAACTGTAATTTTGCTGTTAAGAATCACATATCTATTTCTTCCAATGGTCTTAGGTGACCCCTGTCAAAGGATCATTCAACCCCCAAGGGGGTCACAACCCATAGGTAGGCTAGTCCTCTTGATAGTGACAGAAACTTAAATGCGTGTGTGTGTGTGTGCCAGCCAAGGGGGTCAAGGTACCCAAACCCCCTCAGTAAAATTTTGCTGATAAGAGACCATCAAGAAATCCTGTTCATACTATGCGCTGTGTGAAAGAAATAAAGACAGATGTGGAAATGCAATTCTTTAAGAACTCGGTGAAATAAGTCAATTAGCTTACTAATGCCCAGCAGGTAGAGTGGGGCCCTCCTGAAATCTGTACCTTCCATGAAAATCTTGAGCCACCTGCTTGTTGATGTCATCCAGATGTGAATCTGCAGGTCTCATTTCATGAAGCCTGTACAGTGGATGTCAGTCATTGGCTTGCACATCTGGTGGATTTCCCCACCAGTGTGTCACTTCTGTCAGTCATGCTTTCAGTTCCTACAACTTCCTAGGTGACTCATCTGACTCCATGACTGAGAACTTGAATGTAGAGAAATCAGTGCAGCTCTAACTGAAAAACCACTGTAGACCGACTATCATTTGTTGAGTACCATGGGGTATGGGTGTGTTTGTACATGTAATACATGTATGTATTTGCTGAACATGCATTTCTTTCTTTAAAAAAAAACTTACCTATATGTTTGAGCATAGCTTAATGTATTTCATTTGCCACTTTGGGATCCAGAGTCTTCTATCCAGAGGCTGGGGAATGACCCAGCAAAGTGCTTACCTGAGTTCAGGTCCCCTAGGACTCATGTACAGTGCCCAAATGTGAAATCGAATCTATAACCTTGGCGCTGGTGCGAGCAGAGACGAGCATCTCCCTGGCCAGCTAATCTAGCCGCATCGGTGAGCTCCCAGTTCTGTGAAAGACCTTGTCTCAGTTGTGGAACTGAGAAAGATACCTGACATTACCCTTGACTTCTGAGTGAGCACGTGTGTACACACGTGTACAAACACCCAAATAGGTACACGCACACATGCACACACAGACCAATTAATTGGTAACTAATTGGTTTAATACAAAGAGTCTCCTGTACAAGCTAATAATGGAAAAGTAAATTTGAGGCTCATTTTTTTCTTTAATTTGTTTTTGTAAAAAAGAAAAGAAACTGTCTTTATTCATTATACATACCAATCCAAGTTCCCATTCCCTCTCCTCTCATTCCCTCCACCTAACCTCCCAGCCCCCATTCACTCCTCGGAGAGGGTAAGGCACATTGCTTTGGAGAATGTTCAAGGCCCTCCCTACTATATCTAGGCTGAGCAAGGTATCCATCCAAAGAGAATGGGTTCCTAAAAAGCCAGTGCAAGCACTAGGAATAAATCCTGGTGCCACTGCCAGTGGCTCCTCAGTCTGCCTCAGCCATGCAACTGTCACCCACATTCAGAGGGACCAGTTTGGTCCTATGCTGGTTCCTTCCCAGTCCTGCTAGAGTTGGTGATGAGGCTCCTTTTTAAGACAATTTTTTTCATCATAGCCGGAGAGGCTAGAATACTTTTGCATCTCAGTCATGGAGCATTGCTGTTGATCTTTACTAGTCTATGAAAATGACTTGCATCTTAGACAAAAGCCCAGGGAATATGACCTATGTTGGGACCTTTGTCTCTAAACTAGCCCTCAAGATGCTGCTTCTACCATACATAACCCTTTTGTCCAAGGAGGCCTGAACCCAAACTTCCTGTGAAGTGCACAGTCAAGACTATTTTCAATATCTGTTGTTGCTGAGAAGCATTTTTAATGTGAACTGAGTAGAGGGTACTGAGAAGATCAGAAGAGACCTCCTACCCCTATGGAATGACTTTTTACAAATTCTTCCAGGGTCGTGTCTCCTTCTTCCTGCTGATCCAGTTAGTTGGTCTCTGCAACCGCAGCAATTCAACATACCTGGAATATCGTCACCACCCACAGTTCTCCATTTAGCAGTCCATTCTTTTTCGTAGACACCTTTAAGAGTTTCCAAATCCTTTTCCAAAATGTTCTAGAAGGGATTTGTGATAGGCCCCCAGAGAGTGAACATGCTTCCAGGTACAGGAAAGTATAACAAGATAGAGAAAAAGCACATCATTCTTACGTTTTGGGATTTCTGTAGAGTCCCGAGATTGCAGCATGGCTAGAGATCAGAGCCATTGCCTTGTCTCAGCTTCATGAAGCCATCAGTTGAGGCAGCGTGACTTCCTCTGCCTCATGGTGGAAGCAGGACAGTTTGGTGCCCACCTGCTCCACTCCATGACTCTCCTGGACACTTTCCTCCTGCGTGTTCTTCCCTCTCCCTAATTATCCTGTTGTTTCATGCATCCTGTGAGCTAGGTATAGTTTGAACATTTGTTCCTGGAAAGGAAGTAGGAAAGAGTGGGTATCTGAGAGGATATGGCTGACAAAGTCTACAGCGTGGGGCCTGGCCTCCATGGCTAGAAAGATATTCCTATGGAAATTTCATTTATTTCAACTACTCAGAGTTCCATGTGATCAGTTTCTGTGCCTTTCTAACTCTTCCCCTCTACCGTCTTCAGGGTTTTCGATACATTGATGAGTTGTAATGTCTCTGTTTTTTAAAAATCCCTTTCCCCAAATGTCTTGGTCCAGCAACCCCTAGAAATCAGTAAAACAGGTCCTCTCCTCCGTATCCTGTCAGCATGGGCGGGTGATGGATATTATGTCCAGTGTCGCACGTATGTGCAAAAGGAGTACAGCTGGGATGGAACTCAATTCTTCAGACTCCTTATCCAGTGGGTTTTTTTGTTTGTTGCTTGTTTTCGTTTTTGTTTGTGTTTTTGACATGCTGCTGAGTCTTCCCATTCACACAGATTTGGCACTGTACTGTTTTCTGTTGATCCCAAGTGTGTTAGTTAGGGTTCCTGTTGTTGGGAAGAGACACCATGGCCATGGCTACTCTTCCAAAGGGAAACATTTTCAAAGGTTTAATCCATTATCATCATAACAGCAAGCATGGTGGCAACAGGAAGTGAACTGAGACACTGAGCATAAACAGTCTCAAAACCCACCCCCACACTTCCTCCCACAAGGTCACACCCACTCCAGCAAAGCCACGCCTCCTAATAGTAGCACTTCCTATGCAATTATGAGGGCCAGTTACATTCAAACTACCACAGCACATATTGTGGCTTAGATACGAAGGTTGGAGGTGCTGGGGTGGGGCAGGGAGATGACCCCTGTTTAAATTAACTACGCCATCCCAAAGGACCCTCTTCCCTTCTTTTGTCTCACTTTCCATACAGGCTGCAAGGGCAGTGGTCAGAACCTGGATCACAGGGCCTGAGACCACTATCAGCACTCATGCTTCCCCTGAGCATGGCCCCAGCCTTGGTCCAGTGTTTGCGTGCTATCCTTTGGTTCTGTTTTTTAACCCACAGGTTTGATCATGACTGTGAGTAAACCCTGTTACTTTGGAAACCTCCTCCTGGGGATCGTAGGTGTGGACGTGAATCTGGCTTACATTCTTGAAGACGTGACGTATTACCAAGACTCTTTGGCTTCCTATACTTTTCTCATAGATGACAAAGGTAAGAACATTTTCTTTTGCAACTTAAAAAACATAGTCTGTAGATATTTTTACACTAATAAAGTAAAATAAAGACAGTTTTCAGGGAAGTTATGCCACAAGGATCATAGGGCAGTGGAAATGGATCATGGAGATGGCAGAGCGAATTCACAATGCATGAGCTCACACTATGCTGGGTTGTGAGATCATAGGTTTTTAATAACATCAAGAAGTTAGATTTGGGGGTGAATAACGCCTAGAATGGGGTTTAAATCACTTTTTGTTAGTATCCTTATCTTTAGATTCCCTGGCAGGAAGATTTATATATAACATTTAATAACATTTAATAAAACGAAAACCAGAAAAACGAATGCCACCTAAATAGCCTCAATTAGACATATGTTCAGTAATTTAAGAGCTCTTTCAACACTTCAGGAGTTTTATGAGAGCTCACATAAAACGTTTGAGGTTTTATTAGACTGCTAAGGTACAGATGAGGTTTTGAGCACTGGGCAGCCATCCCAGACAGTCCACAGTTCAGACCAGTAATGGGCACGTTGCTTAGAACCAGCAGCCGGCATCTTCCTCCTGACATGTCTTGTTCTGTGATTTCAGGGTATACACTTATGCATCCGTCTCTTACCAGGCCATACTTACTCTCAGAACCCCCCCTCCATACCGACATCATACACTACGAAAATATCCCCAAGTTTGAATTGGTTCGGCAAAATATCCTAAGGTAAGAAAGAGGTGAGGGTTACAGGATTTTATGTGTTTTGAGAGGGGGACCTTTTGCAATCAAATGTGAGTGTTTGCCATAGAATATAAGACTAGCATACAAGTTATTTTCTTGTTACCAAAAGTTTTCTGAGTAAGTTTGCATACTGGTAGGAACCAAGGGCTGGGAGGTGGCTCCGTAGGTAAAAGTGCTTACCATGCAGGTTTGGCAATCCAAGTTTGATCCGCAAAAATCACGTAAAAGTAGGAGAGAATTGACTTCATAGTTGTCCTCTAATCTACATACTTGCACCATGGTAACCACACACACACACGCATTCACACATGCATACACATTGTGAATACATATACAATAACAATAAATAAAATTAAATTACAAAACAGTTTTTAAAGAAGGATAGCCAGGATTTTGATTGCTTGTTATAATAGGGAAAGCCTCTCAAAATTATTTGGAGGCAGTGTCTTGTCAATCAAATTCTACCTTTTCATTGAGTTTAATTGTAAAATAAGGCGTGTGTTAACTCACGTCCAGAAAGTACTCTGCGTAGACCAAACTGAGATGTGTTAGCAAAATAAAAGGTTGAGGTGAGGACCGGTAAATAGGTTGTCAGTGTCGTGTCTGGCGGCACGGTTTGTGCCGCGCTCTCAAGATAAAGACAGATTGGATGTTTTCCAACTGTGATGTTATTTTGCCAGATGGTAACCTATGGAGAAATGAATCTTTGTGCCCATTGGTTGAAAATTAATAAGTGAGTGATTTGAGACAAGTCAGTCTCTGGAAAGAATTAACTTTGGGGGCAGGGTAGAGGCAAAGGATGGCGTTTAAGGCAGAGTTGACATAGCGCGTTCCCACAGCTGAAAATCTCACATCATGGCTTTCAAAGGGGATGAGTTTCTGTGCTGTGCAGGAGCAGGGGGTGGCCACTGACGCACAGCTTCTCGCTTGCCTTTAATTAAGTGCTTAATTTTTCTTTCTCGCCGGAGGCATTTAATTCTGGTTTTCCACACAGCCTCCCTCTAGGCAGCCGGATTATCACGGTCCCTGTGAACTCGTCTCTGTCTTGGCACATAAACAAGCTGAGGGAGACTGGAAAGGAGGCCTACAACGTGAGCTACGCCTGGAAGATGGTGAGTAGAAGGGAGTCGTTTGGATTTGGCGGCCCCTGAAGTCTAGTTCAATGCTCTTCTCCCGGCAACCCTGGAGAACCTGGGTCAGACTATGTGACTAGTCCGATTTGAAGGGACTGGGAAAGAAGACATTCCACAGATGGTTCATATTTTTCCCCCTTTCTTGTTTCTAAAACCAGTTAATTGTTCATGACAAAGAGATCAAATCATATAAAAGGATATAAAGGGGAGAAAACAGATCCGCTCCTTCCTGCCCTTGACCCATTTCCCATCAGTAACCACTTCAACCCGTTTCCAGAATTTTTTCTGCACAAACAAGTCTCTCTGTGTACACATGCATGAAGTGCATTATTTACTGTGTGGGTTCACATAGATAGACCAAAGCTCTTTAAATGATTTTTTTTTAACCTTCGTTTACCTATTTGTACATGTGTGGGCACAAGATGGCCCAAGGACGACTTGGGCAAGCCAGTTCTCTACCAGCCCACGGGGCATCATGGGACATGTGAGCTAGCTACTGAGCTCATTATTTTAAAATGTAGATCATCCCAGCGGTTTGTTTGCTCTTCTTTTTTATTGTCGTTGTTTTATAATTTGAACACAGATTGTGGAAATAGGAGTTTAAAAGGAAGATATAAAAACATAAATGCCCTCTGAGATGCTCCAAAGAAGTGAGGCCTTAGGTTAGAGTTTGGGGTGTCTATCCTCAGCACAAGTGGATTGGCAGTATAGCCATGACTAGGGCACCCAGAGCTGCTTTGTGCTATGAGCCCTGCTCAGACACTGGGCCTCAGGATCATAGAGAAACAGAGGACAACACTCTGTTTCTCTCCTTTACTTTCTCAACATGGCAAAACAGTATTGTTATAAGACCCAAGGTTCTATAACCAAAAGGATGGATGTTCATTTTTATCCCCAAATTTTAATTACTGAACTTAAAAATGCAGTCACGCTTGCTAGATGGAGGTGTCTGATGCTCAGTCTGTTGTTCATTTGTTCCTTTAAGAACTTCTCATTGGTCATTTAGTGCACGTAAGAGGGATAAATAAGAGTGGTACAGGGAGCTGGAGAGATGGCTCAGAGGCTAAGAGCACTAGCTGCTCTTCCAGGGGTTCTGAGTTCAATCCCCAGGAACCACACTGTGGCTCACAACTTCTATAATGAGGTCTAGTGCCCTCTTGTGTGCAGACATACATGCAGACAGAACACGGTATACATAATAAATAAATCTTCTTTTAAAAAGGAAGTGATAAACAGGTAGAGAGATGTCTCAGCAGGTGAGAGCAGGAACAACACTTGAAAATGACCTAAGTATAATTCCCAGCATCCACTCTGGGCTGCTTGCAACTGCTTGTAACTCACCTGCGAATAACCCCCCCCCCCCACACACACACACACACTTAAATATTCAACATAAAACCAGACTTCGGTGTTTGAATTCAGAGATTCCTTTCTTCTAGCATATTTTCTAGTACATTCTGATAAAAAGCTTTTAAGTTACATCCTGAATGCTATCTGCATTAATAATTGTTGATATTTTCGAAAGAAATGCCAGCGTCTGTGTGGCCTTTGGGTGGTAAAGAGAACTCGGTGTCAACGTTTTTTTGGAAAGAATTTCTCTTTCCATGTTGGTAAATCCTGAGCTGTATCCTAAGTTCTATAATTCAGGCTATCAATCAAGGAGATGTATCGTCTCTCTGAGAGCTAAATTTGTCACAACAGGTGAAAAACTAAGAAGGGAATGAGATTCAAAGCAAATAAAGCTTTGACCCAGCAGTGAGGAAAAATATCCCTAAGCTTCTTTATTTGGGTTGGGGGTTTAGCTATTCACCTTGTCCCAAGGGGTAAAATGGATCATTCTACTAATCTAAGGAAAGTCAGCGCTTACTGAAAAAAATCTAGTCAAACAGCTTAGCATCCACAGACATGGCAGAATGATGAATTCTTTTACCGAATTTGTCTGAATATAACTTGAGATTAAGTTAGCTCTTTGAAAGAGATGGCTCTTCATAGTTAACCAGCTACTTTTGGAACTTGGGTATTTTTCTCTTACTGAATAAGCTACAGTCTATAAAGTTAGGTTCCAGTTATTTCGATAGGGTTCCCTTTTTTGGGTCAGTGGAACTTGCAGCATAAGAAGACTCAACTTCAAGGACACCTATGTCAGACTGAGCAGTGAGGAAAGAGTGGATGCCATTTAGAACACGCCATCAACTTTCTAATTCAGGGCATGGGGGAAGAGGATTAAATTTGCTAATCTAATTGAGGATGTTTGCCAGCCGTACTTGAAAGCAATTCCAGGAAGATGTAAATTGCTTCTGTTTAAAGATTCTGAAGCCATTCTCACAGACCCTGAGTTTAATTTAACTCTAACCTGCCTGGTCTAAAATTTCTCCATCCCTACCTCATTGGAGCCCTTTTTTTTAAGGCAGCATTGATTTTTAGTTCTGATGTAGCTGTCTCACTCTCTGATTAATCTACAAGCCATCTTTTAAATGGACTCTTTGGGGTTGAGCCATCTGTCAGCCAGGTGTGGTGGCACACCAAGTCTACCTGGGTCAATGTTTCTGTCCAGGAGAGGCGGGAAAGCGCTTGTTGTGATGTCTTGAGTTGGAACTGCAGCATCCTATGAATCCAGATGTGCATCTCTAACCCCAGCACTGTGGGAGACAGGAGAACACCCAGGGGCTTCTAGGCAAGCTAGTTTCAAATCAGCAAGCTTCAAGGTCACTGAGAGATCCTGTCTCAAGAATTAGAGAAGTGATCTAGGAAGGCATTCCAACGTCAGCAACCTCTGATCTCTACATATGCCTGCGAGCACAGTCTCACACTCTTGAAGGCATGCATACACCACGCACGTGCATGTGAGCACATACACTCGCACTCATAATAATAAACAGGCTCTGTGCATCTTGCAATATATCAGACTTACACACTTACGCACTATTTAATGACAGCCCAAGAAAAATATCACGACATCATTGTGTGTGAATGTCGTTGACATACACAAACCTCAGTGCTATGGATCAGTAAACTGTACCCGGATGCTTGATGCAACCAAAGCGCAGGGTATGCAGAGGTATGTGGCTAATGCCAGAATAACACAGCACACTGTTTTGCAGTAAGTATTTGTATAGGTAGAAATATACAGCCTAAAATAATAATTAAATTTATGGTAGAGAGAAGACATAAAGTGTAATGCAGTTCTTCCTTGCAGTGCTGCAGCTGATAGTCTGTGCCGCACATTTCTGTGGCTGACAGACAGTATGCTAGGTGACCTCACCCAGGCAGCACCATGAATCATGAGTTGCATCGTGATCTTACAGAGGCATCCGGAGATAACAGGCATTTTATTGCTCATTCTAGTATGATGGGGCCACCACCACTGTTGGTGGTAAGTCAGTCACTGGCTTGTGATGCTTGGGAAGACATTTTCCTCACTAAATTTTGTTCAAACACCCATCCCTAAGAGAAAGCAGTTGTGAAAATACATAGAGTTTATTGTGGTAGACTACAACAGCACCTGCCTATCCTGGAACAAAAATCTTGACCCAGATAGACTGGGCAAGTGTATCATATATCAATTGGTGCTTCCTGTGAGTTTAAACAGTGATGGTGCTCATTTCAAACCTTGGGGCGGGGGAAACAGTTTTTGTTGGGGATGAAGTAAATATGCTGGATTCTGTTGTAGCAGGAATAATAAAAGCCCAGAGACAGATATTGGGGTTCAGGCTGAAGATTAGAAAAGCAAAACAGCCAACCTCTAGAGAAAGCGACTGTAGACTGAACCCTGAGCCTCTGTTTCCTCCCGTCTTATATTCCCCTCTAGTGCTGGGATCAAAGGTGTGTGACTTCCTAGTACTGGGATTAAAGGTGTGAACCACCACCACCTGGATCTGTTTCGGTGTTGATTTAGTGTAGCCTAGGGTGACCTTGAATTTACAAGAGATCCACCTGCCTCTATCTCCCAAATCCAGGGATTAAAGGTGTATACCACCACTGCTTGGCCCCCTAGTGGTTTAGTTTTACCCGCTTTTCTTCAGGCAAGCTTTATTTATTAAAACATAAAAAGAATCACTATATTTTGTAATGACCGCTCCTGAGCCCTTCTCTTAGTGAGGACTCACAATTGATTAGAACAGTCAACTCCCAGAATGCTTCTATAAAAACCAATAATGCTTTTTTTCTCCTAAGGCTAGAGGATATACCTAGGGCAGACTAGTCAGTGAGCCACACCCCAGGCTCCACTTGTGCATTTTAAATGCATTTCAAGCCAGAGTAGAAATAAACACTGTATACACACACACACACATACACACACACGCTCACACTCACACGCTTGCGCCTGTCTGTTAGCCTATCTAAACATGACAAACCAGGGTCATAGTTCCCAGGGGGCTCTTATTTGGTCACTCATTAGCTGTAGGATGCTGTGTTACACACAAGCTCCTTTCCACAAGAAAGAAAAACAGAAAGATCTCTGGTAAACCCTTATATCGTTCACGCGAGTTCATCCGACATTGCATTAACACCTTCCCAGAGAGAAGCCAGACATCAGAAACTAATGTTTGCAATGGAACCTTCATTTTCTGTGTTAGGAATTCCCTGCTGAAATTTTTTTTCCTTTACAGGTACAGGACACTTCCTTCATTCTGTGTATTGTGGTGATACAACCGGAAATACCTGTCAAACAATTGAAAAACCTTAACACTGTGCCCAGCAGCAAGCTGCTGTACCACCGACTAGATCTCCTGGGCCAACCAAGCGCTTGCCTCCACTTCAAGCAGCTGGCAACCCTAGGTAAAGCCCACGGGCTTTCTGCGTGGTCTTAATCAAAGAGTTCTTCAGAAACATCTGTCTGATTCCTGCTCTGTTCAGCCCCAAATACTTCATATTCGCTGTTCTAGAGAATGTGAAGCAGCCAGGTACAGTCGTTCACACCTACAGTTCCGGTAGTCGTTAGGCTGTGGGTGGAAGGCCAGCATGAGCTGCATGGTGAGTTTCCAGACAGCCTGGGCTATTGAGTGGGAACCTGTCTCAAGAAAATAATACTAACAATAATAATAACAACAAAATATACTTTGTGAAGCAGTTGTATTCCTTGCCTTGGTCGAGTTGCCTAGAAGTGGCTGAGGTGATTTATAGATAAGAGACCAAGGAAGAGGGGAAGACAGTCAACAGGGAGGAAAGACAGAACAAAGTTGACTCCGGATGATGCTCCAGCCTCCACCGTCTCAGGCTCAGAGTGGCCATGGCCCAACATGGACCACAGACGAAGAGTTCAGTTTTTGTTGCCCTCAGCCCCTCTCAGCCTGCAGCCAGTGCTAGGCATGTTTTGGTTACCCAGAGGCCACAGCGAGGTATCCTACCAGAAAAGGACAGCCACAGATAAGAGGATGTGCAGGTGTGGGGTGAAGGGTGTTGAAAATAGTAAGAGGGGACATAAAGGAATCTGCTGAAGGCACTGATAACATCTTCCACAGGACCCTGCCTCCCAAGGGTTTTGCCGTAGGCAGCATCTCCAAAGGCTGCTGGTGGGGTTTACCATTGCAATGAACCAGGCGTTTCGTGTTCAGTGCCTTGGTTGGTCTGTGGTAAAGGAAGACATTTGGATTTACCAAAAGAAAAATAATTCCCTCAGACTAAGGTAAAGAAAGTAACACAGCTTAGATGCTTTGAAGTCAGTTTCTTCTGAAATTAATGTTGCAACTCCACTGTCTACCAGCTTATTTCTAGTTTCTGTATATCTTTATAGAGTTAGCAAGTTTCTTATAGACAAACTTATGGTGCAGGTTTTGTATTCATCTTTGGCAATCTTTGTTGTTTTATGCTGATTGTTAGTTTTATATAAGTAACACTATATACTTCAGGGTGATCTCAAACTCACTTTCTTCATGCCTTAGCCTTCAGGTGCTGGAATTATGGGTGTGTACCGCCATGCTTAGTCAGTCTTTATTTTTTGATGGATTTATATAAACTATTGATCTTTAAAGTGATTGTGTCTATAGTCAGATTAGCGCTTTCTGTATTTGTTACTATTTCCTGCTAATTTCTTGTTCTTTGTTACTGTTGTGTCTTTATTTTCTACTTTATTTTCTGCTTTTATAGTGTTCCTAGATTTTATTTCTGAGACATAAAAACTTTTAAAAAATTTTAGATGTTAATGAGCGCCATTTAGTATTTCATACATACCTGTACATCGTATAATGTCTGAACCGGCTTAAACGTACTTGTCTCCTCAGCCACCCATAAAAAACTCATGGAAATTGTTTTCAGAACCTTTCCTTCCATCTGTTTTAAATGCACAGTGCAACACTCCACCATGTACATAGCTCACCAGTGCCTCTTGCTCAATCTGACATTGTTGACCATTGCTTCCCAGCCTCCCCGCACTCACGAGGCTATGGTTACCATTCTACTTTCAGCTTCAGCTTCTCAGATGCCACCTGAGGGAGATCATGTCATATTTTTCCTTCTCTGTCTGGCTTATTTCATTTAACATAATGACCTCCAATTCTGTACAAGACTTCAGTAGTTTATGGGTGTAGACTATTACCTTATATTTCTGTACCATGTTTTCTTAATTCTTAGTTGACACTTGGGTTGTTTATGTTTGGGGCTGTTTTGAATCGTGCCACACTGAGCATGGGGTACCAAATGTCTCTTCTATGGCTTGACATCATTCCTTTGGATATGGGAGTGGAATTGCTAAACAGCATGATAATCCTAGTTTTACTTTCTTAAGGAACCTCAATAGTGTTTTCCACACTGGCTTACTGTACTAACTTACATTTCCACCAATGGTATACAAGGTTTCCCTTTTTTTCCACACCTTCATCAAAAAGCATTATGCTTCGTCTTTGCATAAGAATCATTCTGGCAGGGGGTCAAGTGATGCTGCATTGTGGTTTTGATCTGCATTTCCCTGATGATTAGAGCTAGTGAATGGTTCATGTATACCTGTTGGCCAAGCTGATATTTAAACTTTTTTTTTAAACTTTTTTTTTAATAATTATTTATTTATTTATTATGTATACAATATTCTGTCTGTGTGTATGCCTGCAGGCCAGAAGAGGGCACCAGACCTCATTACAGATGGTTGTGAGCCACCATGTGGTTGCTGGGAATTGAACTCAGGACCTTTGGAACAGCAGGCAGTGCTCTTAACCTCTGAGCCATCTCTCCAGCCCCCCCAAGCTGATATTTAAGTCATACCCACTTGGTTGGCCATGCTGATGTGTGCCAGATACACAGGAGGCCTTTATAGCCTATGTAGTCAGTACCCGACAGGATGCGCACTGTTTAGATCAACTGCTACCTTCTTTTTCCCTCTTGAAAACACTTAGGATTCAAAAAAGTGAATGATCACTGCAGTTAGCAACCGAGCAGAGGGACACAGGCTGGAAGGAGATCAAGCCAGAGACTCCATCTCTGGGTTCCAAATGTGAACCCTGGAATTGAGTTCCTTCTTTACATTCCTCTCTCAAAAGTCCTTCCTGGATCTGAGATCAAAAGACCAGGCGAGGCTAAGTGATCTTTTCTGTGGCACATTTCAGAAATGTCAACAATTTAGAGAAAGCCTGTGATGTTAATCAGAAAAGGCTGCATCTTGCATTTGTTTATTTGCTTTGATTTGGGCTTTGGGGTTTATAGTCTCTGTTTCCTATGAAAGAGAGCATACGTCTTTACATTTTCACGAAATGCTGTACTGAAGAACAAGACTTCTAAGTTCTGGGCCAACAAGATGCACAGAACTGCAGGCAGAGATGAAGCGCTGTCCTGAGACGGCGAGAACGGGGGTCGAGGTCAAGGTAGTTGGTGAGAAAGAAGCTCCAGCCCACATATTAAATTTTATTTCCAAACTTCCTCATATCCACACTGTCCAGTCTTAGCTACTGGCTACTCTTGGCTGTTGGGCACTTGAAAGGGTGTTAGGGCAGCATCAAGATGTATGGGAAATGTCATATGCATGCTAGATTTTTATATATTAATTAGCTCCTGAAACTGTCATATTTTTAATAGTCTATAAGTGTACTATCAGAATTTATTTTCCTTTTCTGGCCACCAGGGGAAAAATTAATTACATTTACAGATGGCATTGTTTTAATATTACAGTTGGACAGCATCGCTCATGAGCGTACTCAGACAGGGTGACACTTGCTAACTCAGACACAGTCTGAGTGGCTGATTGCAGGTCGCATGGGCAGACCTTGGGCCTGTGCACATTTTCCCAGGGAGCCCTTTCCACCTTGCCATCCCTGCTCCCATGGGTGATGGGACCCTGGGGCAATGCGGAAGGTTCAGCAGGAACAATCTTGTTCAGTTTCAGTGAAAGGAACACAAGACCCTTAAAACGCACCAAGAAAGGAATGGGAAATGAGAATTTTAAGTGGCTGCTCTCCAACTTCACGGTGAGGGTTCTGACGCAAGGCATGAAATATGTGTCAACTGTCTTCCAAAGAGGCACGGAGGTCTCAGGAGTAGACATTACACACTTGCCTCGCACCCAGAGGCTCTGGCTTCCATCCCTAGAACTAAGAGGGAGGGAGTGTGATGGAAAGATACCATCTCCTGGTGTGCAAAAAGAGGAAGAAAATTTTTTTTTCCTAAGGCAGCTTTGTGTGTATGTATAAATGTATAAGCATGCACATCTACCTCTTAGACGCAAAGGTTTTACATCTCATATGGTACTGGTTTCTCTCCTTTACCCCCAAGCTGTCTTACTGCATCAACCTTTTCTGAAATGCTAGCTAGTCTCTGTCTCTGTAAGAAAGGCCCACTCCCGGAACCATCACTGCTTGTCTTACCCCGGCCCTCTTGCGACATTCTCAACTCTGAAATGTATTTCTGCCTGCTCTCTCTGATTAGATCCAAATCGCTCTAAGTCCAGGTCACATGACCCGACTTTTTCCTGTGCACACACAGGCACACTCTTTCAGGAATGGACCGCTGAGTCTATGAACACACATCAACAGGGAGTTGTGGGGTCAGCCTTCACAACTCTCTACTTTGTATCTCTCTCTTCTTGACTACTTGAGATGAATGCAATCACAATCTCCCAGGCCATCCTGTGAAGGTATCCTGAGAAATAAATCACATCATGGGAAGCAACAGTTTCTGAGAATGGCCTCCTGCCAGTTTCTAACTGACCATTCTAGATGCAAACATCATCCTGGAGTTATGTCTTGGGGGAGACATTGGAAACTTACACGATGGTGAGGGATGGAAGATTAAAGACTCATAGAAGACATCCTGCATTCAGTGCAAGTATTTACCAGACTAGAGGAGGAGGAGGCTATGCACTTAAACTGCTTTAAGTAGCTTCCTGGGGCTCAAGGGGGAGAAGTTAAATCCAATGTCCCCAACAGGTGGAGTTCCAAATAAATGAAATGACCTCCACTATCCCCCAGAACAAACCCGTTGCATCCTTGAGATGTAAGTGAAGTCACCATGTGATGAGACTGTCCTGGATCCTTACTGGAAATGCTTTTGCTTCCCTTCTGTCTCTCCATGTGGTCTGCGTGACAAAACCACGCAGCAGTCTGTGCTCTCAAGAGACTAGGCAGAAAGCTCTTCCTACAGTTTAGTTTGCTTCTTGGTATTATGTGCCCTTTCTATCTGTTGACTCAGGACCTGGCACATACAGGGCAAATACTCTTTCTATATCCTCAGCTCAAAACTGGTTTGGTGTTGTTTTACCCACTGCCCACGAGGTTGCAAGAAACTGAGACATCGTGTATGAGGGCTATCAAATGAAGTTACACACAGAGATTTTAATGAGATATGATGATGTCATCAAGCATCATCATGTGCTTTATGTCACGTGATAGTATCTTATGACACATTTTAAACTGTGGCAAGACTTGGTGTGGTGGTCCATGCTTCTCAGGACTCTGGAAGCAAAGGCAGGTGAGCTCTGTGACTTTGAGGCTAGAGTTCCAGGCCAGCCAGGGCTTCACCGTGAGACCCCTTTCAGAGGAAATAAAATAAAAATGGGGTAAGGTTGAACGACAGACATTTTAAATAGAAAATCTTTGTCTTATACTGTGATTCACCACAGGGGTTTTGCCTCAAATAGGAAACGGGTTTTCATGTTAGAAATCATCTTTCAGAATCTATAAGCTCTGCTCATGGCACGTTCGCCTGACACCTGTGATAATAATTTTTTAATTTGGTTGTTGCCTTGATGTCAACACTTCCTCTGCCTTCTTCCTGAAGAACAGTACTGGTATGAATGCTAATGGGTGTTGCTGATGTGTGCGGTTGTGCGCATGCCCGTAGAGCACTCTTCAGCATCACACTAGAGATACTGTTGTCAATAATAGTGTTCCCCACGTGCAAATGCTTGCCCAACAAACAGCCAGAAAATGGTGGAGCCCAGAGTCTGTGCAGTCTGGCTCCATGTTTGCGCTCTGCCCTCTGTCCTAAGAAATCCGCAGCATGCCAAGCTAGTCTTCAGATTTCTGCTTCAGCATTTGTGCCTCTCCGGGCACTTCCCCCTCCTGCTCCACTCAGAGGACCATAAGCTCCCTGAAGGGAGAGAATGTGGGGGGTGTTTTTCCTCCCTTTTTTCTTTGCTCTCATTGTCAGGCTCTTTGTGTCCTTGTGGAAGACATTAAACCACCGTAGCAGACATGTTGGCAGAGCCTGGGTGATGCTTTTGTGTGGGCCCCAGATGAAGCCTCTGTGTTCTGAGACCGGCTTTGTCGGGGTCTCTTTCAGAAAGTCCAACCGTCATGCTGTCTGCCGGCAGCTTTTCCTCCCCCTACGAGCACCTCAGCCAGCCGGAGACCAAGCGCATGGTGGAGCATTACACGGCCTATCTCAGTGACAACACTCGACTCATTGCTAACCCAGGACTCAAAGTAAGTATTGGCACAGGCCACATCTCTGGGGCCCCTTTCCACAGACCCGGGGGAGTGGGGAGGAGTTGCTGGCCAGGAATCTTTGAAGTATCAAACCCTGCTTGCATCTGGGCCTCTGCATCCAGGAGCCAAAAAGGCAGAGTGTGTGCCCCCGGGGGGGGGGGGGGAGGCTAGTCAGCTGTGACCCTTTTGATGGATTAAGGAGCCCAGTGAGCCACAGGAAGAATCTACTTCAGGTCTCATATGCAACTTGAGGGTTTCCAAGTAGGGGGTGTGATGAAGAGACCAGAGAAAACCTCACACTCCATTTTTCCCTTGGAAAAGAAGTGTTCTGCTGTCTGTCGAGATAAATATGAGATTCAAGCCCCAAAGAGGCCGTGTACGTCCAAATGCTTCACCATAGGCATTTTCTTAAACTAAGACAGGCTAGCTAGGTGAACGACTGAGTCACCATACCTCCCCTGACTCTATTCTGTGAACTTTTGTTTTCACCAAGTTTGGTTGTACCCATCTGCTGTTTAAAGGTTTTCACTGGGCTTGGCTTCTCTGCAAGGGAACCTTGGGGAGCCCTGGCAGCAGCCCACGTTCTTTTCATGGGAGTTTTTTCTTTAAGGGGGCCTTGCAATGTCTTCCTTTGTCTCTTAGTTCTCTGTCAGGAATGAAGTAATGGCGACCAGCCACGTCACAGATGAATGGATGACACAAATGGAAATGAGCAGCCTGAACACATACATTGTCCGCCGTTACATAGCAACACCCAATGGCGTCCTCAGAATCTATCCTGGCTCCCTCATGGACAAAGCATTTGATCCCACTAGGAGACAGTGGTGAGTCTGTGGGGGTCTTCAGGTTCCAGTTCCTCCTGGGCCTGGGGAGACATGGTAAGGACAACAGTACAGCCATTTTGGGGCCATCACTGGAGAAGTCACTTTCAGGGGGGTATATTATTTTCCTTATGTTTTCTTAAGAATGGTCTGTGCGTTATTTTTTGACTGCAGTGCCCTTATCTCTCTATTTTGAGAGTAAAATAATGTGCATTTATCCATTTTGGCTCCTAAGGTCTTGCTTGATTCCATCTCATAACTGGAGGGTCATCTTGAATGAAATACTTTTTCACTCCATGTAATTATGGCATCATGTATGACCTATGGAGAATGAACACATGTAAATTCAGGAATATTCTTTTACTTCTAAGCGTTATTTTCACACCAGTGCTAGCCAGGCACTATAGGGGGAGACAGCACAAGCCAAGAGCAGAATCTCTTATCCCGTGTTGGGTAGCAACCAACTCACTCGGGAGTCAGCTCTTTGAGCTTCTCTCCCCACCCATAATATGATCCTGGATGGTTTCTTTATGTTTGTTTATATATCTCTTCCTTCATTGGTCATTTTCTATATTCTCCTCTGAACTGTCTGCACTACAGGTCTTAGTAAAAGCTCAGAGCCGAGCACACATTAGACCAGGGAATCTCAGTTTCTCAACTCTTGGTGTTGGTACTACAATCAGACAGAAAGGCGAGACTCTGAGCTGGGTCTGCAGCTCAGTAGCAGAGCGCTTACCTAGCATGGGTTAGCCATGAGTTCAAAACCCCAGCTCTGCAAAACGAAGTAAGATGTAGGGAGATTGCTCGGTGGTTAAGAGCACTGTTGTTCTTGCAGAAGACCTAGGTTCAATTCCCAGCCCCATCTGGCGGTTCGCAAACATCTGTAACTCCAGTTCCAGGGGGTTCAGCACCTTCTTCTGGCCTCTGCAGGCACCAAGCATGTACATGGTGCACATACATAATAAGCAGGAAAAACACACATAAAAGCGTTTTTAAAATTTTAAGCAAGATTCACTTTGGGTTTTAACGTAATACCAGCACAGTTTATAAAAAGTATTTTAGAGCTACAAACTCACTGCTCCTTAAAACTTATAGTGGTTTATGCATAAAGTCACATGGGTCTCTCTTGGGTCTCTCTTAGGTATCTTCACGCGGTAGCTAATCCAGGGCTGATTTCTTTGACTGGTCCTTACCTAGATGTTGGTGGAGCTGGCTATGTTGTGACAATCAGTCACACAATTCACTCATCCAGGTAATTTTTTAATTCATTTTTAGTCAAGTAAAATCTTTTAGCTTACATTTACTAACCTAGCTAACATGTGTTTATGGGCACGCATGCATGCACAGGATACATGTGGAGGCCAGAGGACAACTTGTAAGAGAGGATTGAGTCTCTAACCATGCAGGTCCCAGGGACGAGGTTGTCAGGTTTGGTGGCAATCCCTTTTGCCCACCGAGCTAGCCCACCAACCTTTGCAGTCACATACATACACATGTAAAAAGGAAAAGTACCAGCTGGAACGTGACAGCTCTCATCACTAGAATTGCTTCGTTTGCAAGCAAAGGAGCATTTTTTTTTTTAATGAGGAAAGATGTTACCAGGGCATCTGGAGTTCTCTTTGTGTCTGACTCTTTAGAATGACATGAGTTGTTTGCTTTGGTTTTCTGTTTGGTAGTTTTGAAAACCGATGTTGCCGGAGAGCTGATTAATGTCAGTACCACGGGACATATATTAGGATTTGTTGTTTCCTACGACGTAAAGCCTCAGCTCCGACTCTCCAAACATTCACGAAAGTTTGGATGGGAAGGCGCACTGCTTTAATCCCTTCGTTATACAAACAGCTATTTTCTCAAAGCAACCAAGAAAGACCGTGTTTTTGACTGATACCTGGCAGGATGCCTTGGAATTTGGAGGAGAGCAGCTTTCCTTGCTTTGCAGTGGTGCTCATTACTCATCAAATGACTGGTACTAGTTAGAATTCTCCTGCCACAAGTTCATTGAGATAATAATTGGGAAGCAGAGCCAGGTGGAATTCCAGCACCGGGCCTATGTCTCTATGGAAAGCTATACCTGCTGCCAATCAAATGCTGATTCGTGCGCAATGGTATCTGTTTGATTGTCGGCTTCTCCCCGAACACAGATTGCATACATAAGCAAGTAATCCTCACACAGAGTACATCCTTCAGGGTTTCTACTGACATGCCATCTGGTGTGGGCACACCTGTACTCAACGTTCCCTACATACAGTCTAGGGAAGGAAAAGGACACAGACTGTTTCTTCCAGGGACAGAGTCCACCTCATCTTTGACAACAGTAAAAGGGGCCTGGGTTGGGCTTTCTAAGCTAGCAGTGAGGGGTACCATCACTGTCAGCTCGTTGTCAGGGGCCCTCAGCCTTGCCTTCTGTTGTGTGCTTCTGGTGAAGTGGGTCGAGGCCAGTGTGTGAGTTTATTATGTGTGCGCATGTAAGCATTTTTGTTGAGGATTAGATGAGTCCAAGAATTTTAATCTGGCTTGTTTGCCAACCCTTATGAGGCCTGTTTAAATGAAGAATGCTGGGAACACCTGACTTTTCCAATGAAGACAACTTGAGAGCCTCCTGTTTAACAGCCACAGAAATCCACAGCTTCCGTCGTAGAGCGGAAGTCACTGTGAATACAGATCCGCCAGAGGAAGCATATGCCTTGGCCCTGCTCAGTGTAGCCCACGGACCCCCATTGTGCGACTGTTTTGCTTAGCTGAGTACAGTTTAACTATTTAAAGCTGTGACTGTTTCCTTCATCACAGCTGAGAGCCATGCCAACAGCCTCTCCTGTTGCTTAGTAGAACACCAACATGCACGCGCGCACACACACACACACATGCATGCGCATGCATGCGCAACTTGCACTGCTAGACAGGCTTGGCGAAGGTGCCAGCTTTGGAACCCCCCCATATATGTAAAAGTAGATTTGCTATTTATGAGTTATGTGACAGTAAACAAATCCTTTTTGCTTTTGCTTCCTCATTAGAGCCCATCTCAAATAATTATTGTAATGATTAAGTTAAATAGTACATAAGGCTCATAGAACAGTGCCCGGAACAAGGGAAAAGGGGCAAGGTATTCGAGGTGACACCTCAGAAAATGCTTAGCACTGAACTTGACAGGGCGAAGTGATTCAGAAAATAGCAGCTATTTTATTATCGTGCTTTTTAGGCTTTGAACGTGTGGCATTCAAACTGGTCAGAAGAAAGAGCCGATGTGGCTATTCCCTTTGTCTAAAGCACACCCACTTACCCCGGTTTCAGGCGTGCTTTGGTGGAGAGCTGAGAAGGGCTTTCCACCTCAGTGCTCGCCGGTCACTCTGGGAGCTCTCTGCTTCTTCCATGCGCGTTTCCAGTGGCCTGCCAGTCTAGCTGGACTTCCTTCCCATAGGATAACCCTGCTGGACTCAACAATGACAGTCACATATGTGTATTACCATCAACCTGGTCCATTATGTTTAGAAATGCAGATTGGGCTGGGTAGTTCTATAAAATCCTGTGAGTTGCTATGGTAGCAGTGCACCTAGTTGCAATTCAGATAAAATACAAAGCTAGGCTTCTATGGGCAAGATGCACACTATTGCTTCGGCGTGATTCATACCGAGCAGGATAACTGCCACCCAGAGGAAGTTTAGAAGTAAAATGAGCGTATCCCAGGACACCTGAGCAGTACTTTCCACGTTAGCAGACATACGGTATTGTCGAGAAGAGCCAACTCGGTGCTGCTCCAGATATCGGTGAAAGGTCATACTTAGGTCTTTTAACCATACCCAGGCTAACTTTTTTCATTCATAGAATACAATCTACAAGTCTTTCTTAGCTTCTTCCACAGAAATTAAATAATTTACAATTGTTTCTAGTCCTCCAGGTCTGACGTATGACTAAGACAATATGCTTTTAGAATCAGTCAGTGAGTTTCTGTCCATATACACTAATGACTCCATGATGCTCGCCAAAATGCCCCACTCTTGCAAGCTTCGGTGTTCCTAACGTGATAAAGCCTCCAAAGACTCCCTCCAAAGGGGGCTAGAGAGATGGCTCAGCAGTTAAGAGCACTGGCTGGTCTTGTAGAAGACCCAATTTGGTTGCTAGCACCAGTTCCAGGGGGTGTAATGTCCTTTTCTGACCTCAAGGACACCAGCCACACATACGATGCACATATATACCACATGTAGACACACATACACATGAAGATAAAGATTACCATGAGAAAGGGCCGGGACAGTCCCTCAGTTCATAGAGAACCTGCTTAGCATGCAGTTGGCCCCGAAATGTAAAGCCCAGTGCTATGGAGAGGGATGGAAAAAACTGTCCTGAAATAATTATGAATGATGTCACTTTTTTTCTTCTGGTATTTCTTTGGTAATCAGGCAGGTATATGGTAACAGTCCATTTTGGGCAAGTCCTGCTGTATTTCACTGAGTCACTTCTGCTTTCCAGGTGTTTACCATCTGTTGGTGAGGCAGTTTACCAAACATTAGCAACATTATCACATTTAATTACAGTAGCGGGCTTACTTTTTTTTTTAAGGTATTACTATCATCTCCATTTTCATGAAAAACCAAAGCTTTAAAAAGGCCAAATAGCATCCAGGAACAACATAAATAAAACCAGCTATGCCAGGACTTGACCCCATAACTACCACAGAGTGAGCCAGTAGCGCCAGACTTTACCACCTAGCTGTACCGGCAGCGCGTCCTCTGTTGAGAGTAGTGGTGTTATGGGATAGAGGGTGTACCGGCCTGCAGCACGGAGGACTCGTTCTTAAATAGAAACTGTGCTTTGAGTGAGTTCGTCATGGCGTTGTGGAAAGAAAGCTGTTCAGGGCTTCTGGTAAATTTATGTGGCCTTGCTGTGATTGCTCAGTCTCTGTGAGACCTGTTACAAAATAAAGGAAGTCATTCAGGTTCCTTTTCCAGAAGTTTGCTGAAAGAAACTGTAGGGCCTGTGAGATGGTCCAGTGGGTAAAGTCACCTGCTGCCAAGCCTGACTGACAGGCTTTGATCGCCGGGACTGCATGGTGGAAGGAGAGAACTAATTTCTACACGTTGTCCTCTTCTGTACACACGCTGTGGCAAGCATGCCCCTACATACATCTACAAACACACATGTGCATACCCACATACATAATCTTGTTAAATTTTGTGTTAGGCAGCCAGACCTGCAACCTCTCACTCTTAGGCCTCTGACTGCTATGTTTGCTAAGAAGTGCAGCCACTCTGAGCATGTGTGGGTGTTGGGAGGGCTGGACATATTCCACAGCCGTTCGTGTTTGGTGCCAGTCTTATTCAGAAAGCCGTAACCAAAGGGTTAATAATGTTTTCTCTCAAGTCATCTTCATGTTACAGTTAGTCATTCAGCAGATACAGGCACGGGAAATGGGGAGGGCTTGCCTTTCTGACCCTAGACCATGTATGATCTGCCTCTTACTCTTCGGCCTCTTTCCCATGAAGTACACAGCTGTCTTCCGGGCACACTGTGGCTGTGATGGGCATTGACTTCACCTTGAGGTACTTCTACAAAGTTCTGCTGGACCTCTTACCAGTTTGTAACCAGGACGGTGGCAACAAAATTAGGTAAGCCCTATAGGGACACCGTTTCTTGTCTACACCAGATGCTGACCATATACTTACAGTCAGTACCAAATATTGAGTCACACACTTATAGTCAGTACCAAATATTGAGTTTATGGCCTGGGTGTCCTATTAAGACAGGTTTTTATTGTTGTCTTCTCCCCCTTTGTTTCCAAATCGGAGGGAGGGGGGCCACATGTATGTATGCAGAGGTCAGAGGACAACTTTGGGTGCCATCACCTTCTACCTTCTTTGAGACAAAGTCCCCCATTCATGACCATAAACCCCAGGCTCCCTGACCAATGAGCCTTTAAGGATTCTCATTACAGATGTGTGTTACTGCATTAAGCTTTTCATGGGTGTGGGTGATAGCAAGGTAAACGTTTTTCCCACCGAGGCTTCTCCCCAGTCCAGCCCTTTTTTCCTTTTTCAAAGGCGCAAGCTGTTTATTATTTAGACAAACAGACACAGTGCCTAGCAAGAGGAATAGCATCATGCCCCAAAGTCTTATTTCTCTAGAAGCCAGTGATTAGAAGCATCCCTCAACTTTGGTATTGGGAAGACCAGGGGGCACTTTTCTCTTGGGCGGCACTTTTGATGTTAACTTAGTCATTAAGTCAGTCTCTGTGAAATTTCAGCTGCTTAGGCCGCCGCTCTTACATTTTTCCCAGAAAGAGGCTCACAGAACCACGAGACTTGGCCTCCCGAATTTCAAAAGAAAATGTCTGATCAAAGCAAGGGCAGTCCCTTGATTCAGCGCAGACTTGCTTTTAAAAATAGCTTCTCGGTTCAGTCTTATGCTCCACGCTTCGTGTCACCGTTGAATTTCGCAATGGCGTTTAATGGGCACGTGCCAGACCCCTGGCTACTGCTATGACCAATGCTCAGGGGAAGAACATAGTCTTTATTAAAGAAGCTCTAGCCATTTTTAGTGTTCCTGCAAGTATCTTTGTATATGCACCGAGCATTGTGTTTTGTTTATGTTTGTATCTGTGTATGCTCCTCTGCTTCCTTCCTTTTAAAATTAAAAAAAAAAAAGAGCAAAAGAGTAAACCACCTCCTTCTAATATCCTTCCAATGAATTTCACATCCCTCGAACTTGGATTGGGTGGGCATATCCTCTATGAACTGTACAGGTGACCACAGAGCAATATGTGGCTCTGACCATAACCTGGAGGCCAGGTAGTCCATCACCTCAAGAGAAAGGTGTCTACTTGGCTAGCAAGATTCCTTCCTTTTTTGTCCCCCAAACGTCTAGATAAGTTTGTTTTAAGGCTAGTGCGGTCAAGAGTTCTTTGAAAGCATGGCAGCCACTCACGAATAAAGGGCATCACTTGTTTTGGTACAGGTGCTTCATAATGGAGGACAGGGGTTATCTGGTGGCTCATCCAACGCTCGTTGACCCCAAAGGCCATGCGCCTCTGGAGCAGCAACACATCACCCACAAGGTATTCTTTGGCCAAAGCCGGTTGGCTCCACTCTGCAGGCAGCCTGAAGCGTGTTCAATGACACTTGTCTTCTGTCTTGTGGCCTTGACAGGAGCCCCTGGTGGCAAACGACATCCTGAACCACCCAAACTTTGTGAAGAAGAACCTGTGCAACAGCTTCAGCGACCGGACAGTGCAGAGATCTTACAAATTCAATACCAGCCTGGTGGTAAGCCCATGTTCCCACTTCTTCATGAACGGTGAATGGAATAATGCCCATGCCTGCTTCATTGCCCTGGAGTCACAGGATCCCAGGAGTGGGGAAAGACCTTAGCACAGCTCCCACCGTGATAACTGGAGGACAGAAAGCCAGGATGGGACAGGGACTGTCTGAAGGCCCACAGGGTTGGTACTCTGCTTTGATTAATATGCCAACTGTATTAGTTATGGTTCCCCAGAGCAGTGGTTCTCAAGCTGTGGGTTGTGATCCTTTTGGGAGCCAAATGACTCTATCACAGGAGTCACATATCAGATATGTACCTTACAATTTATAACAGTAGCAAAATTACAGTTATGAAGTAGTAACGAAAATAATTTTATGGTTGGGGGTCTCTACAACATGAGGAACTGTTAAATATATATATAACAGTTAAATATATATATTTTATAAATATATATATATTTAACAGTTCCTCATGTTGTAGAGACCCCCAACCGTTAAATATATATATTTATAAAATATATATATTTATAAAATATATATATTTAACAGTTCCTCATGTATATATAGAGAAAAGGGATTTATTAGTTGATTAGAATGGCTTACAGGCTTGGTCCAGCTAGTCCAACAATGACTACCAATAGAAGGTCCAAGAATCCAGTAGTTGTTCAATTCACTAAACTGGATGTCTCGGCTGTCTTCAGTATACTCTGGAATTCACAGAAGTGGGCTCTGATACCACTGACGGCATAGACTTGCTAGGGAGAACAAGCGGAGCGAGCCAGCTTTCTTCTTCCATGTCCTTTACCAAGGTGTGGCCCGGATTCAGCATGAATTGCTCACCTCAAAAGATCTGGATTGAATGTATATCTTCCCACCTCATAAATCCAGCTTAGAAGTGGGTCTTCCCACTTCAAATGATTTAATTAAGAAAAAAAAATCCCTCACAGGTGTGCCCAGTCATTTGGGTTCTAGCTAATTTGTTAATTCCAGATGTAGTCAAGTTGATGGCTGAGAATAGCCATCCCTTATCCCTTTGAAGTTTCTGCTTAGGGCTGTTCCCATACTCTGTACAAATGGTGTATGGTTCTGTGTGCTCCTGTCTCCTAGTGATGGCTTAGCTGCCAGCCTCAGTCAGTCCTTGGTCACCTACCGTAACAGGTGGGGAGTTTTGTGGATGTCATCCTGAAAGCATTTGTTTGTTTTTGTAGCTGAGAGCATTCTACGTAATTTGAATTGCTGCAAGATTTACATGACTAAATCTCTAACTCTGTTCTTACCCATTTTGGAATGATTCTAGGAAGGAACAAAATGGGGGCATGGCAACAGAGCTAAACATTTGAAAACTTACAAGAAGCAAATTTTTAATTTACCTAGGCATTTATGTATGTTAGTCATTAAATGTACCGTTGAAAACTAATTTGGGGGCTGGAGAGAGATGGCTCAGCAATTAACAGCACTGGCTGCTCTTCCAGATGGGTTCAATACCTGGCATCTACATGGCAGCTCACAACTACCTATGACTGTCTGTCTCAGGAGATCTAGCACCCTCACACAGACATACATGCAGGCAGGACACCGATGAACATACTCTATCAATAAGTAAATAGTTAACAAATAAATTAATTATTTTAATGTGCTGGACTAAATCGAAAATCTTTATGGTGTCCACAACATCATCTTGCACCCTGCTCAACCCCGCTCCATTGTGAGCAACACTGTTGCAGGAGAGCTGGGATAGTTATTATACGAAAGTCTGCCTCTTTCTATGCATCTGTTTTTTTTCTTCAGTGGTTTCCAGAGTCCTCTGCAGGCAAAACCACAAGGCTGGAGTAGAAACATTTCTGAAAAGCACATTCTAGTTGAATGGGAATTAGGATAATTTAATTGATTTAAGTTTTAATTTAAAATTGCATCCTGCAATTGTATGGATACACAGATGTACATATAGCACATGTGTGGAAGTTAGAGGATAACTCTAGGTGGCATTTTCTTTGGGCCACCAACGAGCTCCCAAATAAAGACACGAAGACATTATTAATTATGAATGTTTAGCTTAGGCTTGACCCACTAGCTCTTTTTACTTAATCTATTTCTCCTCATCAACATTTTGCCTTGGGGCATTCTACCTTTTTTACTATATGTCCTACTTTCCTGTGTCCTCTGTGTCTAGCTGACTCACCCCTGGTGTCTCCCTGCCATCTCCTCTTCTTTCTTCTTCCTTGATCCTAAATTCCTCCTCCTACTTACTCTCTTTGCCTGAAAGTTCCACCTATACCTCCTCCCCGCACTATTGGCAGTTCCATTTTTTATTAGACCAATCAGGTGCCTTAGGCAGGCAAGACAAAAACAGCAACACATCTTTGCATAGTTAAACAAATGCATCACATCTTTACATATTTAAACAAATGCGTAGTTAAACAAAAAACAAACAACTTGCTGGTGTCAGGTCTTCCCTTCCGCCATGTTGGTCCCCCAGATGGAACTCAGGCTGTGAGTCTTGGTGGCAGGTATCTTCTTCCACTGAACTATTTCACTAGATCAGGGATAGAGAATTTCTTAACAGCTGAAATTTTCACCCTAAATGAAATTGGGACATTCTGATAATGGAGCTTTTTGCATAATAAGCCATGTCACTGCATGTCCAAGCTGTGCGCATCTTTCACACAAGACAAAACTTGTCCAGAATCTAAGAAACCTACTCTGCCACAACCATGGTCATTTTAAGTTGACACATTAAGAGATGAGCGACATGGACATCAGTGTGACTTGGAATAATTTGCCCAGCGAATTTGATAGAAATGCAGAAAGACAGTTATTACGCGACCTCATGGTACAGCTTTTGAGTTTTTTATGGCACTTCTAGAAGCTACTCATCACATCTGCCAGTTACAGAATGAAGAAAGAGAAATACTTAGTTCAGTTTCAATGTTGCAGAAGCAGGAAATCAACTGGTCTCTAAAGAACCTTTGTTTTTTTATGTATATTATTTTAGGATGCAGAAAGGTGTATTAAAAGGAAAGAAGCATGTGGTTTGTAGCTAATTATGTTTGCCTTCGAAAGAAATGTTCCTGGAAGCTGACTTCCATAACATATACCACCTACTAAATGGAAATCGTATCTGACTGATAAAATCACCTGTATGTTTTTTTCTTCTCACCAAAGTGAGAAAAACAAATTTTTTAACAAGCAGTGTTCTCTGGGCCACATTTTGAACAGTGTCTGTAGGGGCTGGAAAGATGTCTCAGTGTCATGAACTCACGATGCTCTTCCAGAGGTCCCAAGTTCTCAGCAGCCATGTCAGGTAGCTCACAACCACCTATAACTCCAGCACCAGGGCCTCCAACACCCTATTCCATCTTCCACAAATACTTGCAATGCACACAGACATGCACACATACACATATATAAAAATGAATCTTTAGAAAATACTAAAAGTCTTGAATAGTGGCTGTGTGCTGCTTTTTGTAATCACAATCCAAGCTATCCTGTCTTTTCTGCCTGAGAGGGCCGAGTCTTCACACTGCTGTCTGTGGGTCCTGACTCTCCTCCTCTCTCCTGCAGGGGGACTTGACAAACCTTGTGCATGGCAGCCACTGTTCTAAGTATCGCTTGGCGAGGATCCCAGGCACCAACGCGTTTGTGGGCATTGTCAACGAGACCTGCGACTCCCTTGCCTTCTGCGCTTGCAGCATGGTGGACCGTCTGTGTCTCAACTGCCACCGGTGGGCTGGGTTCCGTTCATGGACTCTTTAACATTTTAACCGATGCCAGGCACTGGCAGAAGAGGTGGGGAGGAGGGAAGTCCAGGTTTACAGAAGCCTTTAGTATCTGTTCCCACGACACCCATCACCACGGCTGCAGATTAAGGCCAAATGCAATTTAAATTTTTGGCCACAGCTTCATTTTCACTGTCAAGTGTAACTGGCAAAGGATTTTTTTTTCTTTTTTAAATCTCCTGGTGTGTGTGTATGATATCCTGCTAGCACCTACCTCTTAACTAGTAATTCTGTTTGCCTTTCAGAATGGAACAAAATGAATGTGAATGCCCTTGTGAGTGCCCCCTGGAGGTCAATGAGTGCACTGGCAACCTCACAAATGCCGAGAACAGGTAAAAAATATATACGCTTGTATGTGTGTGTATGTTATTTATATATGTTCTTGTATACATATGTACACATATGTATAGTCTCTATACTGTGGTGTTTTCTTTAAGTTTGTTGTGGGTTAAGAGTGTACAAAAGTGCTTTATCCTAATAAGAATCATAATCACTAAGCCAAATTTTAAATAATGCCTGATTTGCTGTTTAAATATACATGTTGTGAAATACCAAAAGTATGTATGCTGTATTAAAGCCGTATGAGGACCACTGAGATGGGTCGGTGGGTAAAGTTCACACAAACATGAGGTCTTGTAGCATGTGCCTATAGCCCCAGCAATCCAGGGAACAGACAGGCAGATCCCAAGGGCTTACTAGCTGAGCAATCTGGCCAAATCATTGAGCTCTAGATTCAGTGAGAGACCCTGCCTCAAAAAATAAGAGAGTAATAGAGAAAGACTCCCAACAGAGTAAAAGTAAATAAGTCACAGGAGATTCATGCAAGTATTTTCTACACATCTGCCACATGTCAAGTACTTTATACATATTTAGTCAGGTTATTTTTGGGTTTTTTGTTGTTGTTGTTGTTGTTGTTGTTGTTTTTCTGAGACAGGGTTTCTCTGTAGCTTTTGGAGCCTTCCCTGGAACTAGCTCTTGTAGACCAGGGCTGGCCTCGAACTCACAGAGATCTGCCTGCTTCTGCCTCCCAAGTGCTGGGCTAAAAGGCATGCGCCACCACTGCCCGGCTTGAGTCAGTTTTTTTAATTAACTGTGTAAGTATATAGATGCTTTTCATATGTGCACATACCTGTGCTGATGCATGAGACAGTGTTATTAATATTATTGATAAGCTCTTAATGACTGTACTAGATTCCTCTCCTAGAACTGAAAGGAAACACATGGTATTGTGTGTGTATGTCTATTAATATAATACACATTTGTTAAACATAAAAAGGGTGTCTGAAAGGGTCCTCATTAAATCCTATTCACAATGTTACCCCAGAAAAGTAAGGTTGAGGAGTGTAAACACAGAAGGTTGAGCACATTTCGGCTTTATACATTCCTGTTATGTTGAGAGATTATGATTTCAGTGTGTGTGGGTGTGCACATAGAAGCACATATATATGATTTCTATTGTATACAAATATAAACAAATTAAACAACCGAGTAGTTAAATGGATTGGCCGAAGTTTTCGCTGAGTGACAAAGCCAGCTGTCCAAATAATAAAACCTCAGATTTTGCTAACCTTATCTAAGACTAGGGGTTTGGAATATGGGTGTCATAGCTTCTAACCTCCACGCTGGCTTCCTTCATAGAAACCCAAGCTGTGAGGTGCACCAGGAACCAGTGACGTACACAGCTATCGACCCCGGCCTGCAGGACGCCCTGCACCAGTGTGTCAACAGCAGGTGCAACCAGAGACTGGAAAGCGGGTAAGAGACCTCCCTGAGAGCAGTGCCCAGGCCCACGAAGCTCCTGCTGCCCGGCCATTGGGTCCTTGTTCTTCATGCCTTTGGGAAAGGGAGGATGAGGCGTATACCACAAGCCTTTTGTCTCCCGGATTAAATGTTCCGTTCCCACTGGTTACAGGGATTTGGCATTTGTGCTATAGGCTTAAAAAAAAATTAAGTTTTCTGCTGTGGGGTGGTAAGTGTTTTGTTTGTTTGTTTTAATAAGCAAAATGCAGATGTTACAAGGGAGTAGTATCTCCTGGGATTCCCAACTGGAGCCGGCAGCCAACAAGGTTTCAGAACTTCCTTCATAGAGAGCAAACTGCTCCAGGGCAGTTTTGAGAACTAACCACCCTGTGTCCCCTGCTGTGGGCTGCTTCCCTCTAGAGGGTTTGAACTAAGCATGGAGCTGTGGCTATGGCAGATAGGGGAAGGGGAAGCTAGCTGCTGGTTGCCATGTGATCGGGTGACGTGAGGGCACAGTTGGCCTTGTGTTGGTTGAGTGGAGGAAAGGGCTACCCTTGAACTGATTAACGTGGGCTGTTAGGCTGCATTCGGGTGCAGGCAGACTGTCACCCAGGTCATTTTCTCAGAGCAACACCATGCATCCAGCCTAAGAGACCAGCAGTGAGCAAATCTCTTTTAAACAGACTGTTTCCTGAATGTGTTTGACTGTTATTTCCTTCTTCTAAAAAATAATGATAATAATAATAATAATGACATGGGCGTGTTAGACCAAAAGCAAACAAACCTAGGCTCTACCTGCCTTTGATGCTTTGAGATGATTTTGAACAAGACCACACTAAGCCACGCGTGGAGGGTGTAAGGTCACTCAGGGAGTCCTTGGCCTTCTCTCATTTCCGGTAGCCATCCCCGGGTAAATGACCGCTGTCCCCACTTGACAAGGCAAGGGACTTGGCACGCAGCTGCTCAGAGCAGGAGTAAGCAGGTGAGCCCTGAGGTCCAGCTGAAGGCCAGCTGGCCTGCTCTCCTGCCCACGCCGCTTTCTGAAACCCCGTCCGTTCGGCAGGGACTGTTTCGGGGTGCTGGACTGCGAGTGGTGTGTGGTGGACAGCGACGGGAAGACTCACCTGGACAAATCCTACTGTGCGCCTCAGAAAGAATGCTTCGGGGGGATCGTGGGAGCCAAAAGTCCCTACGTGGATGACATGGGGGCCATCGGTATGTTGATTAGGAGCCCACGCTGGTTTGACTCATGAATGCCACCTTCTGCCTGTCTACTCGGACAGAAATCTTAATAATCTTCTGCCCAGCTCCCCTGCTTCGTTGGCCAGTCATCCTTAGTTACAAAACCAGGGCAGATAATCACCTTCAGAGCTGGCTACACACACACTGTGCAGGGAGCAGCCAACTATGCTGCCAAATTTTGCAAGCCTGGAATGCATTCCCATAAAGCTTGTTCTGAGAAACTCAGGCCTGATTTCCACATGACTGAACTCCGGAGTCCGCTTGAATGTGCATCCCAGCTGTCGGAAGCGTGGGGCCTGCAGTGGGCTGTTCCCTCCCACAACGGTCCCTTTTCCCTTCCTTTCCTTACCAGCTATACAGGGTAGGCATCTTCCGCCACGTATCACTGTTGAAGACAGAGGGCTCAGCAGACACCAGAGCTACTCAGGGCTGCGACAGCAGCTTAGGGAGGGGTAGGGATACCCCAAAGAGCAGAGACCCTGGGATCAGGACACAGGTCCTTGACAATACTACTACCGAAGAGTCTGTATTTCTCATTAAGACTCTTCTTTTCTGTCTCTTCCCAGAATCGGTACCATGTCTTCACTCACTCTTAGCTGGCAAACTGAGTCACCATATTCAAGCCACGAGTTAATGTAGACATTTCTCAGCCTGGGATACAGTTATGGCCCCATAAACCTATCATGGGTTGAAAAAAAAAGTCAAATTGTGTTAATTGCCTCAATCTGCTGAGTGTTATATAACCTAACAGCACAGTTCAATAACACAATGCTGGTTATTTAACCTTTGGGAGCCCATGGCTGGCCAGGAACTGCCACAGCCTGTATCAAGAGAGTACCCTGCACTTCACAAGCCCAAGGAAAGATCAAGATTCCAAAGTCTGTGTCGCTACTACTGATTTCTTTATTGCTTGTATAGTGTCACAGAGTTGTCAGATGATTCCAATCATCGCAAATTAGGGACCATCTATGTCTTGCTTTTTAACATCTTCACATCTAACTTGACTGAAGAGAGAGAATCCCCTCTGTGGGGAGGAGGAGTTGAGCTGTTGTGTTACCACTCAACCAGGCAGGGGCATAGTTGACACATAGTTGATACTCCAAAGGGCTTACAAGGAGGCCCCACCCCGCAACCTGGTCTGTGAGACACAAGCGCCTGTACTTCCTGTCTCTCATTTGAGTGGGTGGTTCATCTGTCCCCCAGAGAGGCCCACCTCGTCTTCCTCTGCTAGGTGAGGTTTCCCCTTCAGAGAGCAGCCAGGATTCTGTCAGCACCAGGCAGCGCCTGTGTGGACGCAGTTTTCTCTGCTTACTCTTTGCAGCAACGCTCAGTATTTGTGCTCAGGCTCTGTGTAGCTGCCAACGTTTGAGAACCGGGAATCCCATGAAGCCTCCACTCCCACATTCTCGTGTGTCACTGAGAAGTTGGGAGTGCAGCAGGGCTCGCCACCCCAACCCACCCCACTTTGGTCCTTCCTACCTCACCGCCCTCCCCCCATCCCTACCTCCCGCCCGCACTGCACTTGGGGGATCTTAACACGGTGCATCTGTTCCTGTATCCTCTGAAGGTGATGAGGTGATCACGCTAAACATGATCAAGAGCGCCCCCGTGGGCCCTGTGGCCGGAGGGATCATGGGCTGTATCATGGTACTGGTCCTTGCCGTGTACGCTTACCGCCACCAGATCCATCGCCGCAGCCACCAGCACATGTCTCCCCTTGCAGCTCAAGGTGAGTGCAGAGAGCCTCTTCTAGGTGGTCCAGCGGCAGGCTGTGTGGGGGCCTCTTCGACTGTAAGGGCGGCGTGACATCGGCAGTCCCCCAAAGCCTGATGCCTTCTTCAGTGCCTAAACTCTGCATGCCCTATTTTGACTACCCAGAAAGTCCTAGGTCCTTTCCAGATGCTACCAACATTCCCATCCCTCCCCCACTCCGTGGCCTACTTCTACCGTAAGCTGAGCTGGGGAACTGGGGTGCTGACAGAGACTGTGTCAACATGCTCCCTTGCAGGTCTGAACCCAAGCAAATCAGGGACCCCCGGATCTGTATGGTCAAGAATATGAATTAGTTCTATTGCGTCCCTCCCTGTACAGAGTAAAATGGTCCATTTGAATAATCTGATCTTTTGAAACAAGATCCATCATCGAAGCCCACTATGAAAGAGTTCGTTGGCAACCATGGCTTAGTTGCCAGGGTTTTAAGTCTGCCATCTCTACTCAAAACCCTCCCTACCCTCTCCCAAGTCCCCAGAGATGTGTTAGCCTGGCCTTTATGAAACTGAACTCAACTCACAGTCATTGTGGCCACTTAACTCAGCTTGCAGCACTAATGACAAATTGGTGTTAGATGTTGCTATGACAACAACTCTGATAGGGCATGGTAACGGGTACTGCCCACACCTGTCTTAGGTGACGGCGGCTGGCGTCCAGTGTTGCCTAGCACCTGACCGTCCTGTAGCATTTTTACACACAAGCCAGTGACGGTTTGGACCCCACTTCTGCTTAAATCCTTTGGTAGAGGATTAAAGATGAGTTGACCTCCATCAGTTTCATTTCCCTCTTCAGAACTCAATTCTAGGGGTTGCTCGTTTTTATTCTCTTCTTGTTCTTCCATCTGTCTCTTACTAGAAAGTTGTAACAGACAGGGGCATCCATTCATTCTCTCGTAAGCTCACTATTTTTTTTCTTTGAGAGAGAGAGAGCACCTGGGAATAGACCCCAGCACATTTGAGGCGAGCATCCTACCATACCTCTCTATCCATCCCCCGACCCCCCCCCCCCCCCACCTACACCTTGAACTCACTCACTCTTGATGGAATGCTGTCACCCAGCCGTCAAACCGGTGCTCGGCAGGATATTAAAGCCAGTGATTTTGTTTGATTAAATAGTCATGTTTCTCTCTTTCTAATGATGGACAGAAATGTCAGTGCGTATGTCCAACCTGGAGAATGACAGAGAAGAAAGGGACGATGACAGCCACGAAGACAGGGGCATCAGTGAGTATCCGCCGCCTCCTGCAGCTTGTGTCAGCAGGAGGCTAATCCAAAATAAATATTCTTTCTTATGTTCTTTTGGCTTGTATTAAAATTTAAGAAGCTTTGACATGGTGGGGTTTTTTCCCCCTCCCTTCTTCCTTAGGAATAAGTGTGGCTCTCTGCTTTGTTTCAGAATACCTCAAAAGCCTTTTTTGATGTGATCTTTTGCATTTGCTCTGGCCTAAAGCCCCCTCTTCTCATTACTTCTCCAATGTGGTGTTTTAGAAAGGGAAGTTTCTTTGAATAGGTTTTTTTTCTATAGTCCCTTAATTAGTATACACAACTCAGGGTAAGGGAAACGTGCTTCCTTTATAAAGAGAGACTTCTGTCGTCCAGCCCCCTTGGCCTTTAGCTGCCTAGCCCTCGGCCTGCATCAGCAGGCTGGAGATGGGTGGCTAAGTGCCCTCCTCCGCCCACCCCCCCCAGAGCTCCAAGCCAGCTCCCCTCAGCCTTAAAATTCTTATAAAAATTCTCTGTTCTAACTCTTTAAAGAATAACTCCTCCAGCATGTGAGCGAGCGCGCTCAGAGCAAAGGGGTGGAAACAATGAAGGTACTGACCCAAGAGTGACGCTAACTGTCCTTGGTTTCCCGTAGTCAGCAACACTCGGTTCATCGCCGCGGTCATGGAGCGACACGCACACAGTCCAGAAAGGAGACGACGCTACTGGGGCCGCTCGGGGACTGAAAGTGATCACGGTAAGACCTGGTCCTCTGTGCTAGAAGCCCCCCCCCCCCCCCCGGAGCTTGGGCTACTCCTGTGGAGGGCTGGAACGCACTCTTTCTCTCCCTTTCTCCAGTTCCGTACTTACTTATTTTGACATAGTCTCCCTAAAGGATGCACTCAAGCATGGCATTGAGGAAACCGCATAGGCAGTTTTCTCGTGTCCCAATACTCCAGGCTCAAGCTAGATGGCCCTGGCCACACAAACTGCTCTCAAGTTTTTCTCCATAAAGCCGGTGGGGGCTGGTGAGATAGTTCAGTGGGTAGAGACTCTTGCATCCAAGCCTGGTGACTTAAGTTTCATCCATGGGACCCATGTGGTGGGAGAGGAAGAAGCTGATTCCTACAAGTTACCCTCTGGTCTCCACACATCACAGTGCACAAGCGCGCTCACACACACACACACATACGTGTAATTTTTTTTAAAGTGTGTTTTTGACCCTTTTGCATAGCTGTGACCAAATACCTGACAAAGCAGCTTCAGGGAGGAATTATTCCTTTTGGCTCCTAGTTTAAGAGGGTTCAGTTTGCCAGGCAGTGGCCGCGCCACACACCTTGAATCCCAGCCCTTGGGAGGCAAAGCAGGCAGATCTCGGAGTTCAAGGCCAGCCTGATCTACAGAGCAGTTTCCAGGACAGCCAGGGTTACATGGAGAAACCTTGTCTCGACAACAACAACAACAAAAGGTTCAGTTTGGTTGCTGGTTAGAACAGATCACTTGGGCTGGTATCTTGAGGATAAAACGTAGTGGCAGGGACATGCGGCAGACGACAGCTGTGACCATCATGGCCAGGGGCAGGTGAGGTGAAGGGGAACAAATAAATGAAGAACCAGTCACCACTGGCCCACTTCCTTCAGCCAAGGCCCAACTCCCAGACTTTCCAGAACTTTCCAAAATAGTGTTATTAAGGGACCAAGTACTCAAAACATGAGGGTGTGGGGAACATTTCAAAATCACACTGTCACTAAAGGGTCATACTTGGGGCATGGAACCCCCATGTGTCTTAGGCCCTAATGTTGCTAGTGGGCCAGTGTCAGCATCGTCAACATATTTTCTTGGATCATAGACAAACTGTCCTCAGCTCTGTCCTCCCCCAGCTCTGGCCGTAACTGCCAGGCTCAAAAGCTTTGATGAAGAAACCTTTGCAACCAAGCCTTGAAAGGACGGCTAAGAAAAGAATGAGCGTGTACAAAGTTGTCGGTTTACATTAACGTCAGGAAAAGTCAAGACTGAGCGGGTATGAAGTGCCAAGCAAATCCATGTCCTAGGAAGTCCCATGTCCTGTCCCAAAGACCAGCCACACCATAGAGCCTCTCACGTTCTTGATGTCTCTCTCATTGCTTGTCATAAGGAACAGCAGATAAGTCCTGGTCTGTGATCATCACGGCCAGTGTTACTCAGAAACAGAGCCGGAGTGAAAGAATGTTTCATTTTTGAAGCTTGCTGTCTAGTTTCCACAGAGCTGAGTCTTTGTATATGCCTAGATAATTATTTAAACTTTTTTTTTCCACCTCGGCTTTTCCCACACCTATCCTGAAAGAAAAAAAAATGCCTTCAAACAGTGTTTCTATTTGTATGCAAAAAGCACAGGAACTGATACCCCTCCAAGCAACGGGCATCCCTCTGACCCCACCACAGGGATGCAGTCTCCCATTGGAAAACGTGAGATGCTGCAGCCCAGCCTGGTAAACCAGGGACTGTGGATTGGGCTCTGAATGACCTTGTTCCCACCAACTAAATAGAGGCTCTGGGTTTCTATGGAGAACTGAAGCAGAACTTAAATTTTTCAGTTTCTTGGCTTCCTGCCTCTTCTACACCTCCCCCCTTACACCCCCCCCAAGTAATCCTTTGAACCTGTGTAAGTTCTTCTGCTTGGCAAGTCTGCGCCTTCTCTTTTGAATACTAACACAGGTTTGAGGCTACTAAAGTTCAGCAGAAATAATTTCTTATTCAGCGGAAACGCTGAATCTCAGCTCTCCCTCTCTTGTGGCATCCATACCAAATTAGAATCTGGAGTGACAAAATGTTCCCCAGCCTCTTCCCCTGTCTTACCAAGATGATGTCTGAAGCGGCAGCTTAGATAAAGCGGAGAGGATGAGTACCTGAAGCCAGGAACGCGGCAAGGCTCACTGTCTCTCTTTTCTCTCACTAATTGGATCCCTATTATCCCTGAGGAATAAAAAAAAAAAATTCTCATGCAGACAGAATAAACCACTAGAGGAAGTAGAAGGTGTTGAGAGTCCCCATAGCCCAAATACATCATTAAATCAATGGAGCCTAGCTGTAGGCTGTTGTATTCCTGAACCAATACAGCAGGTCACTAAGAAAAAGTGACCCATCAGTTGAATGACCCTGTTATGCCAGCAGGATAAAATCTACATGCACATTAAGGAGGAAATGGAATCTATTGTTATGTCAACTTGGTTCTGAATGATATTCTCCTGTACCGTGCTTGTACTGTCATGTGTGGGGCGCTGGGGGTGGGGGTGAGCAAGAGGAACCCCCCTCAAGACAGCAACACGTTCACTTTAGAGTCCACCACCTCTTTTGTTTTTACAGCAAGCTGCTTAGAGGTTAGTGAGATGTTTTAGTCCATAAAGTAGAATGGCCAGGTATGGGAGCACACACCTCTAATCCTGGCACTTGGCATGCAGAAGCAGGTGGATCTCTGTAAAGTATAGGGTAAGCTGATCTATACAGCAAGTTCCAGGCCAGCCAATGCTACATAACGACACTCTGTCCCCCCCCCCCCCGCCAAAAAAAAATACATAACTGAATACTAGGATCCAGGTTTTCTACCTGGTAAAGTTCTCATGAAGGTTAAAGGGGAGAACATGGTAGGCGCTCGGGCTCAGGCTGACCCTATGGGTGTTGTCCTCCCTGGTTATATTCTAGGGGAACCCAGAAATGCAGGCACGTGTTCATGAGACCCAGGTGGAATGAGACAGACTTCTGGAGTGAACAAAGGGGGCAGGGAAAGTAGTTCGTGTTTCAAGGAAGGGCTTGAGCGGGTGAGGCGGTAGTACCGGGGTTCTGGGTTGTGCTGTGCGTACATGTGCAAGTGTGTGTGCAGATGCACACGTGTGTGCGTGTGCATGTGAGTGACTAGCAAAAGCCTAGGCCCCTGGGATGCTGCATAGTGACGTTCCTAGAGATAAAAACTGCTGTTACTAAACTTGGAAGCCCAAGGCTGTTTATTGGTTTAGGAATAGCTCGCAAGGTCGTGTTTTAAAATATACGAAAGTGGTTTTTCTTTGCTGCTGGGAATCAAAACCAGGATCTGATGCATGCTAGGCAAGAACTCTGTCTTGCAAACACCCCAGCCACACTTTTCTCAATAGTCTAAGACAATTAAAAGTGGGTATTTTTTTCAGCAAAAGGTAAGCCTCACAGGTTGAGAGACTAAGTACCTTTGTAGTCATGTGTCTGCTTCGTCTCGTGTTTCTCTAGAAAATAGCATGTTCTGTCTAATATTCACTGGCTTATTTTTAAGTTTAAAAATGCCAGCATATGTTTATTTGCTCCTTCTGGGTTTACATTGCAGTTACATCCTCATTAGAAACTTTACAGCCACGTTTAGACTGGTATGTTTGCATATATGTATATAGCAAGCAACATTTTCTTTTTGAAAACGGGGTTTCTTCCTCGTCCTTGGCAATTTCAAGGAACTTTTTCTAAGACAAATGATGAACGAAAACATAATCAAAAGCAAACCATATCCTGGAGACACTCTCCTACAGTTACTCTTTGTGACCACAAGATGGCGCATGAGCCCCTGCAGGAGCCTGGCGGTCTCAAATAGTTTCTCAGGAAGGATAGACTGTAAACACATAAACAGAATGCCAAAGTACAGAAGGCTTCTGTTCCTCATGGGTGCCTGGCCTCCTTCCTAAAACAAGTGTCTTACTTGAGGTTATCTTCGTAAATGCTTTTCAACATACGCTTACAAGCGCTGCCAGAGGTCCTTTGTATTTAAATAGCATTTCTACTGTGCTCCGTGGCCAGGGATCCTGTCCGTCCTCATGATTCCTCCCAGCTCTCGGTGCTGAGCACAACTGCCTTGCCTTGCACCAGACACATGGTTTGTTTGTTGAATGAGCAAGTGTCTGTGGCCTGGGGAGAGGGATTCGTGGTTTGCAAAGCCAGGGGCACCTGAGTTTCTGTCCCCAGAACCCCCCACTAAGCCGGGCACATTAGCCCCGTCTGTAAGATCGGAGTCCCTGGGATGAGGTGGGAGATGAAGACGGCAGATTCCCTGGGAGCTTGTGGGAGGGCTAGCCTGACGTCCACAGCAGCAAACAAAAGACCCTGGCTCTAGCAAAGTGGGCGGCAAGGACGGACAGTGGAGATTGTCCTTTGACCTCTACACAAGCATGCCCACATTCACTCCTAACACGCACACCCACAAGAAAGACTTGCAAAGAAAGAAAAGAGAACACATTTGTTCCACCTGTTTCTCTACAACTCGCTGGCCCCTTGGGATTAATAGGAAGTGTAGCGTGAAGGGTGATAGTGCCTGTGCTGGTTGTTCGTCGTTTGCAGAGAGTTAGAGGAGTCTTTTCAGAGAGTGAAGCTGCGTTTTGGCTCACGGTTTCATGAGTCTCAGTCCGTGTCTGGCTGGCCGTGTTGTTTCTGGGCCGTGGCAAGGCAGACCCTGATGGTTGAGGACACGGTGGTGTGAGGTTGCCTCCTCGTGGTGCCCAGCGAGGTGCAGCTTTCCAGGACAAGCCTCCAGTCACATGCTTCCTCTACTAGACCCCACTGCCTCCATTCCACCCCCTCCCTCTGATGCTGCAAGGTTTGAATCTATCAAGGGATTGATCCACTAATGGAGGTGAAGCCATCTTAAAGCCCCCTTCCCGAAGCACGGCAGACGATCTCCGAGCCCCCAATACAGGAGCCTTTTTGGATCCAGATGCAATGGTATCACAATGAGGCGAATAATTACAGAGTATCGCTAGACGCTGGAAACCACTGGGTCGGGAAGATTGGATTTCCAAGTCTTCCTAATTATATGAGACGTGACATGCAAAGCCACAGGTAACAGAAAACTCAGTGATGCCAGTACTTGGGGGAATGATAGCTTGAATAGTGTTTGGAAGCTCACTTGCTTGTTTTTATAGTTTGGGGGATTGACCCCAAGGCGTCTTTCGTGCTAGGCGAGTGGTCTCCCCCTGAGGGAACCCTTTTTCAGTTTTTATTTTGAAACAGGATCTAAGCTGCTCGTGTCAGCCTTGACTTTGCTCTATAGTTCAGCCAGCTTGAACCTGCAATCGTCCTGCCTCATTTATGGGCCAGTACCTACAGACCTGGCTGGTTTTGCTATGAAGAGCCCCCTCTGTGAGACATTGTGCTCAGTGTTAGGAGTGCAAAAGCAGCAAGTAAGGAAGAGTTGGCTAGTCAGACAAGGTGGTGAACCTCTCTTAACCCCAGCGAGCAAAGCGGAGCAGGACGATCTCAAGTTTGAAGCAAGCCTGGGCTATTTAGTGAGTTCCAGGCTAGCCTGGGCTATGTAGCAAGACCCTTTCATCCATCCCCCAAACTGTTGGTGCATCATCTGACCAGAGCCAGCCGTCCATAGGGAACCTGTGCACCTGTCGTCTACTCTAGCATGTGTACTGTGCTCTGGCTTTTCCTCTCTGCTTCCCGCTTGTCTGCTCTCAGCTCCCTGCTAACACACATCCAAGCCACATCATGGAGGCATCGCTTTCCGGCACCGTACCTCTGGGGCTGCTCTCCTGTTTGCATACATCACCTTTATCAAACTCTGTTGTTTTGCTTTCCGAGACAGGGTTTCTCCGTGTAGCCTTGGCTGTCCTGGAAGCTCACTCTGTAGACCAGGCTGGCCTCCAACTCAGACCCACCTGCCTCTGCCTACAGAGTACTGGGATTAAAAGTGTATGCCACCACCACCTGGCTACACTTGACCAAACTCGTGTTCACCCTGCTATGCCCAAGTGGACATGTGATGACCTCCTCATTCCTTTAGCCAGAATGAGTTAGTCCTCCTTCTGGGCTTCAGCTGGACCTCAGCTCTCGTTCTCATGACTGTCTACCCTCAATTTTAGTCATTAATGAAGGGAAACAAGGCGATTTGATTTGTCACCTCACCCCACCCCCATACAGTAAAAGAGTGATCCAGCACCCTTGTTCTCGCTAGTCTCAAACACTGGCTTCTTAGCTCCTCTAGGACCAGGGTTCTTGTACCTCTGGAGCCTAGCAGAGCGGCTTGTACCTAGGAGGCACCTACTATTCTTTGCTTTGAACCGGCTGTTAAATAATCCTTCGGTTGGGTTGTTTTACTGGGGACATAGATTGCCTTTCTCACTTCTGCACGGAGCATACTTTTTTAACCATACACTGTTCCTGCTTGGCTGAATGCAGGCATATCAATTTTTCAGTCCCAAATGTGACTAGTGCTTACCCGCGGGTGAGGGCTGATTGACAGTGAGGAGCAAGGAAACTATTCATGAGCTGTCACTTCTCAAAACGTTTAGAAGACATGGGGTTTTTTTTTTTTTTTGGTGTTTGTTTTTTGCAATATTTAAAAATATGCCAAGGTTCTTGGAGAGGCATCCTTTGATCAACTAGGGCATTTGCTTTTGAAACATGTATTCCTTAGAATGCTGAATCAATGTTTAAACACCACAGGCCGGCTTCCACAGAGAGGAGTGGATTCCTTTCTAGTTGCTCTGGGTTAGATGGGAATTGGATGATTCATTGAGCCCTAGAACCTTAGACGAGGTTCCCTTCTCTGGCTGCCTCCCTTCTGCATTGGGTATTAAGAGCCCATTAGGCAGGAATCACTGACCTGTGTTTTGCCGTTGATGTTGGTGCTAGTGATAATAAGTTGGATCCTCACTGACATTCCATAGTGATAGCGGATTGGACCTTCACTGACACTCCATGGTGATAGCGGATTGGACCCTTACTGACATCCCATAATAATAATGGGTTAGACCCTCCCTGACGTCCCATGAGCATTTCGCCCTTTAGTATCGCCCGCTAGCCCAACCAGCGTGCATCTTATTCACACCCCCTGAAGCTGCCCATCGCCTGCTTTAGTGGTTTGTATGATGCAGGGGAAGTTGCCATTGTAGTCTTTAGGAGTGTAGGAAAATGAACCCCAGGACGCCAAGATGGGTACCTGCATATAATGGGGTCTGTGGGGTGATTTCACCGTGGGGCAGTCGCTGGCCAGGGGGTTTGGGGTGGAGCGATGACTCTCGTTCGTTTCCCCCCAGCTTTCTCGGTTATTTAACATGGTTGTGTATATGTGATCAATTGTTTTTAGAAAAATACAAACCAACCCTGGTTTCCTCTAGATCGCCTTCAAATTAAAATACCTCAGCATCCGCTGGTCAACATCTGGTCACGTGCAGATTTTGGCACCTAAGTGTCACTAGCACAGGAGTGCACCCCAGCCTCCTAGACAGTCTGCTCTGTGTCCTGAGGCTATGCTGTTCCTTTCCTAGGTTACAGCACCATGAGCCCGCAGGAAGACAGCGAGAACCCTCCCTGCAACAACGACCCCTTGTCAGCGGGGGTGGACGTAGGCAACCATGACGAGGACTTGGACCTGGACACCCCACCTCAGACTGCAGCCCTCCTGAGTCACAAGTTCTACCACTACCGCTCCCAACACCCGACCCTCCATCACAGCCACCACCTTCAGGCCGCTGTGACAGTACATACCGTGGATGCCGGGTGCTAACAGGTCCCCTCACCTCCCCAAGCAGAGGGGCACCGGGTGGTGCGGAGTGCTGCGAGAAGAAATAAGCCTGAAATAAGCCGGTGTAAAACCCTGCACACAAGACACCCTGAGTGTCTGTGCTTTGTCCCGGGCGGTTTGCTGCCCCCTGGGGGCATGTTTAAACTGAAACCACAAAGTCCCTGAGAAGCTGAGGCCGGTTCTAAAACGGAGGGGGCGGGGTTTGCTGATGAACAGACTCAATGGAGCTCCAACAAAGACACTTGTAAAGGAAACTGAGTCAGGGGAATGTTCCCAGCACCAGAAGCACTCGACCCCTGACCCGGAAGAGAGCTGGAGCCGATGGCGGGAACGCAGCACACCAGCACCTCCAACTGCTGGCAGACACTCCTGTTTCCCAGTGGTGTCTGGACGCCACCGTTATTGTACTGAACTCATTTTGAGCTCTAAATGATGCATCTCAGAATTTCTAAGTAAAGGATTATTTTTCTACTATTTATTGAACTTTCAAACTTTGGGGGGGAAAGGAAGCGAGAGGTTCTCGGCCGTACCCCTGGCTGTTGTGTGTGATGATGTGGTTCTTTGATTAAGAAGTTGTGTTTCTTATTTAACTGGTGATCTTCCCACCACCCTGATCCACAAAGAAAGAAAGAAAGAAAGAAAGAAAGAAAGAAAGAAAGAAAGAAAGAAAGAAAAGAAAGAAAGAAAAATGAAGCAATCTTTCTCTTTCTTTGGCTTGTTACATCACTTTGCTGAAATATGTCATCTGTGATAGTATTCCCTTTCTGGAGGGGCAATGATCCAAGATGGTCTCAAAGAAATGTCATTCCATTTAGAATTATTTCCACCTCCCATATATAAGGTTTTCCTTAGGTTTCTACGAAATCTAGTATTATAGCCCTGGCCTTTCAGTTTAGGGAGGCTTGGGTTTATTTGCTTTGTTTAAAGACTATAAATTTTAAAATGTCTCGTTTTTTTACTCTGAGAATATTAAACAGATAACGGAAGACATTTTGAAATTGTGAACTTGTGGTTCTTAAAAGATTTCCTTTGAAATCGTAGCTCAAAGCCTCTGCCACTGAGTCCACCAAAAACCGCTTTTGACTTTTCCTGGGATTCAGCACATGGCTGCTTTGGCGTGGGGCATTGTGATTTGAAAGTAGCATTCTAATTACAGTGGTGTATTTTAGATTCACGCTTTGTGATTCCAATATGTTATGAAGACATTCTTTGCACCGTGTGTGTGGTAAATCTCCGTTTATATGTAGTTGGAAAAATTCACCAAACAATGTTTTAATGATAGGGTATCATGATATACTGTAAAGAATAAAATAAAATAAAAATTGGGTCCTCAGCACTACAGAAAGTAAACTCTATATGTGCTACCCAGAAACCCCTTCATAACTATGTATAAAATTGCAGTCTAGTGAAATAAACTGTATGCAATGAATGGGTGAGTGGCTCCTGTTACTTGATGGGCTGTCTCTCACCACGTGACCTAGACATCCTTTCTGTGCTTTGAACAGCTTCAGGCCTCTTGACCATCTCAAACACACAAAGAAAAGTGAGGGTATTAGTAGGCTAAATAAAGAACAAGCAGTTAAAAATAAGTAAGACTACCATGCCTGGTGTTTTAGGCTTTTCAAGCTAAACTCAGTAGGAGAGTTAATAGTTTTAGGGCAGCCTGGGCTACATAGTGAGACTGTGTTTCAAAAAGCCAATGAATAAATAAAAGTGTATATATCTCCCCCTTTCTACACAGTCAGATCCATTTCCTTAGTGTAAGATGGTCAACTCTGTCTTGTTGAGATTGAATGGATTTCTTCTCTTCCCTGAAAAGACCCCTTCTCCGTGGGAGTCTAGTTTGTCTGCTATAGTGAGACTCTCTGTTAAGAAACCGGCTTCTTGCTGGGCGGTGGTGGCACACGCCTTTAATCCCAGCACTCGGGAGGCAGATCGCTGGGAGTTCGAGGCCAGCCTGGTCTACAAGAGCTAGTTCTGGGATAGGCACCAAAGCTACAGAAAAACCCTGTCTCGAAAAACCAAAAAAAAAAAAAAGAAGAAAGAAAGAAAGAGAAAGAAAGGAAAGAAAGAAAGAAAGAAAGAAAGAAAGAAAGAAAGAAAGAAAGAAAGAAA
>JABTXL010005620.1:11211149-11249901 GCA_025134845.1 Neodon shergylaensis | reverse complement strand
AAAGAAAGAAAGAAAGAAAGAAAGAAAGAAAGAAAGAAAGAAAGAAAAAGAGAAACTGGCTTCTCTGAGCTGGAGAGATGGTTCAGTGGTTAAAAGTACCTGCTCCTCTTCCAGAGGACCCAAATTCATTTCCTACCATACATGTTAGGTGGCTCACACCACTTGTAAGTCCAGCTCAAGAGGTTCTAACATCCCAGTGCCTGCACACTCATAGCCTATAGTCACAAAGACACACCAAACATAATCAAAATTCAAAATCAATCTTTTAAAAAAAAAAAAATCAGCTTCTCAGCTGAGGAGGGAAAAGGTCCGGAACAGAAAGATGGTGTCTCCAAGGAAGATGCTGTCATAAGATTGTCATTTGGTGGGGATGGGGGCCATTGAGGGGAGCTTCACAGCTTCCCCATAAGGTCTCAAAGTTCCAATCCACTGGAGTTTGCCAACTATTATATTAGGGTCACTTACAGTTCATGGGTAACAGGTCACAGGCAGCATGGGAAGGTTTCTACCCAGCATGAATGATGTCCTCCTGGTAGCTTTGTAGATACATGGAGGCCTCTTCCTGAATTCAGTCTTCCCCAACTTATATACTCTAACCACTCCCAAGACCCCCAGACCACATCCAGTTAGACAGAATCGCACGCAGTCACTGAGCGAGTGGGTGGACACTCAGTATTTTCCTGAGGGAAGAGCAACACAGTTGACAAGCTCAGCTGTGATGATCTTTTGCAAGCAGAGCTGGGCAAATTCCTGAGGATGCTACGTGCCCAGCTCAGAGGATAGATCTAGACAATGGGTGCACAAAGCTAAGAAATGAAACCAATTAGTACAGTCCACTCAAACACAACAGCAAGTCAGACATCATGGTGGCATACACTTGGACTTCCAGCCTTGGGGAAAGACAGGAGGATTGTAAATTCAAGATCTGTAGTAACAGGGGCGGCGGGGCTGTGTCCCCAGCACCCGGCCGCCCGCATGGCTAGCTTTGTACCCGAAATAATTACATGAAAACTGTATTCTTTTAAAGACTGCCTGGCCCGTTATCTGTAGCCTCTTATTGGCTAGCTCTTACATATCGATCTAACCCATTTCTAGTATCCCTGTAACATCACGAGGTGCGCTTACCAGGGAGGATCTTAACCTGCGTCTGGCTGGAGTGGGAGCATCATGGCGACTCTCTGACTCAGCTTCTTTCTCCCCCAATCCTGTTCTGTTTACTCCACCCACCTAAGGGTTGGCCTATCAAATGGGCCTAGGCAGTTTCTTTATTACTTAACCAATGAAAGCAACAGATAAGATACAAGACCCACCTCCATCATTTCCCCTTTTTCTGTTTAAACAAAAAAGAAAGGCTTTAACTTTAACAGTAAAATTACATATAACAAAACAGTTATCAAGTAAGAATTACAGTTACAATATTTATATCTATTTTATCTCTTATCATAACTAAGGAAAACTATAACTATTATTAACCATTTTTCAACTCCATCAAAGACTCCAGAAGGATATAATAATACCTAAGTAAACAGGAAGTCCAAAACTCTAGAAATGACAGAGACATCTCGCTGCCTGGACAGTCATCCAAAGTTCCTTTGTACCGGTGGGGCATCCATCTTCGGCCTACAGGCCCACGGTATCCAGAGACATTTCCATGAAGCAGGAAATTTTAAAGGCAGTTTAGTCATTTTCTGCTGTGTCCTGCAGAATGTCTCGTAGACTCTTTTATGAGTCAGAAACCCTGAAAGACCATCTCACCTTTAGGCAAGTTTAGCAGTCCTCTTTCTCCGGGTTCTCTGTGTCCAGTTTATGCAACAGTCCAGGCAAGAGCAGTTTCTTACCCAAATGGTTATCAAACTCCATAAGGATCCTCTTCGATGCCCATCTTTCTCTCAAAGTAGATTGGTGCTGCCAGGAGCAGACGTGTCTCATTGTCATGAAAAGCCCTAAGTTATTAAAATATTGTTTATAAATATACTTTTACATTTAAAGGGGGATATGATATAGATATGAATAATTTGCATTGGTATGGATTTTAAGGTCAATTTTGTTATATGTATATGTATTTCTGTTCTTGACTAAGGTATTGTGATTGTGTAGTTCATTTAAAATGTAATGTATAATTAGGAAATATAGATTGTTAATGGATAATAATCAAGCTTGTAGTCATGTTAGTTAGATTTTCTAGATATATAGAGATATATTGTAATTAGATAGGCATTCTTCATATCTTTCAAAGACTGCAGAATATGGCATTTAAATATTTTAATAACTTAGGGCAGTGTTTAAATGAATACCGTTTCTGTGTAATTATTTCGGACATAAGCGAGAGCCATGTGGGCGGCTGGGTGCCGGGAACGCAGCCCAGCCGCCCCTGTTACTACAGAGTGGCACCCAACGTGCTAATGAACTCCACATAAAACCTGAGAGGGCTTAAAAAGGATAAAAAGAGAATTTAAGACAGCTTTTTGCTGTTTCTGGGTTGCTTGCCGCAAAGAAATTGTCCTAACTCGGCAGCAGGAAAAAACTGGCTGTTTTAAAATGCCGGCTTTCTGGGCTATGCCGCCATTGCGATCTCTGTCTGGCTCCGGCGGGAGACAGAGCTTTTAAATAGAGCATTTGAAATAAAGCTCTAAGGCTTGCTTGGCGCCAATGTGGACTTGCTATGTGCCGGGAAGTATGCTCAGCTCAGGGGCACCAAAAGGCTCTGAGACAGGAGCGGCTGCTCCATGCTGAACTGTGCTGACCTCAGGCAGGAACTACCGTAATTACTGTGATAACAGCTCAGTTAAGGTTTAGACTGGGCAGGACACAGGCAGTACCGTATTACTTGTACATGGTGCAACTTAAGTTTTTAAGAACTGCTTAACATTTTAAGAAATGCTCCTGGATAGTAAAAAAAATGTTACAGATTCACAATAAAACAGATTCTGACATAAAAGATCACAATGTTGGATGAATGTACGTAGGCTTGAGAGAGAAAAAAAAATATATAGAGAGAGAGAGAGAGAGAATAAAGTTAATGCCTTAAAAAAAAGGGTAAAGTCTTTAAAGAGACAGAGTACAAATAGTTATAGATTAAAAGAAATAAAAAAAAATAAGCCACGTAAAAATGGAAAATTCACAGAGAGTCTGGATTCTTTGTATTATTATGTTTTCTTTAAATTTTTTGACTATGAAGGAGCTAAATACAGAGAGACATTTCATTACATGGGCTGCCAAGCTAAACCAGAATGGATATAAGGGTATTACGATTTCAAAATTTGGGTCTAAGGATATGATGCTTTGGAAAGGGTCTTCTTTTGTTTTCACAGAGGACCAGACCCTATGGATTTCTTCTATTCCAATATGGTATGATAGACCTCGCCCTCCTGAAGAGTTGCTGTAAACATCTTCAGAAAATTGCTTTGCTCAACTGCCAACTGAGATGAATCTAGCACACAGGTTATACCATGAAAGACCTAATTAACGACGCCCCCATTCAGCAAGAAGCAGTTTGGGAGAGAAAAAACTGCGCCCATGTTCCCAAATATGGTTTATAAATGTTCTTTTACATTTAAAGGGGGATATGATATAGGTATGAATAATTTGCATTAGTATAGATTTTGCTTTATTGATAGAGATTTAAGGTCAATTTTGTTATATGTATATGTGTTTCTGATCTTGATTGAGGTATTGTGATTGTGTAGTTCATTTAAAAATGTAATGTATATAGGTTGTTAATGGATAATCATTTATAATAGTCAAGTTTATAGTTATGTTAGATTTTCTAGATATATAGATATATTTCAGTTAGATCGACATTCTTCTTATCTTTCAAAAACTATGGAATATGCTATTTAATGTTTTAATAACTTAGGACTTTTCATGACAATGAGACTCGTCTACTCCTGGCAGCACCAATCTACTTCAAGAAGAAGATGGGCATCGAAGAGGATCCTTATGGAGTTTGATAGCCATTTGGGCAAGAAACTGCTCTTGCCTGGACTATTGCATAAACTGGACACAGAGAACCCGCAGAGAGAGGACTACTAAACTTGCCTAAAGGTGAGATGATCTTTCTGGGTTCCTGATTCATGAAAGAGTCTGCAAGACATTCTTCAGGACAAGCAGATAGTGACTGCCTTTGAAATTTCCTGCTTTATGGAAATGTCTGCTGGAAACTATGGGCCTGTAGGCCGAAGATGGATGCCCCAACGGTACAGAGGAACTTTGGATGACTGTCCAGGCAGCAAGATGTCTATGTCATTTCTAGAGTTTAAAACTTGCTTTTTTCTTGTTTGCTTAGGTAATATTGTATCTTTCTGGAGTCTTTGATGGAGTTAAGAATAGTTAGTTATAGCTATACTTTTCCTTAGTTATGATAAAGATTATTGTAATTTTTACTTGATAACCGTTTTGTTATATGTAATTTTGCTATGTTAAAGTTAAAGCCTTTCCTTTTTGTTTAAACAGAAAAAGGGGAAGTGATGTGGGAGTGTCATATATCAATCTATTGATTTCATTGGTTAAGTAATAAAGGAACTGCTTGGCCCTCATAGGTTAAAACATAGGTGGGAGGAGTAAACAGAATAGTATGTCAGTAGGAAGAGGAAGTGAGCTCAGAAACCATGCAGCTCCACACACAGACATCACGCAGCTCCTCTCAGGGCAGACGCGAGGCATGAAGCTCAGACCCAGGATGGACGTAGGCTAGAATCTTCCTGGTAAGCGCACCTAGGGGTGCTACATACCTTATTAGAAATGGGCTAGTCCAGGTGCGAGAGTTAGCCGAGAAGAGGCTAGATATCATGGGCCAAGCAGTATTTAAATGAATACAGTTTGTGTGTTGTTATTTCGGGCATAAGCTAGCCGAGCAGGCGGCCGGGGTGTTTGGGGACGCAGCCCCCACCGCTCTTATTTCTACAAAGATCAGTGTATGCCTTGTAAGACTATTTCAAAAAAAAAGACATTAATGGAAATTATTTTGTATCTTTTGCAGAAAGACTGCCCTGAAGTCAGGGCTGAAGTAATTGAATGTTTATAACCCGAGCAAGATACCATCACAGGGGTTAGCTTTGAGTTTTTAGTTGTTTGGTTTTTTGCTACTGTTATTTGTTGTTTGTTTGCTTGCCGGTTTAGGTTTATCTTATTTTATATGTGTGAGTGTTTTAACTCATATATGACGAGAGCCCACGGAGGTCAGAACAGGGCGTCAGATCCCCTGGACCTACAGTGACATGAGGTTGTGAGCAGAATTTGGGTGCTGGGAACCAAACCCAGGTCTTCAGCAAGAGTCCTTAATCTCTGCACCATCTCTCCAGCCCCTGTGACTGAGTTTTACAGGTCCCATACAGACTGATGATCCCCAAGCATTTTGTGTGACATTGTTCATCCATGTGGTGGCGGTGAGTGATGTTCACATCGTTTAGAAAGAAAACCGTGGTGTTGGAAACATTATCATGGCCAATGTCAGTTCCTTAGGTTCCTCAGACACCACCGTGGCTTTCACAGAAGGTGTCTAGAAACACCAAGCGTTCTCACCAGTCCATTCACCAGGACTCCTGTGCCTGTACCCAGCCCTTTCCAGTGAGCAGCATCAGTAGCTCAGAATATTCCAGGTCACTTGAAGCAGGAGGAAACTGCCAGGCTGAGACTGACATCCAGCAGGGCCCAGACTCAGTGGTCCTCTGAGAATATGCCCATAGGTCTGCCAGATAATCTTCAATGAATAATTTTTGATAAGTTTTAGAAATGTTTGAGCCTGACCATTTGCCTTCCATTGCTTCATTTGACTTGACTAATCAGCTAAACCTCACTAATACATTTACTAGATAACCATCCAGCTCCCCTCGCACCAACTTATATTGCCACCCAGTGACTACTCCAGTGGTTTTTGTGAAAATGTACATCTGGGGGAATCATCATATTCTTAACCATGTCGGCCAAGTCACTCTGTGTCTTTTTGGTCTGAACAAAGGTATGCGGATTTTCCAGGCTGGAGTAGAATGCTTTAAAAGATTGTTTTCCAAGTTCCCTCTAAAAGAGCGTTTCGTTGAAAGCTCCTCATAACTGTATACGGTGGTCTGTTTAGTAACTAATGCATAGGAGTGTCCACGAGTTTATGTGCACATGGATTGAGATCTTGCAGCCTTTTGGGGTTTTCTTGTTTGTTTTTTCCACCCTCTATCAATTCAGAATTGCTCATTGGGGTCTCATACGTCTCTGATCCTTTAATTCAATGTTTCTCAGTTTTTATCCATGAGTGCTCCCTCCCCCAAAGGAGACTTAATTTTGCTTCAATTCTCCTTAAGAAATGATAGGAGATGCGTTTTGTTGGCTAGAGTCACACTTTGGGGGTAACAGAAACCACTGTAACATCTGATCTCCATTTGATCCCTGCGGAAGCCTTTGTGGGCAGTGTCTTCCCCACTGAGGATGTGAAGCCTAAATAAAGGCATCCCCCACCCTGACCCCAGCGCCTCTGTCAGTAATGCTACCCAACCTCCTCTGAGCTGCCCGGGGCCTCCTCTCCTAGCTCGCCTGACAGCACTGAATGGGAAGCAGGGTGGCCTGAAAGTTAATCCCAGCGTCTCTGATCCCAGGCTTAAATCTGCAGTCTCTGATTAAAGCAGGCCGCTCTCACATTGTTTCTCTCCTTTTGTGAGACCAGGTCACCAGGCTCAGTTCAAGGCCTCCTATTTACACATCAGAAGCAAGCACACAGCGATGAACCACAAGCACAACCCTTTCCTCCATAGCTGGCGCAGGGGAATGGGTGAGGCCGGATGCCCAGTGCCCTACCCCATCCCCTCTTCAGTGTGATTCCGTTATTATTCCAGGACTTCAGGCTTGGCTTTAGATTTCATGTCCGGCCTACAAAATGGTTAGCAACTCCCCACCCCCCAACTTATTTAATCAGAAGCCTAGAGTCACCCAACCAGAATAAAGCATTTCTTCCTAGTGGTGGCCTAGGAATGTGTGCTGGGACCTCACAGGACTGGTCTTGGGGATGTCTGTCTCAGAGCTATGTGAAGTTAAAGGTGGCATCTATGCCTACCGACTGCCGTCCTGTCCATGTTCACATCCTCAGCCTCAGGGTGGTACTGATCTGTGGGTAGTGGGGGCAGGAGAAAGAAAACACAGGGCACACAAACTGCTGCTTCAACCAGCTTATGGGAGACAGAAGACCGTATTATTTGAGACTGTTTAAATTGGACTTTTAGCAACTGCACTTGAAAGCATCTAATAAAGGCATTTGAACAAACAAATACAAAACCCGAATACGGTTTCAGTTAGGGCTGCTTGTTATGAAGTAAAAGAAGGGGATGGGGGATGCGGGGAAGGAATCTGCTTTGGGGTTGATGCTCACAGAAAATGGCCAGATGTGACGTCTTGGAGGTGGCTACCTGCCGACTGAGAGTCATGTGGGGTGCAGGAATGGTGGGGAAGGCGAGCTTTTCAGGTGGTAGGATGCAGAGCAGGCCGGGACCCTAGTGAGGCAAGGCTTCAAGCTAAAGCTTACTCAGCAAAGGGTGGTAGGGTATGATGAGAAAGAAATGAGGTCCTGGGAGCTATAGCAAGAAAATGTGTCAGGTAGGAAGGGAGCTTGTAGAATAGTTTAAAAGGGAAGGGGTGGGGAGAGGTTACAGTTGGAATATGTGTGTGTGTCTGTATGTATATGCTTATGTGTGTGTACGTGCGCGTGTGTTTATAGGCCAGTCTGAGTTGAAAGATCATAGGCTAACAAGGCTGGGAAACGTGGATAGAAAACTGTTGCAGAGGTCTATGTGAACACAAGACGATGGCAGTGAAGATGGAGGAACAAAGGCAGGGGACAGTGACACACTCAGGCTTGATCAGGAGAATCACAAGGTTGAAGACGATTTCAGAATTTTTTTTTCAAAGAGCACAGTGGAGAATATGTCACGGAAGCAGAAACCCCAGGTGCTGTTTATCAAACATTCCTGCCTTGAACAACTGCGTGAGACACGCTGTTGCTTTCTGCTCTGGGAAGACAAGGACAGAACCCACGAAGAGGAGGGTAAAGAACGAGAAATGAGTCGGTGTTCGACGGTACGGTCGGTAAGGTGACTGGAGCTGACCTGTGCCCTGGACGGCTCTCCCAGTAGCCGTAACTGAACAAAACATTAGTTGGCACACAGAACACTTGCTTTGTGGTGAGCGCCGTGGGCGTGGTCTTTCCACCAAGTTTACTGCAGCTCAGTCAATGTCATGCATGTACTTTCAGCGTGGGCTGCTGCTGCTCTGACTCCCCTGGTGCCCTGCTCTGCAGAGTCATTCTGGCCACCCACCCTCTCTGCTCTCCTCCAGTCACCCATGCGGCCCTCACATGCTTCAGCTGCCCTGGCGGTAGATGCCCTGACTCTCACGGTGTGAAGTATATCTTTGCTTCTGTTTCGACATATTTGTATGTTCTCTTCTACTCATAAAGACAGTAATCACTTCCCTACCCCCAGTGTGGGCCAGGTTTCTTAGCAGCTCTACTTGCCCAGCCCATGCCTGAAAGGGCACTCTGATCCCTCCCCCCTTGGTCTTCTGAAGATCTTACTTGAACCCTGGTTATGAGTGTTCACCTCATCCTAATGGATGTAGTCATATGAGAACTGTCCTGTAATCCAGCTGGACTCCAGCTTTTCGGTTGTCTTTTTGTTTTTTTGTGTGTGTGTGTGTGTTTGTTTTTTTGGTTGGTTGCTTTTTTTTTTCTGGTATATGTGTGTGGTGTGCATGTGTGCTCATACATGTGGAAGCCAGAAGTTGACATTAGATGTCTTTCTTGGTCCCGCTCCACCTTGTCTATGAGTCAGGGTCTCTCACTGAGTCTAGAGCATGTCAGCGTGCGCTAGTCTATCCAGCTTGCCCGGGGATCTCCCATCTCTGACTCCTGTGCTGGTGGGTGCTGGGGACCCAAACTTAGTTCCCCGTGTTTAAGCGACAAATGCTTTCCCCACTGAGCACCCGTCCAGCCCCGGACTTCAGCCTTCTAAACCAGGCTCTTTCTTCCTTTTTTATTACCATATTTTATTTATTCATGTGGGAAGTGGGTGCATATGATGGTGAGTGTGGAAGTCATAGGAAAACCTGTGGGAGTTGATGCTCTCCTTCCCCATATGGGTCCCAGGATTCGAACTCAGATTTTGGGCTTGGCAGCAAGCATCTTTAACCACTGAGCCATTTCGCTGGCCCCAACAGGCTCGCTCTTATTCTTCACAGTATGCATTATGCAATTTGCTGTCTGTGCAGAACTTTGGTGTTTTGAAGACCCTTGGAGTGTCCACGACAGCCATAATTTTTTACAAACTGTAATAGCACATAGGGCCTGTGGTAATGAATTGGCCAGCTGACTTTTCCAAAATATATACACAGTCTTTTAGTGTGACTGCCTCTGGGTTTTGTCCCTACCGTATTGCTCTAGCCATTAGCCTGGCCTCACTACACAAATGTGTTCCCATCTTTCAGTGATCCTTGGCTCTATCCGGACCCAGCTTCTAGCGCATCAGCCAGTTTCTATTACTGTAACAAAATACCTGAGGTACCTGACTTATAAGAAGAAAAGGTTTCTATAGCACAATTCTGGAAGTCCCAGTACCTAGTCATACGTCCCTGTAGCTTTGGGCCTCTGACGCAGTGGTGGGGAGGGTATATGGGGCGTTGTTGCTCAGCCAAGAAACAGGAAAGAGAATGAGGATTGGGTAGAACCCCATAGTAGCCTTCAGAGCCACAACCCCCCCCCAGCCACACTGGGGCCCAGGTCTCCATGGACATTTGCGTGTATAGCACAGGTCCAGCTGTACTGATTGACTCGCCTGCTTCCTCCACAGCTGCATCACATCTGTATAGAAACCCCACAGCCTCACCATGATGCTCTGAAGGTACAGAGCCAATCCAGCCGCTCTCTGTGCCCTCCCATTCCCTTCCCAGCGGCACCTTATGCGGCTACCAGATTTATTTATTTATTTATTATGTATACAGTGTTCAGTCTCTTCACCCTTCTGAGGGGTGCCATTCTTTTTTCTTTTCTTAGATTTATCTATTGTGTATACAGTGTTCTGCCTGCATGTATTCCTGCACTCCAAAAGGAGGGCACCAGATCTCATTACAGATGGTGGCGAGCCACCATGTGATTGCTGCGAATTGAACTCAGGACCTCTGGAAGAGCAGCCAGTGCTCTTAACCTCTGAGTGTCTTTCCAGCCCCTCTAAGACCATTCTTTAAAGACTCAGAATGGCTAGGCCCTCACCACACTTCATTCATCAGGGCCCCATGCTGCATTTCTGGTACCTGCAGGGCCTACAATTCATCCTCTGCCTGCAGACCTCAGCCGGAAGCTGGAGGCTACACCATCCCTCCAGTCTCCCACATCCCTCTTTTCCCAGAAGCCCTGAGCTCCTTCCCGGCTCCTTTCCCCGACCTATGTGATGCTCGACAGCCAGGTGTCCCCAAGCTTTTGTCATGATGACATATTGTCATCCACAAAGATCACATGATAGAAACTCTCAATAGATTTCTTTTTGGTTTGTCTTAATTCATGATGTTCAGGAAGTTTACAATGTTGTGTTGGGTGACATTTATAACGACTCCCAGCAGTGTGGGTGCTGCCTGAGGGCCACAAGTTGACCTAAATGGCAGGGACATTTCCCAGACAGCTTTAGTACCAGACATTCCATTGTCTCTGCCTTACTCTAAGTCAGTCATTGTCATCGTCCCCGCCCCATGCCACAGCAGCCTCTGCATTGATCTCTTCATTCGGTCCCTCTCCTAATTCATTTTCACATGCAAATCCAAGGTTTTTTTTTTAATTAGAGGCACCACTCTGATTCTTCATAACTATGGTGATGAAAGATGCTAAAAAGAAATCCCACACTAGCTCAGAATTGAGTATAATAAAGGATTATTTATTTAGGGGTAGACTCACAGATCACAGTCCTCTGCATGAACGAGAACGGGAACCGAATCCAGCAGCTGGAAGAGAGAGCGAACGCACGCTTTACATGGGCCTTTATAGTATAAAAGGCCACGCCCAAGTGGGCTGGTAACTTAAAGGCTACTGGCGGAAGGATTTCCTCCAGCACTATGGTGTGTCACATCTAAAATTAATGACTAAAATCTATTGAGTGTGTTCAGAATGCTGTACATCCATCCCCTCTACCCACTTCAAAACATTTTTGTCACCTTAAGGGAAGTTCCATACCTAGCAAGCAGTAGTGTCCAACTGCCCCTCTCCCACGCCCACACACTGCCAATCTACTTACTGTCTTCATGGACCTAACTGATATGTTCCTTGTAAACAGATACTTGACTGTTCCTGTTTGGCTTCTTTCCATTGGTATAAAGTTTACCAATTCGATCCCCGTTCTCGGCTGACTCCGTGCTTTGTATTCTGCTAATCCAGCCATCTGTTCGTGGGCCTTGGCTCTCTCTACCTCACTAAGCAATGTGCCACGGGTATTTGTGCACCGTGTGTCTGAATACTGGTTCTTAATTCTTTTCCAGCTGCTCAGCCATGGAGCGATTCCCCGTGCAGTATTGGAAGGGCCCTACAGGGCACTTTCCAGGCTGGCTAACCCACTCCACTTTCCCGGCAGCTATGCTGAAGAATCCATTCTCTCCCTTTGCTAGCCAACACTCCTTTCTTTCTTTTGTTTAAATCACAGACAGATCTCCTTAGATGTGGTGGTACAGGCTCTTAGTCCCAGCACTCAGTTGAAGTCAGGTAGGGCTATATTCTTGAATTCTTGGCCAGCCAGGGCTGTATAGTGACACCCTGTCCCCCAAAAAGCAAATAAACAACCCCCCCCCAAAATTTCTACTTACCTATTGTGTTAAAAATGTCTTTCTGTTTTCTGAGTTATTGGTGCTGTGAGCTGAACCCAGGGCCTCGTGTGTGCTAAGGGTACATTCTTCTACTGAGCCCTACCTCAGTTTACAGTAATCAACTGGAAAATGTGAGAGTAAAACCTAATTTGCCTAGCATACTTTAATGTTTGGTCATTTTTCTTAAAATGAAATCTCTTCCCAATCCCCACACACCATTCTGTCCATCAACCTCCTCTTTCATGCTGTGTTCGAATTGATTGAATGAGTCCGACTCTGATATACCTCAGGGCCTTTACATGCGCTATTCACAGTATCCGGAATGACTCCTCTCCACATCCTGCCCTCTTCTAGATACAATCCCTTTTCCTTCAGAGTTCAGTGCCGAGCTACCTCTGTGCCTGCCTACACCTCATTTAGCTTCCACTGTTTCCCCCCGAGATGGGAAGAAAATGCTAAAATTCAAAACTGAATATGACTGTCAGAGCGAGGGTAACCCCATCCCCACTAAAGAAAGGCTCTCCTGTGCATGCACTCTGCCCATTTACAGAAGAAAACAGAAATCCAGTGCCACTGTCCCCGTGCTGTGAAGGACCAAGGAAGTGGCTACTCCATGAAACTGATTAGTGTAACAAACTGGGAATTCCCGGAGGACTGGGGATGCACGAAACTAGAAGACATTTGGAATCTTGAGACAGAAAGAGAACCCCAGACACAAAGACCCAGGAACACGCAGAGAAAGGTGAGAAAGGAAATACAGACAGGTACTGGTGGCAGTGACTCCAAGATTGCTCTATATGCCCGTGTCTGGCTGACATGTAAATGCCATATCTGCCCAAAATTTCCCTGAAATCTCATAAACAAGACCCTAGAGTGGGTGACCAAAGGGAACAGCTGCAGGGCAAGAGCACAAGTCAGTGCCTAAAGAGAGCCAAACTGGACCAAAGATGGCAAAATGTGAGGGTGCAAATCTCGGAAAAGTTACTTCCAAGCCACCAAGAGTAGGCAGCTTGTCTCCAGCAACATCTGGACACAGGGCAGCACCGGTGAACTCATGTGTCCTTCCCCATCGGCGAGCTGATGTTTGCTGCTGCCTGCCTTGCCTGTCTGCTCGCCAGATGTCGGTGTTTATCTAGGCAGGCACTCAATGAGGATTGACTACATTTTTTCTGACTGACATTTATAGTTGGATTTCAATACAAAATGCATATATACATATAAACATACATACATGTGTGCATGTATGTCTATGTGTGTATATATACAATATATACACGTATATACATACACACAAACAAATACAAAATACCAAAATGAGACTATCTCAATGCTTATTTAGCCTACTACACACACACTGGGTGAAAGACATAGCAGAAATGTCAAGATGCCTAAAGTAGTAAGGAGACATTTTCTTATTAAAAGGCTGGAAGAGGTGAGAATTGCCTAGTTATCAGAATGTTCCAGAAGCATATCAGCATGAGCCTACACGAACACCAGAAGGAAATAAGTCCCTGTGTTTATGACCTTGGACTAAAGAAGAATTTCTTTAATAGGCATAACTTAGAGACTGGCATAAGTTAAAATTCTGATACTACAAAAATAGTTACCCAAATTGGGGGGGAGGGAGTTTACTTGAAAAAAAAAAAGGCTGACGATGACAGTCATGTGAAGGTCACACAATGACCATAGCCTGTCAAGCAAGAGAAAGTAATCCAGCAAGAAAACTGGGCTGAGAGGTCTCCGCAGTGAGAGGGAGATACAAACTGCTCCTGATGACACAGAAGGTCAACCTTTTACATTACTGACAAGCACAGAAAAATGAGGCAGGATTAGTCTTCTGCGCCGTGGATTGGGTTCATGCTTGCAACCCTTGCACTCATGAGGCTGAAGCAAGGTCAGGAGTTCGAGATCGGCCTGAGGTACATAGTGAGACACTGCCTCAGGAAAAAAAAATTATATATATATATATATATATATAATATATATATAAATATTGAGTGAGCACAATTCCAGAAGTGTTAGGACATTCGAAACATCAATGGGAGTCTATAAATTTATGTGGGTATTTTGGCAACTCAGTGGCGACTTAGATGTACATTTGACTCAGAAATTCCACGTATCCACACCTCCAGCAACACGGGCACAAGACTACTTGGTCTAAGGTGTGGTCGCTGCATGTCCTGCCTAAACAACAGAATGCTTAACTCAGGATACAGTGGCTTGATGTTTCAAGTATTGACGAAGTAATTGCTCTGTTTGTTTTTTTTGTGTCACATTAAAGCAGTCTTTTGCCTTCCCCCGCCCTTTGGATTGGGGTATATGAGTTATGGAAAATAATGTGGTACTCACTGGATTGCCCTCCTAGTTCTATGCTATGTCTCTGTAGTTCTTTCTATCTCTGTTATTCCTACCTAATCTTTCTAATCCACACACCCCTACCCTGGAACGTGCAAATGCCATTGAGGCTGGACCCCGACATAGTAGTACATTTTGTAATTTATCATTTCAGTTTTGTTTGGGTTCAGTCACAGCAAGGAAAGCAAGGACTGAGTTAAGAACTCCTGGCTGGCAGTGGTGGTATATACCTTTAATCCCGTCACTCAGGAGGCAAAGGCAGGCAGATCTCTGTGAGTTCAAGGCCTGCCTGGTCTACAGAGCAAGTTCCAGAATAACCAGGACTACACTGCCTCAAAAAAAAATTAAAAATTCCTCAAATGTAGACCCATGAAAATTTATACATATATAAGTTTAATCCTGTGCTACTTATGAATAGTCAGTAGGCTATAGTATTTCTCATGAATGTTAATGCTTTATGATCTAAGCATATGTATATATGCTTATAAAACGGAATCGTACGTTTTTTCTCTGGCTTGCTGTATATATCTCATGTAGCAATAGGATGTGCTCCAAAACATTCACAGATCTACAAGCCTAATGACTATATTTATTTTTATACATTTGTGGACTTGTATGGATGTCATATATCATAAAGGGGAGGAAAATATGCTTAACGTTACAGAATTCTGTTGTCGGATATCATTTTAGCTATGCAAATATGCATTATATCTGTTTATGCTATGGAATATTACTTTAACTGTGTTAAGGTGTGTTACGTTTATTTCTGCTGCATTTGTTCAATTATGAAAAGATGTGTTACATTTGTTTCACCTTGATTGCTTAAGGCACCTGATTGGTCTAATAAAAACCTGAATGGCCAATAGCTAGTTAGGAAAAGGATAGGAGGGGCTGACATGGCAGGCAGAGAGAATACATGGGAGGATGAGAGAATCTAAGAATAAGAAAGAAGAAGAAAGAGAGGGAAACACATGGGGCCAGAAGCTAGGCAGCCACCAGCCAACCAGACATAGAAAGAGCACGAAAGTAAGACATACAGACAGAAAGAAGGTAAATAAGGCAAACAAACAAGAATAAAAAAATCAAGGCAAAATGTAGAAACAGATAAATAAGAGTTAAGATAAGGTCAAGTACTCATAACTAAGAATGAGTCTCCGTGTCATGATTTGGAATCTGATTTGTGGCTGAAAAGGAAAAGCCTGCTGCAGAACACTGTTGCAGGATGTTTGATTAGCAAAAGGCACCGTCTGAATATTTTAATAAAGAGCTGAATGACCAATTGCTAGGCAGGAGAAAATAGGCGGGACTTCTGAGCAAGGAGAGGAACTTCGAGTTATGATCTAGGCACAGGAGAGATGCCAGCAAAATACAGAGCAATGGAAGAGAGGTAAAAAGCCACGTGGCAGAATGTAGGTTAATAGAGGCAGGTTAATTTAAGTTATAAGAACGGGGATCAAACCTAAACTCAAGGTCAAACTTTTATAATTAGTAATAAGTCTCCGTATCATTATTTCGGGCCTGACAGTCCCAAAGAAAGTCTGACAAAAATGTCCAGATACAGAATAGAAGTAGTTTGTGATTTCACTAGCATGTGGAATTTGAACCAGGGGGTCTCAGAGAAGCTGGAGGAGATTGGTGCTTCTCAGAGACAGGAGGTAGTAGTGTAAATAAAGGTGGGGAGACAAGTATATGGGTACTGATTTATAATTCACCAGGAATGAGAAGTTCTGGGGCCAACAAGATGGATAAAGGTGCTTACTACATAAAGTACATACACCTACACCTATACATGCATACACACACACACACACACACACACACACAGGATGGGGGGAGATTAAATGGTTTAAAATCTAGAACAAAGGCGGGCATAGTGGTACATGCCTTTAGTCCCAGCACGTGGGAGGCAGAGGCAGGCAAATCTCTAAATTTGAGGCCAGCCTGGACAGCCAGAACTACACAGGAAACCCTGTCTGTCTCAAAAAAGTGAGGTGGGGAGCTCGAAAGAATTTGGGATGTTTTAATCAGAAAGGAACGATAAACATTGGAGGGGACAGGTAGGCTTAACCTGACTTCGGCATTACACAACGCATCCTTGTAAGAAACTCCACACAAACCCCTATTAATGTGCATATTTATATAATTAATGCAATTAAACAAGACATTAGTGCTCTTACCATCAAGAGTGTTGATGTAATTTTATTTGCAATTAATATATGTACATATTTATGTACAAGTTTAAAAATGAATTTAAATTGAAAATATTAAATGCCTCTTATTAAATATAATAGCAGTAAGAAGAACTGATACGTGCAACAGTCTTGATGGATCGATCCCCCAGAGGCTGAATAACAGAAGCCAGCACCAAAAGCAGGAGGGGCCGGGCCTCAGAATAAATCCATGTAGTTAAACTTCTAGAAGATGCAAGGTGAATCTGTAGAACAAACGATGCAAGCTGGTTTCTTTGTGTACTTTTTCACATTCTTGAGCCGTGTTCAGGCACATGGCTAGGGCCACCTGACTACCCGCCCTCGGAGATATGGGTGACAAGACCCAGGGATGGGAATTACAGGGTGAGCTGTGTCGTGGGGAATGGTTAGGTTAATTTGGGACAAAATTTGTTCTTAAAGCACTTATTCATGGCACAACACTAAACATTTAAGCTCATCTTTCTACAGTGTGGGTAGGAGAGGGATGGACCAATTATTGAGAGTCACTGGGGGATAGAACGATGTGGGTCATAGGCATGAAGCCATTTATCATCTAGTTCTGGAGCCTGGACGTTCATCCCGGGGTTAAATAGCTTGCCCAGCATGCAAGAGACTTCAGGTTTACTTCCCAGTACAACAGAAACAAAATGTCCAGTTGTGATCTATACATGCCAATGTCACTCACTCAAAACCCACGTCTATCACAGAATACCCTACATGCACAAAATAAAAACAAACTGAGCTAAGTCTGGTGACACGCGCCTTTAATCTTAGCACTTGGGAGGCATGAGCAGGTGGACCTCTGTGAGTTCAAAGCCAGCCTGGCTTACAGAGAGAGTTCTAGGCCAGAGAAGACTACATAGTAAGACCCTGTCTTAAAAAAAAAAAAATAATCAAGTTAAAGTGACTAGTGGTGTTTCATGATTAAATGTTTTAGAAATCAATTTTGCCCTAAACTAACCTAACTGTTCTTAATGAAACTTCTCATCCTGTACTTCCCATCTCTGCATCTCCTCTTTCTTCATTCAAGTTTCCACGAGAAGACAGCCAGGCAGCCTTCCTTACTCATACAACTGAACACAGTAGTAGGAAAAGAAAAAATACGCAAAATATGTTCAATGCGGGCACTGGCTGGAGTTTTCTTTGCAGGAGAATGAGTTGGGATGCCCAAAGGTCGACCCCACCCACAGGACAGAGCTGCCTAACGTGCATTGCCCGCTGGCTAACCGGTGGGCATATGTTCAGCCATCAGGAATCAGTTTACAGAGCCAGGAAGCAGAGCAGATGAACAGGAGAAGGACACCAGCTCAGCCCTTTAATTATGGAAAGGATGGAAAGGGCATAGCAACACAGCAAACCGGCACGCAGCTTGGGAAGGAATGGCACAGCCTCCGTACCGTGGTCTCCATGGCCTCCGGAAGGCAATGGCTTTTCCAGATCGAGTCTCTCTTTCTCATCATGTAAGAAACTGTGATGCAAATACGAGATGTTTGGCAAGGACAGAAGCCAGGCAGGAGGTGGGGAGAGGAGCAGGGTTAGCAGCCCTCATCCCAGGCTGACGACTGGAATTCCAAACAAGGGATAGGAACTTTCAGCCAAGTGAAGTGTAAGGTTGGAATTGTAAACACTTGGCAGAGTTACAAGGAGCTCATGAATTCATGCATTAACAGTGCCTGGCATTAAACAGCCTGCAGGGAGCCACGCCCCAGAAGCAGCAGTGGCAGAGAATGAGATGGGAACAGGACCAAGCTGAGTTTCAGAGCAAAGCTTTGCAAACATTTTTAAGTTAATTTTACTTTTCCAAGAGACCATTCTTTTTCAGCAGGCAAAGAGAGAGAAATAATATGTTTGTACAATGCTGTCATGTTGGTGTTTCCTCCTTTGAATTAGAAGTGGCTGGTAGGAACAGGCTGGGGACCCAGCCTATCCCTGCTATGACAGAAGCTGGGGCAGTCAGGAAGTCAGCATCCAGGTAAGAGGTTGTGGGGAGTATCCTGTGTCCTGCACCTGTAGCCCAGCCATTCCCAGCTTACAGTTACTCTAACTTGGGCGGTTCTCTCCAATCCTCTTCATTCCGTAAGCCTCATTTAATTGTAGATGACTCTAGTGTCAGATAGTGTCCAAACTTATGTGAGTAATTAAAGGAGAGAGAAAGAGAGAGAGAGAGATGTATAAACAGTCATATGCCACACAATGATGGCCACACAGATGGCCATGATCCCATCAAATTATACACCCTAGTGATGTCATAGCTATCTTAGCTTCTGTGAGTATATCCCTTGACATCCACACCATTGATAAAACCATCAAAAGATGTCTTTCTCAGAATGTATTCCCATTGCTCAGGAACACATGACTATAACGTAAACTTTGCCACTTAAACCTTTCTAAGCATGCAGTTCCATCGCGCTGGGAAGATCTGCAGTGTTGTGCAACCACCACCCCTACTTATTTCTGAAACTTGGTCTGTATTCCAGTTTCCAGATACTTTTCACCCCCCCCCCCGACTTGCAAAATAATTCCATAATTAAGTGTGAAAGCTAGGAAGAATTTGGAGATCTCATTCAAACGTGGATAAATAAGGAAACTGATGACATTCAGAAAGGTTTTGCTCAAAGTCACCTAGCTAGATGCTGGCATGGCTGGAGCTCAAATCCAGGCTCCTTGACCCTTAATGGAGAGTTTGGGCAGCGGGAGAACTGGTTCTGCTGTGCTCCCGTCTCATCCTCTCCTGACCTTTTCCAGATATCCAGATGGATTAGTAAAATATAGATGCCATATGTCTACCAAGGCCTAAGGTACAGGGCAGACATGCTATCAGTGTTTCGTGGGTTAATGGGTCAATATCCAAGCCTGGCATAAACAAGGACAGCCGAGTTTCACTTATTACTGTCATAGAGTCATAAGTTAAAAAAATTGGAACTGGCCGGGCCGTGGTGGTGCACGCCTTTAATCCCAGCACTCAGGAGGCAGAGGCAGGCGGATCTCGGAGTTCGAGGCCAGCCTGGTCTACAAGAGCTAGTTCCGGGACAGGCACCAAAGCTACAGAAAAACCCTGTCTCGAAAAAAAAAAAAATTGAAACTGTAAGTGAAATGTTATCTGTTAGATTTGGGGTGTGGAACAGGTTTAGAGGCAATGCTGCTTAATTTTATATGTCGATTTAACTGGGCTTTAGGGTACCCATATATTGATCAAATGTTATACTGGATGTGTCTGTGAGGATATTTTTGGTTAAAAACCTGGACAGATAAACTCTTGAAGACAGAATTCTACCTTCATGACCACATTCAAACTGGACTGTATTTGATTTGTTTTGTTTCTGGCTTTAGAATGGAACTAGAACATTGGCTTTTTCTGGGTCTTGAGTTTCCTGGCTCTCCCGATGATGTTCAGGCATGTACTAGAACTAAACCTTTGGCTCTTCGGAGTTCCAGTTTGCTGACTGACCTGTAGATTTACTGGCATGGACCAATCCTTCTGATAACTCTCCATGAACATATGTATGTGAGAATCATTGAAGACTATGTCCTTAGCACCTATCATGGTGCCTGATATGTAACAGATAATGCATAGAGGTTTTATCACATAAGCAATAGACAATAGAATACATTGCTGTGGGATAATGCCCTTGTACATTGTAAAGATTTGTCACTCATATTGGCTTAATAAAATGCTAATTGGCCAATAGCCAGGCAGGAAGTCTAGGCATGGCGACCAGACGAAGAGAATTCTGGGAAGAGGAAAGGCAGAGACGCAGTCACCAGCCAGACGCAGAGAAAGCAAGATAAGAATGCCTTACTGAGAAAAGGGACCAAACCACATGGCTAATCATAGACAAGAATTATGGGTTAATTTAAGTTATAAGAGCTAGTTAATAATAAGCCTGAGCTAATAGACCAAACAGTTTATAATTAATATAAGCCTCTGTGTGTTTCTTTGGAACTGAATGGCTGTAGGAACAGGCGGGAAACAATCTTCCAGCTACAATACATCATGAATTTCCTTCATTATATTTCCTCCACAGCCTAGAATATTGACACTATTGAAGAAAATCCTACAGAAAAAAACACATGGTGTGAGGTGGGAAATTGGGCAATGGCCCATGAAATCATTTATCTGCTTACCCATTCAACAATCTATCAATGCAGCGGTATGTTAATTGTATACTGTCTACCAAGCAGCTCTTGGGCATTAAACACATGAAGAACATGAATACAGAGAACATGTGTACAACAGTATCGTAACTGTTCCCAGAAAGACTGTGCCTCATGCAGGTAAGCTAGAACGGTACAGTGGGAACATGTCAATAAAATATCTTATAGATATTTCAATTTCTTCCAAAGAATATATACTTATGTGGGGGAATGTGCAAGTTTTATGTTCAATGTCAGAGTCAACATATATATTACAATATACATATATATATATATATATATATAGAGAGAGAGAGAGAGAGAGAGAGCAGGTGGTGTAGAACAAATGCGTGAAATGCCTGCGTGCATTAATGGTGGCTTTTAAAATTGTGTCACGAATGTTACAGATATTTAATGTTCTCTCTACTGTCCTGGTTTCGTTTTTGTTACTGTGATAAAACACCTTCATGAGAGCACTTCCAAGGCAGAAAAGGTTTATCAGCTCATCATTCCAGGTACAGTCTGTCACTGTAGGGCTGTCATAGGGCAAAGAGTTTAAGACAGCTGTCGCATCATCACCGCAGTCAAGAGCAGAAAGAGGATGAATATGTGTGTGCCGCCTCCCACTCAGCACCCTCTCTACACGTGCATTGTCCAGGATCTTCCTCCCAAGTGATGCTGCTCTTCCCAGTGGGCATGTCTTCACACATCACTTGAGGCAATCGAGACAGTCCTCAGCACACATGCCCATAGGCCAAACAGATCTAGACAATCCCTCATTGAGACTCCTTTCCTAGTTGATTCAGGTTGATAATTAACAGTAACTATCACTGGGCTAGAGAGATGACTCAGCAGTTAAGAGCATTGGCTCCTCTTCCAGGGGACCCAAGTTCAATTCCCAGCACCCACAAGGCAGCTTATAACCATCTGTTACTCCAGTCCTAGCAAGCTCTTCTAGCTTCTACATGCCCTGCATGACTCTGGTGTATAGACATGCAAGCAGGCAGAACACCCACATACATAAATAAGTTAAAATTTTTAAAGTAACCATCATATCCACATGTCTTTATTTTCCATACTGGTTCTTACTTTCTTAGTTTAATAAACAAAGAAGATATTTTGCCATGTTATTTGAAATGCATATTGCTCATCTTGCCATTTAGACAACTTGCCTAAAAATGTCCCTAAACTTTATTCCTAAACCCACAGCATCATGGAACTGACTGCTGGTACCCATGGCCGTCTCTGCAGTTTTCAAGGGCAGCAGAATGAGCCGCAGGAGGCCAGAAGGCAGTTGGGCACAAGGGGACTCAGTAGCGATTCAAACTTCAGAAACCTGACTCTGAGTTGTTTATTTTAGGTGTGTTTAAAGACAGCACAATCTGGTGGAAACTATTCTTGTGATAATTAACTCAGTCCCATGTGCATAACAAAGCATAACTGAACCTCTTTGAGAAACACGGTGAGTGAAATACCAATGAGACATGGCAACATCAAAACTCCTTGTAAAGTCCATGTGACACTTCCCATCAAGATAGCTTCTACAGACTGGCTGAGACAAACAAGTCCATGACAATGAGTCTAGAATATCCAGTGCTGGGAGATCTTCGACCCCACAGATGGCCCAAAGGTCACCAGGCTAGTTAACATGTCTGCCCCAGCCCTCTGGGTGGAAAACAGGTTTTGCATTTCCTCCCTTGAAGGAATAACCCTGTGTGACTAACTTCCCAGGCTCCCCCAGTGCATGTCTGTGAGCAGAAAGACATCTGTGCCCCCTACAGGTACCCATGAGAGTTCAAAACAAGCCCATCCCCTTGGCTATAGTCCATTGGTCCATACCAGGCATTTGACCCAGCCTAGACCAATCAATTACATTCCCTGACAATTTGGAGAGTGAAGTGGTTTCCCAATGAAAAAATCCCTTTGAACAGAACAAGTAAACAGGAGGGCAGCCATATTCCCTGCCTTGTAGACTAAGAAGTACAGTAGACTCCGAGGAGAGAGGGAAGGTGCTGATGTGAAAAGTGAAGAGATGGCTCAGAGGTTAAGAGCACTGATTGTTCTAGAGGATCTGGGTTCAATTCCCAGCACCCCACATGGCAGCTCACAACTATCTGTAACTCCAAGATCAGACACCCTCACATAGACATACATGCAGGCAAAACACCAATGCACATAAAATAAAATAAAATGAGAGAAGGGACCAAGACACAGCTGAGTTTCCATGACAACTATATGAGCTCCCTCTGTCCTTGATGAAGTTGTGAAGCCCTACACTTAAATCTGAATATTTATGTCATATAGTTTGGGGCTGGAACTTGCTTGGTTGGTACAGTGCTTGCTGCACAGATCCCAGTACCCGTGTAAGAGCTGGGCGTGGTGGCAAGCCCCCTATAGCTCCAGCGTTGGGAACAAGGAGGCTCCCTGAGACTTGCTGTCCAACCAGGCTAGGCAAATCAGTAAGTTCCAGGTTCAGTGAAAGATGCTGTCTCAAAATAGAGGGTAGAGGGGAATTGAGGAAGATACACACTGTACCTCTGACACTCTGTGTTTACATACACATATATAAAAAAGGAACAAAATGTTGAGTTTAATCTGAATCAGTTAGCTTTTGTTTATCTCCTTTTTTGTTGTTTTTGTTTTTGAGATAGGGTTCTGTAGCATGAATAATAAAAACCCAGAGACAGACATTGGGGTTCAGCCTGAAGATCAGAAAAGCAAAGCCAAGCCACTGGAGAGCTCTCACCTCTAAGATATCCTCAGACTGTAAGAGCGATCCTACCTCCACAAATCCTCAGAATAAGGCTGAGCTGAGAGCTCTCTCCTCCTGTCTTATAGTCCTGGCATCAGGGGCGAACTAGTGTGGCTACTAGAATTAAAGATGTATGCCATCACTGCCTGGTTTGTAAGGCTGACCAGTGTGGCTATTTTACTCTCTGATCTTCAGGCATGCTTTATTTATTAAAACACAAATGAAATATCTCTTCAGGATTTCTTTGTGTAACAACCCTGGCTGTCTTGGAACTTGCTCTGTAGACCAGGCTGGTCTCGAACTCAGAGAAATCTACCTGCCTCTGCCTCCCAAGTGCTGGGATTAAGGTGTTTTTCCACCATCACCCAGCTGTTTATTTCCTTTAAAAAATATTTTATTTTATGAAGCCTGTTCTCATTCTGTAGCCCGGGCTGGCCTGTAACTTAACATATAGCCTAGGCAACTCTGAAACTCGGGCAATCCTCCTGTCTTTAGCTTCCCTAGCGCCGAGATTATAGGTATGCGCCAAAACACCCAACCTGAGCTTTTGTTAATTGAAACCAAGAATACTATGCATGCAAACATCTTTAGGTAGATAAAAGTAGGCACCTGGTTCACTAAGAGGCTTACAGAACGGTACTGATCTGTGAGAACAAGGATAGTATATCCCAACTTAGCTTTAATCACCTGGCCAACCTTGGAGCCGACGGCTGGTGCTAACTACAGAGCCTGCTGTTTGATGGGCAAGAAGAAGTGAGTGAGGGTCTACCCTACCTTTGCTTTTAAGCTTGCCCTTTCATCAGGGTTGATGAGAAGGATATTTCTAATCCTCCCTCCATTTCCTTTTATAGGAAAAGGACTCCATACAGGTGGCTGGAAATTCCACAGTCATCTCATTGGTCCTCAGATGCACTTGCAATTAAGGACCGGTTAAATGTGGCTGGAAACCTCTTCACTGCTTAAAGGCTTCATTGGAACACACAGTTTCTCCTTGAGGGAAAAGAATTGGGGGACTCAAGAGACAGTTAAGTATACTCGTTGCTCTTGTAGAGAGCAGCAAACCTAGGCTCGGTATCTATCCATCATCCATATTGTCTTGGGGTTTCTATTACAATCATAAAACATCATGACTAAAAGCAACTTGGAAGGAGAGAGTTTATTTTGGCTTACAACTCTCGGGTGGTGTCTCTGTCACCAAGAGAAGCCAAGTCAGGAATTTATGGCAGGAGGTAGGAACTAAAGCAGAGAGGGGGGAAGACGCTGCTTGCTCCCCATGGCTTACACAGTCTGCTTTCTTACACAACTGGAGACCATCTGCCCAAGGGTGGTACCACTCACAGTGGGCTAGGCCCTCCCATATCAACCATTAATCAAGAAAATTCCATACAGGCTTGCCTGCGGGCTGATCATATACAGACATTTTTACAATTGCGATTCCCTCTTCTCAGATAGATCTAGATTTGTGTCAAATTTACAAAAAAATGAACCACTATACACATGAAGGCTCAAAATGTCTGTAACTCCAGTTCCCGGAGATCCACACCCCACTTCTGGCCTCTATGGGCACCCCCCCACACACATATACATGCAGACAAAACATTCACACACATAAAAGAAAAATAAATATTTTGTGTATCTTCCTCGATTCCTTTCTACCCTATATTTTGAGACATGGTCTCTCTTACCCAACCTGGAGCTCACTGATTTGCCTAGCTCTGGTTTAGTTTGTGGACCTTAATTGCAGATGATATCTGAGTGTCATCAAAGCTACTTCCTACTGTGATTGTTCCTTAGTTTGGGTGCCCAAAAGCAGCCATAACATACCAGGTGCTGCCAGGCCATTTCTCTACCTTAACTATCATCTAGAGTTAGAGGAAAGTGCCGAGTCACTTCCCACAAGGCCACGGCACCAAGCGTGTATGGTGTATAAATAGGGTCACTTAGAAAAGCTCTGGCTGTTTTTACAGCGATGAAATCAGGTCAGTCGCTAGAGTTTTCAACAACACCACGGTCTGACTGTGGAAACGGGAACATATGTTTTGAAGTCGTGAAGCCACGCTGTATCGGCGTGAAATCTTCACCAGGAGTTGTCTGACCTACAAAATCTAATCAGGGATTGCAAGACCTCTCGGGAAATTGTGTCACCAACTGCCTTCAGAGTACAATGTCAGGCTCTTAACTAATGGATTAGACTACTGATCTGAAGCACCTCTACCGTGACCCTGTCTTGAGACCTCAGTGAAGCCTCCATGGCAGGAAAGCAGAGACCTTGAAAACGTAGCCACTGTGTGTTTAGGACACACACGTTTAACACTCAGGGCACAGACTTCTAATTTTTGCTCAAACTGAGCTTTATAAGGTGTGAGCTAGTCCTCATGTCCTATTTCTCTCTAGAACCACGCAGGTATTCACAGAGCCTTGGCTACACGCCAGGTGGTAAGAGGACAGAGTCTGTGCCCACATAGACTTCCGTGATGGGTTACCTTCAAATTGGGGTCAGAAGGGTAAGTCACAGTCACACAGAACAGGAAAAGGAAGGGAGACAGGTGTTCCAGGTAAGCGAAAGTCTATAAAAAACGTCCAGATGAGGCAGCTGCTTGAGCTCCAGCTTAAACACATGCCTGTCCCTTTGGGCTGTTATTTTCTATGGGGGATGACGTTTTGACATCTCTTGGCGCTAAGCAAATCTCTAAAAGTTGCAAACCATGTGCCTGTGAGCAGGCCTTTGTAAGGCAGTCCAACTGATCTGGAATCATATTCCTAACCAACTCTTTGCACCAGGCATCCAGGTTCCCATCCCCCTGCTCTAAGTCAGGCCAGGACCATGTACAGGACAAGGAGGGTCAGTCCTATATTGAAGAGTCTGTCCAAATATTAAAAAAAAATAACCAGACAGCTCTGAGTTTGCTTATCCCACCTTGCCTTTCATTTCCCACTGTATCCCCATTAAAGCCCCTGCCCATGCTTTGCCTTGACCCCTGACACCAGGCCCATCTGTGCCGTCTCATCAGGTAGGGCCTAGTTTCTCTCTTAGGAGCTGGGAAGAGCAAGCTTTCTTTATAGGAGCCTGCATTTTCTCAGCAGTTGGCCTTGCCATAAAGAAGATCTCCAACACCTCTCTCTCTCTCTCTTAAATCTGTCAGCTTTATTTCCAAACAGAAACCTCTAGTCCGTCTGCATTAAACTGTGATGGCGCAAAGTTTCCAAAGCATCTTTAACAAACGGAGGAGCAATGTAAAATGCTGTGCTTTGGTTTGTGGCTCTTAACTGGAGAATTTCTTCTTCTTTTTCCAACGTGAGATGCTTCTTAGAGCAGACCTAGCTCAACCTGTTACCAAAATGAAGAAATACTATCAGGATAAATATTGCTGAGAAGTATTTGCAAGAATACCGCTAAAATATTTTTTGTGTAAACTTTCCAAAAGGCTTCGATATTAATTCCACACTTCACAGGGAGTGTGGGGCTTAGTCACTTGTTGGGCGTTCTGTGTCTTGGTGCTTTGGACACAATGTTGGTCTCGGGTGTGTGAAGCTCCTTCCTGGTGGAGGAGAGAGGGAGCTAGGAAGGCCATAGGATGAAGACATGGTGGGCGCTGCAGGGAAACTGTAGGAACAGGGTGTCCGAGTAGCCTCACTGAACAGGAGAGCTCTGAAAAAAAAAAGCTCTATTTAGGAACCTCAGAGACAGGCCTTCCAGTCTAAAGATGCAGCTAACAGCAGGCCCTGAGATGGACTGTGTGCAGCTGCTGAAGAAACAGAACAGTGACAGAAATGACATTATATGGCTTCTTTGTCATCTGTTGTCATATTTATCAGAAGAGTAGAAGGCATTGTTCTTTCTCCAGAAGGACAATGTACGGACATGGGCCCTGTCTAAATAGCATTCCTATAATGGGCTCCTCAATTAAACATACTATACAAAACTATTAAGAAAACATTAAACCTTATTATTCCACGTAGCTAGTATTTTCATTCATCACTAATTCTAAGGTGCTATATTGTACCGCCTGCCTTTACTATGTGACAGTACGGTACTACTCCTGTATTGCAGCACCTACACTATAGGACCGTTCGTGAGCCGGGCAAGGGAGATTTAAACACACAGAGACACGGGCCATCCTTGAAACAGGAATGCCCCCTTTATTGTGTCCAGGGGCAGCTTATATAGGGATTCTTAACTGATAGCCATGCCCCAGCCAAACCCACCAGAAACCACTCCCCTGCCATCAGGAACTCCTGAGGGTCTCAGCTCAGAGCAGCTGCAAGCATAACACGTTGTTTACAAGAAATTCAGGATCTGGAGGTTCACAGCTCCCAACACTATATAAAAGAAGTAAAACACTGGATGTAGCCACCTAGTTAGTAGCTCAACATGAGTATCACCTACAGAGATTTTTAAAGAATGTAGTCCATGGGACTGGAGAGATAGCTCAGTGGTTAAGAGCCCCTGTTGTTCTTCCAGATGGACCTGGGTTCAATTCCCAACACCTACGTAATAGCTCACAACCATCTCTAATTCCCTTTCCAGGGGATTTCAGTTCTCTTCTAGCCCCTGTGGGCATTACATGCATTTCGTACACAGATATACAAACAAGCAGAACACCCATCCATACACATAAAATAAAAATAAATAAATCTTTTTTAAAAATGCAGCCTTGGGGCACATTCTTCAAAATTCTTCTCCCAAAGCCTCGGGTGGAGTCTAGGGGATCTTAATCTCTAGAAATTTCCCCGACTGATTGTGTTACAGGGCATGTGTAGGAGCCAGTGGTCACAGACACTCATCCTGTCCCCTAGAGTCTCCTCATCCCTAGCCGAAGCAGACAATTAACAATGGCAAGCAATCCGAGGAGGGTGGTTTCATATAGCTCATCTCCTTCTCATTGCCCAGCACAGAAAGGATGTTGAGTTTATCCTCACTGAATCACCTGACCCTGGGGAAGTGGGAAAATTTCGTTCCCTCTGAAAATGAACTGACCTCTGGCCCAAAGTGCTCAGCTAGATAAACAGTGTGATTATCCTGAGCTGGATCACTGCTGTGCGGGAGAACTGGAGAGCCAGACAGACCCAGGTCTAGACACTGTCTCTGCCCTCCACAGACAGACACCCCACCTCTTTCACGCCGCTTCCCCACTGGTTATGTGGAGAAGTTGTCACCCATTTAGGATAACTGTAAAGATTAAGTGGGAAAACGTGTGCAAGGCTCTTGCCCCATGGAAAAGGCTGATCATGAAAATTATCTGCATCGCCGTCTCCATTTTCTCCATGCAGAGTTGGAGAGTGTGGCTGTGTGGTGAGAACATGAGAAGCCAGATTCTGAACCACAGATATCCTGCCCCAAACCCAGCCGGTCTCTAGGTTACCACAAGAACGACAGCTGAAATGAAGCACCAGCCAGTGCATTGTCGTGGTGACTCTGCGCTGGTCCTTGGCTTTAGGAATGAGCACAAGCAAGCAAGCGGCAGAGAACAAACTGCTGGGACACACTGTCACACATTTGGTGGCTGGAAACCCTGAGAACACACTCTCTCAGAGCTCAAGAAGGAAGGTGGCAGCTGGGCACTCTCTCTGAAGGCTCTAGAGAGCAACCTCTCCTGGCCTTTCCCAGAAGCTGGCGGCATAGCTGCTGTGTCTGTTTCCGTCTTCGTATGGCCTCCTCTCTGATCTCAGTGTCCTCTGCTCTAGGGTACCAGTCACTGGGTAGAAGTTCCATTCTATATCCAGAAGGACCTCGTCTCAGGAGTCTTAACTAAGTACACATGCAGACACTGTCTCCAGATTGTGTTAGGTTCTGAAGTTTGGGGAAGACACAAATGGGGTGGGGGAGGCACACTATCAACCCACTACACTAACTATGATTCAGATTGCGAAATATCTCCGGGTCTGTTCTGTATTCATGCCTGAATAATACCATCTTTGATTTAAGGAGATCAGGGCAACTAAGAGTATGCTCACATGACTAAGTCCTAGCCAACAAACTACAGTCAGAAACGGAGTGTGACTTCCTTAAATAGCAGACATTCTCTCTCTCTCTCTCTCTCTCTCTCTCACACACACACACACACACACACACACGTTCTATGAAATGAAATAGATGTAATAGCTTGACCTAAACATCTACTCTGGACCGCAGTGTGAAGGCATAGACTAAGAGTCAACAAGACCTGAGCTATTGGCTGCTCCCGAGAGCTGCGCTCTCTGGCTCACTCTTACTAAGCCTGTGTAGCATAAGTGAACTCTGATTTCATACGCCATTATTATTTAGCATTCGTCTTTCTCTTTCCCACCAGCCACAGAGACTTCTTATTAATTAGGAAAGTTTGGCCTAGTTTAGGCTTGTCCCACTAGCTCTTATAACTTCGGTTAACCCATTTATATTCATCTATGTTTTGCCTCATGTCTTTTTATCTCTCTTCTATCTTGCACCTCCTGTTTCTCCTCTTTATCCTCTGGTGTCTCTTCCTTCTCCTACTTCTTCTCTCTGCCCGGAAGTCCTGCCTATACCTTCTGCCTAACTACTGGCCGTTCAGCTTTTTATTACAGCAGTCACAGCAACACGTCCTCACACAGTGTGCAAATATCCCACAACAGGACCTGATCCTAACAAATGTTCCATCTTCTGTCCCCTGATGGATCTGAGGTAACTGAGGATCTCAGAATTTAAAGCTTTTATTTATATATATATATATGTATATATATATATATATATATATATATATATATATATATATATATAGAGAGAGAGAGAGAGAGAGAGAGAGAGAGAGAGAGAGGATTTTAATAAAAATCATGGTGGTTCCAAAAAGCAAGTCTTCCATATCAAAATTTTACTGTTATAACTGAATGAACAGTATTAATAGTGTATTAAGAGTTTATATTATGTTTCACTATTATATGTGCTTATAACTTCTTTATGAGACAAACTGAATAAGATAATTTTCCAGCAAGGTTCCTCGGTCTCTGGTTGGCTGAGCCATGACATTGCCAATCCAGGTTATATCATTCACAGTGTAGCCTCTAGGGTGATGCCCCTGCAAGCCCAGACCCACATGTATTACCAAAAAAAAAAAAGAGAGAGAGACAGAAGAGGATCACTCGTTTGAGGAGTAGAATGGTCTTGAGAAGTCCATAGTGGCCAGGTTTTAAACTGTATGACAGAGTCTCTCAAGGGTCTTAAGCAAGGGGCGTGTGGCCGGACTGTATGCAGTAGTCAGCAGCCCCCAAGCCCCACCTCTATAAACTAGTGAAGGTTGACCGCTTACATAGGCCCTGTGAGCACGTGGACTGCTTGGGATTCCATCCCATGGCATTCTTTTTTTTTTTTTTTTTTTTTTTTAAGTTTTTCAAGACAGGGTTTCTCTGTAGCTTTGGAGCCTTTCCTGGAACTAGCTCTGTAGACCAGGCTGGCCTAGAACTCACAGAGATCCGCCTCCCTCTGCCTCCCAAGTGCTGGGATTAAAGGCGTGCGCCACCACCTCCCGGCTCCCATGGCATTCTTATCCACACGAAGGGCACAGCCACTTTCAGGAACATTGCTTTTAGCCAGGGTGTGGAGACGTGATGGGTTTTGTGCTGGCTGCCTGTCTGATTTGGTTGCTCAGTATGACATGACTTGGGGGTCAGAATGAAACCAAAAAAAAAAAAAAAAAAAAAAGAAGGACAGCTTTTCTATCACACACACTGTCTTCCAGCCACCATTTCTTCTGTTCTTTCTCCTGACAGTGAGGAGCTCTCGCCATGTCTAGGGCCTTCATGACTATGAAGAAAGGTGGCAGACGACAGGAGGCTCCATGACTCAGGGCAACAACAGGATAGCCGAGAGGAGTCCCCGTGAGGATCCATCGAGGACATAGCAGAAGCCAGAAGCCTCGAACCAGACCATAACTCATTGCAATGAAGATTTGTAAGTAAAGCTGCTTGAGAAAAAGGGTAGACTGAGTGACAGTCACATTATGACACACTGCAAAAGTGAGGGGCAGGAAAATCAATGGGATTAGGGTGCATGATGTGAAATTCACAAAGAATCAATAAAAAGTTAAAAAAAAAAAGGACTGGCAGAAGCTGGGTGATGGTGGCACACACCTTCAATTCCAGCACTTGGGAGGCAAAGGCAGGTGGCTCCCTGAGATTGAGGCCAGCCTGGTTTATAGCGTTCTGGGACAGCCAGGGTAACACAGAGAAATCCTGTCTCAAAATAAAACCCAAAAAACAAACAAAAGAAGAAGGCTGGCAGGATCACGTATGGAAACGGTGACCTGCTTTAAATGATGATAGGCTCCCATGTTTCTGGATCCGACATAGTAGGTCACATGTCTAAATTTGGAAGCACCGTGGAGGTGTGGAGACACATCTTTTTCACACATACCACAGGAAGCAGGTTTTCATAAAATAATCCAAATATAAAATAATTTAAAATGCGTAGAACTCAGAAGGTTTGCATCTGCAGGAGGGAGACAGCAGCAGGTCCTTGAGTGGCATCTGGAGGAGGCATGGCACCTAGCGGTTGGTTCCTGATACCTAAGTGCCAACCATCACCATCACGGATGTTGCTGTGATGAACGAGAAAGTCAGCCACATTTACCTTAATCAGCTGTGTGACTGGCACCGGAGGACAAACTACAAGCCTCTTGTTCCGCACTAAGAACACAGAGGTATTCACTCGAAGGCACAAAGATGTTTATAAAACTTCAGAGCCCAGTAAACATAGCCATTCAATTGAATGAAAACCACAGCTGTCTAAGTGCCCATAGGATCCACACTGGCAATGTCCAGATTCCTCCCCTCTTTCTCCTCCTCTTCCTCCTCCCCCTTCCTCACCCCCACCCCAGCACTGGCTCCTGCTGCCAGCCAGCATCTCCGCTGCGAATTTTAACATCAGTTATGTAGGTGTGTTTTCCTTCTGAGATGAAGGAAGAAAAAAAAAAAAGACGAAAACCCTCTTCCAATTATCTCTCATTCTCTCCTTTAAAAAAGACTATGTTAGTGGTTCGGCATAATTAATTCCTTCATTTAAAAAAGAATAGCCTTCCTCTTTGCCTTACATCCCCTGATGTCGACTGGGCCCTCTTTTTCCCTCATTGCCACACTTGCTCCATGTGTGATGCTGAGGCCACTGATCTGGTACCCCTGTCTTCCATTCACTGCTTAGCAACTCTTGGTAACCTCCAGATCTTTCCTCATACTGAAGCCTTCATGGCAAGGCCATCACTTTTCCCCAATACTCAATGGACATTCTGTCCTTATTTTTATTGCCTTTAGCAGATTGCGAAAATATTCCCTTTGGCGCTTAGACCATGCATTCAGGCCAAGCATTTTCTTCTACCTCTTTGGTAATTGGTCGGGGCTATTTAAAGATGGAATAAAATGTTAAATGGAACTTTGCCTGATGGCTCAAATTTAAGTTGGAACCTAAAACTAGAAGGAAAGGTAAGTAGCCCCTATTCAGGAAAACTGTGACTTGCTAGGGAAGGACCAATCTCTTGTACCCCTTGGTCATCTGAGGCGTCACTAGAGCCACTGTGATAGGCTGCTGCTGGCCAATCAGGAAAGGCTTTGGCTTTTCACTGAGTAGAGGAAGTCAGCACTTTATCCTGTTTCCCAGGAGATAAAATTAAGACAGTACTCAGGGTCACAAAGGGCTAATGGCACTGACCTCTGACCCCAACTGAAAGCTTGAGCAATGTCTTTGGCCAGAGTCAAACACAAGCCTTTAGAGCACCTGAAATGTTCCAGGAGCTGAAAAGTCCGTGATCTGAAGACAGAAGCTGGCTAAAGGGGAGAAATGGTGGAACAGCCTAGTCCCAAGAGTCTAGAATGTTCCCTTGGGTCACCTGGAGTCTGTCTATAGGGCTGTCCAAAAGATTGTAGTCCTTTCCACCCCATGTGTGGATTGCACACTCTCGCCTTTTACACTAAATCAAGTATGCAGCCAGTTCTTGGTCCATGGGGTCTGGACACAAAGGGAGGCACCCCTTCAGGTCAACAGATCGAAGCGGTACAGGGCTTCTCATTTCCTACATGCAGTAGACATCACAGGATCTGGGCAAGAGCTTAATTCTCAGCCAGCCCCGAGCTGTGATAGATGATGCTTAAACGGAGCCCTTGATGCTCACTCCATGGGCCTGGAACACAAGGGAGGGAAAACTTTGGACATTCAGGAACCGTTGTGGCAGGGCCTCACCCTGACTACTGCAGGGAAGCAATGTGGTCTTGCAAGGACCTTATCTAAGAAGTAGAATAGTTGGGCCTAATTTCCCCAGCTAGGGAAAAAGATGGGAGTTGAGGGTAATTCTGAGAAGTTGGTTAGATAATTTCTTCTGAGTCTTGATCGCAGTTTGTACAGATGTCTCTGGAGAGCTACCCAGGTCCCCTGCAGAAGGTAGACCATTTTGTTGTCTCTCATGCAGGGCACGTTTGAAAGCCAGTTCCCAAATATACACTTTGTGCTTCCTTTACGCCTACATTCATACCTTAACCTGAGCGATCCAAGAACGAGAGAGAAAATGGACAGAAACACGGAATGTAAAAAAAAAAAGTTGACAAACTCCTTTACTGAATGATCAAAAGTAGAAATAGACTCCATGTGACATGGAAATTTTAATTTACATTGGTCTAGATATTTTCTACATATGACAATAGACAATCCAAGTAGCTATGCTGTCCCAGGAGGAGTGGTTTGAATGAGATGGTAGAAGAATGAAACTGGTTTGTTTATTAAATGTCCAAACAATGTCATAAGCAAGCTCTGATTCCTAAGGAGAAAAGAAAAAAGAAAAGCAGAAAGGGAGGGAGGGAGGGAGGGAGGGAGGGAGGGAGGGAGGGAGGGAGGGAGGGAGGGAAGGAGCTAGGGACTTACCTTCATGTAACCCATAAGCCTTCTCCAAGGCTCCCAGCGCACGGGCTGCTTGCTTTTATCTTCTTGCATGCCAGCTTCAGGTTTCTGTGTGGTGTTCATTCCCAAACCTGTTTGTCAGGCACGGCCATTGTCTCCTGCTCTGAGTTGAGGAAGAAAGAACTAGGCACTGATACCTGAGGAGCTCACGAAACATGGGACTCTATACCAACTTCTAAACCTATCCCTCTTAAGGGTTGCCTGCTTATTTCACATCCAAGGAGGAAATTTTGGCTTTTGTCACTTGGCTCAAAACATTGAAGCAACCAAGTCCTGGCTACTTTGCTTTCTAATTATTTTTGTTTTGTTTTTGTTGTTGTTGTTTTGTTTCATTTGGGTTGTTTGTTTGGTTTTGTTTTTTTTGAGACAAAAGTCACTATGTAGTTCTGTCTGTCCTGAAACTCACTATGTAGACCAGGCTGGTCTCAAACTCACAGAGATCCACCTGCCTCTGCCTCCTGTGTGCTAGGATTAAAGGTGTGGGCCACCACCCCTGGTCCTCTAATTATATTTTAAAAGTACATTTTTTTTTTACTTTGTGTGTGTCTGCATGTGAGGAAGTCAGAGGACAATTTAAAAAAAACAAAAAAACAAAAACAGCATTTTTCTTCCACCATATGGAGCCTGGGAATTGAACTCAGGTCATGAGGCTTGGCAGCGAGTTCCTTTTACAGGCCGAGGCACCTCAAAGGCGTGACTTGATTGCTGAGTTCATCTTCCTCCATCCTCGCTGCACTGGCTCACTGGCCAAAGCTTACCTCCCTCTCATTCAAAAAACTATAGTGGTCTCCACCTGGATTCTTTGCTTCTGGGATAACTTGTTGATTCTTCTTGTTGGTGAGACAATTTATGGATTCTTTTTCTCAGTATCCTTATTTTAAAAAGTTAACAAACAAACATGTAGTATGTGTTCTGGGTGCCAGAACTTAACACTAAACTCTGGGGATAGTATCCAATTACAAAACAAAATCCTAGGACTAAGGATGTAGCTCAAGGGTAGAGCACTTACCTACCGTGCTAAGGCTCAGGGTTCAATATCCACCCCCATTAAAAAAATAAACAAAAAACAAACAAGCAAACAAAAACCTAGACCCACAAAACCAGAGTCTTCCTTAGGAAATTTACATTCAGTGGGCAGAAAGCAGCTATCAAGCGAAGAGCAGGTTCCACACAAGGAGTTAAAGGACTCAAAAGCTTTAGGTATTCAGTAAAATACTCACAGAATTTGTGTGTGTGTGTGCATTGGGGGTCTGTCTGGGTTGCATTAGTAGAAAAACAGTATAGTCATTCAGTAGGATTAGGGGAATGTGCTTTGCTCAGTAATGAGAAAACAGATGGGCTGGAGTAATAGCCTAATGGTGGAATGCCTGCCTAGAAGGTTTGAGGCTCCGGGCTTGATCCCCAACACAGAAAATTGCAAAGATAAGTAGACTATAATCTGTTTGTGTTTTTGCAACACTCTTCCTAAGCTGGGTTGTACAAGCGACACTCCCATCTCCGTGCTACTGGCCTCCCACCCTCCTTCCATATTAGTGATGCCCTTAGGAGAAGGATCATGTGCAAACACAGTTCACTGTACTAAGGAATAGAATAACCTCCAGAGCTTTCTGAGGAATGAAAACCATGTATGTCTCCATATATCAGCTACAGACCTGCAAACAGTGCCGACACCAACCTTGTGGTGGTGCTGGAATTCAGACTCACAGTCTACTGCTTGCTAAGCAAGTGCTCTCTCCCCGGGCTGCGTCCCCAGCGCAGGCAGTTTTTAATTCACTGGTTTTGTCTTAGCAGATCGCATCCTTGATCAGATCACATAAGAGGTTTCTTTTCTGGTGGCTTTTTGAGTTTGCTTGGGTAGGAAGAGAGTATCTTGATGGCTGACTGCTCTTCCGTCCTTAGCAAATAATGATAAGGCAAAAATGAGGAAAAATGATGGGTTTACTCCTGCAATCAGCGGTGTCCTCAGGTGGCAGTGGGAAACAACAAACTATGGCTTCGTATTTTTTAAAGGTTTATTTATTTGTGTATTTTAATATGTATGGGTGCTCTGTGTTTATGCACACCAGAAGAAGGAATCTTATTTCATTACAGATGGTTGAGAGCCCTTGTGTGGTTGCTGGGAATTGAACTCAGGACCACTGGAAGAACAGTCAAGTACTTTTACCCACTGGGCCATCTCTCCGAGCATTATGACGTATTATTATCCCCAGTGGTTGCGGGTAAGCAGAGAGGTCCTGTGCCTTTGAGAGTCAGCCAGAGATCCACATGTCAAAGCTGGCATCACTTGAACTGTTGACACACACTTCATCAGAGGAAGAGGGAGGAAATGGACAATTAGAGTCTTTCATCGCCTCAGCCAGAAAGTGACATGTCACTTCTGCTCCATTTACCAGCTAGCTACATGGCCTAGATTAGTCAGGAGATGGCAATGGGCAGAAAGGAATGCCAAATACCTAAATCATTAGGCCCTTTGTTCAGGAAGCCTGCTTCGCCAATACCCCTTGTTCCCCAGTCTCTGTAAGTGTTACCATGACATGCTTCCTTGGTCAATGTCTACCTCTTCTGTGTCATATTGCACACATTATTATGCCTAATTAATCATTGCCTAACCTTCCTGGGTCTTCTCCATGCCTAAAACTCCCTTGGCCCTCTTTCTACATCACCTAGCTAACTTCTATTTCCCTTATAGAGTTCTATTTACTTTCAGTACTCATGAGCAGTAATCACTGCTATGAACTCCAGATACCCTGGCTTTCTCTACTCAGCACCAGGGCTCCATAGGAGCTGTGAAGTCAGACATGTTAAGGAAGGCAATTGTGGTTTGAATGAGAAGACCTACCATAGGCCCTTATATTTGAATACCTGATGTCCAGTTGACCGAACTGTTTGGTAAGGATTAGGAGGTGTGGCTTTGTTGGAGGAGATATTTCACAAAGCCTAAAGATGAGCTTTGAGGGCAGCATCCCATGCCACTGCCAGTTAGCTCTCCCATTGCCTTGTGTTTGTGGGTCAGATGTAAGGTCTCAACTACTGCTTCAGGCTGTGCTGACTCAGCTGCTGCCATATTCCCTGTCGTGAAGGTCATGGACTCCAACCCCCTGAAACTGAATGCCTCCCAATCAAATGCTTCCTTTTATAAGTTGCGTTGATCATGGTATTTTGTCACAATGATAGAAAAGTGACTAAGAGGAGCTGGCACTAGGACATGGGCAACTGCTGTGATAGGCCTGACCTGACCGTGCCGGGATTTTTTTTGAGCAGTGTGAAAGATTTTTGGAACTTTGGGCTGGGAAAACTGTTGAATGCTGTAAGCAGAGCTTAACAGGCAGTCCTAGTAGGCGCGTGGAAGGCCATAGTACTGAGAACAAAGCAAACTATGGAGGCCCAGCTCAAGAGGTTTCAGAGGGCCCAATATTAGCAACGTGATACTTTGGAAAAAGAATGTAGCCAGTTTTTACCCTTGTCCTAAGAATCTGCATGATGCTCAACGGAAGAGTTTGGAATTTCTTTTGTTAGTAGAGAAGATTTAAGACAACCTAATATCACTTGGTTACTAGTAACACTCTTAGGCAGATCTACAATGAAAAAGAGCAAGTGGGAGGAAAAAGAAATACAAAATGTACAGGTTGAGGAGAAAAGAATCCCAGGAAATTTCATGTTGGAGCCTTGGTTTGTGCTGCAAGGGATGAGGAGATAGAGAAATATACAGAGTGGATACCCTAATTGCAAGGTTCCACCTAGCTAATCGTGTAATTGGTGACAGGAAGAGGCCTAAGAGGGTTTCTTTTCCTAAAAGGCATCAACAATCAAAGTACATGCAAATGTAATTCAAGGATGGGGCCAGGTTCCATTCCAAGCAGGTGACTTCAGCTCTGAGGTTCTAGCTTCAGAACCATGAAGGAGATGGGAGTAAAGGGGTTTGGAATCTTTCTCTGCAGTGGAGGAAAGCTGCTGAGGAAGCTGCTGAGGCCTGGCATGTAGCAGGGGAGTCCCTTCCTGGACACCCAGCAAGGCCACTGCGTAAAGCACTGAAAGTGGAGCTGGATTGTGTTGGGGACCCCAAGATACTGGAGCCACTGGGGCAATGGATGCTTGCCAAGGAGAGCTGCAGACAGCTGCTGTCTAAGCTACAGGATTTGGAGTCTGGCCTGCTGGGTTTCGTTCTTGTTTTTGTCCAGTATTTTCTCTGCTCCTAGTCCTCACTTTTGGAATGTATGTTCTGTGGTGCTTTATACTGGGAGTATAAAATCTGCTTTTTGACTTGTAGAAGGTTACAATTAAGAGATTGCCCAGCGCCCTAGAAGAGACTTTAGACTTTTGAATTGTCGAAACTGCCTGTAGGGACTTCTGAAGTTGTACTAAATGCATTTCACATTATGATGGGGCCATAAACCTATGTGGGCCAGGGTTTAAATGAGAATGGGATCCTATGGGCTCATATTTTCGAATGCTTGGTCCCCAGTTGGTAGAACTACTTGAGGAGGGTTAGGAGGTATGGCCTTGTTGGAGGAACTATGTCACTGGGGGTGGGCTTTGAGGTTCTAACTATCTGTCTATCTATCTATCTATCTATCTATCTATCTATCTATCTATCTATCT
>JABTXL010005620.1:11143179-11211139 GCA_025134845.1 Neodon shergylaensis | reverse complement strand
ATCTATCTATCTATCTATCTATCTATCTATCTATCTATCTATCTATCTATCTATGTATCTATCTATCCCTCCCTCCCTCCCTCTTTCTGCTCCATGCTTGTGGATCAGAGGTGAGCTCTCAGCTCCTGCTCCAGCGCCATGTCTGCCTACCTGCTGCCATGCTCCCTGACATAACTGTCATGCCTTCTAGAACCGTGAGCCACCAAATTAAAGCTTTCTTTATAAGTTGCCTTGGTCATGGTATCTTCTCCCAGCAATTAAAAGTAAACCAGCAATGCAAGAAGACCTCAGTACATCTTTTTGTAAAACCAAACAAACAAAAAAAATAAGGTTTTTAGAAAATAAGTGTTAACAATAAGAATTCAGTTGGGTGGTGGTGGTACCCACCTTTAATCCCAGCGCTCAGGAAGGTGAGGCAGGTGGATCGAAGCCAGCCTGGTTTGGTCTATATAGGAAGTTCCAGGACAGGTGGGACTGTTATATAGAGAAACCCTGTATCAAAAAAACAAAACAAATCAAGCCGGGCGGTGGTGGCGCACGCCTTTAATCCCAGCATTCGGGAGGCAGAGGCAGGCGGATCTCTGTGAGTTCGAGACCAGCCTGGTCTACAAGAGCTAGTTCCAGGACAGGCTCCAAAACCACAGAGAAACCCTGTCTCGAAAAACAAAACAAAACAAAAAAAATTTTAAAAAGGAATCCAGCCCACGGAAAGTAAAAATTCAAAGTAGGGGCTGGAGAGATGACCCAGAGGTTAAAAGTGCTTAGAACTTCTGCAGCCCTGGAGTTCAGTTCCCACTGTCCACGGAAGCTCCACCCCCGTAACTCCAGTTCAGGGTCACTTGAGGTCTTTCAGCGTCAGCAGCTCCTGAATAGGCATGATGAACGTAAACTCACATAGGCATACACACATACACATAAATAAAAATAAATTCAGTTAAAAAAGGAGCAAAATAATCAGAGGATGTTAGTCCTGTCAAAGGAGCTGTGTGGGTTAGTAAGTGACTTTTAAATCGGAGATGCTAAAAAATTGCTAAGTGTTTCTTTGAGACCGAAAGTGTTGAATAAATGAGCTCTATTTCAATAAAAATAAAAAAATGGTCATTTCCATGAAATTTCACAAGAAATAAATAGTTGGAATGTTGGAAATATCTTCACTTGCTGTGGAAAATATGCATAATTAGGATTTTAACTTCTTTATCAGACTTACTATAAAATGCATTTGAGCTACAACATGAAGATTATTATATTTAAAGAAGAAATTCCTGACTGACCATTGTTAAAGTCTAGGTGAGTTTGTTAAATTTTTTGTCCACTCTGTATTGTCTATGCCCATTCTGTCCGGAGGCAGGAGGACACGGCAAAGCTCTGTCCAGGCAGCGGATGCTTTAGGGTATCATTAGGGAGGGGCTATTAATGCTTGAGATGATTTAGCCTCTTAAGACTCAACCCAGCAGAAACTTGGTTGGGCCTTGTGAGCAAGTACAAAGGAAATATTTACAGAAGTACCACGTGGGCATCTGCCTGAGCCATACAGGGTCCTACGGTTATGGCACCTGGGAAAGTTTCAGCAGTATGTATGGAATTCCCATTAGCCTGACTCACTGAAGCCCTTTGTCATACCCAGCCTTGGAATCCTTTTCTGTTTTTGAAGTAAGTTCAGCAGCTTGAAAGTATATCAAAAGAAGGACTTGTTGCTCATATGAAAACTATTCTCGAATCATCGACTTTCAAAGCTCGGGTTCCTGTTACCGGCTGAAGAAAAGCAAATTGCTGCCCGTAAATGGTCAATTGAGCACCAAAGCAGAAGTAATGGAATATTACAGCCAGAAAAGAAGCTGGAAAAGCTGGTGAGGACACACATACGGCAGAATGAAGAAATGCAGAATTAGCTGAAGTCAGAGGCAGTTGTAGGAACACACCTTCTGATGGAGCAGCTCACACGGTAATGATCCTACACGATTCAACTAGAGAATTCTAGGATGACAGATACATTGGCTGGATATGGGATAGATATATCCAGCAATGTATTTGGGGGACAAACGGAAAGAATTAAGTTGAAAGCTTATCTCCAAGTTGGCTCAGAGAGTACATACTAACGTAGGGTCTGTCAAAGAGGTATTGTGGGCAAATTTGAAAGGTTTAGTGTCTCTATGTGTCTTTGTGTAGGTATGGCCACTTGTATGTAGGTGCCCATAGAAATGAGAAGAAAGTATCTGGCCCTGTGGGCAGTCATTAGCTGCCCAATATGGAGGCTGGGAACCAAACATGTGTCCTCTGCAAGCGTAGTAAGTACTCTAAGCCACTGAACCATCTCTCCAGCCCCATGTGTTAGTGTTATACAGGACTGCTGCCATCTTTAGGAGTTCACCTGTGCCTGCTTGCCAAAGATCATCTCAGCTGGAATTGTTGGCTGTTGACCTTACCTCATGGAAGGAGGGCGTGGGAGAGGTCATAGGACACAGCTGCAGTTCTAGCACTCAGCAGGTGAAGGCAGAAAAATCAGAAGTTCAAGGTCATTTTTAGCTGCATAAGGAGTTCTGGATCAACCTGGGCCACAGGAGACTTTGTCTTAATTTGTTTGTTTGTTTGGTCAGAAAATAATTTATTTAAAGTTATAGCATAGGGGGTGTGAGTGTTAAAGAGATGAAGGCATTAAAAAAGAAAGGATCCAAGGAATCTTCATCAGGAGAACAAGAAAGATGCCTTGGGACATCTCAAGAACTGGCTAGACCTCACCTATGGGAGGTTCAAATATTTGAAAAAGCAAACTCATTTAAAAGACTTTCCCTAAGGAGGAAAGAAAAGAGCACTGAGCGCTCGACCTCCACAGATCTGCCTAGGAAGAAGTTGGTTTGCCAGGGTTTGCTTTGCCATTCTCAGCTGCCCCGGCTTGCAGAGGCCAGTGTAACTGTGACTCAGAGCTGTGAGGGGGCCACTGCCACTGAAGCTGGTGAGCCTCCCCCAAATTTCAAAGGGGAGGTCCAGCAGCGTAAGACGGGCTCTGAGTCCTTCTCGGCTGTCCCTGAGGTTGGTGCATGAAGCTGTGAGGCCTTCTCTTCAATGTGGAGCCAAGGAAGGTGGAGATGCTGAGAACAGGGCGCCTTAGGAATAAAGCTGTAGGTGACAAGCAGAACCAGCCCAACAGAAAAGTCTTGTGGGCTGCAACCAGCACGGTTGCCTAAGCGGTCCGGTAGTGGCATCACACCGTATGCCCTCAATGCTGGACATAGGATTTAAGGTTTGCTTTGATGAATCTGGGGCTCACTTTTGTCTAAACCTTCCTCTCTGCCACCCGGTCCCTACTGATTCCTCCCTTTTCAAATAAGAATGTTTACTCTGTGCCACTGCATTGGGGAGTAGTTAGCTTTCTACTTTACAGGATCTCATGGCTAAGAGTTTGTCTCAGAGGAGACTTTGAACTGGAACGTTTGAGCAATGCTGGAACCATTAAGGTCCTGGGGCTCTCGGACTGAATGCATCTGCCGTCGTAAGATGGACAGGAGCCTTGGGGAGGGGGGCGAGTTCAAATGTGCTGGTTTGAGTGTGAAGGGCTCTCAAAGGCTCACAATGGCTTGATCCCCAGCTGCTGGGGCTACCGTGCGCAGTTCTGAAAACTTTAAAAGGAGAAGCCTACCTGGAGGAAATAGGTCACTGGGAACGTGTCCTAGGTAGCCAATATCTTGTCCAGGGTCATCTCGGTCACTTTCTTTCTGCTTCCTATGATCCATGAATTAAGTAGTCTCTGCCACATGCTCTTGCTATCAGGATGCTGTGCCCCACTGTGGGCTTGGAACCAGTGGAGAGAAGCACTAGGAACTGAAACTTTGTGTCACGCAGTAACTCTTCCTTTTAAGTTGTTTCTCTTAGGTGTTTGGTCATGGCAATGAGAAAGTCTAAGACAAGAAACCTAATATTTTTTAATTGCCTATGAGTCTAGATAATTTGTGCATTGATGATAGGTGTCACTTGCTAGCTTGGCTTCAAATGCGACAATTGCCTATAATAGTCAATATAATTGACCATAATTCACGACCAATCAATACTGAGACTGCCATCGGGACTCAGGTAATTGATCTAAATGTGTGCTCAGCTGCCGTTCTTCAGTATAGATTCACATAGCCAGGAAATATGCCAGCGTCTGAGTGCTAACTAAAGTGGTAAACTGATGGGCATTGTCTAAGATGGCAGAAGAAACAGAAGAATGAGCGTGTGTCAACATTTGCCGAAACTCAGTACTGTTGATTCTTTCAATTCAGTCCTCCAAGAAGAAAGATACCCACTAAAAATGTAAAGGACAAGAAATTTATGGAATAAAATGCCTGCAAAAGCAGAAATAGAAACGGACACAGTACCAGCCCCGGGGAAGAAGAGAAGACCTTCTAAACTACAGCACAGCAAGGCCAATGCCCATGCCCTATACTTCAGTGTGGAAGAGCGGCCTTATGTTGAGAGTAGCTCTGGTACACTTGCTGCCCAGTCATTGGCTGGGAGCAACACAGCTATGCATAAATCCTGTGGTAGATCAGAATATGAAGTAGTTGGGCATGTTCAGTCAGCAGGGTCTTGGCGTGGGAGATCTCAATAGCACGTCCAATGACCTATGTGATCTTCTCTTGTGTCCAATGGATATGTTTACCCGGGAACCTTTAGAGGACAGTTCCCCCACGGCTCCTGTGGTTCTCCGTTCCTGAAAGGATACTTTAAAGAGGGAGGTCAGCAGGCTAAACAGTACCCTAGCTGCTATAGCTGATCTCAGAACTGTAGTTGGAAATGATCATCTCCCTCCACTGTTCATTCTCCATCCCTCTCGCTCTCCACCATCACTTCAGCTGACACTGGTGCCCGACACACACCAGCATGACCCAACCCTTCATTTCTGAGGGAATCTGATTACTTAGCAACCATACCTTCTCAAGACCACACATCTTCTCATGGGTATAATGGGACCATTACGAACTGGGGTGCCCAGGTAGATCAATACAGGTGAATACAACCCCCCTGCCTTTTCCTGCTCTCCTGGCTTTGAGAGCAGCTTCTCCACATGTCAGTGAAAACAAAGAACCCAAAATACTCAACCATAGCCATAGTTCATAATTAAGTGCAACATTTGCCACTGGACCCAATCATGGTACTTTGAGAATTAGGACCTCACTCTCCCTGGGCTCAGAGTTCTGGGGACAAGAAGCAAAAATGACCCCTAGTAGGTTCTTGGGAGATATCACAGGTAAAACATAGCTACTTTACTCTTGGTTTCGATAGCCATCTTTTCTTTCATTTGGAAAATTAGAGTCACGCAGAGGTCTCTGGTCTCATGTGTTTGCAATAGCCTAACTGATGTCTCCCTCCTTCAGAGCATTGCCTTTGAACTGGCATTTCGGTTGTCTTTCAGTAAGCCATCACAATCCTTTCTTAGGCTGGTTTCTCTAGGATAGCAAGGGATCAGTGAAACCCAGTCACGGGCCGTCTCTCAAATCCCCTTCCCTTCAAATGGGAACTGGGTCCAGCGCCATGATGTATGAATGCCACATCCATGAACTGAGCTTGCTTTAAACCCTGGAGGAAGGGTATGCGCAAAGGAAAAATCCACTCTTAGGATAAATATCTACCCCTGTAGGATGAATTACCAACCCTTCCAAGACAGAACTTAGTAACAAACGTGACTTTGTGTCCCCTTTGGGGAATATCTCCTCTCAGGTCATGCCAGCTCCTAGCACTGAAAGGTTGGCAGAGATGAGCCTACTTATATAGGTACTCATGTATATAGGACCCACAGGAAGACGCCGTCTTTGTCATCAGGCCATGCCGTTTATGTACTCATTGTACTCGTTTTGGCATGGGAAATGGTGACATCTGACAACCATCAAGACTTTATCATTTTGACTATTTGGATTTTTTGTGCCTTCCCAAATTAGATATTGACTGGTGATATTAGTATATAAGACAAAAAAAGAAAATAGTCACACTTCATGCCTACTCCTTTGTATCCAGCTGTGCTTCTACTACCAACCTCCTGATTACCATGGTTGTAGTATTTGGGCTGCAACCTGGCCTCGCAGAGTTCTTGTTCTGCAGTTTCTACTCAGTGCTGGGGGCCGACAAGCAGAAGCTGCATCTGTAGTGGCTTTAAGTGTGATGGGGTCGTTTCCTGAACAAAGATGTTCCCCAGGTCTCCTGCTCTTCTGCTCCTCCAATCAGGTACAGGATGGGACGATTTTTCTTTTACTCTGAAGGCGTCCTGGCCTGGTCATTGAACTTCTAAAAACTTGACTGAAGTGGCAGGTCCTGGATCTATGCAGGTTTTACCCCCCCCCCCCACACACACACACAAGTATGTGGCTTCCCAGAGCCTCCAGCGTTAAGATCCCCCTTCCTAGAACTCTCAGAGCATCAATGGAATGACAGGGATCTTCAAGCCATATTCTAAGTAAAGACTTACCATAGGGCTGGGTGAGCACTTCCTGCCAAGACTGACGACCAAGTTCAATCCCCAGAACCCACACGGTGGAAGAAGAGAACCAACTCCCGGAAGTTGTCCTCTGACCTCCAGATATGCACACAAAAAGAAAAAAAGCAAAAACTGGAAGAAAAAAAAAGCACTTTTAAAGAGCTAGTGTTGCCCAGAGTTCAAAGCTGTGTAGGTTTTGCTGTCCATTCCACGTGATTGCATGTGATTTCCTGTTTCTCTCTCATTCTCTTTCTCACCTCTCCCCCACCCCCGGAGTAAAAAATAAGGTAATTACCGAGCCAGTCACTGTGTAATATTGCAGGGTGAGAACCATACGGATACATTTTTTCCATGACTCTCATTCCCAGCACAGTTATGACTGGAGTTACTTTTCTTGGTTGAGTTTGCAGGAATCTGCCGTCCGTCTCTGGAATCTATTTGACAAACTGGTGACTTCAACAGAGACAGGATGGGATAGTCATCCAGTCAGCCTTAAGGTCTTTGATGGCGGTCATTTAGTTAAGGTTTTCCAGAAAAACCACGGGGTATGTACGTGGCAGTGGGGAGGACACAGAGAGACAGGGATGAAGACAACTTTTAAGGCTTTGCCTTTAACTCACATGACTATGGAAATTCGGTAAGCCCAACCAACATGGATGATGAGAGAGGTGGGGTGGAGGCTAGTTCAAGGGCACAGGCAGTCTGCTGGTGGTCCAGGAGAGCAGAAATTGCGGGGAAGTTAGGAGTCTACTGGTAGCATCCCTCTGGCTGGGGTAAATGTGCTTTCTGTTCTGCTCAAGCTTTCAACTGATTGGTTGAGGCTGGGCAGTCTGCCTTAATAAAAGGTCCCCGCTTAAAATATAAGTCATATGAAAGTGGCTTCACGGGAACACCAGAATAATATTTAACTGAGAATCTGGGCACTACGGGCCAACAAAGCTGACGCATGAGCTAACCTTCACAGTAGCTGACATCATTTCTGGGATGGAATTTTATTTTTGAGTCACTGTCCTCGCTCAGGAAGTCATAGTGGCGGATGCAACTTCTTGGCCTCCACGGAGAGATCCCTCTTACCGAGCTAGCTAAGGGTCTAAACCGGTCAAGCTATGGGAGTCAATCCTTTTCTCGCTAAGGATGGATTGGCCTCATGGACAGCGAATCTTCTATGAATTGGACTTTAGACAAACCATAGGTCCAAATCCCAATCCTACCAGGGGACCACAAGGGCATCGTAGGACATCTGGTAACAATATTAGCTCAGGAAGTTGTCAAAATGCTCTCACTCAGAATGGTTACTCCTGAACACCCTTTTGGGACAAGCCTGGGACTGCAAGCGTCTTCTCTTTTGGACATGGCCATTGCTCAGTCACTGCCTCCTGGGTCTGTTTCCTCAGATGCAGAAACTGAACCACGAGACATGCACTTTTATTTGAGGAATCACCTTCGTCCCCCTGTTCTCCCCTTCTGCATGTTCCTGGTTCTAGTTAAATGATGTACCCACTCAGTACCTGGCCTTCTATTTCTCCCCTAGGGACACTAAAGTCTATTAACCGTCTCTGAATCTTTCAGTTGTTACAGTAATGGGCCCAGCTTTTGGGTGTTAAGAGTAGTTGCCTGGCCTCTGTCATTATGACGGTTTGTCACCCCTCTGGCTCTGTGACATAAAGAGAGCCACCACTGGGATGCTGGGGCCCCTCTCACCAACGCTTACTAAATGGCCCTGCAGAATGGCCTCTTTCTTGCGTTGGATGTAAGCCTCCGCTGGGCTCTCTGACATTATGTGAGAAATCTGTTCTAGATTTTTTTGCTACCTGCCATGAGAGCTCCAGAGTTTTCCTTCCTCCACCATAGTCCACCACTTTCCCTGGGCACATAGGAGACACGATACAGTTGATTTAACCCAGTCCCAAGGGAGAAGGCGGCAGTGTCCTTCCAACCAGGGTAAATCCTGTAGCCCCAGAAGATGCTTCAAGAGAAATAGGTGCTCTCTCTGTCTCTCACACTTTGCTTCTTATTGCTTCACCTGATTCCTCTTTCCCATCCTTCTGTAAAACCTTGTAGAACTCTGACGTGAAAATGGGGACATGACTCAGAGACAGGGCACTTGTCTAAGGTGAGTTTGGTCCCCAGAACTGAAAACAAAATAACAATAAAAATAGGAGCTGGAGAGATGGATCAGCAGTTAAGAACACTTGCTGTTCTTGCAGAGGCCCTGGGGTTGGTACCCAGCATCCACATGGCAGTTCACACCTGCCTCACATTCAATTCCAAGAGATCCAGTGCCCATTTATAGCCTTCTCAAGGACCAGTCGTAGCATGTGTGTGGTAGACTTACTCATAATAAACAAAAAACAAACAAACAACTAAATCCTTGAAAAATAAAAATAGGGCTTAGGAGATGGTTCAGTAGGTTAAGCACTGGCCCTGCAAGCCTTGTGGAAAGTGAGCCGTGGCAGCGTGTTCCTAACCCCAGCTTTGGAGAGGTGGAGATGGGACTTCCTGGAGCTTCCTGACCAGTTGGTCTTGTCAAATCAGTGAGTGCCATTATCAGCGAGAGACCCTGTCTCAAAACACAAGCTAGAAAATATTTGAGGAAGATACACAACATCAACATCCGGGCTCCACATGCATGTGTAAAAACATGCCCACACACATGTACACAGGTATATAACGCATGCGTATATACACAAACCATCTTAAAAATGGCAAGAACTTTAAAATAAGCCAATTTAGTTATTCCTTTTTTAAAAAATATTTTACTTACTTTTTTACTTATATGTCCATGTGAGTGTATGTCATGTGTGTGTGTATGTGTGTATGTGTTCCCACAGAGGACAGACGAGGGCATTGCATCCAGCATGCACACGGCAGCTCACAGGTGCTGAAGTTACAGGTGGTTGCAAGCTGCCGGATGTGAGTGCTGGGTACCAGACTTGGGCCCTCTGGTAGACCAACAAAAACACTTAACCACTCAGCCACCTCTATAACCCCTAAAGGAACATGCTGTCTGCTTTTTTTTAATGTGTATGTGTACATGCGTGTGTGCATTTATGTGTACTCTATGTGTGCAGGAGGGATGGGAGGGGATAGGAGAGGGAAGGGGAAGGGAAGGAGCGGAGAGGAGAAGAGAGGAGGATGTAGGAAGAGCTCAGGCTGCAGTGGCACTCTGGGAATGTCTTGGCCGGGCGATTGGCAAAGGCTGTCCATTAGAGGAACGTTGTGCCTGGTAGAAATCTCCTCTGCACTGCATTCAGGCAATGCTGAGGACAGAGTGGGTGGGGTGGGGAGGGAACAGCCTGAGTGTGAAAGTGCGGATCTGGAGGATAGCTGCCCGTCAGAGGTTGCTAGCCAGCAACACTTCATAGAGCATGTTCTCTTGGACAGAGATCTAAGTAACACTTTCACAAGCAGATATAAGTACAGAAGCGGAAAGAAAAGAAGCCAAGGTTGCAGGGCCGAATGCACAATGGATGGGGAGCCGGCCAAGAAGCGTCATGGGTAATAAGCAAGGACACTCAATTAGACAGGATGTATAGACTTCAGTATTCTGATGCACTGTGGAGTGACTACCTAACAATAATGCATTGCATACTTCAAAATAGTGTCTTTGCCACAGAGTATTGGTATGATTTAATTCTTATGTAATGTTTACAGGCACCAATTCATCATATTATGTCCCGTGTGTGTGTGTGTGTATAATTATTGTGCATCAATAACAAATATAAGGCAAAGGCATGTGCACATTTTGCCTCTATTTTTGAGTGTATGGATGTAGATAGCTGGTTTAATGACATGATTGGCGTGAACAAGTCTGAAGGAGGAGATCTGCTGTTTAAAAGTGGTCAGGGCTGCCAGTCATCGTGACACACACCTGTAGTCCCAGCCTGGGTAAAGAATTCAGAAGTCAAGGCCAGCCCAACAGGAATCCCTCTCCCTCTCCTCTCTCTCTCTCTCTCTCTCTCTCTCTCTCTCTCTCTCTCTCTCACACACACACACATACACACACACACACATACATACATACACACACACATACACACCCTACACTCTGGGGTGTGTCTCAAGGAAGACAATGGCCAACATGTAGACAGACTTTGCTTCATTGATTTTCTCTGAAGCCCCTTTTTCCTAGCTTGTGTCCAATCTTTCATCTTTCCCTGAGTATTTAAATTTATTTCCCTATTTATTGTCATAGCTGATCTGACGTGGGATGTGAGAACAGCAAGCGCTGATGTTGTGGCTAGGTTTCCTGGGGAGGCGATTTCTATTCCCCTCGGGTAGACGGGGCTGAGGCCTGTAGTACCGAATCCAGTTCGGTGAATGGAGCCGTTTAATGGGTGTTATTTAAAGAAGCATACGTGAGGGGTTACCTACAGGAAGACTGCCAACCTTCAAGTGTGACACCTCTTTAGAATCCCCGTCCCCAGCAACTGCACCAATTGTATCAATACTTAATCAATTATGTATCTTGGGAGAGAGGTGGGGTCTCACAAACCTGTGAGACCTCTTCCCTTCCACAAAAAAATATCACTGAGCTCAGCCTTGTGAGGGTCTCCTGCAGGCAATCACAGGCTCTCTGACTGTGGGAAACAGGGGTGTGTCATATCAGGAGGACAGAGCTCCACGACCCAGAGGCTGGTTCAGTTGGTGATCCAAGATGGATGCCAAGAACAGCCGAGACCAAATCTATAAAGACTTAGAAACCCTGGAGGAGCTGAGCTAGGAGCAAGGCTGGAGATCACTGCTTCCCTACCCCAGCTCCTGGGAAGGCATGATGTTTTCCAATTACTTTTGCTTGGTGTTTCCCCATTTTCACCTGCTCTGTCCCAGGAGCTAGGCTCACAAAGCACAGAAGTCCGAACACAGAGCCAAACACTTCGCGCTTCCTTTTTATCGGGGACCTTGACTTATTTGGTGAGGTTCTTGAACTTCTCTTTTAATCTATACGTGCAGCCCCCATGATCTTTGGATATGATTTTTGAGCCCACGCTTTCTAGACTGTCTTTTGTCTTATCCCATGTGCCCTGCATGGTGTGAAATTCGGCTGCTGGAGTTGAGTCACTAGTCTTTCCCACCTGAACGGATGCCTCTTTCGCTTGTAGCATCCTCCCCCGTCTCACATTAGATTAGGAATACCATTCTCTCTGCTGGCAACTGAACATAGTACCAGGAGTGAAGAATAAGAAGCATTCCTTAGCATTATTAACACTGATACAGCCCTCGGGCCGAGCCCTCCACTAAGTGTATTTGTGTATGTGACCTCAGCAAATCCTCCCAATAGCCTTAAATAACATACTTCTGTGTCTAGAGACACATTAAAATATAACCTCACAGTCTGTGATTGCTCAGTAGGTAAAGGCGCTTGGTGCCAAGCTTGACCACGTAAGTTCCGTGCCTAAGACCCACATGGTAGGAGAGAACTGACTCCCGCAAGCTGTCCTCTGGCCTCCACATGCCTTCTGTAGCATTCAAACACATATACACACAATGAAATAGATATGTTTAATTTTTCTTAAAAAAAAACTCTCATGCTTTTTTTTTTTTAAGACAGGATCTCTGTGTAGCTTAGGCCAGACTAATATTTCTGATTTGTCCTGCCTCCGCCTCCCAAATGCTGGGATGACAGGCATGGACTACCACATCTGGCTGTTTCTCATGTTTTGAGCAGTTCTTCCGGTTACACAAAATTGCCCTGAGGTCAGTGGACTCTGGATCCTGTGCTCTTGCTTCTATAGAACTTAGCTCTATTCCACCCATCTCAGGAAACTCTCACAAATCCAACCCTTCCTGTGGCTATCGCTTTACACTATTATTATATCGGAGTATAAAAGTAGAGTATAAATTTTTCACTGGGGCCTGATGGCTCCCCCACTGCGTCCCTGACAAAGTACCCAGCCTTCCCTGTCCGGCGTTCTCACTGGCATAAAGGTCCATTTCAGCTCTATGGCAGGCAGGACTGTTATAGGGTTCAAACAGCATCACATTAAAGAGAGAGGGAATAAAGGCTCAGCTAACCTACATAAAGTGTATGAATCCGTGGCTCTCTTGTCCTTATTCCTCCCGGTAGGAACTCCAATGAAACGTTTTCACTGCACCTCACAAGGTTCCTAACACAGGAGGCACTAACTTCCTCCACTGTTTTCAGAGTTGTTTTCCAATGAGCTAAATTTACGGGGCCATTTCTCTGCTGAAAAGTCTCTGCCTTCCTGTTCCCTTTGGACTTGACACTGATGCCACCCCGAAAACGGAATCATGAACGCTACACCTTGAGGCTTCTGATGCCACCGATGCCTGTGTGCTCTGTCTCGGGACTCAGCTCACGCACAAAACCGCTTGTCTGTCAAGAGCCGACTTCTCAGGGTGCTCTCAAGTCAGAATCAAGCCATAGCCCAAGTTATGGAGCACTTTATTAACAGCATTAACCAAGCAGAGCTCAAAATTCCTGAGATGTAATTATTCTAGGGAAAGATCCACTTCTGAATAACACTCAAACCCAGTGCTCTGTGCTATGTCTGGTACATTGAGGACACCTGTTATATACTGTGGGATAGTCAAATGTAATGCTCTTATAATTAACACACTTTAACTTTTCCCCCTTTCTCTTTTCTGGTCTCTTTCCTTTTTCCTGGCAGTCACATTTGTACCACAATGGCCTCAAATGCACGATGTAGCCAAGAAAAATCTCAGCCTTTGATTCTCTTCCTGAGCTATGTGGTTAAAGGTGTGCACCTCCATACCTGGTTTATGCAGAACTGAGGATCGAAACACAGGGCTTCCGCATGCTAAACAAGTCCTCCACCAACTAAGTACTTCCCCAGCCCTACTTAACTTATTTTAATCCTATTATCATAATGTATAATTACAATGTTTGAATACAAGAGGCTGTTTTTATTAGGAGTAGTAAGGCTTATTACACCTCTGCAAGAATTGCAGCGCAACCATCCATGTATTTTTTAAAAGGGCTAAGGTGAACGCATGGTTCATATTTTAAGAACAAGGTAATTATGTAGATCATGATAATGGCCCATGGATATTGGTAAGTCCGTTGCAGCTTGTAATTACACCCCATGGTGAGTTGAGATTAGAGTGTTCCTTGTTTTTTTTCTATAGAAGCTACAATTTAGAGTCGGCTTAAAAACCTGCAATGAAAGGACCTCTTCGGAATCATAAAGACTAGAATTTGCAAATCCTTGTAGCTTTCATCTCTCTCTCTCTCTCTCTCTCTCTCTCTCTCTCTCTCTCTCTCTCTTTTTATGTGGCAAGGACAATCAATTCAATTTTTAAAAGTTTAATCAGGGCACTGTTATTTTTTTTCCAAATTCTCTCAAAACAGTAGAGGAAAAGTAAGAAAGGATTGATGATCTGAAACCTGAACAACTGTCATCACGTGTGTGTGTGTGTGTGTGTCAGAGAGCAGAGAGACCTGATTCATTCACCAGACTTGACTTTAAACATTTCACTAATTTGCTGTAGGGTTTGAACCTGCCGTTGGGAAAAGGCTTCAAGCATATGCGGTGCTGTTGAAGTTGGGTCAGCTCCCTGCTTCCTAGGGCTGTCCCTGAAGGTCTACTTGCATACTTATTAATTACAATTAATTATAATCATTACATAATTCTCTCCTAGTGAGACCTGGTCCTTATCTATCAGGACATTTATTGTATTTTTTTCTGTATTCCCAATGCATTTATATATCTATTGTCTGAAACATAACCGGCCTTTAACAGATGTTTGTCAAGGAGACGGTGTTCATTTGGATAAATATATGTTCTGAACCTTAATGAAGGAGTCTGGATACAGCGCTCACTGAGGCTATTCCTGGTTCTTGCCCACTTTGAAGAATATCCCTTTCAAAGTCCCTTGGTTCTAGGAAACCAGCCTCCATTTAAGTTAAAGATACATGAAATTTAAATCAAAGGAATAAAGTTTAAAATAAAAGTGAGATGGTTTGACATCGGAACACTGTGGGTGTGAGCTGAGAGAGAAGCACTTTCTTGCAGGGCTCGTGATGGGAGAAATTGAAGAAAACACTTCTGAGTTACAATTCCATGTCTTTAAACTATGCTTGCTCCTAGGCCAGAAGTCACTTCTATCCTTCGGTCTCTGGAAAGGCAAAGGTCTCCGAATATAGACACAAGGATATTAAAGCAGTGCAGATAAAGTCTACTATATCAAAATTAGTGAAGTACATGTAGTCATATCATAGAGCAATATACAGACCCAAACGACAATAATTTTTAAAATATTGGGAAAGAAAAGATTTCATAGGATAGACTGGTTGGTGTTGCCAACTTGGCAGGACCTGAGATACCTAGAAGACAAGCTTCCAAGCATACTTAAGAGGGATTATGTAAATTAGGTTAGCCTGTAGGCATATGTGCTGGTTGGACACTGTTCTATTGCCCTGAAGAGATATCATGACCATGGCGACTCTTATAAAGGAACATGTAATTGGGCTGGCTTACAGTTCAGAGTTTTAGTACATTATCTTCATGATGGGAAGCATGGTGGCATGACACGGTACTGGAGTTGTTGCTAAGAGTTCTACATCTAGATCTACAGGCAGCAGGAAGAGAGAAAGACACCGGCCTTGCTGGAGCACCTAATTCTCGAAGACCACCCACAGTGACACTTCCTCTAACAAGACCAGACCTTCTCTAACAAGGTCACACCTCATAAGCATGCCATTCCCTATGAGCCTATGGGGGCCATTTTCATTCAAATCACCACAACATACCTGTGGGGTTTATCCTGATTCTGTAAAGGAAGGTGGGAAAACTATGTCTTAATTTGCTTTCTGTTGTTGTGGTAAGCATCTTGACCAAAGAGTCTTTGGAGGAAAAAAAAGGGCTTATTTCATCTTGTAGCTTACAGTCTATCCTGACAGGAAGTCAGGGCAGGAGCCTGGAGGCAGGAACTAAGCAGAACCACAGAGGAACACTACTTACTGACTTGCACTCCATGACTTGCTCAGCTCACCTGCCCAAGGCTGGTACTACCAACAGTGTGTTGTGCCTTCCCACGTCAGTCATTCATCAAGAAGAGTTCCCACTGAATTGCCTACAGGCCAGTCTGATGGAGGCAATTCCTCAATTGAGGTTCCCTCTTTCCAGATGACTCTAGCTTGTGTCAAGTTGACAAAAATAGTAAAAATTAGTAACCAGCACACCCTTCTGACGTGGGGTGTCCTTCTGAATATGTGTTGCTCTTATTGGTTAATGAATAAAGCTATTTTTGGCCAATGGCTTACAACAGTAAAGCCAGGCAGGAAATCTGAACAGAAATAGAAAGAGAGAATAGGTGGAGTCAGGGAGATGCCATGTAGCTGTTGAAGGAGAAAGATGCCAGAACACTACCAGTAAGCGGCAGCCTCGTGACGACACATAGATGAATAGAAATGGATTAGTTTAAGATGTAAGAGTTAGCTAGAAATCGTCTAAACCATTGACTAAACAGTGTTGTAATTAATATAGTTTCTGCATGATTATTTGGGTCTGGGCGGCCAGAAAATGAAAGCTTTGTCTCCGTTTACATAATGGCGCCCAAACGTTTGGCAAGAATTTCCACATAAAGCCTGAGAAAACTTTTTTTTTTAAAAAAGGATTCTAGACAAACAAGAACAGAGTCAAGCGCAGCTTCTTGGTGACCATCTTTACTCTGGTAGGCTCTGTTTGCTGGCGGCAAGCAGAGGCTAAGCTCCTTTAAGAGAGGCTTCCTGACTCAAAGTTAACAGCAAAAACCTTGCAACTCTTTTAAGGGGCTCTGCCACCAAACACTTAAATGGCATTTAGGAGCAGTTAGTGGCATGCTTCTTGGTGGTGACATGGACCTAGAAACTCCACAGAGTTGTGACAAAAAACGTGACTTCAGTCAGTACCTCCGCCATGAAGCTAGGCTCTCAGGAAGCCAAGGAGTGGGGAGAACTATCCGCCAAAGCTGCAGCTTTAATCCTACCCATATCACTTAGCAGATTAAAGATGTATGTGATCAGAGAAAGACAGAGATATACAGTAAAGACAGATTCAAAAGAAAAATTCCAAACAGTTTACAGTATGTTTAAAAATATACATAGGCTTGGGAGAGAAAAGAAAAAGGATAGAGAAAGTCCTTAAGAAAAGAAATAGAGTAGTCAGGTGTGGTGGCACACACCTTCAATCTCAGCACTTGGTAGGGAGGCAGCTGAATCTCTGTGAGTTCAAGGCCAACCTGGTCTGCAAAGTAAGTTCAAAAAAAGTCAAAGATATACAGAGAAACCCTGTCTAAAAAAAAAATCAAAGATTAAAAAAAAGAAATAGAGTAAAAAAAAGCCACATAAAGATGGAAAATAACAGACAATCTGGGTATAGTATGTTATTGTATTGTCTTTGAATTGTTTGAATTTTGAGGAAGGAGCAACAGCTGCTAAAAGACATTTGATTATAAATGCTGCTGGATTAAATCAACCTATATATTTTAAAAATATCTTGATTTCAAAATATAAGTCAAAAAGTATGTTCTTCTTTTGTTTCCATAGGAAATGAGATGCTGTGGATTCATTCTGGGTTAAGAAAATAAGGTTTGATCAAAGAAGACCCCCATGAAAAATTCTTTGATAGGAGTGGATGGTCCAGATTATACAACATTTTAGAGCCACTCTTTTGCAGTTTCCTCTGAGTTCTACATCCAGAACAGCCTCAAGACTGCTGCCTGAGATGATCCAGTCTCACAGAATACTCCAGTGAGGACTTGACCATAATCCTAAATTTTCGTTGGGTCCCATAAGATTATCAGTGCCCCCAGTCAGCAGGAAGTAGCCTAGAAAACTATGCCCACATTTTCAAAGATGGATTATGGATGTTTGTCTTTGTTTAGCATGTTGGTGGCAAGTTGTTATGGTTAATGGTCAGAAAAAAAAAGCTAAACAAAGGAGATTAGATTCAGGGTTTTTGTTTTGGAAAGAAAAAAGGGTAAATGCTGTGGGATCATGTTCTTGTACACTGTAAAGATTTGTCACTCATATTGGTTTAACAAAATGCTGATCGGGCAGTAGCCAGGCAGGAAGTATAGGCCTGGCAACCAGACTAAGAGAATTCTGGGAAGAGGAAAGACAGAGATGCAGTCACCAGCCAGATGCAGAAGAAGCAAGATGAGAATACCTGGCTGAGAAAAAGTACCAAGCCACGTGGTTAACCAAAGACAAGAATTATGGGTTGATCTAAGTTGTAAGAGTAGTTAGTAATAAGCCTGAGCTAATAGGCCAAACAGTTTATAATTAATATAAACTCTGTGTGTTACTTTGGGACTGAACAGCTGCGGGATGAGGCAGAACAGAAACTTCTGTCTACACCCTTCTCCTGTGGGCATAGCTACTCCCTGACTGGGATCCTGGAGTGTGTAAGTGAGAAAGAGCTAAGCAGCATGCAATCACTGCTTTCTGCTCCTGATTGTGGATGCAGTGCGATCAGCTGCTTCAAGCTTCTACCACACTGACTGCTCTGCTAGGGTGGACCCTGTCCTTGAACCATGGACTGAAACAAGCTTCTTCTCCCTTAAATTGCTTTTGTCAGAGTATTTTATGGTCACAGCAACAGGAAAAGAAGCAAAGTGATGTGTTTATAAGGTGAGCTTCAGATTATTAACCAGTTAAAAGCGAACTGAGTCAATACTGAGTACATTCACAACTGGCCTCCTCTCTTTAGCCCCAAAACATTGCTTCAAAGGGATATGTGAGTCTGTGGTGTTGTGGGAATTCATTCTGCGGATAGTTCCGGGGTACCGGTCTTCTATGTGCAGATGTGATCTCTCCTGAGGAAGAGGAGGGGGTCTCTCTCACCCCTATTTGGCATGTCGGAGCAGAAGCAAGCCTTGTGATTATTTACATCTCCCCTGAGCAGAACAGCAGCGGCAGCTGGACCCACGGCCGTTTCCACCTTGTCTTGTATTCGTGTATTTCCCATTGAATCCCTGTAATAAAGACATTTGAGAATTCTCGCATTACTGTGGGGCAGTACTGTTCAGTGATGTGTTCTTCTCAGCTCCTGTCTACCCCACTCTGGGTTTTGCTCTCTGGATTTCCCTGTTGCTCCTATGAATGGAATCATGCAGTATGTAGCCATTGTCTCTAGTTTTTCTCACTTAGTGACTTGGAGGTTCACCTACCTTTTGGCAGTAGTTGTCTTCCTTTGATGGCGGGGAACTATTCCTCTGTACGTGCAGACTGCAATAGGCTATTGGTTCTTCACTCTGGGTCTGTCTATGGGAATAGGGCTGCATAAATACTGGGGTACTGCCCTAAATAATTTTAATGATAATAAGTATTTGAGAACAGTTTGAGGACTAGTAACCATAATCTGGGAGTAGAGTGATTACAGATGACTTATATTATTTAGAACATTGAGCCTAATCAGACTAGATTTCGTTTCCTCATGTGTTATGTGAAAAAAAAGTAAACCTTGCCTAATTGGACCTGTTGTTTGCCTTTTGAGACAGAGTTTCTCTGTGTAACAGTCCTAACTGTCTTGGAACTAGCTCTTGTAGACCAGGTTGGCCTCGATCTCACAGAGATCCACCTACCTCTGCCTCCTGAGTGCTGGGATTAAAGGTGTGCACCACCACCTCCCGGCCGCCTATTTGTATTTTTAAGTGAAATACTGTAACATACTTAGACATATGTGGGTGGCCCATGGTAAGTACTGAATTCATGAACTTGTGTGTGTGTGTGTGAGTGTGTGTGTTTGCGTGCGTGTGTGTGTGCGTGTGTATAAGCCAGAAAAGCACATCAGATCCAGGAGCTGGAGTGACAGGTGGTTGTGAGTCACCTGACTTGAGTACTGGGAGAGGTACTGTAGGCCTCTGCAAGAGCTGTAAGTTCCTATAAGGCCTGAATCATCTCTCCAGGCCCTTAATGAGAGTAAAACCCCTTATTCATATATGTTGGTTATGTTTAAAGCATTTCCCTTTAGTGCATTGCATGCTGGTGTTATGCAGGCTATTTTTGAGTGCATTTTCATGGGGCACCCTTCAGGTCCATGCTCCCACTTACTAATGGTCATTCCAGCTGGAGCCAGTCAAAGGCTATTGGATTGGTAGATCTCCCTGACTAGGTATATCTCTATACTTCTCCTTCCAAGTTTCATATAACCAAGGAGCTTGCTCTCCTGCTCTCTGCCATAACTCTCCCAGTCTTTGCTTCTGCTTCAATATGTGTTACAAACACAACCTGCCAGGTTGTCCATCTTAGGGGGCATAGGGACCAATGAAAGACAATAATTTCTTATACACAATTAGGAAATTTATTCTCAGATCTTACCAAATATACTACACCTTCCCTCAGAATCTTTTCTTCTTAGACAAATCTCTTTTTTTTTTGTTTGTTTGTTTGTTTTTCCGTTGATACTTAAATTTGCCAAATAACACACATCTTGATATATTAGAATTGAGGCCGGGAGTTCTCCGGGCTGCATAGTGGTGCCTAGGGGCCCCCGAATTTGGAGCGCAAGACCAAATGCAGGGAGCCAGGGCAGAGTCGGTTAGGGGTTCGAGTGCCGCCACCACATTCTAGCTCAAGCAGGTGTCATGGGGTAGGGGCGGAGCATCGGGGGCGTGTCTGGGATGGGCGTGTCTCCGGGCTCCGCCCCCCCTCCCCGCGTCGGCGGCTGCGGCGCCTCCCCCGCCCGCGCGCCCTTGCTCCGCGTCCGGCCCGCCTCGCCCCCGCGCGGCCTCTCCGCTTTCTCTCCCGCTTCGCTCCGGCCTCGCCGAGTCTGCAGCGGGGCGCCGGGAAGATGGCGGCGCGGGGAGGCAGCGCGGGGGGCGCGGGCCTGGGATCCGGACCCTCTGCTGGGACGGCGGGGGAGGCCGCGGAGCCCGCGCTGCGCCCGGGAGAGGTGGCCGCGCTGCACCCCCAGGAGGTGGCCGCGCGGCTGCAGCGGATGCGGAGGGAGCTGAGCAACCGGCGGAAAATCCTGGTGAAAAACCTGCCCCAGGACAGCAGCTCCCAGGTAGGGGTACGGGCTGGGGCCGGGGTCGGGTCACTGCAACCCAGAGGAGTCCAAGCTGGTCCCGGTGCCGGAGAGAAGAAGGAGAGGAGGAAGGTATGCGTACCCAGCCCAGGACCCTTTGCCTCCCTGAAACCCTTCTACCGCCAGCGAGGGAAACTGAGGCTGGGAAAGGCGGAGCCACTCGTGCAAGGACAGGGGAATCCGGGGCGGGTGCCGCCACGTCTGGCCGGGACTTTGTGTTCCCTCCAGCCCACCGCGGCTGTTGTAGGTGAAGGCGCGTGGAGGAGAGCGGGGGAGCTCAGATTTAGGGGTCTGGCTTCCGGAGGCTCTCTCGAGAAGGAAGGGGTCCCTCGTAGGGTGTTGGGGACTTGAATTGCCACGGGGGCGGGGTCAAGGGAAAGCTGGGAGAGTTCTGCTGCAGGAGCACTTGACCAAGTTTGTATGAAACAACTTTGCTCCGCTTGCTAAGGCCGCAGAGAAACGGAGGTTGATACAGCGCCGGGAGAGTCTTGCAGACTTCTGACAAACCAAGTATGGCAGGATTTGTTCCTCAATGGCTTGCGCGGAGTTTAAAGTTAAGCTGCTTGGTGTCTTTAATCCAGATTAACTGTTGCTTCTTGATTAGAAAGCCTGGACCGTTTTAACTTTTATTTTCTCATTGTGGACGTTAAAGGCTTATTGTAGGAGAGCGGGAGAATTTGGAGGATTTACCTTGGGGTTCATACTCATTCATTTTCATTCATGTTTCACCCCCACACTCCATTTCCTCTGTTTTCCCCTCAGTTTCTCTCCTTTCTTTTTTTGAGACAGCATCTCACGTATCCCAGGCAGGCCTTGAATTCCTGATCCTTTTTCCTCCACCTACCACGTGCTGAGATTTCAGGTGTGCATCACACACTCAGCAAAATAGTGTGTGTGCGCGTGCGTGTGTGTGCGTGTGTACATGTGTCTCCGTCTCCCAAGGCTTCATGAATGCAAAGAGCACTCTGCCAACTGAGCTACGTCCCCCAGGACGTTATTTTTTTCTCCTTTCTTGTGCACATGTATGCATATGCATTTTTTTTATCAGAAACACATAACAATTTACTGTTCTTTAGGTTTCTTACATGTACAGACGTTTGCACATTTTATCTATAGGTATTTGACTATGAAAACTAACTGTGGTGAGCTGCCCTGGTAGGAAGGACCACAGAAGGAATTCCATAAATCCTGATAGGGCTGATTTATGAAATTCCTTTTGTGATCCACACACAGAGTTGTAAGAGGACTGGCTAGTGACAGTTACATGTTCTCTGTGAGTCATAGATTATGACAAAAGCTTACCTCATTACCGTTGGTAGACCTTATGTAGAAACAATAATCACGAGCCCACAACTTCATAACATAGGTGGGAACACAGTGCCTGCTCTCCTGGCAGGTGGTGTTTTGCGTCCCTACCTGAAGGACCTCTACGATGGGGAGGCAGGCTTTCTGCTCATGAGTAGCGAAGGTCTCCATGGAGCTCAGGGAAAGGGGGCTTGGGAGAGGCAGATGGCATTTCTACAAAACAAATTAGACAAGTATCGATTCTAATGACAATCTAACAGAAGATGGAGAAGTGTCTGGATTTCCTCTGTAGAATGTCAACTATTTCTGTTCTAACATTTCCCTGCATGAAGTCTAAAAATACTTAATGCAAATTCGAGTCAGTTCTGCCTGTTCCTGCTTCGTTGTTATCTTTTGCATTTGTGTTCCCAAAAGAGGTGGAAAATAAACTCGAGGGTCTTAGGAACTATTTCAGTCCTACCTCGGATCTACGATGACAGAAGGCTTTTGGAGACTTACATCTGTGATTGTTTGAGGGCGGGGGACGTAATTTCTTTCTCTGTTATAAACTTATGACTACTCCTAGTCTCAGATTTCTGTAAAACTAGCAAGCATAAACTAGCAAAAAAAAAATGGTGTAAGCTAAGATGTCTCAGTGAAGTCATTTAAATTCTTACACCAAGCTCAATTCATATGCCACTCCCCCCCCCCCAAACTGGAGATTCACCTAAAAGCCAAAACAGAGGCCGCTGGTCAGTGGTTAAGCAAAGGTTTCCTGACTTGTACTGGCATCAATCTTTTCTCTAGTACTGTGTATCATAAAATGTTTAGATAGCTCTGATACACAGGTTTGAAATCTAAACAGATCAGTGTTAGATTACGTGTAAAGTACGTTGGAGCATGTTCTTTGACCTGCCCCCATGTTCACCACGAGCCCCCTCATCGTGTATGTTGGAGTATGTTCTTTGTCCCGGCCCCATGTTCACCGTGAGCCCCCTCATCCTCAGTACTGTATTAGCTTTGTCCATATTCTGTTCATGTTCATAGCTAACAGTGGCCAGTATTACATAAGGAAGTAAAATTGGCTTAAGTTTGTTAACTTCAAAAAAATAATTGAAAAGAAAGTCCAATAGATAATTTTTGTATTTTTATAAATATGTTCAGTATGATCTTTTCTTTTTTTCTTTTCTTTCTCCTTCCTTCTCATTCTTCTTTTCTTTCTTTCTTTCTTTCTTTTTTTTTTTTTTTGGACAGGGTTTCTCTGTCCAAAAAAAAGATCCATCTGCCTCTGCCTTTCCAGTGCTGGGATAGAGGCGTGCACCACCACTGCCTGGCTATATTTTGTTTTCAATTTACTAATCAAAGTTATTATATGTTTTTCATCAGGAAAGACTATATTATATAACCTGAACTAGAACTGCGTACTTAACTGTTATACATGATTGTGTTTAATTATTAACCATGTGTTTGAAATTCTCTATTTCTGGATGAGTTTGGGTATCTATTCCTTTATTTTAAAATATCACATTAAGGGCCGACTCAGTTGACTTCCTAGTACTGTGATTGAAAACCATGACCAAAAGGGTTATTTCAGTTTACAGTTTATTACTCATCATCCAGGGAAGCCAGGGCAGGAACTCAAGGCGGGATCCTGGAGGCAGGAGCTGAACCCGACGCCTTGGGAATGCTGCTTCTTGACTTGTTCTCCGTGGCGTGCTCAGCCTGCTTTCTTACACATCTCAGGACCACCTGCCCAGGAATGGCACCACCCGTGCTGGCAAACCACAGGATTTCTGTAATCCTTTGGAGGTTGTCTCTTAAAATAAAAAAATCTCCATTTCTTTACTTTTCATTTTTATTAGTATGTAGTCATTGAACCAAATGCCCACCATCCTTCCCTGCTTGGTCCTTCCACTGGCCCCTTCCTCTTCCCAATAGGCCCCCTTCTTCCATGCCTTATACAGTCACTAGCTTTTAAATGCACTGATTCTTGCTGAGAACAGGATGCTGTGGCCTAAGCAGACTCCGTCTTGCTGGTCTAAGCAGCACCGGCTTTCCCTCTGAAGACCCAGCTCTACCTCACTGTAGTGTGGGTGAGCTTCCTTTGTGTTCACCTTACAGAAGTGACAAAGGCCAAAGAGCCCGGTCCTTCCCCTCTACCTGAGGAACTGGTTAAAACCAGGCAGTAACTGGACCTCAGCCCATCTCTGCACAGTAGTGCCCTCCCTAGACCGAGCATCTCATCCGGGTACAACACAGAAGACAGGCTGCTGGGGTGGATCAGGTGTTTGCTCTTAAGCCTGGGACACACATGGTGGAAGGGAAGAAGTTGTGCGCATGTGCACATGAGCACACATGCAGAATAAATAAATAAATGTAATAAAAATGTAAAAACTAAAGAAGCCATGGCAGTTGTATTTTAGGGAAAAGAATCTTTTTCTTCCCTGGGGCACAAGTTGCAGATTGTATTGGTGGAGGACAGAGTGGATGTCAGGAGAGCCGACAGAAGACGGAGAAGCTGAGCTAGAGAGTCCTCTGAGGCCCCCCTCAGCTGACCCCCCTCCAGGTGTCTGGATATTCGAGCCCTTGGTCCCCTTTGGTTTTCGCTCCTTACAAATTGGTTCTTCTTAAAAAGGCGTGTGTGTGTGTGTGTGGTGTGTGTGTGTGTGTGTGTGTGTGTGTGTGTGTGTGTGTGTGAGAGAGAGAGAGAGAGAGAGAGAGAGAGAGAGAATGAGAATGTGTGGCGCTAGGAGGACAACTTCGAGAGTCTCCTACTTACTCTGTCTACCTCTTGAGGCAATTTCTCATTGGCTCACCAACTGGGCTAGACCGGTTGACCAGTGAACCCCAAGGAACCCACATGTGTCCCCTTTGCTGGTGCTGGGATTACAAACACACGCCACTGCACCGGGCTTCTCTGTGTGCATTCTCGGTATTCAGTCTAGGCTTTGGGCTTGCAAGGCACATGCTTTCCTGACTGAGCTCTCCCCCCGCACACAACACCTCGAATTGGTTTTGCTACAACAAGCAATAGCCTAACAAAGAATCGTAATAAAATATAAAGTCTTGGCACTTTCCATCCCTCCGGGGCTGTAGAGGACATCTCTCATTTAACACAAGGGATTCTAGCACGCTTTTTAAAAGTTTATTTTTAATTGTGTGTCGGCATGCACACACATGCGTGCGACTGTAGGTGCTGGAGGCCTGGAGCTAGAGTTCCAGAAGGTTGTGAGTCGCTTCGTGTGGGTCCTGGGAACTGAACTCTGGTCCTCTGGAAGAGCAGCACGTGCTTTTCATTTCTGAGTTGTCTCTCTAGTGCTAACAGAAAGTAAGTTTTGTTAATTATTGTGTATGTGAATGTGGAGGTCAGAGGACAGCTCTGCTTCCGCCTTTACCAGCATTGAACAGTAAGTACCTTTCCCCGCTGAGCCGTCTGCTGGTCCTGAGTCTAGCACATTGTCAATACCTTTTGTTTCATAGGTGGTACAATGAGGAGTCTTACTCCGCCCCTTTATTATAGCCGTCTTGATCATATTGAGTGGATAAAATTTGTTTCCTTGAACTGTGATCATTGATCCCTTTTTGGCTAGTAGCTTAGCACCCTTCAGCTCACTGTCTTTAGGACAATTCCAGGTTTCCCAATCATCTTAGTTATTTTCTCTGAGCACATACCATCACCCCTTTGCCGTGGTGTCTCTTAAGATGTAGCTCCCCAGCTTGAGTCCAGTAGGATTGAGAAGCCCCTAGAGTTCCCTTTCCTCTGGGTATCTGTGATAATAATAGGTTAAAAATTTTTGTGTGCTTACCATCATCTGGGTCACAGATTTAGTTTGGCTATAAATGTCATTTTGAGGCTGTATAACCAAAATTTCTTATTCCCATTTTTATTGATGAGGAAACAAATATAAATTTAACATTGAACAAGTTGCCCAAGACCAGTGAACTTATTAGGGGTAGCGTGGAGAGCTAGCATCTTGTTTGCTTCCAAAGCTTGTGTTCTTGTCTCACCCAGGAATGCACCTTTAAATCCTCTTCCACAAGCTCTACTGTAAGTGTCTCACAGGACAGGGATGTCACTGGATGTTTCTCTCCCACCAGCCAGTTTCCAAATAACCACTCTGAAGCTTAACATTAATTACAGACTGTTTGGCTTATTAGCTCAGGCTTGTTATTAACTAGCTCTTATAACTAGCCCATTTCTATTACTCTGTATTTTACCACGAGGCTCATGACTTGCTACTCACTTCTTGCTTCTCTGGGGCAGCTGGCGTCTCCCTCAACCCCACCTTCTTTGCCCCTGTATCTCTGTTTGGCCTCTGTTTGGATTTCCCACCTGGCTCTATTTGCCTGGCTGTTGGCCAAATCAGCTTCTCAATTAACCAATGGTAATAAAACATATTCAGAGCATACAGAGGGGCCTCCCATATCGCAGGGATCATATCACATGTACCTCTGTGTCAGCACTGCTTAACCTAGAAGCTGCCAAGAGACGCAGAATGGAAAGGGGCTGCCTACCTGCTTTATTCTGTCTGTCAGTGTGCCGGACAAGCTCACACTGTGGGCTGGGTGGAGATGTGCTGCCGTGTGTGATTGTATTAGCTCTTGGCAGTGAGAGTGCCCCCTTCTCTTAAAGTTATTCAGTTATGTGTCTGCTGAAAGCGGTATCTTTTCTCCAAAAGTGCTCTTATTCATAACCATGGAAATCACTGTTTAATTTCAAGGGGTTTTGCATCTCTTGTGGCTTATCTCCCATCTCACCAGAGGATTGTAGACCAGGTTGAAACTTGCTGTTGGTGGCCAGTGCTGTTCTCATTATGTCTCGGGACATCATTGTTGTAAGATGCCTCCCAGGGCTCATGTGTTTGGACTCCTGGTCCTCCAGCTCACAGTACTGTTTTGGAAGGTTGTGGAGCCTTTAGAAGGTGGAACCTCTCTCAGGACTAGCCCTTACGGTTTGTAGTGTGCCCTGCCTCCTGTCTGGTCTCCGCCTCTGCATTCCTTCTCCATGATGACCTGGACTCCCACATCATGAGCCACAGTAAACACAGACCATGTGGTGACCTGAAGCCACAGTACTTCCTTTTGCCTGTCTCCTTTTACCTTTAAACAGAATGGTTTCACTGAGTAGCTCAGGCTGGCCTCAGATTTACAACCTTCCCACTTCAGCCTCCGTGGCGTGACAAGCCTGTGCCACCGTGAAGCACTTCGTATTTGCCATTGGCTTATCACTCCCGGGCCCTGTGGTAGCCGGCACAGAGTAGGTAGTTGCCAGTGTTTCTTTTAAGAGGGCTTTTAGGGGGCTGGGTGTAGTGGCACACGTCTGTAAGCCCAGAACTCGGAAGGTGAGGAAGAGGAGGCCTACTTGAGGCTGCATACATGAGAACATGTCAGATGAAGAAAGGAGACGAGGAGCTGGGAAGATGAGCGATGGCTCAGCCAGTGTAGTTCCCGCCATGTAACTGTGGGGACCTGAGGCTTGCAGCTCAGCACCCACATAAAGCGGAATATGGTGTGCGCTTGTTATCTGAATGCCGGGGAGACAGAGACAGGAGGATCCCAGGGCCTTCTGGCCAGCCTGCTTAGCTGAAGTAAGATCTAGGTTGACTGGAAGACACTGGCAAAATAAAATAAAATAAAATAATAAAATGGACAGCAACCAAGGAAGACACCTTGTATCATCCCGCTGGCCTCCACATGCATGTCCATGCACGGGGCTGGCACACCTTCACACACATGCATATACACCGGCACACACTTATGTACCCATTGACAAATACACAGATTGATTAAAGATCCCTCCCTCCCTCCCTCCCTTCCTTTTTGGTAGTTGTTGTTTAAACAGGGTTTCTTTGTGTAGCCTTGACTGTCCTGGAACTCACTCTGTATAGGTTGACCTCAAACTCACAGAGATCCACCTGCCTCTGCCCAACACCCACCCCACCCCAGTGCCGGAATTAAAGTCATACTCCACCACTGCCTGGCCTTAGAGATTTTTTACTCCCCTCCCCTCCCTGTACTCTCTCTTTCCCTCTTTCTTTCTCTCTTTTGAGACAGGATTTCTCTGTGTAGCCTTGGCTGTCCTGGAACTCACTTTGTATCAGTTGGTCTCAAACTCTGAGATTTGCCTGCTTCTGCCTCCCCTGGTGCTGGGATTAAAGGCGTGCTCCACCACTATGTGACTTTAAAGATAGTTTTTAAAAGTGTGTCAAGAACCTTATCTTGACATTTCTTTATAAGAAAAATGGTTTTTCTTGTGTTGAACTCAGGGACAACTTTCTGGGGCCGCTCCACTGCTTTTGTGGACACTGTGCCCTTGTGTGCAGTTACTGCAGATTATGAACTGTTCCCTCCTCAACCTTACTTGCCATTTTCTTTGTTAAACGGTTGTTTCTACCTGGATACCAGAATGCCATCTGAACCCGCCAGGAGTTGCTTGAACCTGTATTTGTGCCTATATCCACTCCTTCTTCCTCCGGTGCCTCCCACTCCACCCCCACCAGCGACTCTGATTATCTCCCCTGCGTTTGCTTTCTATTTCCTGGACTTTGGATCTTCTATTATCCTGCCTGTTTAACTACTTTAAAAAAAGATTCAAATTAGTCTCCATTTCCCTGACTTTGGGAGTTTTGGCGGCCTGAGCTACAGGGAAAGTGTCGACGTCCAAGAGCCTGTGATGCTGGGGTGCTTTAGATTCTCAAACAAAGTTCCAAGCTTCCAGAGAAATGGTCAATATGGCCCAGTGAGTTTTCCTTCCCCAGAACTGCTGCCACGCACCTCCCCAGTGCACACCTCCCCCATACAGTCACGTATCTCTTAATGAGGGGTGTGCACAGAGAGATCCGGTTCAGCAGTTTTGCCGTGGTGTGGGTATCATAGCGTGCCCTCTCATAGACCTGCATGATGGCCGTCAGTGACTGCCGATGCTCCCCTGCAGTCAGGAGTTGGGGTGCACACACGAGACTTCTCCTGGCCCGAGATGACATGTTGTTTTTACAGTGAACTGTTTTATCAGCAGGGCAATCTGTGAAAGGCTTCTAAGAATGCTATGGTGGATGCACAGCCCGGCAGCATTGTTGCTGAGGATGAGCTGTGTCGTGCCCTCTGCAGCTGTTAATTTTACTGTCTACTTTAGTATGAGTGATAGTGCTGTGGGTTGTTTGTACCAGGATCACCATGGATGTGTGAGTGTTGCCCCATGATGTAACCGTACCACAGCTATGGGGCTGGTATGTGATAGAAACTTCCACATATGCTCCCTGCAGTCTTACGGGACCGTGGCCATTCTATATCTAGACTGTATTTGACAACATCATTGTATGGCATGTGACTGTACTTTATCACGTGTTCCTTTTAAACAAGGGTACCATCTGGCGTAACCACATCCCACCATCAAGGTCCCCCTGGTGCCTCCTAACCTGAGGTTGTGCCTATTCTGGCCGGTGGCCCATCACACGCTTTGCAGTGCAAGGGTTCATTCAGTTCCGTCACTTGGTGTGCTTCATCGCCCTGCCTCTTTGGCCTCCGTCAGCCTGAAATGACTGCTCTAGTCTGTCCATGACCTTTTTGGAGATTGCAGGCCAGGTACTTGGCAGAATGTTCTCCAGTTTGGGTGTGCGTGGTGTTCCCTCACAGTTAGAGCTGCGTGACTTTGGCAGGGGCTGTGTATCGTTGGCAGTAAGGTCCCAGGTGGTGCACAATATGACTCGCCTCCCTCCCCCATTGATGTTGTCCAGTTTGAATTACTTTTGGCTAAAGTAGAGGGTGCCAGGCCATGAAAGTGTTCCTTTCAGAATGACAAAGATGTTCAGGGAGATAGTTTTTGAGATCAACCGTCCTGTCCTTTTCGAAGCATTCAAATGTATTTGGCTACCAATTCGCATCAGTACGGACGCAAGTGTCCTGTTCTGTTCAGAGGGTGATATTCCACTACTATAATTACTTTGATGTTTCAGTTGTCTTGGGTTTGGGTAGTGGGAGTTTCAAATGACTCCTCTTTTGTTTTGGAAAAGTTATAGATTTATAATAAACTTTGCAGGGATAAGGAAAAGGCTTGGGATGTACCCGCGCTGTTCTGCAAGCGTGAGGACTTGAGTTCAAATCTCTTGCACCCATGTGGAAATCTGGCCTTGGAGGTAACCCCAACATCGGAGACTGAGTACAGGTGACTTGCTAGAAGATGAGCTTCTGGTTCAGTGAGAGACCCTGTCTAGGCAATAAGATGGAGAGGGAGATTCCTAGGAGCCCGCTCTGGCCTCCACAGCATGCCCATGGGTGTGCACACCCCCACATTCACAAGCTTGCACACTCACACACCATATCACCACCCCTCCAAAATCCCCCCAAAGTCAAAAGGAGCATGCGTACCTGAGTTTCCTAAAGACAAATGGAAAAACCGGCTAGAGTTGGTCCCCTGTGGCCAAGGCATAAAGTTGGAAATGGGTGATAATAAAATGCCAGGCTGAGGCCTTTAGTAGGCATGGCTAGATGATTAAGAGTTTATCAGCCAAATTAAGCAGTGGGTGTTTATTTTAAGGGAGTGACATGACCAGACATTTAGCTGCCAGAACCAAGTGACTCTGTTTTAGTTTTGCCTCCAAGGAATTTGCATGGTGAACATCCTGACCTTGTTCCTGCCCTGCTCCCAGTCTAAGGTTAGCGGGTCAGGGATGTGGCTCCAGGGGTGTGATGGGAGTGGACGTTACCTTGTCACAGAGACCCTTAAGATGCTGTGGTGTAGTAAATCTGTGTTTGCCGTGCTCTCTGCCAGCCAGAAGGAAAACACAGCCCCGTCGTCTCGTGCTCTCTGGGCAAGTCATTTACATCTAGGCCTCACTTAAAATAGGGCCCACTTTAAGCTCTAGATATAAAAATCCTGCCTCTGTGGCATGAGGACTAAACAAAACACTGTCCAAACAGTGCTTGGGCTGAAGTAAACAACCAACGGTTCCCGTTAGTCAACTGCTAAGACAATGCTGAAACTTTATAAGTTTCTTTAGGCCAAGTCAGCAACGTCCTCTTACCCCCAAACCCAGAATTCAGGGCTTGGGAGATGGCTCAATTGGTAAAATACTTGCTGTGCAGATGTGAAAACCTGTGCTCAATCCCAGCACCCCCCCTTTTTTTTTTTTAATATTTCTAAAGCCAGGCATGGTGGCATTTGATGATAATCCCTGCACTGGGGAAGTCCAGACAGGAAGACCCCTGAAGCTCATGGTTGGGCAGTGTAGCCCATCACTGAGCCCCAGGTTCTAGAGAGAGACTCTGCTTCAAATTAGAATCAGTTATGGGGCAGTGATTCAGTGGGGATGTGCTTGCTGCCAGGACTGATGGCGTGATCCCCATGACGGGAGAGAACCAGCTCCCACAGGTTGTCCTCTGACTTCTCCTCCCGTACTGTGGCACCCCCTCACACACTCACAAATAAATGAGCTGAATCAAATATGCTTAAAAAACAAAACGAACAGAAAACCAAGGTGGACATCTCTGGAGTAATGCACCTACTTATCTTAAAAATTTTGCTCAGTCTCTCCCTGTAAGACTTTCATTGTTTTCCTACCATCCTTTCTCAGCATCTAAGTGTCAGACTAGCAGATGCAGGGATTGCATTGATGAGGATGTTTATTTTTTAAGAGTTGCTGATTGCGAGCTGTGGAGATGATTCGGTGAATAAGTGCTTGTTGCAGAAGCATTAGGACCTGAGATTGGGTCCCCAGCGCGCAGGTGAAAAGCTAGTTGTGACGACATGAAGCTGTAATCCTAGCAGTGTACTGAGGCAGGAGGATCCCTATGACTTGCTGGTCCACCAGTCTCATCTGGCAGCCAAAGACTCCGCTACTCTGGAGGTAGCGCAGATACCCCCGCCAGAGTGTGCCCGGGAGAAGCAAGCTGACCACTAAACATCATCAGGTACCACCTGACCACTGAGTCAGCCACAGAAAAGGTAGAAGAAACAACACGTGTGTATTCATCATGGATGTCAAGGCCAAGAAGCACCGATTAAACAGGCTGTGAAGAAACTCTTAGGCATTGGTGCGGCTAAAGTCAACACCCTGAATAGGCCTTCATGGAGAGAAGAGGGCATATGTTTGGCTTTGTCCTGTTTATCATGCTCTGGATGTTGCCAGTGTAACTGGGATCGTCTGAACTGAGTCCAGGAGCTAATTCTAAAATACACATTTTTTGTTCACCATTAAACATAAAAAGAGGTGGAGGGGCTAGCGAGGCCGCCTAGCAGTTAGGACCGCTTTCTGCCTTTGCAGAAGGCCGGTTCCATTCTCAGCACCTACAAGGCAACTCACAGCTGTCTGTGACTTTAGTTGCAGGGAATCTGTCACCTTCTGTTCCCCTTGGGCTCCTACACATATGCAATACACATAAATTAATGCACACACACAGATACACACACACACACACACACACACACACACTAGTGTTTTGATATTTTATAGACCAGCTTACCCAGTATTATGTAAACATTTATGGGGTGAGAAGACACGAGTGGGAAAAGTTGAAGAAGCCTTGATTTCTTGATTGTAGTTTGTACTAGCCCGGCTTTAGATTGCTGCGACAGGGTACCTGAGAGAAATAGCTTCAAAGAGGAGAACTTGCTTTGGCTCACATTTCAGAGGTCTAAGCCTGGTTTTGCTTGGCCCCATTGCTTCTGGGCCCAGGGAGAGTCATTGGGGAAAAGCTTGATGAAGGAGGCTGCTGACCAAGAAGCAGAGAGACAGAGAAGGGACCAGGGAGAAGATTTACCTTCCAAAGTCCCCAGCAACCTCTCTCACAAGTAGCCCCCCTCCCGAGCACCACTAGCTACGGACAGCCGCACCATCTGGGAACCAGGCCTGCAACACCTGCATGATCCTTTGAAACAGTCTCACTTGAAGGTCTTATTCTTGGAAGTTGACGTTGTGATCCACAATTTAAACAAAAGTGCAAAGGACTTTGAATAGCCAGGGTAATTGTGAAGAGAAGGCTCGTAGACCAACACTACCAGATTTCAATAGTTATTCTAAATCTGTAATGACTTAATAGTGTGATATTAATTTAAAAAAAAAAAAAAGAACAGATGAAGAGCTCAGCAAAGCAGACTAGAACATCCAAGCATTCACCCACATGTACTGAAGCAGCCAGTGAGGCCAAGACTCACATTTTCCAGAAGAGGATCCCCAGGGAAGTGGGAAATTCTTCTGCACAAAGTTGGCCCCTACCTAACCCCACTCAGCAGTTCCTTAGAGGTGCATCATAACCCGAGGGCGAATGTTAGGAAATAGTGATCTCTTTATGACCTTCGGTAGGTAAAGATTTCCCAAATAGGACACAACACGTCCTCCAGAAGAGAAAACATGATAGCTGGAACTTGGATAAAATGAATGACTTCTCATCAGGAAGACATAATTTTAAAAAGGGTATATCATAGACTAGAAGAAAATCCTTCGTATTTGACAAAGGACTAGTAGGCAGAATTTTAAGTTGGACATGGGAGCTCACCCCTGTAATCTTAGCATTTGAGAAGTTGAGATAGAAGGAAGTGAGGGTTTGAGACCAACCTTAGTTACACAGTGAGGTAACCTGGGCTACACAGTAAGACTGTCTTGTTGTAGTTGATCAGAAGGTGGGGGTTCTCTGTTATGTAGTCTTGACTGTCTTGGAACCCACTATGTAGACCAGGCTGTCCTCTAACTCACAGAGATCCTCCTGGAGCCCTAGAATTAAAGGTGTGGGCCACCATGCCCTGCGTAGAGACACCATTAAAAGAAAGAAAAGGTGGTGGGGGGGAAACCACAGATACTTTTAAAGTTAGAAAGATTTATGGACTGATAAGATGGCTTTGCTGCCAAGCCTGATGACCCGCATTCACTTCCCAGACCCTCCATGGTGGAAGGAGGGAACTGACTCTCCCAAGTTGTCCTCTGACCTCTACACATTCACTTTAGTGCGTTCCCTCTCCTTCCCACAAAGTAAACAAATGTAAAAAAAAAAGTTAAATTAATAAGTTTAAAATTGGCCAGAAGGTTAGAAGAGATACTTCTGTTTGGGAAACACACATGGCCAGTGATTAAGTAAAAATCTGGGTTTGGGACTCGGTTACTCATGACGGGGAAACAGATGAAAACCACAGTTGACTACCTGTGTGCCTACCAGAATGGGTAAAAATAAAATGCCAGGTGACTCTCCCAAGTTGGCTCGGGTGTGACACTTGACAGCCATGATCTGCTAGTGAATGTGTCAAGTGCTTCAAAGGTCCCTGAAACTGGCAGATTCTACAAAGGACAAACACAGGCTAAATATAGTTCTTTCTTAAAGAAAGAAATACACGAGTCTGGCCAAGCTATAAAGTTACTTGTTTCACAGTCTGGTCCAAGGTCAAGGACCCATATATGGTGGTAGCTGGGCTGCAGTGGTCCACTGCAGCGCATCGGGTGGTGTGTCCTCCGTGTCTCTGTTGCTGTCTGACAAATCCACCCGTAGTCAATGGCTGGGGTTCCACCTTGATGACCTTATATAACCCCAGTCAACCTCCAGACACAATCAGATTAAGTTTCTGCCCTCTTAATACTTCAGTGGAAATTAAACTCCGGCAGAGCTTTAGAGGGACAAAACCTTCTTCAGACTGCTTTATTCTCATATATAGTTTACTCAGAAATTTTTTCCTAGTTTTATTTTCAAAAGCCCCAAACTGGAAGCAACAGTAATAAGGGGAATCTTTTCCCCCACCAAACCAAAGATTTATATATATTTAAGGTAGCATATTGTTAGCACAGGCTAGACAAATGTCCAATGGGACAGAAGCATGAGATTACACAATGATTTGTGTCTATCTGGAGGCCGTTGTCTCAGAGAGGTAGTGTTATGGTTTGCATCTGAAACGTCCCCACAGATTCATGTTTTAAACATCCGGTCCCCAGCTCATGGCGTAATTTTGGGAGGTTCTGGAAATTGGAAGTTGGGACTTGGCTTCGCTGGCAGAAATAGATCGTGATGGGCAGGACTCGATGTTTATGTCCAGCCCTTGGTTCCCGCTGCGATGCTATCTCTTGTTCTACCTCAGTGGGATTGACCTCAACCATACAGTCAATACTGTAGACTGAGCTGTCCCCAAGAGCCTTCCCCACCATGACTGAGGGGAACCCTCCAAAACCGTGAGCTCCAAAGCAAAGAGTTTCTCTCCTAAGTTTTTCCTGCTAACTTCTGCAGTGGCTCAGTGGTGGCCTGACAGCGGGTCATCCTGCTGGAAAGAAAATGAAATTTATTTCCAAGTGAGAGAAGCCAAATTCCTACTTCACACTGTGTTTAAACTGCAAGTGCATGCTTGAAAGCTCACTTTGGAAACTGAGGCTGGAGGATCAGGAGTTCAAGACTAGACTCAGCTCTGAGACCTCCCATCTCAAATACTAACCAAACAAAATAGTAAACAGACAAAAAACTGAAGTGTAGAAAGAAGAAAGCTATGGGAAAACAAGATCATTTTTATATTTTATAATTAGGAAGGATCCTCCTCAGCCTCCCTTCCCCCTTCCCCTCTTTTCCTCCCATCCTCCCCCTCCTTCTCCACCTCCTACTCCTGCTCTTTTCTTGTTTAAAGACAGGGTCTTATGTAACCCAGTGGCTTTGACTGAACTCACCATGTAGCCGAGGATGATCTAGAACTCCCAACCCTTCTGTCTCCACCTCCTGAGTGCTTGGATTGCAGGTGTGCACTTGCACACCCCCCTAGAAGAGATTTCCTAAGACACAGACTCCACAAGTTTCACCGGGGAAGGAGCCGCTTTGTTAAAATGAAAAGTCATTGAAAATCTCAACTAAACAGAGCAGCAGACCATGTACTAAGGGAATATATTTGTAAAGTTGTTAATGCCAAAGGACTAGTATTCACAGTGTTTTTAAAGCCACCTACAGGAGAAAAAAAAAACAAGCAGTAGAAATAAGTACAGGAGAAAGAAGTTCAGAAGGAGAAATGAATGTCAGGGAAGTGTAAGGAGGTGCCTTGACCAGCCAGGGCTGTGCAGAGAACAAGTAGAGTAGAATGCACATACATACCGGTGTGTAATAGAACATGTGAGTGTAAAGATTTGACTAATTCCTAAATGGGGAAGGACAGCTAAAACTAAGAGCCATTTGAGGGATTATTTGGAACCTAGGAAAGCTTCAGTAGAAGCTTCCTAAAATAAACACGTAAAGGAAGGTGGTCTAAATGAAATCACCAAATAACAGGGCAGACAGAGCCCCAACTGGCCATCTCTCCGCATCAAATGAAGCTTCCAGTACCAGGAATGGGTTACATCTGATCAAGTTCTTGTCTAAGAACTTGTTCCCATGGAACCCCCAAACAGCCCAGGCAGTTGCCAAGGCTAGGTGGTTCTCTGCAAATTGACAGTAAGGGCCTGTAGCTGAAGACAGTGCCTACATGACTCGCTGGGCACAGAGAGGTGGAGCTGGTGCTTGCCTAGTGCCTTCACCCTATGGACTGGTGTTCACAGTACCGGAAGGTATTCTGCATGCTACCAAAGGAGAAAGGTAAACTCCAGCCCAGCTACAAATCCTTCAGTCTGCAATGGTGACCTGCCTGTAAGATACATTGGTGCAATTGTGGTGCAAAGACTGTGGGAGTAACCAGCCAGCATCTGATAGGACTGACTTAAGGTGTACTCCATGAGATGGAACCATACTTAACACTGCTTGAGTAGCCAAGATCAGCGAAGGATCTAAGAGAAAACCAATATTGCTCTTCTGCTAAAGACACGCAACAGTAGTATGACTCCTAAGGACGTTCTGCTGCACCCATAGATCCCTGCCTTGCTCGGCCATCAGCAGAGAAGCTTCATCCTGCAGCAAGTGGGAACAAATCAGAGACCCACAGCCAGACAAAATGCAGAGAGTGACAGACCGTGGAACAGTCAGCCCTAAAAGGGATGTCTCCACCAAGTCCCTCCCCTCAGGGCTCTGGGAACGCTAAAGAGGAGGAGGCAGAAACAGTGTAGGAGCCAGAGGGGATGACACCGAGGAAGACTCCACAGGGATGGCACGCGTGAGCTCACGGGGACAGGCAGCATGCACCAAGGGAACCCCCATCCTTGACCCTGACACCATCTCCAGCAGAAGCCACCTGCTATCAGATGGAAAATTTATCTTTCCCAAGGAAGTTTCACTGGATCAACAAACTTCTCTTAAGGGCAGACCCCATGCCCGGCAGTAGATGCCAGCACAAAGCTAACTCCACGTCATCTCTGGAGCTTTTCTTTGTCTTCTAATGGTAAGTCAGGGCATTTTTTTAACCTGACAGGGCCTTTATATTATATATTATGCCTTCCAGTTTTATGCTTTTATGGGATGCCTGTGTGTGCAAACAGGCGTGTCCCTGCATCTACATGAGTTTCTTGTGCTTTTTTTCTTCAGTCCCTTTCCTTTTCTGGTTGTTTTGTTCTCTGATTTGTTTGGTTTTGTTTCATCTTATTATTATTATTTTTTATTATTCCTTAGGTGCCTGTTTGTTTTTTAAGGAGAGACAGAGAGGGTATGGATGACAATGTGAGGAGAAGTGGGGAGGAACTGGGAGGAATGGGGAGGAGGGGAAATGGTAGTAAGAATATAGTGTAATATATGGAAAAGATCTATTTTCAATAAAAGAAGAAATGATGAACAACAGCAAAAAAAAGATTTGAATTATTTAATTCGTGATTGTGAGCTGGCGTGTCCCAAGGCTGGGGACTTGGACAAGGTGAATGCTGTGGTCCTCAGCTGGAGTCTTCATCAGGAAGCTACAGGGTTGGCTGTTAACACTCACTACTTGAATGAGGTCCAGACACTGCCTGGAAGGGCTCCTTTTCTGAAGTCAGCCAGAGGTAGATGTATAAAATAATAGACTACAGTGCTCCCATCGAGGAGTGGAAGGAGGGAGAACATGAGCAAGGAAGTCAGGACCACGAGGGGTGCACCCAACCACTGAGACAGTGTGGCTGATCTATTGGGAGCTCACCAAGGCCAGATGGAATGAGACGGAAGAAGCATGGGATAAAACCGGACTCTCTGATCATGGCGAACAATGGGGGCTGATGAGAAGCCAAGGACAATGGCCCTGGGTTTTGATCCTACTTCAAGTTCTGGCTTTGTGGGAGCCTAGCCAGTTTGGATGTTCACTTTCCTAGACATGGACGAAGGGGGGAGCACCTTGGACTTTCCACAGGGCAGGGAACCCTGACTGCTCCTTGGACTGGAGAGGGAGGGGGAGAGGAGTGGGGGGAGGGGGAGAGGGTGGAAGGAGGGGGAGGGAAATGGGAGGCGGGGGAAAAAATAAAAAAAAATAATATTATTAAAGAAAGCCATAAACCCTCAAAAAAATAATAGACTACATGTATAAAATCATTCTTAGCAACACCAGGTTCATGTTTACCTGAATCACTGAGTGTTGCAGCTAAATTGATCTGAAAATTAGCAGTTGTGGTGCCCCCACCCTTATTAAGAGGATACAAATTAAGACCACAAAGAGGCACAGTTTTATATCCACAACTTGACAACACCTTAGTCTCAGATAACACAAGTGCTGCAAGAATGTGGCTCAGCTCAGCAGGACCTAGGTACCCTGGGACTAGGATGTCACTGTCACCCCATTCTTCCACACAAGTTTCAGTTCCTTCTGAAGTTAATCACTTGCAGCTGGCCATGGCAACGCAAGCCTGAACTCACAACACTTGGGAGGCAGAGGCAGGAGGATTGCTGCAGGCCACCAGCCCACCTAGTCTGTCTAGCAAGCCCCAGGTCAGCCAGGGCTGTACAGGGAGGCCCCGTGTCACCGTCGTGCAGACAGGCATGCGTGAGAGTTCTCCTGTAGGACCTCTAGTGTCTGAATGCCAGTAGATGTGTAGCATTTACAAGAATGTAATAGTTTATGAAAGTTAAAATAACATTAGCTGGAAACAGACCAGGCATTAGAAATGGAGTCCTGAGTTTGAGCGTCACTTGTAAAAGCCCATGATAGTACACAGTAACCTATTGTTGGGCCTGTCCTTCTGTTCAGAGAGACACCTATAGAAAGGGGCAGAGGGCTGTCTAGACTTGTTTTATAGATAATACTGGTATTTTCCAATTGCTCACAGTTTAAAGTGACACAGTTGCTCTCTTTGTTTTTACATTTATTTGTGTGTGTGTGTGTGTGCACGTGTGCATGTACGTGCCATGCTGTGCATGTAGAGTCAGAAGATAGCCTGAGAGGTTTGTTCTCCTCTTCCATCATCTGAGCCCTGAGATTGAGCTTAGGTTGTCAGGCTTCGCAGCAAGTGCTCTTACCTACTGAGCCCTCTCACAGGCCCCTTGCTCTTTTCTTTTAATCCAAATTAGTGGGATTTAAAAGTAGTGTACTTAGCCGGGCGTGGTAGCGCATGCCTTTAATGCCAGAGGCAGAGGCAGGTGGATCTCTGTGTGTTGAGGCCAGCATGATCTACAGTGTGAGTTCCAGGACAGCCAAAGATACACAGAGAAACCCTGTCTCAAAAAAAAAAAAATTGTAGTTTATTTATTTATCTTTTTAAATAGTGTGTTTTATTGTGGTATGTTTCAATCTGTGAAAGTCTTTCTTTAAAAAGTTATTACTCTGTGTGTGTATGTGTGTGTAGGCGTGTGTGCCATGATATGTATGTGGGGGTCAGAGGACAACTTTTGGGAGTGAGCTCTCCTTCCACACATATTGGTCCCACAAATCCATCTCAGGTCCTCGGGCTTGGTGGTGGGCATCTTTCTTACTCAGCCATCTGCCTGGTCCAGAAGCCTTTCTTGAAACAATTTGAAGCAGACAAGCAGAATTACACCTGCCAAGAGCTTAGGAAAGCTGTGCTGCGGGTTTGTGTCCTCCACATGGGAAGGAGTGCAGAGCAGCTGTGGCTGGTTGGTGTCTTAGGTAGGGTTTCTATTGCTGTGAAGACACCATGACCACAGCAACTTTTGTAAAGGAAAACATTTAGTTAGGTTGGCTCGCTTACAGTTCAGAGGTGTTATGGGATAATCTTTTTGTATACTGTGAAGATGAGTCTCTGCCAAGGCACTTTCTGAATGGTTTAATAAAGAGCTGAATGGCCAGTAGCTGGGCAGGAAAGGATAGGCGGTACTTCTGGGCAGAGATAGGAACTCTGGGAAGAAGAGAGGCAGAATTCGCTAGTGAGATGTGGAATAAGTTGGATGTACAGTATGGAGGAGAGTCATTGAGCTACATGGCAGAACATAGATTAATATAAATGATTTAATTTAAGTTTTTAGAGCTGACTGGGAACAAACCTAAGCTAAGGTTAAGCCTTCATAATTAATAAGAATCTCCATTTGGGAGCTGGCAGTCCAAAGAAAGACCCGTTACACAGAACTTCAGTCCATGAACATCACGGTGGGACATGGAGGTATGCAGGCAGATATGGTGCTGGAGAAGTAGCTGAGAGTCCTACATCTTGCAGGCAACAGGAAGTGGTCTGACTACTGGGCAGAGTATCCTGAGCATAGGAAACCACAAAGCCCACCCTCACAGTGACACACTTCCTCTAACAAGGCCGAACCCACTCCAACAAAGTCACACCTTCTAGTAGTACCACTCCCTAGGACATTATGGGGGCCAGTTATGTTCAGACTACCCTAGTTGGTGAGGGTGCCACTGTAGTCAAAGTTGTTTATCCTTGGCCGAAACTTGGGAAGCTTTCCTAAAGCTTCAGGGAATGTTAGTGAATCTGACCTGAACCACTAATGTCGATCGAAACTGCCAGGTTGACACACTCCTTTGCCATAAGGGATTTATTTGTAAATGGTGTTGCTGAGCAGAGTGCTTTCAAAGTGTGTATGAGATGGAAACTCATGCAGCCGGGTCAGCTCCTGGATGCCATCAGTTCAGCCCCTAAAGGTCTGTGTGGCAGAGCCTAGGGAAAAGCTGACAAATGCCTCCTAGGACTCTGTCACGTCTGAAATTTCTTCTTTGGTCTCCTTGCACAGAGGGAGGGATCGCGGGCAAAGAGAAAGGTCATTGGTTCTTTCTCTCCGGGAAGCTTCGGAGGACTTCCCAGGCACACCCTAGACACAGAAAGCTGTGGTTAGAGGCACAGATGTTGTGAAGATAAGATTTCTAAGTTGCAAAATGGGCCTTTGGTCCTGAAGATTTCCTCAGGTAACGCCCTGAGCTAAAGGGAAGGCAGGGCACACCATTTGTTTACAGACACTTGATAACGTGGTGAGTGCTATTGCTTTTTCTTTATCTAGCACTCAACAGCTGCTCACCAGCCAAATGGAAGATTAGAGTCTGTGCTACCAAAAGAATACACTTGATCCCTCCAATAAAGTCCTCTCTTTGAAGCGTTAAGCTAGTCCCTTGGCAAGGAGTGTGGTTGTGCATTGGAGAAGTTAGGATTTTCTTAGGACCACAGTCGAGGTTTTCCAAGTCTGAGAAAACACAGCATTTAAGATTAACCACATTGGCATCTGACCGGCTCTAGTCTGCTGACTGGTTCACAAAACTGCTGTGTGTTTTTAGGCATTTATAATAAACTTACTAATAAGTAGTATGAGATGCTAGCTTCACCTGTCTGTTTTGTGTGACCAATGATTGTTGTATTTTCACCCAATTTATGTTTTGTTTTGTTTTTCATGACAGGGTTTCTCTGTCTCTGTAGACCAGGCTGGCCTCGTACTCACAAAGATCCACCTTTCTCTGCCTCCCGAGTGCTGGGATTAAAGGTTTATGTTTTTATAATTTGGCCATTATACCTATACTCTTCTTTCCCTTTTGCACTGGATTCAAAACTTAAAATTTTTCTCTTTTAGATTTTTAAATTTTACGTAGATTGGTGTTTTGCCTTCATGTGTATATGTCTGGGCACCGTGTGTGCATAGTGCATAGAGGTCAGAAGAGGGGAGCTGAGCCCCTGAAACTGGAGCTCCTGATGGTTATGAGCTGCCATGAAGGTTCTGGGAACCAAGCCTGGGGAAGGAATCCTAAGCCATCTCCACAGCCCTAGGGAACCTTTCTAATGTGTGGCTATCCTCTTCTTTATCTTCCTTTTCTAAGTTGCTCTTAAGTATAAAAATTGTAATTGTGGTCATTTTTAACTATTAATGGTTACTTGATGATGTACTCCTTTGAAAATGTAAGGGCGTGTTTCCTGGAACCTCTCAGGACCACGCTCGGAGGTTGCTGAGCTCACTCACTCTACTTGAGTTGCTGCTGCTCAGGGTTTCTTGGCTTTTTTTTTTTTTTAATTTTTATTTTTTAGCATTCATATGTATGTGTATACATATTCATTGTGTGTGTGTGTCTGTCTGTCTGTCTGTCTGTCTGTCTGATGTCTGTCTGGAGGCCCAGAGTTGGTATCAGGTGTCTCCCTTGATCCCTCTCCACTCTACTTATTAAGACAGGGTCTCTCATTTCTTTGCTGAACCCAGAGTTTGCTCGTCTAGCCAGTTTGCCCCAGGGATCCCGCCTCTGCTTCCCGGGTGCTGGAATTAAAGTTGTCTGCCATCTACCCATCTTTTATGTGGGTTCTGGGGATCCAAACTCTGGCCCTCACAGTTGTCTAACTAGCACTTTATCCCTGGAATCATCCTTCTTCGCCCCCGGTTTTCTGATGTTTTGTATAAGGAAGTCTGGTACCTTCTACCCACTAAAAGCTAGACGAGCACTAATTATAACAGTCGCGGTGGTAAGAACTCACGGGATTCAACACTTCAGTGCTGACGCCTGTGTTTTCTTCACAGGTGTTTGTCCCCTCCAGTGGGTTGCGTGTCAGTCTCTAGCGTGGGGTCAAAGATCCTCACCAGTGATATCTTCAGTCCTTTGTATCTGTTAAGAATTGTGTGATTTGTGCCCACCCAGGAACACCACCCTGGTCAGAGTTACATGGTGAGATCCTGTCTCAAGAAAGAAAAAAAAAGATGCAGAAGTTTTTCAATGCCAGATGCTAATTCAAAACCTATTCACTTGGATATGTATTCAGATGCTTGCCTCATGCAAAGTGATGCGGGCAGAATATAAAAACGAAAAGTAATCTTATACCTTGTTTGCCGTGAGGAGCATGAGAAGCTGACGTCAGCTTTTACTGTTTGTGTTACATTGCTTTTATAAAACCATTTAATTTAAATTTAGTTTATAATTAAAAAAATCTACAACTTGCTTATCACAGTATATACCATATACATTTGGTTTTTTCTCTCTATGTTTGTTACAAACATTTACAGGTATATTTCCTGCCTGAACCGGAGCATGCGGAATAATTTAATATATATTTATTTCCACAAGAGAGGCATAGATCAGGACATGATGGCGATTGACTTATGAGGGCACATTCTGTGGGAAACTGTCAGGAAACACTTCCCCAGAGCACTGGAGGTGGGATTTCAGCGTGACCTTAGGCGACCTGTGCAGCTTCCGTGACTAGTTCAGTTCAGGCGTGCTAGATGCCAGTGCGCGTTTGAGCAGAGGTGCCAGTGAGGTGCAGGTTCACGCGGGCAGTGAGTGCGCAGTTTGAGCGTTAGATGGGTGTGTTGGAAGATAGCAGTGTGGAAGGGAGATGGCAGCATGCCTGAGACAGGGGAGTGGCAGTGTGACCGGGGAGGGTGGCAGTCAAGCCGGGTCAACTGCTAAGCACTAACCCAACTGATATCATTACTGACTTTTCATGGCTTTGTGTCTTTCAGGAGGTTCATGAGCTATTCCAGGACTACGAGCTAAAGTACTGCTATGTGGACAGGAATAAGCGAACAGGTGAGCGTTCCGTTCCAAGCACGCAATCTTGTTTTGATTTCGCATGAAGCTACTATAGAGCAGGAAAGCTTGCTGTCTTTTGCTTACCTGTCTTCTTCCGATGCTGGGAATTGAACTTAAGGCCTTTGCGGGTGATGGCAAGCATCCAGCCGCTGGGATCCATTCGTTGCCAGCTGTGGAGTTTCTAAGTGTGAAATACTATGGGTGTGACTCACTGGCTTCTTCCTGAGGGCAATATTAATGTCCCGAACTTTAACCAGTAAACAAATACAGTGTAACTGCAGGTTTGATTTTAACAATGAACATTGAATGGTATGTGTTCTTCGGAGCGTGCTGTGGGTGCTTCCATCTGATAATGTTACCGGGTTCTGCGAACACACACAGTGTGTAGCTTGACCTTCAGCTGGACAAATTAGGAAAACTTACTTAGTTTTTCTGAGTACTAGTTTCATGTTTTTGAGATCAGAGCTCTGTTCTTGTATGGGCAATGATCTATAAATATTTGTGAACATTTTTTCGATGATAAAATACAGTACAGTTGATGGTAAGACCACTGTATACACGTGTATTCTAATGCAAATCATTTATGTAGAACTGATAAATTTATTTATTACATATATTACAACTTGATGTGGAACACTTGCCTAGCTTGTGCAAGGAAATGGGCTTGGTCCCAGCATTTCCCCCCAAAGTGTACAGCTAAATGTGTATTGCCGAATGGAAAACACCCCCCGGCCCCTAAAACAAAACCAGCAGAAGACTCCCAGATACAGAGGAACCCCAGTTCCCAGCACCCTGACTGCATCTCCCCCTGGAGGGAAACACATAGAAATCTGTTCCCAGTCTGTGGAATGTGGCATGATCATCCCTAGATTGTTGGGGGTGCTCTTGGGCACGAGACACTCTTTTGTTCTCCCTCCTAGGGGTCTTGAGAGGACAGATGTGTCTTTTCATAAATAAAAGGATAGTGGACATAACGTGTGTTCCTTCAGGTGAAGATTTCAGAGCCAGCATGTGGCTCCATGCCCTCAGACTAGAGTACTTGGTTCAGTGTGATTGGGCTCACAGCCCCTTCCACTTCCCCTTTGGAAACCCCACATATGTAACTCCCAGTTGAATGTCTTATTCCCCAATTGGAATATGAACTCAGTGCTGACTAACAGTGCTCTTCCAGTGCCTAGTCTGTAACTAGGCATACTACTGAATAAATAAGAATGACTTGATTGCCCAGGGCAGGAGGGTAGAGTGAGAGCAGGGATTCAGTGGCTTGGCGCTTCTGGGTATTTGAATTTGGGTCTCATGAGTATTCTACCAGGAAAGACCCTGGAGATTGCTATCTTTCATTTGTGAGCAGAGGAAGATGTGGCAAAAGGAAAGTGCTCAGACAGGTGTGCAGATTCAGGCAAGAGTGCACTGACAGGTGTGTAGACTCATTGCACAGACAGGTGTGTAGACTCGGGCAAGCGTGCTCACACAGGTGTGTAGACTCGGGCAAGCGTGCTCACACAGGTGTGTAGACTCGGGCAAGCGTGCTCACACAGGTGTGTAGACTCGGGCAAGCGTGCTCACACAGGTGTGCAGAGTCGGGAAAGAGTGCGTAGGGAACATAGAGGATGGTCAGAGACTTCAAGTCCCGGCCCTCCAGCCTAAGCTCACAGTTTTATGGGCGAATAGAGAACATAGCCAGTATCTAACAAACCGGTGTTTGTGTGTTTTAGGGATAGGGTTATATGATGCTGTATGGCTGCCTGACTGGACTGGGGAGGCCTAGAGCTGTAAGGGGCGTGTCTGTGGGGGGAATATCTAGTTTAACTGAGGGAGCACATGACCAGGGGTCCTGGGCTGTACAAAAAGGAGTTAGCTGAGCGCCAGCTTTTGTCTGCTTCCTGACCGAATGCCGTGTAAGCAGCTGCCTCAGGTCCAGCCACCAGGACTTCCTCACCATGATGATCTATACCCCTAAACTGTGAGCCATGATAAATGTCCTTTCCTTAGGGTGCCTGCTGGCTGGTTTTATGTCTACTTGATCCACCTATAATCTTCTTAGAGGAGAGACCTTCTATTGAGAAAATGCCTCCATAAGATTGGACTGTAGGCAAACCTGTAGGGCATTTTCTTATTAGTGATTGATGGGGGTGGGCTCAGCCTGTTATGGGTGGTAGCACCCTACTCAGGTGGTCCTGGCTTCTATAGAAAAGCGGAGTGAGCAAGCCAGTAAGTGCTGAGGGAGCTACTTTTGCTCCACCAGCCAATAGCCTTTGAGATACCAGCCCACTGGGGTGTGGTTATCTTTCGCTTTAAAAAAGTGGCGGCAGCCCTCCGCGCTCTCTCTCTCTTGCTTCTGGTTCCGCTTGCTTTTCCTGGTCGTGCAGGAGGCTGTTGTCTAGGACGGTGATCTGTAAGTCTTTTCCCTTTAAATAACTTTTTTATTAATCATAATTCCAAACTGTTGTGGGATTGTTTTGTGACTTACTTCATTAAGTAAGCAACATCCCTCCATTGCCTCCGCATCAGCTCCTGCCTTCAGGTCCTTCCCTGTTTGAGTTCCTGTCCTGACTTCCTACAGTGATGGACTACGGTATGGAAGTGGAATCCAAATAAACCCTTTCCTCCCCATCTTTATTTTGGTCGTGGGGTTTCATCATAGCAATAGCAACCCTACCTGAAACAGAAATTGGATTATGAGAGGATCCTGGGATGTTGGGCTAGAAAAGCCATTGAGTGTTCAAAGCCTGGTGAGCTGTTCTGTGGGACTCTGGAAGATAAGGATGTTGAAAGCAGTGCAGAGGATGGAGCCCTGGCTTGCGATGTTCAAGGGGGAAGTTTAAAAATTACCTAAAGACTGTCAGGGTCGTGGCCTATTTGCTCCTTTGAATTAAGGTTCTGTGGCTCTGGAAGCTGGGGCAGAAGAATCAGTGGTAATGAACCAGAGACTAGAGAGACTAGCGTCATTGAAGTGAAACCTTTGCTTGGCTGAGACAATTGGTGCCTGTCGCCTGGGGCTGAGGAATTAGCTGTGATGAACAGAGACTTGCATCATTGAGGTGAAATCCTCTGTGAAGTGTTTACTGAGAGTCAACACACAAAACTTGTTTTCCAGAGGCGACCAAGGTTGTGCCTAGGGCTGGCAGCCAAACTTGGTAGTAGTGTAAGAGCCATCCAGGTGGTGCTGGTTTTGAAGGCATTAAGGGGTCGTGGACAGCAGCTGAGGCTCGGTGCTGTGAGAGGGCATTGGTGAAGGTGCGGCCTCATTAGAGTTGATGGCCCAGGACTGAACGGGTCATGCAGAGAAGTTGAAGCTTGGTACCACGAAGAGACCCCTGGAGAGGCTGAAAAGTGCAGCCCAGTTGCAGCAAGGAACCCCAGGGTTTTGGAGATGCTAATACCAGGGGACGGCCACCAAGAACAGCAGAGGTGAAATGGAGCCTGCCGGACCTTAGAACTCAAGCTGTGTGCCACGGGGCGGAGCCTCAGGGGGCAGAGCCGCAGAAGTAACAGAAGCCCTTGAAGGCGCCCAGAAGATCCCGAGTGAATCTTAGTGAACCAGTTATTCACACTGTTGGAGTTTGGCTTTGCTTTGTTCAGATTGTGACCGTGCCCTCGTTCTAACCTCCTGAAGTAAGAAAGCACTTTATTTTTTTATTTTTTTATTTATTTATTTATTTATTTATTTATTTATTTATTTATTTATTTATTTTTGGTTTTTCGAGACAGGGTTTCTCTGTGGTTTTTGGAGCCTGTCCTGGAACTAGCTCTTGTAGACCAGGCTGGTCTCGAACTCACAGAGATCCGCCTGCCTCTGCCTCCCAAGTGCTGGGATTAAAGGTGTGCGCCACCACCGCCCGGCTCCACTTAATTTACTTTTGATTTTACAGGAGGCCCTAGGGAGTTGAGAGACTTCAAATTTTTAAAGAGATTTTGGTGTGCAGAGACTTTGGATTTTGAGAGAGACTGGCTATTTAAGAAACAACTTCTAAAGTGAATTTGTAAGGCTGTGGGACTTTTTAAGCACATAAAATGTTTTATACTGTGATTTTTTTTTTTATCTGCTTTGTTTTTGTTTTTGGAGACAGGGTTTCTCTGTGTAGCCCTAGTTGTCCTGGAACTTGGTCTGTAGACCAGTCTGACCTCAAACGCCTGCCTCTGCCTCCTGAGTGCTGGGATTAGCGATGCTGTGATGTCTTTATTAATGTGTGATCTTGATGAACAGGAAAGGAAAGGCTGTGGCAATGATACGTTGGTGTGTCTAGTTGACAAGGGGTCAATTGTGCTGGATAGTTCGTCAATCTTACACAAACTAGAGCCATCGGAGAGGAGGAAACCTCAGTTGAGAAAATGCCTCCATAAGCTCAGGCTGTAGGCAAACCTGTAGAGCATTTTCTTAATGATTGATAGGGAATGGGTGTTGCCATCCCTGGGCCTGGTGGTCCTGGGTTCTGTAAGAAAACAGTCTGAGCAAGCCAGTGTAAGCCTTACCCTCCATGGTCTCTGTCAGCTCCTACCTCCAGGTTCCTGTCCTGTTTTAGTTCCTGCCCTGACTTCTTTCATGGTGTTTCATTGTAACTCTAGTAACCCTAAGACAGGTGCACCTGTCATGTCATTGTGCCAATAAGAAAAGTAACTAGTAAAAAAAACAACTCAAGCTTTTTAAAAAATTGTTTTGGAAACCAATAGTTAATTCTTCTAAGGGCTGTTTCTGCTCTCCCGTTGGAAGAGTTAGCTGTTGTGTTGTCCTTGGCATTTGGAGAGCTTGCCCAATGAAAAACGCGTTGCTTTAAATGTTAACATCACTCTGTGTGGTAAAATGCTAACACTCCAAGAGCTACCCCTGGGCATTAGGACCAACTGAAGGAGGACAGAATTGCCCCGCTGCGAGATTGCCTCCAGCCCCATGTCTTTGCTTTGAAGCACATACTACAGTGTTCTGTTTGAAGAGTCAAGTGTTTGTGGGACTCTTCCACAGTGCTCGTTAAGGAGGAGAAGACGAGGCAGTTCTAGAAAGCAGCTCCTTTATTTGTTCATTGCCCTGTGGTTTTTTAATTGGAGGCTTTCAGAATTTCTTGCAAAAGTTCTTAAAAATATTTATATCCGTTAGTGATGACAGATAAATTGATATAATTAAAATTTAATTTTAAAAAATGTAGGCTTTGAGAGCTCATTTGGAGGTCCTAGCAGGGGAGCTCAGCTGCTTGTATACCCTCGACCTGAGACCAGCCCTCCCCTATTAGGGGAAGGTTGTCCTCTTTGACCTAGTGCGCAGCTTCAGGAGGGACACCCTCCTAGCCAGCCAGATCAGCCGAATCAACCCTGGTCATCAGTGGGGCGACCACCTTCACACCCTCATTTTAACAAACCAGAACCTGTGTAGTTCATTGATTTGCAACTCACAGGTGTCATGCTTGTTTCTTTGTTGTTTGAGGCAAGGTCTTCCTGTTGAAACTATGTAGCCCAGGATTGCCCTGAATTTATGGTCCTCCTGTCTCTGTCTCACATGTGCTGAGATTCTAGGTGTGTGTCACCAGCCAGGCTATGTCCTGTCTTTTATTTCATACATTTTATTATTTGATGCTGAAATAGCTTAGGTAGCTTTTAAAATGGTTTTTATTGGGATTGTAGGTTAAAATATTTGCCCAAGATCAAAATCATGTTATCCTTTCATTTGATTTTATTTGTCAAAGTCATATATGAAGTTATATACACTCATGGGTGTTGTGGAGTATTTTAACTGGGCAAAGATGTGTTACAGTTGTTTATGCTGCGGAATATTTTAATTGTGTAAAGGTGTGTTACATTTGTTTCACAATGTAAGGATGTGTGTTTAATTATGTAAACATGTGTTGCATTATTTTCATCTTGCCTGCCTAAGGCACCTGATTGGGCTAATAAAGAGCTGAATGGCCAATAGCTAGGCAGAAAAAGGGTAGGCGGGGCTGGCAGGCAGAGTAAGTAGGGGAGGAGAAAGAGAGAAGAGAAGAGAATGAGGGGCCAGAAGCCATGCAACTGCCAGCCAGACACGAGAAGCAGTGAAAGTAAGATCTCCAGAAGGAAAGAAAAGTAAAAAGCCTCGAGATAAAGGGTAGATAAAGAGAAGCAGATTAATTTAAGTTAAAAGAGATAGCCAGAAATGAGTCTAAGATAGGCCGAACATCATAACTAATAAGTCTCTGAGTCATGATTTGGGAACTGGTTGGTGGCCTGAAAGAAAATCGTGTTACACATAGGTTCTTTGAAGCTAGCCAGTCTGATGTTTTATCATCTGTTTAAAAATGACACTGCGTGTGTGTGTGTGTGCGTATGTATATGTGTATGCGTGTGAGCTGAGGACAGCTGTGGCAGTTGGTTCTCTTCTGTCATTCGGGGGCTGGGAGTGAGCTCATTCCAAGCCGCTCACTGTCTTCATGATTTTAGTGCTCTGAGAAGGATGTGGGAAAACCTGGTTTCCTTCAGGCATTTTGGCATCTTTTACTGTACTTTCAGTTTTTCAGGTCCTTCCTATTAGCAATTTCTGGGGAAGAGGCCTCATTTTCAATTGAGGGATTTTATAAAGGCTTCATAAAACTTTGCATTGTTGTTGAGGGGTTAGAAAATACCCCATGCAAAATCTATCAGAGTATGGATCTAATGGTGGAATTCCTAGTAGAATTACTCAGTTTTTTATTTGAGCCATGAGATTAGTTGAGTTGAAGCTCAGCATTAAAAAAAAACAATGACCTTTTTTTTTTTAACAAAATAAATTAGAATTGAAAAAATCAGAGGTGGAGAGATGGCTCAGGGGTTAAGGACATTTTCTGAGCAATCATTAGGACCTGAATTTGAATCCCAGCACCTACATCACTAGCCAAGCATGGGCTCACAAGCTCCCATAACCGTCACCATAGCCCTGTGTGGGCTTGCTGAAAAACAGCAACAACAAGAACAAGAGCTCTGTCTGGGCTGAGGAATAGGCTCCACCTCAGAGGGATAAGGTGGCAGAGGACACTGGCGCCCCCCTCTGACGTCCGTGTGCACTCACGGGCCTGCCTCCCTATACATCTGCACATATATATGTGCAGCTACCCCCTGCACACACATTAGAAAAGCAGTTTCTAAACAACAGCAGCAAAATCAGCACTGAGGTCAGATTCGGTGGTGCACTGGGGAGGCGGGGACACAGGCAGCTGCATCTCTGGGTTTCAGCTCAGCTTGGTTTATACACTGAGTTCCGGGCCAGCAAGCGCTAGGTAGCGAAACTTAAAAGAAGTGTATTTTGTGATAATTTTGCTTCATGAAAAGGTATGTATTTTTTTATATACTGAGCCTGAGGCATAAAATGCCTGTCTTACTGTGGGTGACAGCAGGTGATGGATGAAAACACTGACCTCAAATCCTCTCAATTCCCTTTGTTATCTTGCAGCTTTTGTGACATTATTGAATGGGGAGCAGGCGCAGAGCGCGATTCAGAGGTTCCATCAGTTTTCCTTTCGAGGCCGAGAGCTGATAGTGCAGCTGCAGCCCACAGACGCGCTCCTGTGCATCACCAATCTGCCCATCTCCTTCACGCTGGAAGAGTTTGAAGAACTCGTCCGCGCGTACGGGAACATCGAGAGGTGTTTTTTGGTTTACAGCGAAGTTACCGGCCACTCCAAGGGCTATGGGTTTGTGGAGTACATGAAAAAGGACTTCGCTGCCAAGGCCAGACTGGAGCTGCTGGGCCGGCAGATGGGGGCCTCGGCACTCTTCGCACAGTGGATGGATGTTAACCTCTTGGCCTCAGAGCTCATCCATTCTAAGTGCCTTTGTATAGATAAACTGCCCAGTGACTACAGGGATTCCGAAGAGCTCTTGGAGCTTTTCTCTGGCATCCATAGGCCTGTGTTTTGCCAGGTATGTGTTGCTAAGACTTCATTTGAGGGATTTAAAAATAGCTGCATGCATCGCTCACCGATGTCTGTATATGTACACCTGTTTATCTGTTGTATCCATGCAATATCACAGGGGCGATTTTGATTCTTCTCTAGTCTGTAATGAGGACTCTAAAAACATGTTAAGTCATTCCTGTAGTGCGTGTACTATGGGATGGTTCACGAGCATGGCAAGGGGCTGGAGATTGAGACACATACACACAGATGGGGACACGGGTCATCCTTGAAACAAAAATGCCAACTTTATTGTGCTCCAGGGAAGCTTATATAGGGATGCTTAACTGATAGCCATGCCCCAGCTCTTGGGATTTTTCAGCTGTAAACCCACCAGAAACCATTCCCCTGCCATCAGGAACTCATGAGGGTCTCATGCTCAGAGCAGCTGCAGGCACAGGAAAACAAGCCGTTCACTCCGGCAGGCAAAGGGTTAAAGTCAGGGGTCAAAGGGTCTAAGGGTCTGCAGCCCCCAACACATTCCCTTTTGTTGATAGGCCAAGCTCTGTTGCTTTGGTTCATGGTGTCGTAGCAAATCCATTGCTTACTCATGCCCCTCTCTTTCCACCCAGTTGTCCAGCCATTTTTCCATTAAGCCATTTGCCTCTCCGACTCAGGTTGACCGTTTTCTCTGGGCCAGTGCTAGGCTGTGTCAGAAATGAAGAGAGTAGAACTCTGTCTCAGTGCTACATGGTTTTGTAGATGACTGACAGGTGAACTGGTACTTACACATCCTCCATGAAGAGTGACCTAAGGGAGGCTGGAAAACTTGGATAAAGTGTAAGGCAGGCCCTTCTTTCTGTCTGAATATGGGGTTGTGGTGTAGGTGAGGCATGAGGAGAAGATCCTGGCTGTGCTGGGGAGCGGTTCCGAGCACCTTATAACTCCCTGGAGCCCAGCACTGTGTGACGTCTCCCCAGCAACTTTCTGATGGCAGCCAGCCAGTTCTTCCTCTGTTCCCTGCATTTCCCCCTTTCTGCCCCTCCCTTCACTTCCATGTTTCCTGTCCCAACTCTCTTCCTTCCTCCCCTTTCTTCTTTTTCCTCACCCAACATTTGCCAAATTCGTATAGCGCAATGAAAATTTTAGAGTTGGCTGTGCACATGTGTGTGTGTTTAAATGAACAGATAACGCTGTATGCATTTGTCATGTCCAGCGTGATGCTCTGAAGTATGCACACATGGTGGGGAGCCTAAAGCCAGCCAACTGACCGTACATTACCCACAGTTACCATCTTCTGTGATGAGAAAGCTCAGCACCCACTCTCAGAGTTTTCCAGGAATGCGATGAATATAATGTATTGTGATGCAGCATATTTTATAATAGATCGCCTGTACTTATGCGTTACTATCTAACTCACATTTCATGCCTTGTACCCACAACTTCTCTACTGGTGATCCATTCTCCACCGGTGACTGCCAGTCTGTTCCCTCCTCTCTGAGATTGGTCCTTTTAGCTTCTGCACGTGAGTAGATTATGCAGCAGTATGCAAAGTTGAGACAAATGGCCCCATCTTGCTTTTCCTTACATTGTTGTTCCCCTGTTCCAGCAAAGCATTAAAGAAACCATCTAAGACTTGTAGAAAATGAGAGTATTTTGTGACAAACCTTTGACCCAGTCTGCTCAATTCTTGGAGAGGATTGCCTCGTGATATGCTGATATTGTTAAATACTGAGAGTCATATGGTGCTGTCGTCCTGAGTGTTATCCAGCCTGCGTGTGTCCTTAGTTCTCTGGAGGTAGACCTTTGGAGCAAATGTGGGGGACAGAGCCATCTGTCACACTGTGATACATGTGATACATCATCTGAACTGTGAACGCAGGAGTTGGCAGGAACCTTACAGGTCACCATGTTTAGCTGTATGGTGGTAGAATCTGTTTGCTAGTGTTTGTTGAGTGATCCTTAGCTTCTGCTAAAATGCTTCAGAATAACGGAATGATGGCTCAGAGTAACGGAAATGTCTTTAAATAGTTCTGGTATTGAACTGCCTGGCCCACTCTCACACTGCTGATGTGGTTTTAAAGAGATTTATTTTGGAAGCCTTCAGGTGCTGTGCTTTAGAAAAGATGAATGCTGGGCATCAGTGGTGCAGGCCTTTAATCCCAACACTTGGGAGGCAGAGGCAGGCGGATCTCTGAGTTCGAGGACAGCTTGGTCTACAGAGCTAGTTCTAGGACAGCCAAGGCTGTTACACAGAGAAACCCTTTCTCAGAAAACAAAACAAAAACAAAACCAAGTCATTCCACTGAAACAAGAGCGGCAGTAGTAGGCTTAAAGCTTCAGAAATCCACTCAGGCAACATTTGCATAGCTGCTTCTCCATGGATGCCAAGGTCAGGCTCCTCCTGTCTGCGGCAGTCAGCAGAGAATGGCGGGAGATGGACTCTTGCAGTCCGGAGACCAGAGGGACTGCTGGCTTTTACAGCTCTGATCTGAAGGTCTGGTTTGAATTAGAGGGGGACGTGAGCTCTCGGAGGAATATTTGGAAGAGGTGGGTGTTTTTCCTTTGCCTTCCACATTTGGAAAAGCTTCGTGAAGCAAAACACATTTTAGGGTAGTTTAGAGAAGTAAAGATCTTGAAGAGGGAAAAATGGAAAATTGGCCTGAGTGTAACAAGAAAGCAAAAGTTAAGTTTTAAAATAAGAAAAAAATACTATGAAGTATTATTTGTAATATTAGCATGTGATATAAAAAAACACATCATAGGGTTGTGTGTTTGTGGCTTCTCAAAGACACAAGCTTGATTTTGTCACGTCTGTCACGTTGGCGTGTAAGCGTATTTGTTAAGATCATTCATATGTGCTCGAGTCCTGGAACTGTGTGGTGACACACCCTTCTTCCCTGCATTCTCCACGGAAGGCTATAGAGCCAGGCCTTTACTGTCGCCCTGCGCACGCCTGCAAGTGGGCAGTAGCTGGTGAGCCCACCCTCAAGTGAAGGCTGTGTGCTGTGGATGGTGGATGCTAGGCATGCGTTTCCTAAATAAGATTTATTTTGTGTCCTTCACCAGAATCCTGGGATTCGCTTAGTATGTTGAAATAAAGTTGACTGTGGCTCCTCCAACCCATCTTCTTTTGATAACACCGTTTTTGATTTGTAGTCAAATAATCAGTGTCTCATATCCATGAATCTGATGACTTGTTTTAAAGAAAGTTTTAATGTAATTATTTATATTTCCTATTAATTACTAATTGTGTGTGTCTATTTCCTAATAAGTAGGAGACTGGTGACTATTAAATTAGAAAATGAAAGCATTGGGTTGAAATTCCTGTCTTCAGGGAACAACTGTGTCTAAGTAAGTTGGGGAAGAAATCTAGTATTGTCACCAGTACCGCCTGAGGGACTGGATGTTGACTTTGGAAACGATTACTGCAAACGAATGTTCATAAATCAATTTTAGAATCTCTTTTTAATGTGCTGTGTGGTGTCAGCTTGCACAGGATGAAGGCGGTCATGGTGGTAGCTTTGCAGTGGTTGAATATAGCACAGCGGAGCATGCCGAAGAGGTTCAGCAGGTGGCAGATGGCATTACCGTCAAGGGGAGCCCAGTCCAGCTATCCTTCTGTGCCCCGGGAGCACCGGGACGAAGCACTCTGGCAGCCCTCATAGCGGCTCAGCGCGTGGTGAGTGGCGTGCTGCCTCAACAGGCGACCGCTGTCTTAACCTCCCAAGTCTGTCTGCAGTTAGTGCTCATTCCCTGGGCTCTCATTGTTTCCCTTATTTTGGAGATAGTGCATGTTTTTGAAAAAGCTGGCCAAGTGGTGTCTGTAAAACTAAGCTGGAAGTTAAGAGAGAAGAAGAAATAGAGTTCATGAAAATGTATTCATCTTGAGTAATTTGTGTGTGGGGGGGAGGATATGTGTGTGCAGGTGTGCAGAGTCTATGTGTGGGTGTGTAAGTCCAAGGCTGATGTCAGGTTTTTCTCTTGATGGCTCTCCCCTTTATTGCGGCAAAGGCACTCACTGAATCCAGAATATTCCCGTTGCACCCGTTCCAGCCAGCCTGGCTAGCCAGCTTGTCCTGGGGCTCCCTGTCTGGTTCCCAAGTGCTGGGATGACATTTGCCCAGCTTTTGTATGTGTTCTAGGGACCCAGACTTCAGTCTTTACAGTACAGGTGCCTTATCTCCCAAGTCTTCCCTCCAGCCTCTATCTGGACTAGTTTTTAAAGGAATTTCATTCATCCAGCAAGTGGTTGAGTTACTCTCTGCTGTAAGTTTTGAGTGCCAAACTTATTTTTTCCAGAAGTTGTCATAAGTGCCACCATGATGTGTGGTGCCCACAGTGTAGTACCCACAGTATAGTACCCTCAGTCTGAGCTGCAAAAGATGTCTGTCTCTTTATTGCTTCGTGGCACCAAACATTCACCCCTTTCCTATGACTTTCTCTCGCCTGAGAGTCCCTTAGATGTGTCCTGTGCCTTCAGAGTTTTCATCTCAGCCCAGCATGGATTTTGATGGTTTAGTGAAGGAAGGGATACTCCTTTGAAAAGAGTCGGGACAAACTTCATGATGAAGATGACATTTGAGTGTGACATTAAGGAATGGGTGAGGTAATGGCATGTGTTGATGGGGGTGGAGGATAGGATTGCCAAATAAATACAGATTTTGCATGAGACATACTCCTATTAAAAATTATTCATATTCTGAACTCCAAGTTTCGCTGAACATCCTGTGTTCTTCATTAAATCTGGTGACCCTAAGGAGGCGGGCTGAGCAATTGTCAGAGCTGGATTAGCTGTTCGGAGAGGGGTAAATGTTCAGGTTGAACCGCCGATGTAGAGAGGCGCATTGATGCTGAAGAGTATGGCATAGACAAAGGACTCAGATTGAATTCAGCACCGGAGAACTCGTAGATAAATAAATGAGGAAGTGACAGGTGCCAGTCAGGCCATGGGAAAGTCAGCCCTGGGTAGATTAGAGATCAGCAGAGAGAGAAAAGCAGAGGAGGAGGTGGGGCTGGGTGGGAAGGCGTCTGTTGTTCCTCTCACCCCCACACCCCTACTGCACCTCCTGTTTAGTGAGTTCACTCCTGGCCCTGGATCTGTTCTGTCTCCAGGGTGAGTTAGCATCCTTGGGTTTTCACTCCCAAAGCCACTGCTTTAGCCTTTTGTTCACTATCAGTTCCCTTTCCTCTGCTTAACTTGTGTCTTTGCTCAGTTGGAATTGCCAAGCTTACAATTCTGAACTGGTCCAGCCACTGATTTCTGAAGCCAGGACACTGTCATCGTGGATATGAAATGGGCAGCTGGGTGGCTTGGTGCCCCTGCAAATGAGAGGCTTCTCTGACCCCCACAAGTCTTCAGCTTGTCCTTTTATCTGTTGTTTCCTGATTCCTCCTGCAGGTATCTAAAACAGGTGGGCAGTGGTGGCACACGCCTTTAATCCCTGCATTTGGGAGGCAGAGGCAGATGAAACGATCTCTGTGAGTTCGAGGACAGCCAGGGCTACACAGAGAAACCCTGTCTCATAAAGCAGAGTAACAATAGCAACAATAAAAAACAAAACAAACAAAATGGGAAAAACCAACCTGTACTTGTGCCTTGTGCTTGCTTTTGTCATTCTTTCTGCCAGATGACCATGGTTGATGAGGTGTTAGATCCAGTCATCCATCCTCCCCATCACAGCTTGCCTCCTCATGGTAACATGTGCCCACGATGTACATGGTCAGCGATGTAAAGTCGACCCTTTCCCTGTTCGTAGGAACGGCCATACCTCTTGCTGACAGTGTCCCCAGCTGGGTGCTCTTGATCCTCTCTTTTCTACCTGACTTTACTTGTTCCACAAATGTCTGTCCTTTTCTTAGGCAAAGCCTTAGACAGCTGCCATTACAGCTACTGTTTAACAGGGCCATTGTCTCCAGTTCCTAATGTTCCATCTCCTCTCAGCCTAATGCAGAAGTGTCCATCTCCTTCAAGTAAGCTGCTCTTATGAAGGATTTCTCTCTGTGTTTACGGGTTCATGTGTGTCCATGTGTGAGCACGCATGTGGAGGTCAAAGGTTGACAGGTTGACAGCAGGCATCTTCCTCAGTCACTCTGCACTCTGTCTTTTGAGCAGGGTCTCACTGGACCTGGGCCTTGCCCATTGAGCTAGACTGCTTGGCCAGCAAGCCCCATGGCGTCCTGTCTTCTTCCCAGGAATGGGATTACAGGTGTATGCCATTGTGCCTGCCTTTTCTTGGTCCTCACACTTAACATGACAGACACTTGACCGCCGAAACCATTTTGCCAGCCCCAGCAGGGGCTTCTTATATCCATATCTGCTAAGTACTCTAATGTTTGGTGGTGAGATCCCTGCAACATTTAAAACTTTTCTTCTGCCATGAACCCTGGCACATTCTTTTGTCTCATCTCTTCTTGCACAGCTTGATTCTGCCCCTGAAGGTGGGCATCAGAGGGTTATGTGTTCATTTTCCTCACTTTCTTCTCTCATAGACTCCAGTTACTACTTTATTAATGGTAAATCTTATGCGTATGTTGGTGGGTCAGTAAATCTGTATTTCGGGTGATTGACAAGAATTGAGATGGTGACTTCCCGCCACATCACATCAGTCGCTCAGTTTCAGCGTTTCTGAGGAAGATTGCCTTTCTGTTAGGTTCACTCTTCAGTGTTCTGTAATAACTGGATATGGAATAAAGCAATCCGTGAACCCAGTTGTTCGCCACTGGCCTCCATCAGCAAGTCCCCAAATACAGCTGTGCCTTCTCACCTGTGCGATCACAGTGATGTCCCCCACGATCCCCAGGCCATTTGTCATGTCTTTCTAATCCATGGGGCACAAGCGTGAGCCCTTTCCCCTTAACCTAGATTGTATCGCTCTCCTTTTTGTCCTAATGGTGCACACTGGACGTGTATCTCAGTGTGACATGTGAGACCCTATGGGCGGGCAAGAGGAATAGTGAGAAAGCTTTTTTTTTCTTTAAATCTTAAAAGTCACTTTTTATGGATAATGGTTTATCTTTTACCAAGTTTCTGGATTTCAATAAAAAAGAACAAGCAGGCACTAAAAATTTTTAAAGTATTTCTGTGACAATTAAAATAAACATGTGACTTATACTCAAGTTGACTGATATTTGCCTTATTTCGCTTTCATGATAAATACCACAACCAAAAGCAGACTTGGGGAGGGAAGGGTTTCTTTGGCTTACTGCTCACATCCATCACCAAGGGACATCAGGGTGGGAACTCACGGCAGGAACCTGGAGGCAGGAACTGTGCGTATTCTGCTTACTGGCTTGCCCTGCATGGCTTGCTCAGCCTGCTTTCTTAGACACGCAGGCCCACCTGCCCGGCCTCCCACTTAAATCGCTAATCAAGAAAATGCCCTCCAGCCTTGCCCACGGGCTAGAAGATGGAGGTGTTCCTCTTCAGAAGGTTCCAGATTGTGTCAAGCTAACAGAAAACCAACACAGATGGGAATCACACTGCTGATTTGTTTGGTGGAAGCCGTCCTTTTAGTCAGCAGTTTCAGTGTTAGAAAGTTAATTGGTTTCATTATGACATTTTCTTACGCGTGTCATTGTATTTTGCTCACCTTCCACATCTGTTCATGTCCCTCATCATGGGTCCCCCCTCTTCTCTTTTCTCTTTCTTTCTTTCTTTCTTTCTTTCTTTCTTTCTTTCTTTCTTTCTTTCATTCATTCATTCATTCATTCGTGTTTAAATCTGGATTCTCCATATGAAAGAAAACATGCAGTGTTTTTTCTTTGCCTTTCTCCTCCCATGGTCCTCTTCTGTGCTCATCTCAGTTTTCTCTAGCCCTAGTTGATCACAGCTTTTTCCAGAGGCATTATTTAATTTGATTTAATAATATTTTTCTTTGACACACTTTTGGATATGTCCCCAGAAGTGGCAGGCACCTAATGTTTTAAAAACATGATCGGTAATTAATTTTGGAATTAAGACACCGACCTCACTGTCATTGGATGGTTTCAGCATCTTCTCGCTCCCTCTCTGCATCAGCTTGTATAATGCAAGGCTGAGTGCTCTGTGAAGCCGGGTATCTGTGAAGCCGGGTTGGCCGCTTCTCAAGCCTCTTCCAGAGGGAGTCATTGATTACCTCTGAGCTCCAACTGTGGATATTCTTCCTCTTTTTTCTCTGCTACCTTTGACTGTGTTACCCAAGGTGGTCCTTTCCATCCATGTTTTCCACATTTAATGTGTACAGACGTAGACGCTCTTAGCATTTTAATATGTCAGATACTTGCCTCCTTTTCCTTCTGTGTAATTTGCATTTTCTGTTTTGTCTTCATCAGTCTTAGGAAAGAGTGTTCTAGTTTGTCCTTTCAAAGTACTAACTTTTGATTTTTTTTCACTGTTTCTAAATTTCCCTCATTTTCTTATTTCTGCCTTCATCTTAATAATTTGCTTATTTCTGCTTAGCATTTACTTGGCCCCCTCTTTGTTGATAGTGGGGGTGGTGAGATTAGTATTTCCCCATCTTTATTGATCACTTATAAGTCACTGCTTAACTCTCCTGGATTTTGTTTTTGTTTTCTTGTTTGTATTTTGTGCTGGGAATTGAGCTCAGGGTATTATATGATAAATAGGTACACTGTGGCTGAGTTACATTCCAAGCCCCTAGTTTATTACTTATTTTATGGTAAGTACATTTGTAGGCTGGTATGGTAGTGTAGTGAGCCCAGCATTGGGGAGGCTAAAGCAGGAGAATTGCCACAAGTGTAAGGCCAGCCTGGGCTACATAGCAAATTTCAGACAAGCCGGAGCTATGTGAGAAGACTGTCTCAAGAAACATAATGAATAAATAAATAATAAAGATAAATACATTTACAGGTTTCCTTCCAACAAATACTATATTCATATGACTTAAATCTTGATGTATGGATGTTTCAATTTTTGGTGATTTCTTTATATAAGGATTATTTTACTTTATGCATAGGAAGACTTTGATTTCATGTGTGTATGTGGTCCATGAGCATGACTGGTCCCCATGGAGACTGGAAGGAGGGAGTCAGATTCCCTGGAACTGGACTTCTCTAGCCTCCTATTTGTTTGGCTTTTATTTTGTATACAAAGAAACTATTTTTTTTTTTAGAGTCAGGAGGGCATCCAGTGGGTACTGTGATCCGCCCCAAGTTTATTACTCAAAGTTCATATGTACCCCCAAACAAAAGGGGAAGGCAAAAGACTTCCATGATACAAAGAGCAAGCAAGCATAATTAGCTCCTTTCATCACACACACACACACACACACACACACACACACACACACACACACACACAAAACATCAAGTAATAACCCACACCCTAGGTCAAAACAAGTTTTTGTCTAGGCAAGACATTCTGTAACCTCACTTTAGGTCAAGCATGCTGTCCTATAACCTTGAAGGAGCATTAATAGATCTGAACTCTCTGACCTTCAGTCAAGGTGGAACAGATTTCCTTCTGTGGACTCCCACAGGTGTGAACTGCCTGGGTTACAGGTTGAGGAGGGAGCCGGAAAGAATATTAGGGCTGGGAGATAACAAAGAAACTATTTAATTGTGACATATGTATATGTATATATCATTAACCATTGTTCTCATTTCTCCTCATGAGCCCTCTTCCTTTATATTGGCTCTGCTTCCTTTCCCAATAGTTAACTCTTCTGGGGTGTGTGTATGTCTGTCTGTTCGTCTGTGTGTCCATATATTCCATTATTATCCTCTCCTGTTTCCTTCCCCACTCTTTAGAACTTCATCCCCCTCCCCCTTTGACTGTCATGTCATATATAGTTTTAATGTATGCATACATATTTCAACCTCAGTTCTGAGAGAAAGTGTGCAGTATTTGTCTAAATCTGGCTTATTTCACTTACCCAAGTCAGGTCGATCTGTTTTCCTGAAAATGTCATAAATTCCTCATCTTTACAACTTAGTGAAGTTGCCTTATGTACACGTACCGCGTTCTCTGTATCCATCGTCTGTTGGGTATCGTGGTTTGTGTCGTAACTTAGCTATTGTGGCTAGAAGAGCCGCGTGGATGTGCGGCTTTCTCTGTGGTGTGTCGACCTGGAGTCCCTCAGGCATACTCCCAGAAGTGGAGCTGGGCATATGCTGCTTCTATTTTTAGGGTTTTGAGGAGCCTCTGTATATACAGATGTCCAGTGTGGCTTCCTCAGCTCACCCCGTCCCAGCAGGGAACAAGAAAGGGTTCTCTTCTTGTACATCCTCACCAGCAATGACACAAGTCTAAATCAATTCTAATTTACACGCGATGGCTAAAGATACTAACACTGAAGTTCATTGGCCATTTTTATTTTTTCTTATGCTTTCTATTCAAATCAGTTAGCCCATTTAGTGACTGGATAGTTTGAGTGAGTGTTTTAGGGTGTGTGTGTGTGTGTGTGTGTGTGAAGTTTTTGTAGTTCTTTATAGACTCTAGAGATCACTTGTTTAATGTGTTGTAGAAACATCTCCCCGTTCTGTGGAATGTCCCGTCATGCTGCTGGTTATTTCCTTAGTCATGCAAAAGCCTTTGAACTCTGCGATCTCGCTTGTCTATTCTGGGAGTTTTTTCCTGTAACTTCCTTTCCAGAAACTTCTTCCCTGTGCCTCTGTTGTAGCTTCTCTGTCCCCTGACAGTTTCCAAGTTTCAGGTCTCAACATTAAGGTTCTTAGTCCATTTTGAGTTGGTTTTTGTGTTAAGTGAGAGAGTGGACGCGACACCCTGGTTTCCTTATTTCAGAGGAAATGCTGCTGGAGGTTTTTCCGTATTTAGTGTAATGACTCCAGGTTTGCCACGTAGCCCTTATGTCGTGGCACATTCTTCCTGTCCCTGTTTCTTCAGGATTTTATCACTGGGTTGAGGACATGTGACGGAGGCCTTCTCTGTATCAGTTGAATAATGATGTGATTTCTGTCCTTAGGCATGTTTGTATGTGCTGTTTGTGGATTTGCATATGTTGAGCCATCCTTGCATCCTGGAGGGAAGCCAGCTTGGTCATGGTGTATGATATTCTGCACGGGTTCTTGAATTTGGACTACAGATTTTTTTTTTTTTTGAGAATTTTTAATTCCTGTGTTCTTTAGGGAAATGAGTCTGGAACTTTTGTTTTTGTTGTTTCTCCTTTTCTTGGTTTTGGTATCCGGATAATGCTGGCTTCATAGGAGAGGTTGGCAGTTTCCTTTCTTGTCTGTTTTATGGGACAGTTTGAGGATCACCTGTGTTAGCTGGCATAGTGGACTTGAGTGGTCAGTCAATCCAGTTCTGGGCTTTTTCTGTTAGGAAACGTTATATTACTACTTCAACCTTGCTGTTTTCTTATCTGTCTCTGTTGCTTATACCCTATTGATTTTCTGTTGCTAGGTAATAGGTGTCTAGGAATTTATACTTTTTCTTATATTTACCAGGCTTTTAAACATAAAATTTAAAAATATTCCAAAACAGTGGTGGTGCCCACCTTTAATCCCAGGTCCTGGGAGGCAGAGGTGGATGAGTCTCTGAGTTCAAAGTCAGCATGGTCTACAGAACAAGTTCTAGGACAGCCAGGGCCCCCCCCCACACACACACAGAGAGAGAGAGAGAGAGAGAGAGAGAGAGAGAGAGATTCCTTAGTGATCCTCTGTATTCCATTAAAATTGTCATTTTAATTTCCAAATTTTTACCTTTGATTCTATTAACTGGGCCTTTCCCTCATTCTTTTAGTTCGACTTGGCGCTTGTCAGCCATGTTTACTTTTTCTGAAGACTCTGCTCCTTGCTCCTGTTGTTCCTGTAGCTTTTCATCAGTGAAGTTCATTCACTACTCCTGCCCTGATCGTTATTCCTGTGATCTACTGCTTTGGGGTTTGCCTTGTTCTGTTTTTCCTTAGACCTCAAGGTACATAATCCTGTCATCTGACTGAGGCACAGACTCCTCCTGTCTAATCCGCCTGTCTAATCCGGTCTGCTCTTTTTCAGTGTAAGGACTTCTAGCTATAAACTCTCCTAGCTGTAGCCCAGAGGCTCTGGGAAGTTAAGTTCTTATTTTCATTATTTTTCTAGAAGCTTATAAATTTCCTTCCTGATTTTTTTTTACCAAGTATTACTGTAGCATCTGTGTCGTCTCTTACTATTGATTTCTAGCTTTATTTTACTAGCATATAAAATGCAAGAAATTGTTTCAGTTCCTTTGTATCTGTTGAAGATGGCTTTGTGGACCAGAGTGTGGTCAGTTTTAGGAAACACTTCGTGGACTGCGGAGAAGAGAGCCGCTTTAGCTGCTGAATCGGCCGATCTGTAGATCTGCTAAGTCCATTCGGTCTGTGATAAAGTTTAACTCTGAGGTTTCTCCCTACACTTTTCAGTTCGAATGAGCTAGCTAAAGATGAGAATGGGGTACAGAAATCCCACGCTGTTACTGCATGAGAGAAATTGGGAGCTCCAGTGTCCGATGCACATGTATTTGCAATTGTCTCCATGAATTGCTGTTATTAGTATGCAGTGGCCTTCTTTATCTGTTCTTATTTTGGTTTTCAGTCATTTTTATCAGGCATCACAGTAACTATGATAGCTTATCTTCCATTTTTTTTTTGTTTTTGTTGTTGTTTGTTTTTTGCTGGAACTTACTTCGTAGACCAGGCTGGCCCTAGACTCACTGGGATTCGCATGTCTCTGCGTCCGTCCCGAGTGCTGAGATTAAAGGCATGTGCCACCGCTGCCCAGCCTATCTTCCGCTTCTTTTTTTTCAGCTTTTGGCTCTTAGTCTGTTGGTGTCTTTGCCAGGGAGGTGAATTTCTTGGTGACAACAGCTCCTTGGCTCTTGTTCTGCAGTAGTCAGCTAATCTTCCTGTCTTTGAGGTGAGGTGAGGCTGTTTACATCCAGGGTCATTGTTGAGAGATGTAGTTGTGTTGGCTGGGTTATTCTGTTTCTCCCTCTCAGAGTACAGTTTGCTTGTTTGCGTATGCTGGGCAGAGACATCCTTTTCTCACGGTTCATCTTTTCTTGTGAAACTTATACACTCCTGAGCTCTTGTGATTGAGCCTTTTTTCCTCTTCTGTGTGTAGAATCCCTTTAAGTACCCTCTGCAGTGCTATCTTGATGGTCACAAACTGTCATAGTTTGTGCTGGTCTTGGATTGTCCTTACTTTGTCACTTTTTAAAAGATGGCATTGCTGCTTGTTGCAATCTTGGTCGACAGTTCTGGGTGTTCAGGACATGAACTAGACTGTTCACCCTTTCCTGCCAGACTCCTGCTCTTCACAGCTGTTCTCTGGGGAACTACGGCAGGTCCCTTATGTAGACTGTTCCCAGGCCCCAAGGGTAATTCAGTTTTAAGTAGTAAATTCACTCTCAGGGTGGCACTTGGCCTTAACCCCCCTAGCTGGGGGAGCTCCTCTGTGTTCTCATTTGAAAAGTTGCTGTCTCAGCCCTACAGGCAGTTGGAATTTGTGGCATGGGGGCATCATGGGCCTGTCCCATGGGTAGGACTGCCAGTGTCTCTTCACTCAGGCCTCCCGTCCAACCTGTAGGATGAGGCTTCTGTTTTGCCTCTGCCCACCAGGAGCCACCGGGCTGACGTACTGAGCTTGGCTTGCTGTCTTTCTGTTTTGCTTTTCCCTGTGTTTCTCCGCGCTCCTCCGATGCCCTATCTTCCCTGCATCTTGCATTCTCTTTCTCTTTGGATAGAGTCTGTTTTTCCTGTCCTGACATTTCTTCTCTATTACTCCCACGGTCAGCTTCCAGCCTGCTATATTGCAACAGATTTTCAAAACTTACTTTTCTGTTGGTTTCTAATAGTTTTATGGTTGGAAAACTTAACCTGTGCGTCTAGTCTGGAGGAAGAGCAACGTTGTGAGCTTTGTGTCTTATGTGGCCCATTTCTCTGAGTGCGCCGTATGCGCTTGGAAATGGCCTTGGACCGTGCTTGAGGGTTATAGAGTCATATGCACACACGAACACACGTGTGTAGGAATATAGTTTGATCTTACTTTTAGTCATCTTTCTTCATCTTCGCTTTTTTCTTTCTTCATCGTCTTCATCTGTGAGTGTCATAGAGCAGAAGATTTTCTCTATTATAGTCAGTTTTTCTATTTCTGCTTATTCTGTAGCTGTTGCTCCAGACTTCAGCGCATTCTTAGATGGGTGTCTGTTGATAGTTGCCCTGATTTATCAGTCTTTGTGTCTCCGAAAGGATTCTTTTCTGGTGCTACCTGGCTCCTTCAGCTTCCTTTGCTCTGTATTTGCTGCCCCTTCATCTGTCTTTCTGTGTGTGTTATTTTAAAACATCACGTATGACTGTCCATGTCTCTTTATTGGCGCATTTTAAACACCTTTTAGTGTATGTATTGCTTTTCATCCAGTTGGCGTTTTGGCAGTCTGTTCCCTTACACTTTCTTTTAACGAAATGTTTTCATCTTTTTCCATATTTCTAACTGTTGGATAGATGTGGACTCGCTAGCTATGCATCTTATCTTTCAATTCATTTCTTTCCTGTTTTGTTTTTGTTTGTTTTGCGAGACAAGGTGTCACTATGTAGCTAGCCCTGGCTGTCTGGAAACTCATTTTGTAGTCCAGGCTGGCCACAAACTCAGAGATTCTCCTGCCTCTGCCTCCCAATTGCTGGGATTAAAGGCGTGTGTCACTACTGTCCGGCAATGTTTTTCATTTTTAGAAATTGTGTGTGTAGGTGTTTTGCCTGTTGTCTGTGAACCACATGTGGCAGTGCTTGAGGACGCCAGAAGAGGGGGCATCGGGTCCTCTGGAAATAGAGTTCAGACCGTGCGGGCTGCCATGTGGGTGCCAGGGCTCCTACCCAGGTTCTCTGCTCTTCCGATAGTCACCTCTCAGCCCCTTATATTTTAAGAGTGAGCTCAGGTGCTGAAGGGGCAAGCACACATTTGCACCACAGTGTGCAGTGGAGATCAGAGGCCAACTTTTTCCAGTCCTTTCTCCTTCCTCCTTGCTTTGAGGGAGTCGCCTTTATTTCTGCCATCGTGCGGTGTGCTCCAAGCTAGGTGGCCTGTGCATTTGGCCGATTCTCCTGTCTCTGCCTCCCGTCTACTCTGGGCTTGGCCTTACAGACGCATGTGTCTGCATTTAGCTTTCTATGTGGCGTCTGGGTTTGAACTCAGGTCTTCAAGGTTTTGTGGCAAGTGCTTTCCCTGGGTGAGCCAGCCTCCCAGGCTGCATTTCCTACTGGGTGGGGGGGGGGGGAGTGACCCTAAGTTATCAACACCCTTTCCTTTCTTAGTACTCAGCTTCTCAGTTAACTCATTCACTGCCGTTCTGTTTGTTCCTCCCTACCCTCTTTACCATGATAATTATTTCCAATTCTTTGCTTTAGAATTACCCTGGATATTATCTGTGTCATGGGCCTGTCTATTATAAAGTTATGATAGTATTCTTTATCCCATGTTACACAGCACTGTCTTGCATTTATTTGCCTGTGTCCTCACTGAAGTGTTTCCTCCGAGGGAGTTTTGAATGAAGGCATTCATGTGGTAGAGAGCTTTTCAGAATGTGGGCGGTCAGGAACAGTTTTCTCCTTTCTCATGTGAAGCACTAGCCTGCCTGAATATATAAATCTGTCTTCAGAGGTTTTCCCTCACCGTGTTGGAAATATTCACTCCTTGTCCCCTAGTCTGGTGTTTCTAGGAAGACACTGGCTGCAATGGGCTCCTCGCTCCTTAGACATGTTCTCACTGGAGGCTTTAATAGCGGTTATTTTCTTTTCTTTCCAATTTTCTTTTTTTTTTTTTGCTTTGGTGTTTATAAGGTTTATGACAGCTACGAGTGGGTGTGTGTTTTCTTTAGCTGCGTGTTCGGAACACCATGTGGTTGATTGTTTCTGAGCTCTTTAATAATGTACATTTCCCAGCTATTGCCTTTCCAAAGCCGCCTCTCACCTTTTATTCTCCTGCTGGGACTTCTGTTGAGCAGGTTCTGGTCCTCTGCCTGAGTCCCTGTCACCTTGGCCTGTGTCCCTGTCATCTTGCTGCCCCCATTACCCTCACCTTGCTCATATTAATTTTGCTTGCCTTTTCTGTTTCTTTAACCTGATCCTTTAGATCACTGATTTGTTTTGAGTAATATTTGTCTTACTGTTGAACCTGCCTTTTAAAACAGAATAGAGATGAAGAGGAATGCTATATGAGTTTCTGCAGCTTTTCTCTGTAGACTAGGTGTACCCCTGCCAGTTTGGGGACTTGCTTTGGAGAGTTGAGGATCTAATCCACGTGATGGACTTACAGCAGGACTGTTTATAGGAAGCAAGGGCTGATTCTCTCTTCGTATGTTTGTTCTTCATGCCAGCCCCTCCCCCTGCCCTTTATAATTCCTTTGCTCTTTTAAGGCTATTCACCTTTTTGGGGACATCTGTCGTGTTGTTGGCGTTCTTAGTTTCCTGTCTGGTGCCGCTGCTTTCTCTGTCACTGTCACAGGCAGTCCAGCCTGTTGCCCTTGTTTGAGCGGCTCTAGTCTCTGATGTCAAATTATTGTTTTCTTTGACTATATATTTTCGGGGTGAGGGGATGTCAGCTTCTTGTGTGCCAGTGCCTGTAGGTTAGTGAAAGGGTTGTTGTACAGCTCAGTGGTAGAGTGGTGTGGTGCTCAAAAACTCTGGGGTCAGTCCCCCATTCACAGACGCACACACACACACACCACACATACCACACACCACACATACCACATACAAACATACAT
>JABTXL010005620.1:11119129-11143169 GCA_025134845.1 Neodon shergylaensis | reverse complement strand
ACACACACACAGCTACCATAAGAACTTGACAGGGAAAGCAATGATGGAGAGATAGAGGGAAAGCCTGGTCTTTGCTAGGATTTACAGAAGATGGGCCGGGAGAGCTCCAGCTTGCCATCCTCTGGCCTTCCCTACCACACTAGACTCTGCCTCGCAGTGCCTCTCTTTGCATCTGGCATCCAGGCCTGTGTTTTCTGGCCTTTGTTCTCCTCGGTGGTGCTACCTCACGGTGCTGTGGATGTGAGGAGCTGGCCAATGACCAGTGTCCTGCCCATACCAACACTGTCTAGTCCCTGCCCTCCACTATGTGCTTACGTACCACCTGCTGCCAATCTTTGATTCTACAGGCATCTATGGCCCATGGTGTTCTTTTTCTGCATAGCTTTTGCTGCCAGGAGAGCCCAGCTCCCCTGAAGGAATGGTGGAGGAAAGTACGCAGTGCCGCCTGCCAAAGCCTTCCCCAAATTCTCTTGTGGACCTAGACTTTCTTGCTCTCTGAGCATGTCTACCTGCACACTTTCTATTCCGACAGAGTTTCTTGCCAGCGCCATATCTGTTGAAGTCCATATTTCTTTCCCTCTCAACTTTATAGAATCTGGGTTAGGAGAGGAACCCAATTGTCCTTGTCAATTCTCCCCTTTCTTATGGTTCTATCTGTCTATCTGTCTACCTACCTACCTACTTACCTACCTATCTGAATATATATACAGATATAGATACACATTGTTTCTATACTGAAATCCACATATATTGGGCTTTTTTGCATATATGAACATGGTACTCTTGTATGTACATGTGTTCCTATGTGTGTGAGGGTGCACATGCTCATGTGTGTGAAAGCCTGAGGTTACTGTCAGGTACCTATCTTCCTTGATCACTCTCCACCTATGTATTGAAGTGTGGTCTCATATTTAAACTTATAGCTCAGCCATTCAGCTACCCTGGCTAGCCAGGCTGCTCTGGGAACCCCCTGCCTCTACCTCCCCTGTGCTTAGATTATAGACAAGCTGCATCCCCACCTGGTTTTTATTATTTCATTCGTTCATTTATTCATCCATCCATTCATCCATCCATCAATCCATTCATTGAGACACAGAGAGTCTGTGTTCGTCTGGGGGTTTGTGCCTGCCACTGTGCATATTATAGAGGTTCAATTTTAGTGAGCCAGTTCTGGCTACCATGTGGGTCTTAGGGAACAAACTGAGGTTGTCGGACTTGGCTGCAAGCCTCATTACTTGCTAAGCCATTTCTTTGTCCCCCCCCCCCCCCAGCTTTTCTCCTGCAGGTTCTGGGGGTTCTGAGCTCCAGTCTTCACACTGAAGTGGCAAGTCCTTTATCTACCGAGCATCCACCTACCTGTCAGGATGCTTTTTAAAACTAAAAAATGGTTCATGGCTTTTTGGTAGCTCTGCAGGTTGGTTCGTCTTTGTTTCACCCTGAAGGATTAAGGGAATGAAATAGACTTGAAGAATAAGAAAATTGTGTTTGAAAGTCAGCCTTCATTCTCCCACCTTGGACCAACAGTGTAATAAGACTTCCTGTAGCATGGGGGTGCTGACAATGTGTTGGCAAGTTATCACTTTTCTAGGAATTCCTATCTCCTTGTCATCATTTTGTTTGTGTTTTCTAACGAGACTTGTTCTATTAAACTGTTAGTTCATCCGAAGGCAGTTGGCGTTGGACAGATGTTAGATGCTTTAGATGTTAATGCATTATGTGTACGGTAGGACATATAACATTGTAGTTGAGAGCTGTGGGAGAAAGCACAGGTAAATTCATGAATTAAAGCCAATTGTGTTTGTCAGAAAATAAGTCTTTGGTTCCTTCCTAGGCAGGAGGACCACTTTGGGGTTTTTGTCTTTTTCTTTTTTTGTGCTTATGCTTCTTCTGATGTTTGTTTCTGCCCACACTGAAGATGAACAGCAGCCAAAAGGGATTGCTGCCAGAGCCGAATCCGGTACAGATTATGAAAAGTTTGAACAATCCTGCCATGCTCCAAGTTCTTCTGCAGCCCCAGCTGTGCGGACGAGCAGTTAAACCAGGTGAGCGCGCACAGCCTGCTTGAGTGCAGATGTTGGCGACGTTGGCATGGTTGTCCTGCTTCACTGTATGCAGAATGTAAGAAATGCCTTATGGGTTGAAGCACACTTAACACTTGTCCAGCTCTTTCCTAAGAACTATTAACGATCATTAATTGGCTATCTAAGATGGTTATCTGAGATGTTTCTATGTCTTGGTTATTTCGTAGGTACAATTTACTTTTGTGTTCGTTTTCTGTGCCGTTAGTAAGGTTTTAACTATTAAACCTTCAGTTGAGCTCTCTGTTGTGGTGAAGTTCTAAACCCAGTAACAGTGGCACGCCGCTACTCTGCCGCCTGGGTGAGCCGAGTGTGGAGCATCCCTTTGCAATCATTGCGGTGACTTACCTTGTGGAATGTGCTAATTTGTTTCTCTGTGTCCGTCTTTCTCTGTCGTAAAAGGTGAAGTAGTTTCCCTTTGAACCAAGATGACAAAAGCATCGTCCTCCAGTTACCCAGATCTGTGTATGGTCGCTGTACTTTGACTATCAGAGTATTTAGTATTCTTTTTCTGGAATTTCCTCTGAAACAAACAACTTTACATACACAAGCTTTCTGTGTTAGCGTTATGAGGAAATGCGGAAGTTTAGAGTAAATATATTTAGCGTAAGCGTGCTCGGTGTGTTTATTCCAGTTCAGTCCCAGCTGGCCTAATGCCAACTCCCACCCGAGGCAACACAGACCCACAGGTTAAGGGCACTGCCTCTGTGTGGCTGTCCCCTAAGTCCCTGGCTACAAGCTAAAGGTTCTCTCGGCTGTCTGAACTTCTGACCAACTAGCGATACAAATTTGGGAGTTGCCAGAACCTTTCCATTTGGTAATCCTCTAGAATGTTTTGTAGGCTTCTGGAAAGAACCATATGTATGACTATAATTTTACTAGAAAGGACTGAGCAGAAATATGCAAATGAAGACACTTAGTGTGCAGGCCGTGACACTTTCCAGCATGCGATTAGTAGGGGATTTTTTTTTTTTTTAGAAAAAAAGGTATTGATATTAACAACTTCATTTGTGTGTGTAAAGTATTCTGATAGCTCTTGCTTCCCTTCATCTCCCTCCCATCCCTGTCACACACATCCTGTCCGTACCAGTCTTTTTCCCAAATTCATGACTTTTGGTTTTGCTTTATGACCTGTTGAGTTTAATCGGGCCACGTGGGACCATTGGATTGACAATCCGTTGGAGCCTGGTGGGGTAACCAAGTGGGTCCAACAACGTAAGCTGATGAGTCTCCTTCCTCAATTGACCAGTAGAATTGACAGTGAGGGGTAGAGAGGGCCTCCTGAGCCCATCTTCCGTCTGTGCCTGACTTGGTGGCCCATTCTTGTGCTCACCTAGTGCAGGCATCTGCAGCTGCTGTGAGATTGTAATTGTAATGGCTGTGTTTTACCCAAGAGATATTTCACAGCCGTCTTCTCTGTCTTCTGGCTCCCCCTTTCCGCATGGTGTCCCCTGAACCTTAGAGGGAATGGTATCAGTGTCTTGTTTAGGGCCGATCTTTGGTCAGTTACTTATTCTCTGTACCTTGTGGGGCCATGAGTCTCTGAATTACGTTCACCACCATTCACTGGAAAGACAAGTTTCTCTAATTAAGGCTGAGAGCAGTGTTTTTCCATAGGTACAAACATGAATATTTAGAGGGTAGCTTGCCACTATGTCAGCTGCTAAAAAAACAGTGCTCAGTTTCCATTTTAGGGCTCATCGTCTCCGTGGCCATAGGCTTTGAACCAGGTTTATAGAATCAGGCACGTGGATCAAGTCTCAGATCCAGTCAGAACCATTGGTTACCCGTGTAACAGGAGTGCCGCTGGTGCACAGGACGTGGCTGGCCTGCCAGGCTGGTCTTGTAGCTCACAGAGGTTATCTCTGAGTCAGACCATTGATTCCTTCTCTCCCCCAGCAACCTGCATGGCTTTCCCAGAACTGTGAAAACCACCAGCAGGCACAGAGCTGCAGCTCAGTTCTAGCTTGGCTTTCTTTTTTATATCATGCATCTAGGGTATGTAGTGTATACGGTTTGCTTTCCGTGTTAGGATCAACACCATGAGCAAAAGCAACTAGAGGAGGAAAGGGTTTCCAGGGTCCTCTCACAGTTGATCGTTGAGGGAAGTCAGGGCAGGAACTCAAGCTGGAGCAGAGTTGGCGCACGCCAGGAGTGGACTCACTGGTTTGCTTCTCACTGCCTCTTCATACAACCCAGGACCACCTGCCCAGAGGTAGCACCACCCACACTAGGCTGGGCCCTCCTACATCTATCATTGATCAAGGAAATGTTTCACAGGCTTGCCCACATTTTCTCGGTTGAGGGTCCCTCTCCCAGATGACCCCAGTCTGTGTCAAGTTGATGAAAATAAAAACAAAACCCCCTAACTAGCACAAGGCGGTACCTTGCCCTTGGCGTTGAAGGTGTTGATTAATAATAACTCACAGCTTCTGAGAGCAAGTGTTCCCAGCCATACAGGGTCTTTTTACGAATTGGAACTTTGTGGCAGTTTCATTGTATGTGGACCCCCCCCCCCACACACACAATATATTACATCTAGATTTTCTGGATTGTCCTAAAACATGGTGTTCACACATGACAGCCTCCTGCTGGTTGGTTATTGATTGGCACCGGGCAGGAGTCCTGTATTCCTGTCACTCCACAGCGCTTCTCCTGATGCAGTCCATGGTGGCTCTAGTGTGTAAATGTAGCGAGCTGCCTGGTGTCACACCTGATGGAGATGTATAATCAACTCCTGAGATGGCTAAGCCCTGACCTATGCTATGATAACGCAATGATTATCAGCTGCCTGCATATGCGTGAACCTATGGGCAGTGCCCACCTAGCAATCCGGGATTGGCAGCCCATGCCTACTTAAGGGCTGGGAGAGAGGTTTGCAAGGAGAGAGAGAGGTCAAAGAGAGAGAGAGGAAAGAGGTTTGCAAAGAGAGAAAGAGACAGAGAGGAGGCCTAAGACAGAAAGAGGAGAGAGGAGAAAGGAGAGAGGAAAAACCAGAGAGAGGAGAGAGGTTTGCCCGGGAGAGAGGAGAGAGAGAGAGAAAATGAGAGAAAGGAGAGAGGGAAAGAGTAAGACTGAGAGAAAGTGAATAAAGTCCTGGAATAAACTGCAGTGAGAAGAGCTCCGGTGGTTGCGTCATTCCTTGTGGTCGAGGGTGGGGCGTGACAGTTGGTGGCCCATACGGGAACCTCCAAAACCTCTCTCCGTGGAGCCCAGAACTTGCTGCAGTCAGGGGTGCACCAAATAATCCTCAAGGTAAAGATTCGGGATCCGCGACAAAAAGCGGGTTTTCTGCTCTCACTGGAAAGAAGGGAGAGCAGGGGTAATACAGCCACAACCAACGTGGATGGTTAAAGTGAAAATAAAAGGAAGAATGGGATTTTAGAATGGGTGCTTCAACATCACACCTGATTTTTCTGGCTCTTAACGAGCTGTTACGGAGCGCTTTGGAGAGGTTTTTGGCTAAATGTGATACAATTGCTCCTTGGTTTGCTGTCTCTGGCAATCTTAATGTGTCATCCTGGGATAAACCTGGTAGAGATCTGAATTTTGCCGCTGAACAAGGTACGCTAAGGAAGGGAGTTATATTCATGTGGTTTGAGTTTGAGTTACCGAGGCCTCCGGAGTTTGCAGTGGAGTGTGAGCAGCTGCGGCTCCAAGGCCAAGGAGCTCCAGGCGGCTCCAAGGCCCAAGGCCAAGCAGCACTGAGGGTTTGCGAAGCTGCAAAACTCCCGGGACCTGCCTTGAGGACCGACAGGGCGGAGAAGCTAGGCCACTCCCAGCATGGATGCCTCAGGGTGTAGAAATGTAGCACTGTAAGACCGTTGGCTTGGACCTCTGTCCTAGCCCGGGGCAACCAGGCCTTCACCTCACCTTACAGTCCGGTGGGGAAGTGAAGTCTCCGCCTCTCCCCTGTCGCTGCGACCAGAGTCCGAGCTTCCTAGCATGACTGGAAAATGGTAGTAAGAACGCCACGTCCCGCTCAGCAGGAAGTAGCCAGAGAGATTGACAACGCCCAGATTCCCTATAAGATAATTTAAGCGGGGCTCCTTCAGAGCAAAAGCAACAACAAGTGCTGGAGCTGAGACCTCACAGAGCTGCCTGAGAACGCAGCGTAGCCGCAGGGCAAGGAAAAGACAATGGCAGTTTCAGGCTCTGCTGGCCGCAGACTCGGCAGAGCAAATTTAAATCAAGAGACTGCCCTATTGTAGGAGGTACCTGTGTGTTCTGTTTTAGCCAAAGGGTTGGTAGAATACCATAGCCTAAATGGGAGGTTGGGTACAGTGGTGATTGGGAACCCTATTGCTAGCAATCTTAACACCTGTTGCCATGGGCATTTAAGATCAGACAACCCATGAGAATGCAGCACATGGTCACTTAGCAGAAGCAGGATCAGCTGGGCTGCTAGGGAAGCTAAAGAGGTGCACGAGGGAGAAGGTGTCTTCCATGCACTCAGCTGACAAGAATGAATATGCCACGGGGGTATGGCAGCCAGGGTATGTTATTAGAGGCAAGTCTATACCCTAGTCTGTCAGACATTTCTATCCATCCGGGGCTGTGTGACCAGCATTCAATATGACTCATGCAGCTAATTTGTTTAAAGAACTGTCTAGATATCTTTTAGGTAATTGGTCTGGTGAATTCTAACAACAACTGGAAAAGTTGCAGGTGGCGATGGTGACTGCAGATTCCACACGCATGGATACCAGCCTGGCAGAAGAACTATCTTCCTGGATCACTTCATGGATCATCTGAGGGAGTGGGCGGGAATAAGAGCCCTGGCAAGCTTAATGGTGCCTGCCTCCCTGGTATGCCTATGGTGCATTTGTCACGTAAGGGTTTCACAGCATTGCAATGCAGTTATGATCATTCAGGCCTTCACGGCTATTGAAGCAGGACAGTCCCCTCAAGCTTGGTTATCTATATTTGAGCACAGGATGCGAGGCTTGTGCACTGCACTTGAGGTAAGCATACATCAGCCTCAAGAAGAGCAAGTCTGATTGCATGTGGGTTGGTGTCTAGCTCCCACCTCTGTAAAAAGGCACCGGACAGGTCTAGTGTTCTCTGAGTGGATGACACCTGGACAAACACTAGTACATGTTCCATTTTTAACAGAGATCAGACCTATACTCTTACCTGTGGCTTTACAAAACAAAAGGGGGAACTGTAGCGAGCTGCGTGGTGTCACACCTGATGGAGATGTATAATCAACTCCTGAGATGGCTAAGGCCTGACCTATGCTATGATAACGCAATGATTATCAGCTGCCTGCATATGCGTGAACCTATGGGCAGTGCCCACCTGGCAATCCGGGATTGGCAGCCCATGCCTACTTAAGGGCTGGGAGAGAGGTCAAAGAGAGAGGAAAGAGGTTTGCAAAGAGAAAGAGACAGAGAGAGGAGAAAGGAGAGAGGAAAAACCAGAGAGAGGAGAGAGGTCAAAGAGAGAGATTTGCCCGGGAGAGAGGAGAGAGAGAGAGAAAATGAGAGAAAGGAGAGAGGGAAAGAGTAAGACAGAAAGTGAATAAAGTCCTGGAATAAACTGCAGTGAGAAGAGCTCCGGTGGTCGCGTCATTCCTTGCGGGACGAGGGTGGCCGTGACATGTAAAGACTCATACTGTGCTCTCAGGTCGTGTAGGAGAATATTGTCCACACCTTTGGGTTGTGGACATCTTTGATAATTCTGCCCCTTCCACCAACACTATGTATTTCCACCCCCACTTCTCTGTTTGGTTTGTGGTCACATAAGAATGTGGTTTTGTTTTGCCTTGCTTTTTAGATTTGACTTGATTTTTTAATTTGGAAATTATTTCTATAGGATGAGTACGTGTATGTAATTCAGATTTCTAGAGCTGGAGTTGTGGGCAGCTGACATAGGTGCTGGGAATCAAACTCCAATCCTCTGCAAAAGCAATGTGTCCCCCGTCACTGAGCCATCTCTCCACTCCCAGGAGTATGCGTTTTAATATTAATGTTACTGTCTCTATTTTAAGATGTTTTACTGTTTAAATGGGTGGAGATGTTTTCTTTGTCTTTGTTCGGGCTGGTCAGGGAAGAAGATTGAGTCTCCACTTCAGTGAACACAGGGCGAGCTGATCCTGCATTCCAGTTGCACTTTGGTGTTTTCTTGGGCAGTGGGTGGGTGCTGGGAGCAAGCCCAAGTGTGCACCACACTGCTGAGCTGCACCTGCAGGCCTCGTGGCAGACCCGATAAACATCTAGGTCCTTTGCAGATTGAGGTAAAATTGCAATGAGGATTTGTTTTTATTTACACCTATACTTTTATGACCTTGGGTAAATAGCTGGTTGTAGATTTGAGCCATGTTGATGTTAACTTGGTGTGTTACCGTTCTTGTTTTTGGATACAGACTCCCTACCTAACTGGGAATGACTTAGTATTTTTTCTGTTGCATGCACATTATGAAAAGGTATTGCCAGGACCTTTTCTGAAGGCTACTTTGTGATATATTGTGATACATATGCATACTTAGATGAAATTAATCATGTGTTTTCTATTTTATAGTTCTTTTTTCTCTGTATATTATCTATTCCAAAATTACCCCTTCTGACATGTGTGTGGTATTTGGACTCAGAATTAAGAGTGTAGTTACTCTTTATTCCTTTATCTAGATATACAGTTGATTTCTTTAGAGATGAGGTCTCACTGTGTATTTCTGGCTGGGCTGGAACTTGCTGGGTAGACAGGACTGGCCTCAGACTCACAGAGATCTGCCTGGCTCTGGCTTTGAGTACTGGAATTCAAGCCATACATCACCATGTCCGGTTATGTGTAGTCACGTTGCAGCCTTTCAGTTTCTATGATGTAAGAATTTCTGCGCATATATATTATCTTCAGTAAAGGATTTTTCATAAGATCTTTAAGGATGAAGGTTGCATCTTTCCCCATGCCCTACCTTCTGACAAAATTCTCCCAAACACCTGATAAGGTATTGAGGGACTGGAGAGATGGCTCAGTAATTAAGAGCTTGTGTTGTTCTTGCTGGGGACCAAGGTTTGGTCCCAGCGCCCACATGGTGGTAACTGTGTTCCAGGGAATCCTCTCTTCTCGCCTCCTTGGGCGTCGGGCACTCTGCACTTACGTGCAAGCATGGATAAAGGTGCTGAGCTACTACCAAGGCCTCTGTTAGTACCATGCTGCCAGCACAAGCTGTGCTGGGTGCTGGAGACAGGCAAGCCTGCGTTTGGTGCTTAAAGACAGAAAGTGTGGGGATTCTAAAGCGGCTTCCAGGATCGAATAACAAGGAAAGAAGTCTGTCCCTCTTAGCCAGTAGATGAAACTCCCTATGCAGGTTAAAGGTTGTGAAAGAAATGCTTTTGGAACACGCTGTATTTTTAATTTCTTAAGTCACGTGGTTACAGTTTTACTTTGACTGACTCTGATCTTCTCAAAACAGTTCTCGGAGTCGCACCCAGCTTGTCTCATCTGCTGAGCCCATCCCTCCCCTCCGCGCTACTGCACTTCAGTAAAGCACAACAGGTTTGTACACAGCACTGAAGATTCAGAGTGAAGACTCCCCCTCCCCTGGCCCCCCTAAATCCTTCTGCCTCCATCTCCCAAGGACTGGAGTTACAGTAAGCGTGCCAGACCTTGTCAAGCATTTTGCATTTTAAAAATGTCTGCCTGCCCTTCGCCCTTTGTGTTACTAGGGATTGTCCTGGAGCTTACTGATGCCGGCCAGAGCTTCGCTGCTGACTTGACAGCCCCAGCTTTATTTTGACTTTTGGTTTTGACACAGAATCTTACCATAGTTGCCGAGGCTGGCCTTTAACGCATTCTATGAACTTGTCTTCCTCCTGCATCAGTCTCCTGAGGAGCTGGAATTACAGGCCCGTGCAGCTGGACCTGGTAGAGAACAACCTTTAATAAGGATAGCTGCGTAAAATCACAGAATGAGTGTGTGTGATCCAGTGCTGATGCGGACAGCCCAGAGAACAAGATGAGTGTGTGTGTGTGTGTGAGAGAGAGAGCGAGAGCGCCAGTGCTGATGGGGACAGCCCAGAGAACAGGAGTGTGTGTAGGTGTGTGTATGTAGGTGTGTGTGTGAGAGAGAGATTGTGATCCAGTGCTGATGGGAACAGCCTAGAGAGCTTAACTTACTGATTCCCACTTGTAGAATATTAAGAACAGAATTTAGTGGTAATCTTTGCTAGATAATGAGTCAGTAGTTTTTTGTGTGTGGTGGGGTATAGGGAGATAGACAGAATGTGTGCCTTGGGTGTGGAGGTCAGGACAACCTTGGCGTCGGTCTTGCCTTCTACCCTGTCTGGGGCAGGCTGTCGCTGTTTGCTGCTGCATATGCTAGGCTAGCAGGCTTGGGTTTCTGGGAATTCTCCCTTCTCCACCTTCCATCTTCCCGTAGGAGTGCTGGGATGTTTGTTTGTTATGGGATTCGAACTCTGGCCACCTTCTAAAGGTTCCAGTCCATGCCACCAATTAGGGAGCATTTCTTATTCAAAACACCACACCATCTTTCTTGTCTTTTCCCTTCAGGACTCCTGTACATTGAGGTACGTTTTACTCGTCCACGCACTCTGTTGAGTAGCCTGCCACATGTGCTCGGTGCTGCCCCTATTATGGCTCCAGCTTTGAACAGCACATTCTCATAGTCTCCATTGTTTCAGGGAGCATGAGAAGTCAGACGTGATGGCTGGTACCTCTAATCTCAATGCTGGGGGAGGGCAAGACTGGAGGACTACTGTATTTAAGGTCAGACCAGCTACATAGTAAATTCTGGGCCGGCCCGGGGCAACAGAGTCAGATTCTGTCTCCAAACAACAATAAAAACCCAACAACAGAACAGCTGGGCAGGCAGACGTTACTTACAATCAGGTATGAACACGTGTGAAAGGGAGAGTCAGAGCATGGATAATATCCCCTTCATGGTAGGACAGCGGTTCTCAACCTGGGGGTTCCAACCCCTCTGGGTAGTGTTAAATGATCCTTTCACAGGGTCCCATATCAGATGTCCTGCATATCGGATATTTATATTACAGTTCATAACTACCAAAATTACAGTCAGGAAGTAGCAATGAAAATAATTTGATGCTGGGAGTCACCACAATGTGAGGAACTGTATTAAAGGGTTGCAGCGTTCGGAAGGTCAAGAACTGTGTTTGTAGAAAGACCAGAAACGCAGTATTTGCTGTTGAGGCCTGCAAGTCCCTCTATCTCCTGAACTCACTGCATCTCACTGTCCCCAAAGGACCTGCTCACTCCTCCAAGTGTCTGTCTGTCTCCTTGGCCAGGAATGTCCTCTCTGAGTACCACCTAACTGGCCTAGTCTTTCCCTAAACAGCCTTCCGATTTCAGCACACATGTTAGGTCCTCAAGAATGCCTCCCTGGAATCTGCCAGTCTTGAGTAAGATTCCCCAGTGGTTGATCATGTATCTGCTTGTATTTTTCCTTATAGAACTGCCATTTGTAATCCTGTTAGGAATACGATATATAGGGGCCATCATATTACATTTCTCACTAGGTGGCACACTTCTCTTCATTAAAAAGCATGCAAGAAATGTTAAATGATTTATCCATAAATTCCTATTTCATCACCATTAAAGCGGGGTGAGGTAAGGGTGAAGAGGATGACAAAGGAAAGAACGTGGAATCACGTTTCAAAGCTGCATGGTCATCTCTTCCGTGTTAGGTAATATTACCTGAGGACGAAAGTAGATTATTTATGAATTAAGTGTTTTTTAGGGTTTCTCTATGTAGCCCTGGCTATTATGGCACCCAGTCTGCAGACCAGGCTGGCTTCGAACTCAGAGACCGACCTGCCACCCACCGTCTCCCGAATGCTGGGATTAAAGGTGTGCGCTCAGCACACCTGCCTAAAGTGTGGTTTCTTTTTTTCAGACTAACTTGAGCACTGAACTTGAAGCTGAGTTGATTATCTAACAAATAGTTCCCCATCCTTCCTTAACTTCATGTGGCTTTAACTCTGCAGAACTCGGCTGTGGGTAGTGCGTCCCCCTTGCTCCTCCAGGCTCTGTCTCACCTCCCTTTGGTCCAGCAGCAGCTGATGAAGTTTGATAGTGCCCACACTAATAATGTGAGTGTCTCTGTCCACTGATGGGGGCGGGGGTGCGATTTCACACATGTATCCGTCTTGCCTGGGCTCTCTGTTTCTCCCCCATGGGAAACCGTCTCCACTCACCCCTGCTGTAGAAGCCTGGCTTGCTTGGAGAGCCCCCCCGCCATGGTGCTGCAGCCCGCGCTGGCAATAGGGCCACCACTCTCCCTGAAGACGGACCTGGGACACCATGGAGACACGCACAAAAGTAAGTGACCTTTTTTGCTGGGAAGTTCCTGTGCAGTCAGCTTTGAGACTTGATAGTTTACCTCCATCCCTCTCTTATTTATAGGATGATTAAATTTAAATCTTGGTGATTTAAAATTTCAAGAGCCCCGTTGCCGCGTCTGATATGTTATTAATGGGCTTGCCTCCATGCCAAGATGAGACGGTCCCTGCTGGATGGCCTTTAATATTTCATGCAGGTTCACAGCAGTGCCAGGTGAAGACATGGCTTCCCTTTGACGCTGACATGCTGCACACTGCGCTCACAACATAGTCCCTGTGTCTCCATTTCAGTTGCACTGAAGGAACCTCAGCCCTTATAAAGGGAATAGCTAGAGTTTGTAAATTTAAGCCCTGTTGACTTGAGTCATTTTTAAATTACGTCTTAAAATGATGACTTGAAAGACAACTGATCCACATGCTCTCGGCATGTGACAGGCAGAGCATTTTTGTTTTAGAAAACTAGAAATACACCAGGGTTTCTTATTTTATTGTAATTTAGAGAAATGCTTCCAGTTGGAAGCTTGATTGAAGGGTCCGACGTGAGCATGCAGAGGGACCAGTGGTCGTTTAAGTTTCATACACATAAGTAACACACTTAGTCTCCTCCACATAAAACTGGCCCGATAACTCAGTCGATTCTGACTGCAGAAATTGACCAAGGTTAAATCGCCGAGGAATTTCTTGCTATGATTGGAGTCTGTCGTCCTAAAAGCTTTGACTTTCCCTGATTACGAGCTATGAAAATGTTTTTATTCCTCATGTTAATGCTAGCGGATACACAGCTCGCTCTCGTGTGCTGTCTTAAGAACGCTGACAGTTCACCGTTTAAGCAAACATATTCTGAGAGACGGAGGAGCCAAAGCGAGTCCTCCACCAGCTAACAAACCTCGTTAGTGAATTTGTAGAGTGGAAGTTTGATCTAGTCATCAAAATGAACTGTTTTAATTTCTTTTTGGCCTCTTGTTTTGTCTGCTTTTTATTTATTTATTTATTTATTTTGAGGCAGGGTCTCATTGCCCAGGCTGGTCTTGAACTTGCAAGGTCACGTGATCTTGCCTTGGCCCCCTGAATATTTGGGAGATGCGCATCCATGCCTGGCTGATCTGTGCGTCTTTGTTTATTTTTAAATTTGAAATTAATTTCATTTATTTTTTGTTTGTTGGGAGAAGGGCACACGTGTGCTATGGCATACACGTGGATTGGGCGGAGCAGCTTGTGGGAATTGGTTCTCTCCTATGCCGGGGTCATGGGGTTTAAACCCTGCCCAGGGCCAACTGCCTTTCTCTGCTGAGCCATCCCACCAGCCCTGACTTACAGATTTTTTTTTTAAATAAAAGTGAGCCCAAATTTCCTATGAAAACTTTTATTCTTTTCAGGATTTTACTTCCTATAAGTAAAAATATATAACTTTTGTTGATTTGGTGTTTGTCTGTCCCTGAGCATTGACTTCAAGGACAACAGTGGCACTCTGGGGTTTAAGTACCAGATCTTTCCAGTTAAAAATAGTGTTGATTTATAGTGTTTGTGAATTTCCATGTGTAAATCTTCAACCGCTGCCAAGGCCAAGTTGCCAGCATAAAGACCGCAAACTCAAGCTGTGAAGACATGGGTACAGCCAGCTCTAAACAGCTGCCAAAGGCTTGTTAACCAGGCTTGCTGTTGAGTCCACATCAACTGAGGAAATACTAAATTCTTAAAACCCAAGACTCAGTTATTCTCTTCAAGTATAGAAGCAACCAAATTGCAATGATTGGGCATTTTAAAGTACTGATATAATTTAACTGTCAAAAAAAAAGAATCATAAGCTTTTAAAATAATAATTAAAATATATCATTTAAAATAATATTGAGGTTATCTTAGAAATTATTGAGAATTTTAACAGCATTATTAGTGTCACCCGCTGGACCCCACAGCTCTCTGATCAGTGCAGAAGGGGCTCCTGAGCCTCGTGAAACTAGGTTCCTTTGCCTCTGTGTTTCGCTCCAGCATCTACTCTGATTCCAACGCAAACAACACTGGCAGCCGGCCTGGGCATGCTGCCATTCTTCCCACACCAGCTCACTGCCGGACAAGCCGGGCCGGGCCGTGGGACCACTCAGGAGAAGCAGTCCGCCTCAGCGAGCATCACTGAAGCTAGTTTCTCAGGGCCACAGCAGTATCTGCAGACCTTCCCAGGCCTGCCCACTGGAGGCCCACTGACAGGCCACCAGAAGACACAGCAGAGCCCAGCAAAAGGCCCGGAGGTAGGTTCCAGGGTGAGGAAGCACGCAGGGAAATGGATATCCCCCAGGCTGCCTTTCCTCTCCTCTTTGTCCCCGAACTGTGGCATTGTTCTGCCACAGCCAGTGGCTTGTGTGTGGTGATTGTCCCCACTGCCTGTTTTCCACATCTAAGTGGCAGCTCCAGGTTACTTCTGGAGCTGCTGTGAATTTGTTAAGGGTTGAATTTCATGCTCATTTGAATGTTACCGATCCCTGGAGCATAGTAAGCATTCAGCAGCCATGCACTGAGTGAGGGAACATACGGCCATGTGATAGGCATGCCACAGCAAACCCTGATTTCTCTGAGGCTTACAAAGGTGTCTGAGACAGGTTTTGCTGTCCAGACACAGCAGCATAGGCCAGGAACATGAAAAGTCTGTGGCTCTCCCAGACAGAAACGAACACTCAGGATTGCATTTCTTCATTGTGCTTAAAAAAAATAAGATCCGTATGCAAAGAAAACTAAGCTACTAGCTTTATCTTCCATATCTAACCAGAACTGTGGTTTTAAAAGTCTTGACCAGAGAGTAAAGAGTAAAGCCATCTCTCAGGAGAATGTGGAGCATAGTGAAGGCTCAGCCCCCACCCCTTCCTTTTCTGTTAAATGGATGAAGTCCTTGCTTCTCAGAGGAATATGGAAGCGGTGGTCCTGTTCGACATTGTCGTCTGAGAGGGCTCATGAACTTCGCCTTCTCATTCTCTCTAGCTTGGCATTACTCTCAGGACTAGAGACGAGCAAGCTTTGCTTGTGTCATTTGGTTTTAGCCACATAATGAAAATTTAAATCTTATAATTAATGTGAATACCTGCATTTCGAGATATCAAATACAGAACTGGTTGCTATTTTGTTTCTTGCAAAGATGAATTCTCTAAGATCAAATGAGAAGATACAGGATGCCTCAGGTTGTTCACCACTTGTAGAATTCTGTTTGTTTGTTTGTTTGTTTGTTTATTTATTTATTTATTTATTTATTTATTTATTTATTTATTTATTTATTGGGGTTGTTGAGACAGTGTCTCTCTGTGTAGTCCTGGCTGTCCTGGAGCTTGCTGTGTAGACCAGGCTGGCCTCGAACTCCCAGAGATCCGCCTGCCTCTGCCTCCCGAGTGCTGGGATTAAAGGCAACTAGAGCCCACAAATGACCACACTGTACAAGATATATTGAAAAACAAATCTTTTTGTACTTTTAATTTTAGTAAATAATTTAAAGAAGCATGTATTAGTTGTGTGGCATGTAAGACACTGTTGAGGACTTCTGTGACTTCTCGTGTGTGTGTGTGTGTGTATATATATATGTATGTGTATAATGTGCTGTGACGGTCCTCATTCTTTTTCCACCGCTCATTCACCACCCCATCCTCTGTTTCTGGCGAATAGGCTGCCTCTAAGAATCAGACTTCACTCTTGGGAGAACCACCCAGAGAAATTCGGCTCAGTAAGAATCCGTATTTGAATCTGGCGAGTGTGTTACCCAGTATGTGCCTAGGTAAGCAGGGCCTCTGCGTCAGCTCTAAGGATCCTCGGAGACGATCTGTGATGACTTTTTCTTTCGTCTTAGTTGACAGTCACCATGCTTTATTGACAAAACTAAGCTCTAAATCACGAGCTTATTCTTTCGCGATAATCCCATTATTTGGATAAAAAAGAAAATTAAAAAACTTAAAAAAAATTTTCACAACAGTATTTTTATTTAGGCAAAATAATCCTATTCTGTTCTTACTGCGCCATTAGTAAAGATAATGAAGGCGGTGGGTTGTTTAAAGCCCTGCGGTCATTTGCCGTGTGGGTAGAATCATGGGTCTAAACCAGAGCTTGCAGCCTCTGAATGGCCTAGCAGTGCATCCGTGTGCCCTAGATAAAGGACTGCCGCTCAGCAGAAACGGAGTCGACCAGGGCTTCCTTAGCGTGGAGCAACCCTTACTCAAACACAGTGCTACAAAAAAGTCAGCCTTGGGAAACCGAAGAACACATTCATGTCATCCAGGAGGGAAGAGGCTGGGTACACAGAAGGAACCCTGTGACTTTTAAAAACCAGTAATAGCACTAATCAGAAGTCGTCCACATCGCTCTTGTAGGAGGTCGTCTCTAAAGATGATTTTAAATGGGAAAAGTGAGCATGAGCCCTGCACGATTGCAGTCCTGCTGCCAAACCTGTGCTCTAACAGGCACGCAATTGTGCAGATGCAGACTGTAGTTGAGGAAAGTGTTAACTGTGCTCTAACAGGCACACACTTGTGCAAATGCAGAGTGTAGCTAGGAAAGTGTAAACTGCTCTAACAGGCACACTTGTGCAAATGCAGACTGTAGCTGAGGAAAGTGTAAACTGCAAGGAAAGGATTTAATATACATTTTTGGCATTTGACAAAGTATCCTCTTGAACATTAATTATCATTTTTCTGAATCTAGGAAAGTGTTCTTCTAATGTATCTCTCTGCAGCACACTCTTCTCACGTAAAATCGACAAAGACAACTTTTGCCTTAATAAGGGTGTTTAATTTGCATTTCATATGTATTGGTGTAGAACAGCGGTTTTTAACTTGTGGGTCACAACACCTTTGTGGTTATATATCAGATGTTTACATTATGATTCATAACAGCAGCAAAATTAGTTATGAAGTAGCAATGAATTAATTTTACGGTTTGAGGTCACCACAACATGAGGTATTAAAGGGACATAGCATTCGGAAGGCTGAGAGCCACTGATGTGTAGAGTATCTGTCTGAGGGTCGGATGTAGAGCTCAGTGGTAGAGTGCTTGCCTAGCATCCCTGAAGCCATGGCTTCGATTCCCAGTACAGAAAAAGAACAGAAAAAAATTTATTATTTTGCCTATATGGCAAGCTTCCATTTTTAGTTACTGAAGTAGATGACGCAGTGTTTAATTCCTCCTAGAGAAAATAAGTATAAATATACATTAGTAACCTATCTGAAACAGGCTGTGTTAATGTTTTTATGCTGTTTATAACGCTGTTTGGTCTTGCTTTTGTCTTTAGCCACTGCAAGTAAAGGCACGCCACACAAGACTGGAATCGCAAGCAACATTCTGGATGCAATCTCTCAGGGAAGCGAGTCCCAGCATGTCCTGGAGAAATGCATCACTTATTCGCCACCTATCGAGGATTATGCCCAGGTAAAGGACGCGCAGGACATGATGATAGGGAGAGAAACTGGCTCAGCTCTACCTGACACCACTGAGTGTGGCTAGGACTCCTCTAGCACTATGAGAACACGGGATAGTCATCTCTTTCCCATCATTTAAAATTTGGGAATAGGTTCAAGAAACTATTTAATTTATTTTAAACCAAATATTTACCTCTTATGGTTTTAGTCTTGAAACTACAGCCCTTATGCCACACCCAGCCTGTCACCTGTTTTTCGGTGGATGCAGCCGCATCTATCCATTCATTTACATATTTCCTATGGTGCAGCCGTACCCAATGGAACAGACTTGCACGGCTTACAAGGTTAAATATTTATGCTACCTGACTCTCTCCTGAAAATTCTGCTGACCTCTGTTTTACGAGAGTATAAACCTTAAGAACCCAAAGGGGAGAAAGCAGCCTTCATCCTTCATCATTGCTGAGGTGGAGGAAATGTTTGACAGCCCGGGCTGACCTTAACTCAGTGCTCAGCCTCTGGAGTTCTGGCCTTATCTGTGTATACCACTGCACCCAGCTGTATGCCAACCCCCAGGATCTTTAGGTTTGTTCCAGGGCTCCTGTGGATGCTCAGTTCATATCTGTATGGTGTCACGTATGCAGTCTTTCTGGGCAAATCTCCTTCACGCATTGGAGCTCTGTAGATCACATATGATAGTTAATGTGTTGGCAATGCGATGCAAATACACTGTGTTGCTTAGGGAATAATAACAAAAAGCCGCACGGTTTTGGTGCAGGTGCAGTTTTTCAAATATTTTCAACATATAGTTGGTTAAATGAATGGTTACAGAACCTATGAACGTGGAGTATGATTCTAAATTATGTCCTAAAGATAAATTAATATGATGAGGTAGTGGCCTGCTTAACTTAAAAAAAAAAAAAAAAAAAAAAAAAACGGGGTCAGAGCTGATGTCATGAGGAAGACATTCTCACTTCCTAAGGTTCTATCTTTGTTCATGGATACAGTAATGACGCAGATAAGCACACTGGAGATTGATTATACGTAAGGGGCAAAAGTTAAATTATTGGAGATAGTTATTATGAATATACAGATGTGAAGATTAGAAACAACCAAAATATTCAGCTAAGACTGAGTAAGCAAATTATGTTTTTACCATAAATATAATTCGGAAATTTAAAATGATGTAAAATAATGTGTAAACATACCCTAAAATTGTCATTAATAGTCACAAAATGTGGTTTGTATAGGAGAACAAGGTGTACTTTTCAAAGCAGAAGAAACAATACATTTTTAAGAATCTAGCAAAGGTATGCAATTTAAGCTTCAAAGGAAGTTCCCACTGGTCTGTACTGAGCTTTTCATTTGAGTGTGACATTTGAAATTCGTCTTCAACTCTGCTAACTCGGTTCTCAGATGGTGGTGGTGAAGCCAATATGTGCTGTATGGGGTCTGTACAGAGTCGGTTACTCTCCCGTGGAGAGGCTCTGAGGTGGAGCTTGCATCTCCATGCTTTGAACACTTGTCACTTCCTTTGCAACGTGTCCTAGACTGCTTTCCTGTCACTGTAATAATCACCAAGACCAAAAGTGACTTGGGGAAGAAAGGGTCTACTTGGCTGGTACTTCCAGATCAGAATCCATCCTTGACGGAAGTCGGAGCAGAGGGACCTGGGATCAGAAAGCCTGGAGGGAAGTCAGGACGGAGGGACCCGGGAGCGGGAAGCGGGGAGGAATGCTTTTCACTCTTTGGCTAGCTCAGCTAGGTGTTTTCTATAGCTTAGACCCACCTGCTTAGGGATAGTGCTGTCCACAGTGTACTGGACCCTCCCAAATTAATTATTAGTAAAGACAATTCTTACAAACTTGGCCACCAGCCAATCTGACCTAGGCAGTTCTTCAGTTGAGATTCCTTCTTCCCAAGTGACTCTAGGTTTTTGTCAAATTGACAATAAAAACTAATTAGGCTGGGCAGTTGGTGGTGCACACCTTTAATCCTAGTACTTGGGAGGCAGAGGCAGGTGGATCTCTACATGTTCTGAACCAGTCAGATCTAGTTCCAGGGCAGCCAAGACTACACAAAGAACTTCTGTCTCGAAAAACCAAGCAAACCGGCCACCCCCACCCCAAGCTAGCCAGGACACAGTGGTGAGCATTTATCATTATCACCAGCATGGACGAGGGATTGAGCCAAAGGTTCTGTGCATATTAATTAGGCAAGCACACTACTCTTGAGCTATATCCCAACTCAGTTTTTAAACATATTTTAAAAATAGTGGTGGGATTGCACTTTTATATATTAGACTATTTCTTATTTCATCTTTCTCCCATGCCCGTGAGTTCTAAACGACCCCTGGCTTGGTACACGTGGAAAAGCACAAAGGCATAACTACCACTCTGCATTTCTGCAGTTTGCAAAGGATTTCTCAGACTGCAAAGTCCATGTTGCTCTAGCAGCTCCCAGAGACTGTTTAAGTTTTTATACATAAGGACTGGGAGAGATGGTTGTGTCAGATACTAGAATACTAGATAAAATAATTTCTCCTAGCCGGGCGGTGGTGGCACACGCCTTTAATCCCAGCACTCGGGAGGCAGAGGCAGGCGGATCTCTGTGAGTTCGAGACCAGCCTGGTCTACAGAGCTAGTTCCAGGACAGGCTCCAAAGCCACAGAGAAACCCTGTCTCGAAAAACCAAAAAAAAAAAAATTTCTCCTTTAAGTAAAGCTATCACGTTTAAGAATTTAATATTTGGTGTATATGAAGTTATTGTCATAAACCCCTGATAAAATCTGGAGTAGACACTGGGGAGATCCGGGCAGTTGAGTTCAATGCCAGCCTGGTTTACAAAGCAAGTTCTGGGACAGGTAGGGCTGTTACACAGAGAAGCACTTCTCAAAAAAAAACAAAACAAAAGTCTGGAGTAGATTTGAACAAAGTAGCCTTTGTTGGAAGTAATGGAGAATAACCGGGAGTCGGGTCCTGAGAGAGGGGAATTCCCTTGATGACAGCCATGTTTCTGTGACTCTTTGCTTGACTTCTTTTCTGTGCAAACTCTGCAGTCTCACTGGCCTGCGGAGTTAGAGAGTAAGCCTTAGGACTCTTGGGTAAGTTGTAGAGTGAGAGGTCCTGGAACAGGGAAGCGCATGGGTAGGAGGACCCATGAGCACAGCCCGAAGTCATCATGGAAAGGGGGCCCAAACGCACTTGGCTGATCCCTGAACTGTGTGGTGATGACGGCATTACGTTTTACTTGAATGTGCAATTGCCATCCATCGGGTAGCGTTAGCAGACTGCTCAAAGAACTGTGGAAATATGTCAGTAGTTTAATCTGATAAATTCTAAAAACATTTGTTCAAAGTATATTGTATGAAAAAATTTTAATTAAACTTTAGAAAGAAGATGTAGGTGTTGAAGGAACTCTGTCTAGACATTAACTGACCACGTGAGCTAACAGAGTACAGTTTGTAACAGCCATGCCTAACGAGTTTGGACTTTCACAAGTTCAAGCTAATAAACAAAAACAAACGAGGGGCTTATAGACTCATTGCGGTCATATTGTTTTATTTCAAATGATCTTCATTTCAACAACAACAAAAATCAATAGAAATGTAAAGAAATCATAAATTTAAATGCTTGGTCTTTAGGAAGCACACTACTTGATGGGGATTAGGAGGTGTGGCCTTGTTGGAGGAAGTGTGCCACTGGGGGTGAGCGTTAGGGTTTTCTAAGCTCAAGCCAGGCCCGGTGTCTCCCTCTTCTGTCTGCTGATCCAGAAGTAGAACTCTCAGCTCCTTTTCCAGCACCATGCCTGCCTGCCTGCCTGCCTGCCTGCCTGTTGCCCTGCTTCCCACCATGACAGTAAGCTAGCCCCAGGTAAATGTTTTCCTTTATAAGAGTGGCTGTGGTCATGGTGTGTCTTCACAGTAATGGAACATTGACTAAAACACCCGTACAGGAAAAGCAGGTAATACAGAAGAATGCTCATAAAGTATCTTTGATGTTGGACTTAGGAGGCAATGGTATAAAACAATCCCGAAGAGCTGAAGCGAATCACACGTAAAGAAAGACCTTAGGTCATGTGGGAGCCATGTTGCTCCAAACATGGCATCCACAGAGGAGAGGATAAAACAGTCAGATGGAAATTTTCAGTTTGAAAATTATAATAAAGCAAAGTAAAAACTTGGTTAGGGGACAGCAGTTGATGTCAACAGGGAGAAGAGTGACAAGGATGGCATGCAGGTCACTTGAGATGATCCCAGCCAACAAACGGGAAGGAAAAAGATCCTTAGCTGTGTGGGCATGCTGAAGCATCAGGAAAAATTAGCATGCCTCAGAAATCCTGAGTTGCTCTCTGACCAATAGTTTCACTCAAGATATATATGCTCAAGAGAATTTGAATGTGTCCACACACCAGTGTGTGCACTGCTGTTCATGGCAGATTACCTGCTAACAGCCAAAAAGGAAAAGCCCAATTGTCCACCAGTTAGCCAGCAGATGAACAGTAGAATATTGTTCAATGGATGGACCTTGAAAGCGTGCAGAGAGAAGTTAGCCACGGAGGCCTTGTTTATGAGGGTTTGTGTGAAATGTCCAGAATAAGTAATCTGTACAAAAAGTCAGTAGATTAATGTTTGGGGAGCGCAGAGGAAGAACCAGTGGGGATGTTGCTGGCACCGTGAGAGGGCGCTCTAGAGTCAGACTCAGTTGGTCCAGCTCTGTGCATAGAGAATACTGGACTCTGGACATACGTTTAGATGTCTATTTGAAGTTGTATGCATGGGAGCGGGTGCCTGCAGAGGCCGAAAGGGTGTGTCGGATCTCCCGGAGCTTTAGTTCTGGGCAGGGGGAGCTGTCCAGGGTGGGTGCTGGGAACTGAACTTAGGTGCTCTGCAGAGCAATATGCACTCCTGACTGTTGAGCCGTCCTGCCAGCCCGTGGACGCTGGTGTTTTAGAAACAAAGCTTAAGTTACTAAATAGAGGATGCATATTTACTATACTAGAGGATGCATATTTACTATATTAAACAGAGGATGCATATTTACTATACTAAATAGAGGATGCATATTTACTATACTAAACAGATGCATATTTACTATACTAGAGGATGCATATTAACTATACTAGAGGATGCATATTTACTGTATACTAAATAGGGGATGCATATTTACTATACTAAATAGAGATGCATATTTACTATACTAAATAGGGGATGCATATTTATTGTACTAAATAGAGGATGCATATTTACTATACTAAATAAGGATACATATTTACTTAGTATTTTGGAGGTTTTTGAAGCAGACCATGAAAAATGAATGTTAATTTAGAATGTAATGGCATTAGCATCTGAAGTATCTTCTTAATTTAGGTATATACAGTTTGAAATTTCAGATTCTGAGGTAAAGATGAACAGGTCTGTCTGCATCAGATGGCTGTTAGAGCCCCTGTTACAGGAGACTGAGCCAGCTTATTAAATATTTAATACTTTAGTGTAACCTCTAATTATAATCTGACAAACAACAAATAGAATATTCCTTCCTGCTCCCTTGTACTCAAGTAGAAAAAACAGGCCAACACTTATCTGTGACTTTTCAGCATGACATAGTCCCTAGTTTCAGTAATATGAAGGATAATTTAGGAATTCCTTCACTGTTTTCAGTGATGTTGGTTTTTCTTTCCACACTTGGCTTGCTGGCAAGAGTCCTCTGCACTGCGAGCTGTAGTCTTGGGTTTCCCTAGCTACAGGGATCTTTGCTGCCGCGAAGCTGGCTGCCCAGCCTAGGGAATCAGCCACAGAATGTATGATGAGTTGGGATGGCACAAACCCCAGAATAAACAAAGGCTTGGAAGAGGATGGGTCTCTCCATAGAGAGCATAACGCTGCCACCTAGTGGCCAAATCGTGCAAAGGCACATCACCACTGTATAGCCCATGACACCACCACCATCTGCAGACCCATATAGATAGACCTTTCAGAGACAGCTCATTCATTTGTACAGTTAAATGAACTTAAGGTGCATAACTTACAGCTTGTGGGCACTGAGACTTGTCCAGTGATTTTAAAAATGTGGCACAATGACTTTTGGCAGGTGAACTTTGGGGCAAAGATGAGAAGTTTATAGACAATGTGTCACATGGATGCCTGCATGTCATCCAAAGTAGGACTAGCAAATGCAGAGATGTGCGAGGCAAATATGCTTGCCATGTTAAAGGAACGAGAGAGAGAGAGAGAGAGAGAGAGAGAGAGAGAGAGAGAGAGAGAGAG